>JBCFYV010000012.1:128974520-129693643 GCA_039000515.1 Timema cristinae | reverse complement strand
ATTGTAACTGATGTGTTGAGCCATTATAAGTATGCTGTTTTTGCCTGTCTTAAGAGAATCATCAGTGAGTTGAAGCAGGAATTAAATGATCTGAGGGAAATAAAGATATTCTCTGATGGAGCAGCATCCCAATTTAAAAATCGGTTCACACTAACAAACCTTTGTTTTATGCCAAGAAGAGTGTTACTTTTTGCCACCTCTCACAGTAAGGGAGCGGTTGATGGAATTTGTGCTGCTGTGAAAAGGGCTGTGTGGAGCAGAGGGAAACAACGCAAGGTTCAAATTGATAATGCTAAAGATTTTTAGAAGTGGCCTGCTCTTCAGTAGAAAATGTCAAAATAATACACCTTTTACCAGAAGAAGTCGAAATAAATAAAAAGATGCTGGATGAAAGATGGAGGTTTGTAAATGGTATTGACAAGCTACAGTCACTACACTTTTTTAAGGACTACAATAAGGAAAGTTTGATTGTAGGGTGCACTTTCCGATCAGAGCTTTCCAAGTTCAGAGTTTTCAAGCTTGACTTCTCAGGTGTCTACCCGGAGAGCGATTCTGGCAATGCAGCTCGTGAAACTTATCCATTGGATGCATCCAATGGCATGGTTCCAACAAAGGCTCCTACAGTCGCATATATAACGACAGGTTATTTTTTGCTAGTCAAATTCACAACCTCCAAAAGCAAGAAGACTGACATTTCAACTAAGTACAGATATGCTGGTATTGCTCAGACCTCTATAGAAGATGATGGGGAGGTAAAAGTAATGTTTTTGAGGAATGTTGGGGACAGTGGAAACCAATTTAAAACTAATGAAAAGGACATTTCGTTTGTGACTTTTGACCAGATTCTTGGCATATTACCAACACCAGAGATAAAGAATGTCAGAAACAGTATTTTCTATAAATTCCCTGGTAAAGTAGATGTGTGTGAACAGTGAAATCTAATTCATTTACTTTTAAGTGTGTTTAGTAAGAATTAGGGATAAAATAGTTTGGAAAAACCTTTTGAACTGGTTCAATAGATTATTAATCATATCTATAAGTTACAGAATGTTTTTGATATGTGTTTGTAATGCTGTTCTTTTAAATACATTAGAAAGGTGTCCCACCCGTGACACAGTAAATATTAATATATACAAAATTATTGTCATTTTTTTACTTAGTTTTTAATTGCAATGTGTGTGTCAAACATTCATTATTTCAGAATTAATGATATTATATATTTTTTGCTCATTAATTCACAGAGTTTTCTTAACACCATCTGCTGTGTTACAAGGAATGTCTTTTTTTCGTCCCACCCGTGACAGTAGTTTAAGGCTCCTTAATTTCACATCTGAACTGTGAAATATATTTTTATCATAGCCAGGTGGTGCAGATTTGAGTAAACTATTGCTATCATACCATATTGACAAACTATAATTTATATTATATGAGATATTTACTGTCAAAATAAGAGAAGCGTAGTGCTAGTGTCCCACCCGTGACGATGGAATGCCCCACCAATGCTTCTTTTGACCAAACTGTAAACGGTTGGTTTATGAACTATACCCATGTTCAGGATGCAAGCTATAAAAGCTTTTATTTCTCCAGCAGTTGTAGGTATCCACTTATTAGCTCTGGAATTTGTAGATAGGTTTCTGTATGACTGCATATATTGATGGACATATCTGTTTGTCTCGGCGACCATCAACTTTAGCAGGGATAAGTCTAGAATAAATAATTGGCCTGGAATAAGAAGGGGGAGCATGCGTCAAACCTGGTATTTCCGCATAAATATGTGAGGCTGTGGTGGAGTATCCTGGTCTTCCTTTCATTACAATCAGAGTCACTCGTGTTGACACTCGCGCTATCGCCGCTTCTACTTGTTCCAATCTTTCACTTTCACTTGAAGATAATTCCTATTAATTTTCATTATTTATAAATTCAGAATCACTAACAAAATTGATTACTGTCACTTGAGTTATCTCTAACTATTGCGAGTATTTTTTATTAAATCACAGCTTTCCCCTTAGCAACTGTGTTGTTTATAAACAAGGCCAAAGATAAAACTCATAAAGTTGGAAAATAATTTTCGTGTTCGATATATCGAAACTCTAGGTGCAGAGACAATATAAAAGTAGCTTGAACATACTATAATGAAGTGGAAATAAAATCTCCCCTATCTGTTGACTAAATACTGAACTAAGAGCTCTAAAACATGGGATTGCTATAAGCGACGCTGGAAATTTTAGCATATATTATTCGCATCGCTCTTAGCGACGTTTACACTCAAAGGGTTTATAAGATACAGATATAATTTGGCACATCTAATTTTATAGCAAGAAAATCAAAGAACCTGATGAAAGATAAAGGAATTCTTTCATCACCCAATCCAAAACTTGGAAAAGTATTGAGTAATGAAACAATTGATTTTGTGAATACATTTTATAACAGTAATGAGATAAGCCGTGCCATGCCTGAAAAAAAAAAGACTCTGTATCCATAAAGCTGGAAGGTAAGAAATTGCATGCGCAAAAAGTCTTAAATAACTGTATATGTTTTTTAAGAAGAAATATCTCCTGATAACCAAGTAAGGTTTTCTAAATTTTCTGAGCTTTGGCATTAAAAATGTATTCTTGCCTGAGATAGTGGCACCCATATATGTGTGTGTATTATAATAAAGGAAGCACAATGAAAGATTTAAGTATGGTAGATTTTTTGACCCATGATACAGTTTTAGTTTATTTCAACGACATATGCTATAGTTTGTGTGTGATCAATTTGATAACTAACTAAAGCAAATAATTTACTTCTCTGATGGTTTTGCAGCACAATACAAGTGCAACTTTGTTACAACATGACATAGAAGAAGTTGTATCACTCACCAAGCCACTCACCTAGTTGACTCGTTTACAATAAACCCGAAATGCACTCCACTACAAAATCCACATTCAACTGAGCCAGAGTTCGAGGCTCACTGCTGGCCGTGTTGGGAGAGTCCCCCATTCCCTTCTTCCAAGTGAACAAACAGACAAGCGAACGTCGATCAGCGTGAGCTGCGCGCGCTGCCAGGCGCATTCTAAATCTTCTATGGACTGTATTTGTGCTTGTGACCAATGCTCGTATGCTCTCGAAATTGTTCTCGAACCCCCCCCCCCCTTTTACTCCACGCACTGAGAACACATGATTACCGTAAGGTATTTAATGGTTAGAGTCCAGAGTAGAGACACACATTACACTCTGGACTTACAAGGTAAATAGCCTAACTATTATGTAGGCTCGTCACTCTTTTCTAAATTCACTTTGGCTTTAAAACATCTATCTTTCAAAATTCAATGTCTCGGACTTCAGTATATTTATATATAGCTATGATTAATATATAATGCTACGATAAGATATTTTGGTCCTTGCCCTTAAGGCAATGTTAACTTGGGGAAAACCTTTGTCTTCATTAATATTTTTTGTACCTTGAATTTCCGCATCACGGAAAGTTTTGTGATTTGGTATAACTAACCTGGGAAAGCTACGTTATGTTAACTTTAATTTTTGCCATCATGACCTATTTAGAAGGGTAGGGATAGTTTATATTTGCCACCTTGTTTTCCTTTCTAGGTTAGTTAAATGTGGGGCCGCGAGCCGGCCAGTGCTTATATCCGCGGAGGGCGCTCTGTTTGTTATGAAAACTTTTAGGTATTCTTACTTGACTTTGGACTTTGTATTTTGTCAGGTATTATATTAATGCCCCTATCGTTGTTTAGGTTAGGTACTTGAGCTCTTGTCTCACCTAATGTTTTGGATTTTGGGCATGTGTTGGCTCTCTGCCCATGAGATTAAAAGACATTTATTATTATGTAACAGGAGACCAATTTATTATATTTTTATTGCCATTCTCTGATGACGCCATTTTGGGACGTCTAAGAATAAGGAGCCGCCTGTGTTTGTTATTATTTTAGTGCCCATCTGGCCTTGGCGGTAACCCTTGTGTCTTGTAGCCCATCTGGCTTATGTCCTTGGTTAACGCTATAACTCTTACGTGCCTCTCCATCATTGAGCTGTACCATGTTATTTATGAAATAAATGTATAACTCTCTTATGCTTACCTCTATGTGTAATTTGTGTGGGATAATGTTGGGGGTAGGTCACACAAGAACAGAAAGAATTTTGCTAACTTGTGTGTTAATGAGGGGGACTTTGGTCTGAAAGCTAAATGGCCTTTTTTTGCAACCAGTCACGAAAAAATGCATGTAACGGTGTGGGGATCACAGTCAAATGGTTGGCATCTCGCGCTAGCTTGTAACGTCTCTATGATGACCAAATAATGACTCCTCCTCAATATGTTACTAGGCAAATTCAAATATAAAAGGAGCTAATTTTATATACTTTAGTTCTAAACGATATAATGATGAAGAAAAGATTCCTCAAGAAATTTTTTTTCCACGTGACCAATAACTATTGTCACTTAAAAGTTCCATTCATTTACTTCACAAACGCCTAATGCATTAAGAAATGAAATCTATTCTGGATCTGTGAAATTTAAGGAAGCACACACCTCATCAATTCTAGATTATATTGACATTACAGGTTTTGTTACATGTATGTACGATAGTCAGTGGTGGTTAGGATGTATTTTAAACACTTATGAACTTCCTGAAGAAGTGAAAGTAAATCTTTTACAGCCATTTGGATCATCAGCTTACTTCACATCAGACATTCTTAAAATTTCCAAATCATCTACATTACTGAAGGCTGAACTGTTCACTGCTACGGGACGAACTTACACATTAACTAAAAAAAAAAACAGTATCATAGTGTGAGAATCAATATCTGACAGCCCAGTAGAAAGTAAAATATTTAAATATACAATTTCAATAACATTTATTGTAGGCTATGCCCTAATAAAGTTCAGTTTGATTTTTTTTCCAACTATTATAGACTCTACTAATGATATATTTTTGTTTTTAAATAACATACAAATTACCAAATCTTATTTTACTAACTAATTTAAACATATATATGCTATGATAGGCCAAATGCATAGATGTAATGTTGACATTTCCCACACCTGCCTTAATTCAATCATGTATAACTCTTGAACCCATACTTTCCCCAAGTTAATATACGGTAAACATGCTCAATACTAATGTATGTTTGAGCTCAATTTAAAAAAAATTTAAAACCTAATTCTTTTATGAAATTTAAGTTTAAATATTAAATTTAATGACCTTGAAAACTTTATATTTTACATGCATGTGTACGGTATCTTTTTAAAGCTCTTCAACATACATTTTTATAATGAGCCCATTAGGTAACTTCTACGTTTAATATTATTCGAGCTAGAGCCTATTTTGTAAAGTGCCGAGTTGCCAAGTTCACAAAGAAGGTCATGTTGTGGGATGTATTGATTTCATATGGAATGCTCCTGATATATATTGCAATCTTTCTGTGATATATATTTTTGCATAGTTAATTAAGCTTCCTCTTACAGCCTGAGACTATTGCGCCCCATTCTGAATGTTAGTCAGCTGCACATCCTTGAAATGGATATCTGGTTCAAGAACTCTTGTTTGCTTGGTCCAACACTAAATTATAGGTCTGCCAAAACTGAGCTAGAGTGTTCAGTTTTTATTTTCAGATACAAGATCAGAAGTTCCTTATTTTGAAATTCCACACTTAATGGGTTCAATTTCCTATAGAAATCCCAAAGAAAGTAGAACAGCTTAACAAATCTAAATTGCGTTAGACTTTTTCTCACACTCTTAGCTTTAGCACCATCATTGTCTTTTAGACGGGCCACCTGTTCAAAATGGGTCACAATAGCTTTCCATGATCACAAGCGAGCTCTTACAGCCTTTTCTTTGCCAGTGGTGGTTCTAGGCCAAGGGCGGGGGGAGGGGCAAATATTACCGAATTTAAATTAAATTACAATCAGTAATAATTCTGATGATTTATATAATAGAATTATGCCACGAGAAAATACGAGGCTATCATTGTTTAAAAGGTAGGCTATGTGATTTTAGTAAATTTCAGCTGAGTGTCATATTCTATTTCCTTCTCACTTTCACTCTATTCGCTATAGGGTATTGTTTGCGGTCTCGGCCATGCTCGAAGCTCACGTTTCGTACTCAAAAATATCTACTCATGCTGCGCACGCATCTTATGTTTAACGTTGGCTTCAAGACCACGGATTGTCGTCAGCCAGGGCAGTCAGTTAGTAAATTGATCTGTGGTTAGCTTTGGGAACGCTGTACCTTGATGATATAGTTGTATCATTTTAATGTAATAATGTCTGTATACAAAGGAGAAAAAAGTAGTTTGATGATTTTTCTTCTTCTTCCGTGAATACTTCAATATGTGAACGTCATTCTAATGTGCTTGAAAATGTAACTAAACGAGCTAAACTCGATCCAGAATCAGAATTCAGTGGAGTAGGTGAATCTGTTGTGGACCTGGAGGTTACTTCGAGTGCGATTATTCCACCAAGTGATATAAGTATTTGTATTAAGAATGACCCCATGCAACCAAGTATGTCATCTTATGAACGAAGTACGATAAATAACAAAAATAGAAGTTTAAGCATTAGCTGGTATAAAAATATAAATTCATAGAATATTCAGAGGAAAAAGGTGCTATATTTGCCAGATAGACTTCCCAAAATCTTCGCCAAGATGGCCGAGTTTGATTGTTTCTCGTCTAGGTCGCTAAGTAGTTGTGCCATATTCTGAATTTTAGTGACATGTTATACTACAGAGTCATTGATTTCCATTTTGTATTCATTACATTTTTGAAAGAGTAGTAATTTATTTGATGCCGATTTTTGTTAGTGTATTGCATTAACTTTTCCTAACATATCTTTCACACTCGTACATGTAGGCAGATAAGATAGTTGCGAGTATTCCATAGCTGTGGATATGAGAAACATTGCCTTGGCATTTTATTTTATCCGTGCTTTCCGTTGAGTCGTGTTTGCTGCATCATCAGCCGCATTACACGTTCCCCATGTACAATATCAACGATGTTTTGTGCTATTAGCGGTGAAACCATCTTAAATTCCATAATTGAAAAATTTTTCCATCAAATGTTTTAATAGATTTTTTCATGGATTCTTCGTTAAATTTTTTTCTTCCATGTGGGCACACACCGGTAACCTAACAGACAAGATGGTTTACTGACGCTAATTAATTCCACACGCGTGTTTGGCTGCGTTAGTAAGATTTATTCGTCTAGGTCAGTGGTTCCCAACCTGGGGCGATCGCCCCCAAGTGGGCGATTATGGTTATCAGTGGGGCAATAAATAAGTGGGGGGCGATTTGGGGGCGATGAGTATTCAAAGGGGGAAAAATTAAGATAGTACTGTACAGTAGAAGTTGCCGGGTAGCACGAGTCACTGGCTATTCTCAGCCGGCGAGTTCACTGCACTCACCCCTCCTCACAGTCCCCCCTGTTGTTGTTCAGCGCGGCCGACTGGTGACTCAACCCCTCCCCCTCCTCCCAACACAACACACTTGCCATTGACCTACATTCGTCTTCAGTCTTCACTAGCCTTTGTGTGCCTCACCATCAGTTTTTGTGCGTGTCTTTTCTGTTTTTGTGCGTTTGTTTTGAAGTGTAGAAGTTCATGCACAATGGATTCAGAAAAGAAGAAGTGTCGTCAATACTCAGCTGAGTATTTAAAATTCGGTTTTATCACGTCACCGCAAAATGTGCAGTTTCCACATTGTCTTTTGTGCGATAAAACATTTACTAGTAATGAAGCCAAGAAGCCTTCGCGAATGAAAGTTCATTTATCAAGAGTACACAGTGATAAAGTTAGTAAAGAACTTAGTTATTTTCAACACCTCAAAGCTAAAGCTGTTAAACGGCCTAGTGTGAGTGAATTATTTAAAAAACGAGCAACCGATCTTGACAAAGGTCTTCTTGCTTCTTACGAGGTGTCTTTATTCATCGCTAAATGTGGTAAACCTCACACAATTGGCGAAACTCTTGTTTTACCGGCAACCAAAAAAATTGTTGAAATCATGCTAGGCGAGGGCCCTAGTAATAAGATAAGTCAATTGGTTCCTTTGAGCAACAATACTGTTTCCAGGCGAATTGACGAAATGGCCACAGACGTTGAATCCAAACTCACCAATTTGTTGAAAAAAAGTAAATTTGCATTGCAGATTGATGAATCAACTGTGATTGATAACAAAGCAATTTTATTAGCTTATGTGAGGTTTATCAATGAACAAAAGTAAATTACCGAGGAAATGCTGTTTGCTAGAACTTTGATCACTGATACGAAGGGATCGTCGATTTTTAAAGTGGTACAAGATTATTTTGAGGAAAAAGAGATTCCCCTAACAAACGTGAGCGCTTGCGCAACAGACGGTGCTCCTGCCATGTCAGGTCGTCATGCTGGGATTCTAGCCCACCTTAAGAAAGAAGTGCCAGAGGTCATCACTATTCACTGTGTCATTCATCGTCAACACTTAGCTGCGAAAAAATTGAGTGGTGTCCTGCATGAAACCCTAAAACTGGTCATTTCTGGTGTCAACAAGATTAAAGCTAATTCCCTCAATGACCGTCTGTTCCGACAACTTTGCGATGAAAATGATGAGGAATTCGAACGTTTGCTTCTACATACGGCCGTGAGGTGGCTTTCCAAAGGAAACTGTTTGCGCCGTTTCTTCGAATTATTTGACATGGTTACTGAGTTTCTCGACACGTCTGATCCTGTTTTAAGTGAGAATTTGAAGCAACGCAAGTTGGAACTTGCGTACCTTACAGATATTTTTGAAAAAATGAACGAAGTCAATATAAGGCTTCAAGGAAACAAGATGAACCTTATCAAGGCCAAAGGAATTATTTCATCATTCATCGCCAAGTTTGATATTCACAAGGTAAATATTGGCCGTAAAGAACTGATTCAGTTTCCGACCCTTAAAAAGTGTTCAGTGTCAGCTAACGGGACTCCTGAACTGGCAGAAGACAAAATCCTAATTTTTACTAATCATCTTGACCAGTTAAAAATTGACATGGAATCAAGATTTGAAGCTTTGACCAAGTTACATATTCTGGATATGATTCTAGATCCATTCTCATTTGAAGCTGTGAATAAGCTTGATAACTCTTTGCAGACAGAGTTTCTATATCTGAAGTATGACTGTGAGGCGAAAATCATTTTCAAGCAGAACGGTTACGAGTTAGGCTGGGTGAAGATTATGGACACTTATCCACAACTGTGGGGAAAAACTGAACCACTTCTCATCTTGTTCCTGTCAACATATTTAGTTGAAAAAGGATTTAGTTCTGTTTTCCAGCTCCTCACAAAACAAAGAAATAAGTTGAACATTTGCCTCAAAGGAGACTTGCGCCTGAACTTGACGAACATAAAGCCGGATATTCAAGCTTTAACTGAAATCCACCAAGCACAAAGCAGCCATTGAAAAGGTAAAATAAAACAATAACAAATTTTCAAACTTTCATTTATTTTTTCAAATTTTAACTGTCAACTTTCTTAATTTTTCCAGATTCCAATTTAAAAATGAAAACATGTACTCCTGTTTTTTAAATGTACATCAATGATCTTAGTTAATTATTTCACTTCTTTGTTATTTAAAAAAATCTGTAAAAAATGTACATTTTTTTCTATTTTATTCAAGAGTGACCGGATAAAACTGCTTTGGTTGTTTTTATATACGGTAGTAAAATTGTTTATAATAATAAAACTGCTTTATTATTTACACCTTACTTCAAATTAAAATTAGGCACAAAATGAAAAGGGGGCGATGGGTGTTAGTCAACCTCCAGAAAGGGGAGATGGGCCACAAAATGTTTGGAACCACTTGTCTAAGTTATCTAATTTTTGATATCTTGGTCCATAACCTGTTATGAAGTATGTATTAGATAGCCTAATTATTACACATAATCTAACATAATGCAGATGTATTTTCACAAAGGCAAAAAAAATAAAAATGCTTTAACATGTTTTCGATGTTTACACTTTTCATCACAGAGACTGAGCGCTTGGATCTTTCTATTTTGTCTCTTTCTTGCCATTTCCAGTGTGCACCAACCTGCCTAGAATACGAAAAACAGATTATTCTAACCATCTTTCTTAAAGTTTCAGTTATGAAATGAATAGAATCTCTACACTGTTTTTCATTGTCTTACTTGGTTAAAACAGTCACATCTAGTTTTCCAGCCAAACACAGTAGATCTACAAAGTCTTTAAATGGCTTCTCACTCTTAGCTACATATACAACATTAAATAAATTTGTGAAAAGGTAAAACATCCGGTGGTCCAATCTTTTTTAAACACATTTTATCATCGTTGTTTCTGTCGAGCATTATTTTGCCTTTGCAATGGTAACACTTTCACGGTGGACTTCACCCTGATCATGCAGAACAAAGGGTTCTTTTTTTTAAACGGTACAAAAAAGCCTTTGATCCACTTTTTATCAACATTACTGGTAGACAACTGTTTAAAAAATTTGCAGGATACGAGACTTGTTGCATCGTTATACATCAGCCACTCAAAATGGCTTGACCAGTATTTATTAATTTTTCTTTTAACTGAAATGACATTGAATCACTGTCCCATTTTCTTTGATCACTTTTACTAGAGCTGGAAGATGAGGTAAGCTAAGACTGTTATTAGCTGATTCAACCTTAAGCCTTGCTTTGTTTCGCTAGTGGATGCACGTGGAGAATATTAACATTTCCACATGTGTCTTTATCACAACCATTTCTTTTGACTTACTACTACTATCAAAAAATGACTTTATATTGGTCTGCCTATTTTGCATAGCAATAATTAGACTAAATAAACCAAATCACTTTAACACTTTAATCACTGACAACAACCACAGAACCGAGAAAAATGTAAGATCACATACACGGTACAGAAACTAAAATACCACACTGGAAAGGACTTTTTTTCCTTGGGATCTTAATAACCTCTTTCCTGGTGGTAAAACAGGATATTTTTCCCTCTTAATTTTGTTCAACAATTTTCTCTTATTCTTTTATTTGTTCTAATTTTCCAATCTGGTTTAGGCTCTTATATTAGTTGGTCTTCTTCTTCTTCAGATGTTATCCTTTTTCGCTAGTTTGTCCGCCCCAGGTATTTTATTTCCCAAGTACCTTCCACCTCTGACACTCCTGGCTTACCCCATTTCTGGGATTCTCCAGGCACTCTCCAGTGGTAGTGAGCATCCCCTTATTCGCCACTCTACAGGAGATAGTGCTCCACCTGTTTCTAGAAACCACTTAGACCCTAACCTAAATTAAATTAAACTAACTCTAAAAGTACCTGATTAATCTTACACTACTACTATCTTAATTATTGTCAGTATTGCCGAATTTAATTTCTTATCTGTTTTTGGCTCATTTCTGCGCTCATGGTCGTACAGAGGGGATGCATAGCATCCGCTCTACTCATTCATTTATCTCAGGAGGTTCGCTGGATTGACCCAGCCGCGTTTGTTTCCAAACACGCCGAGCCTCTTGTCCAGGGACATTTCCCTTCATTTTCTATATCCTGGTTTCTTTTTTTACCACCAACATCTTGGCTTGCAGGCTCTTCCGACATTCACACATCAGGCATCACCACTTGCCTTTTGCTGCGGGTGGTCCTAATCTAATCTCTTCTTCCTCTTGATGGAGCCAATTCTAATTTATGTTCTACTTCGCCCCTAATATTCCACCTGGTCTCAAGTCACTGGTCTCTGTCTCACTATCCTCGTCTTGTTCCTCTACTTCAACTTATTGTTCGTTTCTTTTTACATTCTTTGCCATATATTCCGCCCTCTTCATTTCCGACATCAAACTCGCTGTGGAATCAAGGTATCTCCATACATCTCTCGTCCTTTAATTTCTTTTATGTATGGTCTTCTTATATCTTTTGTCAAGCCACAATATAGAACCATGTGCTCAGGTGTATTTTCGTTTTCGCATTCACAGTCCTTGGTATCTAGCAGGCCCAACTCATATAATGTGGCCCTGTATGGTCCCTTTCCGGTAGTGTAGTGCAGTAGGCCTTGAAGTGACGAGATGTTTCATTTCTAACCTTTCCCAAATATTCGGGAGAAATGTGTGCACTCTTCTTCCAGTGGTGATTGCGTCCCCCTCTTCCTTATTTGCAGGTCCAGTGGGCAGATCCCAAGAGCCACGCATAAAGAGTCTGTGTACATTGTTCTATATGCTCCGGTTAATCTTAGTAAGGTTGTTATATGAAGCCTTCTCAGGAAGTTCGCAATTTCCTTCCTTTTGAGTGTAAATACTCAGGCGCTGGCACCATATCCCGCTATGGAGAGGAGAATAGTCTGATGGTATGTGTTTATGAGGGTCATAGGCAGTTGAAAGCGCCTTGGCCCTATGCTTATAATCCTGTTCATGACCCTCATTGCCTTACCACACAACGTCTACACGTGCTCTGCGAAATGCCCTTCCTCGTCAAGCCTAGCCTCCAGGTACCTGTTGGACCTACTTTTCCTCATTTTAAGTTCCTATACTTTGATGATCGGATTCTTTTTTAGAATCCCATTAAAGACCATGTATGTAATCTTCACCGGCACCATCTTCAACTTGACACTACTGCACCGGCACCATCTTCATTTTGACACTACTGCACCGGCACCATCTTCAACTTGACACTACTGCACCGGCACCATCTTCAACTTGACACTACTGCACCGGCACCATCTTCAACTTGACACTACTGCACCGGCACCATCTTCAACTTGACACTACTGCACCAGCTACTCAAGCTTTCAAGCACTCAGTTGCATTTCAATTCGACATTACGTCTAGAATTTCCACACACTATAACTAACAAGTCGTCGGTGAGGGCGACAACCCCTGTCGTCGTTCAGTCTACAAATATTCGTGCTCTCCCCTTGGAGAGACATATTAAGGAGGGGAAACGCCGTCGCCCGGAAACGGTGTTTTTAAAGCACACGCACTTACACACGCTGGTTTGAGAGACGAGAAGCCGATCCTATATAGTTTGGGCGTGTTTGAAACACATTAAAAAAACAGACTTTAGTCTCCTGACTCGAATGTTTGGCCAATCTTAAATTTCGTGGCTTGACATACACTGTCAGTTGCTCTAAGTGGCTCCTAAATAGAGAAAAGTAAAGCTGTTATCTCGGATCAGCATAAATTAAATAATTTAAACTTAAATAAATCTTCATAGAATACTCATAGAATTGCATAGAAAATTCCATTACATTTGCAGAAATAAAATGGTTTGTAAGAAATGTTGTGTTCTATAATGTTATATAACTTACTTTTAAATGTAAAAGTTTTAAGAAGGTTCACGAATCAGACTTTAAATGTAGATTGTTGTATTGTATAATTATGAAAAGAGACGGTAGGATGAACTAGCAGTCGTTACGTTATAACTGTTCATATCCTGCTTACCTTCAGATTCACTTATGACACACATAAACAATAATACGTTTAGCATATATCGAACAGAAAATCTGTTTTCTCAAACATTATACAAGCCAAGTAAATTATTTCACCTGAGAGTTAATATCTAGTAGATGGCCACCATGCGACTGACAATGGTGGATAGCTTCTCCATGAGTGAAACCACCGTCTTCACCATTCACCAGAAAGTAGCACTTTCCATCAAAGTTGACCTCTTCTGTATGACAGTGACTGGCGCTGTTCAAATAACATCTCACCCCAACAGCATCCCTGGCCACCAGACAATTGTCAACATTGCGAGAAAGACGACAGCCTGCTAGAGTAGCCTCATTGCCAGAACACATTACTGCACCCACTGTGATCCTCAGGGTGTCGTCCTCTGTTGGGCGGCCTTGCCAAGAGAACTCTGCCCCCCTGAGAACATGTGCGAGTGTATGACACCTCAAGTCATGTGATCCTCTATGTTGTTTAACAAGCACACAGCTCGATTATCCAACTTCACAACATATTACAAAAATATAGTAATTCTAATGGAAAGTTTGTATTTTTTACTACAAATAAAGCCACATTAAGTCAAGCATGTATAAATACCTAGTTAAAAAAGATATAATAAATGGGGAGATACAAACTTTTAGCAAACAGTTTTTAATGAAATGTCTGTAAAATCAATTTCAAAACAAATTTAATCACAAATGTTACATTTAGAAATAGTTTATAATGTACATAACAGGCAATACTTTTAAAAAAAAAAAAATTAAAAAATAAGTGAACTTTGACTCTAATAATAAAAAGTTAACTTCAAGCCAAAATGACTGACAAAATGAAATATTTAAACCTTGTATAGCTGTTGGTTACTTGAATAAATACTTTAATTATTTAATTATTGCTATAAAAACATGACTGTTAAATGTAAACTCTATTTTAAATATTATATTAAAAACAATGGATACTTGTATATAGAACTGAAGATTACCTTACTTTTGGGGTCAGAATATAATTGCTGTATTAATTAGTAATAAGTAATACATGTAGATCAAGATTTAAAAAGTATCTCTTAACAATTGATAAAGTTTTCATTTTCAAACATAGCCTCTAATAATTTTTTTACTTTCAAAGTTATCGTAATTTTAAGATATCACCTATATTCGGGGGTGGCTTATTTTTGGGTAAATATTGTAACTAAGGGCGCGCGTGACCACGTGAACCACGAGCTAATTTGGGTATATTGAGGTGTGTTGCCGGTTAAATATGAATTAAGATACTCGCAGATAACCCAAGGTTTTGATTATTAAAAACACCACTCAAAAACTTTCACAGAATTAAATATACAGCTAAACAATTTAACAAATTAAATAGTCAAAGTAATAGTTTGTAGATTAATATATAAATGAAAACATAAATAAATAGAATTACGCCGAATCACGCCGAATGCTTATAACTAAGCAGTCACTGAGTTAAGTAATACTAGTAAATGTCTTTAAATTAATAAAAAAAATGAAAACACATAGAATAGAATTATACTGGGTTAATTAGAACTAAAAAGTTCACTAACTCAGGTAATATAATTGTTTGTAAATCAATAAACAAATGAAAACACATAAATAGAATTACATCAAATCAATTAAACATATTTTTGATAAAAATACTGAATAACAAGTTAAATATCCAAATATCAGTTTCTTAAAATGTTCGTTCACGGTACAATTTACTTTCATTGTTAAAGACACTCATAGCACCCCGCCACTGGTCCCTGTGCCATACACACTATACCGACACGCGTCACACGAACACTAGACTCGCTAGTTGAGAACACCTGGCTATCACTGAGCGTGTAAAATATAGGGTCTCGAATCCTCCACATCTAGAATTAAAAGGACCCAGACCCCTTTAGACTTATGTCCATCCCCCCCCCCATCCACTCTAATCCCCCAGTCAAGTGAGAAGGCCACTGCATACCTGCTAGACAAGGAGGGAGACAAAGAGACTAATGTTATTCAATGCACACAATATAAAATCATCTTTTCAAAATTCTCAGTGGAAACCCTAAATTGGTTGATGCATCTCATGTGTTCAACCTTGATGAAACCCCAGAATATAATAGCAAAGAAAGGTTCCAAGCAGTTAAACCAATTTACGAGTGGTGAGAAAGGTGAATTAGTGACAGTTGCAGCCATCGTGTGTGCTCTAGGAACATTTATACCTCCTGCTTTTGTCTTTCCCAGAAAAAATTTCAAAACCCACATATTAAATGGAGCACCACTAGGATCTTTAGGTCTTGCGAACTGTACCGGGTGGATGCCATCTGAGCTGTTGCCACAATTTATGGAACATTTCATAAAGCATTCACACAGTACAAAGGAGACACTATCACTTTTAATATGTGATAATCATGAGAGTCACATGTCCATCGAAGTCATTGATATGGTAAAAGAGGCAGGTGTTATTGTTCTCATATTACCACCACATAGCAGTCACAAACTCCAGCCCCTCGATTTATCAGTTTTTGGACCATTTTAGAAAACATTCTAAATTTAAATAAGTAAGGAGCAGTAATAATTATGGTTAAGACCTCGAAAAACCAAAGGTTATAATAGAACGGTGAAAGGATAGTATACTAAAGAAATTAATAAAAAGTTAAAAATTATTAACAAGTTAAAATTAAATATATTTTAATATTGAGAAACAAGTCAAGCTGCGCTTTCGATAAGCATTAAAATATATGAGATAAAAATAAAAAGATTAAAAATATTCATGACATAACATAATTATCAAGTCAAATGGTGCCCATCATTCAGAAAAATATATACATGAAAAACATATTAAAATAATTAATATCAGAAATGAATTGAGGACAACATACAATTAAAATTCAAATAATGAAGATGGCTAATTTAAATGGAGTAAACATGTGAAAGTATAGAGTTACAGGTTATACAAATAATGTGAATTAAGGCTGAGAACGTAACAAGCTATTAAAAAGGTCCAGTGTTAATGTGAAGAAACGAAGTCTTAAACTTGATTTCAGTCCCGTTACTCCTTGGGCAAGTTTCAGCGTTTAGAAGTTGATTAAACTTTGGCCGACATGTTTCGGTACAAACGTACCATATTCATGGCACAAGGTCGTCGTGCGAGAACACAGTTAATGTTATGAACTTGTTTCTCAATATTAAAATATATTTAATTTTAACTTGTTAATAATTTTTAACTTTTTATTAATAACTTTAGTATACTATCCTTTCACCTTTATATTATAACCTTTGGTTTTTCGAGGTCTTAACCATAATAGTTTTTGGACCCTTTAAATAGTTCTACAACGTGGCCGTTGATGCACGGATGCTCCGAAATCCAGGCACAACCATGTACATATACCAGATTTCTGAATATGTCAGTGAAGCAAAAAAGGCAATAACTCCCAACAACATCGAGGCAGGATTCACTAAAAGTGGCATCTATCCTCTCAATAGAGACGAGGTTCAAGATTGTGACTACCTCACGTTAGCAGTGACACATCAACCCGAGACCACGATAGCTGCTTGCAGAACTACAGAACCTAATGCTTCTGCAACTGATGTTTACTCTGACACAAAATCTTCAGGTATGGCTACAGATGAGGATCAGTCTGTCTTCATTTAACCTAAACAATTCCGTGGTTTTCCAAAAGTTACACCTAGAAAGAAAAAAAGAAAATAGCGAATTGGGCCGAAGCAGAGTCCTCACCAGTACACCTGAAAAAGCTCTGTTAGCTGAGAAAGCTGAAAATAAGAGACATCTCCAGATGAAGAGGGAAAATAAGTTTTCCAAGGACTTGTTTCGGAAAAAACTAGCACGCCATAGCATTAAAGATGTTGATAGCTCTTATGATGAAGAAATTGAACTGGTGTTGGATTACTCTTTAGATTATAAAGAGGATGAAGAAATTTTTCAGTTTATTGAAGTAATGCCTGATCCTAATGTTGAGGCTTATGTTCTTGTGCGTTTCCCAAATTATGTATTCTACATTGGGAAAATTTGGTCGGAGATGGACAAGGATAGAGATTTTGAAGTCAATTATCTATGCAAAAGTGAGACATTTAATATCTTTGTGATGCCAAACATTCCAGATGTGGCATCTATGACATCTATATAATACACTATTGCAATTACCTACACAAGCAGCATACAGTTTTTCCAACATTAACTTCAAACTCATTAAACTTCATCACACAGGTAAGGTGCGTTCCACTACACCTAGCGAGCCGGTAGCGAAAAGTGTATTTGGCTTGAATAAAAAAGTGACCCAAACCACAGCCTGGAAACAGTCATGGAGGTAAAGAAAGTAAAATGGAAAAGAATATAAAAGAATCAACGGAGATAAAGATGATTGATAATAGCCCATATGAGAACACTAGAAGGTGATCTGTAGTGTCACGAACCAATATCCACTTAGAAGTGAGTCTGAGGATTGGAATGGTGGACAGAGTACCCGTGGTGTGTTGTGTTGATGAGTGCCAGAAATGACCAGCCAGGAGTCTGCAAGGATATAGATATAGATATAGATATAGGAACAGCCACTCTAGAGTCTTACTCTCCAAATGTTGATAAATACACTAACATACACCATCAAATAAAATTGGTTTGGATCAATCTAAAATATATAAATATTCAGGGATGAAGGCAATTTTTCTTTAAAGTAACATATGTAGAGTATCCTTTTAAGATTCATCCATGAAGAAACACGCGCATTTTAGAAATAATGGGAAAAGGATTTCACCACTAAAATATATTTTTTATACCATATTTCCTGTGTTCCTGTTTAAAGGAACAAATACGCAGTATTTGGCAAAGACGCCACTTCTCTATACCAATAGGAAGCTAGCCTTCACAACACCTTTCGCCAGGACTCTTTCTATTAGTTGGTTTTCACACTGTTGATGAGGGGAGAAAAATGCAAGGGGTATGTCATATATAAACCAATGTGCGTATGTTCAAGCACCCGCCCACGCTCTCCAGACACAGCTACACGCACAATCCACGCACCTTCACACACACACACACACACACACACACACACTGGCAATCACAATATAAAATAACTTTCATTAATATCACAAGTGTGCATCGATATAAAGCATTTAATTGGAGCATGTATAAGTAATTAGCATATGCCATTTAAATAAACCGTGTGTGGATAAACAGCCATCAAAAGTTCTCTTTCTTTAATTCAATTAAATATACCAATTTAATTAGTGCTCGACCACGGAGCTATAGACAACCTAAATATCGTCACAGCATTATTATATCTTGGAATTAATCCGTAGTGAATCAATCGACGTCCGACACGGCTCGATTAATTCAATTGTGTTACAACGATGCGCTAGTACGTATACCATATTTTCAGGGATGTACAACTAGGTGGCCAATGTATACGGATGGATGGGACCCCAACGCTCGGGAAAATGTATATAGGCCCTGACACAAACTCCGTAACCGCATCTTACTACCCGTTCGGTTTATACGCTATGAAACTAATTAAAATAGTCGTGTTTATTTTGAGAGTGTCCGGAGGAAGACCCTGACATGTTATTTTTTGTATAGTTTATGTAACGCATTGTTCCTCTGTGTCAACAGGTAATATCAGATATAATCAGTGTATGTGTTTATTGTTCAATTTATGTAATTCGTATATTTCGCTAGGATCTTGTAGAGATGTATGATGAGTAAATTGGTTAGAAAGAAATGCAAAACAAAAACCTCACAAGATCGAATCCTGTTTGTGACCTATAAGCTCCATCACAAACTATCCTGGACTCACTTCAAGGGAGGGGAATGAGGGGAGGGAAGAGGGACGACGGATACTACGACATCATTCCATCCTCTTCTCCCTTCATCCTCCCTCCAGCTTAGACAATCCCCAACCATTGGGAACATCTAGCCTGGGACTTTGCGGGGATCCTCAGGCTCAACCATTCTTTCTAACAAGATTGCTCCATTTAACCTCCCTAGCCATTCCACGGGTGGATAACAACTAGTTTTATCTTAGGTTAAGTTTCAACACATAATAGTTTTTTATTGTACCTGGATTATCTGTGTCAGATCGGTGGACCTACTAACTAAACGAAGGTGTCATAAAACAAGAAGTTTTTAAATAAAAATGGCGAGATAAACAGTAAAAACAGGTGGCATTATCAAGTAGGGCAGTGTATTGGTATGAATGGTTTGATCATTTGTACATCCAACAGTAGTTTTAGACATTAAACTCTATGGTGACGCCCTGGTTTGTTGATACAAGCTTGTCTTACCTGTCATAGCCAAGTTGTCTACATACAACATTAGCCTCTAGTATATTCCAGCCATGAATGTCATCACAGACAAGACCCCAGCCGGGAGTGATCCTTGGACCTCTACATAGCCCTCCCAAGGATCCTGAGCCTCCTCTCAACCGCAGGACTTGCCCACTTGTGCTCATGCTCTGGTGTGTATGATGTTGCGTGGTTACAGGGGCAGTGGATATTGTAGATGTGGTTGTTGGAGTGCTGGAAGATGATGACAATATTATCTCAGGGTTGGTATCAGTCGAGACCTCTAGAAAGAAAGAAAGAACGAACTCAAGTGTCAGTAATATAAGTTGTTAGAACTCAATGTGTTCGTTGCATACGAGATCAGTCGAAACATCCTCACTCCTAGCTCCACACATTAGTATGTGTTAATGAAGTGATTCAAAAGCTTTGAAGGACTTTATTCCCAGACAAGAAAAAAGGATTCTTGGAGTGCATTATATATTATCAAATACTGGTGGTGGGGGGAGGGGGGCAGGTGAGGATTTTTACTCAAATCAAGTATTTAATCATTTAACCCCTTTATTTATTTTGGTATTAACTTTTATTATTTATTGTTATTCCTTGTGTAAAAATGTTCATTATTTAAGAAAAACTGTTATTGGTTATTTTGTGTAAAAAATTAATTATCGAGTGTTAAGTTTGTATAGAAATATTTTATGTGAAGAAAGTCATATATGTTAGTGGGTTGTTACATCCTCAAATAACCGTGTTCTGTCGAGGTTTATTAGTGACTTGTTATATTCTCAAATGACCGTGTTCTGTCGAGGTTTATTAGTGACTTGTTATATTCTCAAATGACCGTGTTCTGTCGAGGTTTATTAGTGAATTGTTATATTCTCAAATGACCGTGTTCTGTTGAGGTTTATTAGTGACTTGTTATATTCTCAAATGACCGTGTTCTGTTGAGGTTTATTAGTGACTTGTTATATTCTCAAATGACCGTGTTCTGTTGAGGTTTATTAGTGACTTTTTATATTCTCAAATGACCGTGTTCTGTTGAGGTTTATTAGTGGGTTGTTATGTAGCGTTTATTACCATAAAGCTACAAGAGTTAAAGAAATCAGCAAGTTTGGACACTATTAAAAATAAAAATGTGTGAACTCACCATTGCCCCATTTAGTAGTTGCGCCTCCCAAGTCGACTCCCCACACAAGCACAACATAGCTCGATAAACATTACGTACAGACTAATTGCGTGAAGATTGTGTAAGCTTGAACAGCGATTCATCGCGAGGCAAGTTGGGAAATGTGTGACGTACATGCCCGAAAAGGAGGTTCTTTCTCCAAACTACTCAATTGTTCTGCCTCCATCTGGTTATCCCTTCCCTCTCTTCTTTGTTTTGTGTCTGCCTTTGTTTTCGTTACCCCCATTCCCCCTCTCTGAGCAGAAATGTTATTGTATATAATGGAGTAATTCAGATGTGTGATTTACTCTTGTCAGGATACTGTCCTTGGACACATATAGGTGTCCAGGATGTTATAAGGTACATTATATTTCGGCTATTATAATTTAAAATTCTTTTTCGACTAAATAAATGTTAAATTAGACTTCCCAGAATTTATAGATAATTACGCAAGAATATCGTGTAATACTTCGATATCTTGATATGTAGAATTAGTTATGATAAATAATGTTTGTCTTTATATTAGGTTTTCTAGACGCAAAATCCCCTATGTGGGCTTGCGTGATATCAATATTTTCTATATAAACGAGATGCCATATTTTTTTAGAGATTAGAGTTTCATTGTATAATGGTTAAAACTTATATTCTATCTGGTGTGAGACGCCATATTTTTGCGAAGATTGGCCTTATATTGTTATGAGAATTATGTTACTAACTTATAGCCCGTCCGGCATAAAACTGATTTTTTATTTAGTAGTATTTTTATATTTATTATTGGTAATCTTTTTTTAATATCTTTTAAAAACTTGACCACCTATGATTGAGTTGATGTTATTGTTTGGGATCTTTTCTGAAGCCCTTCTGGAGGGAATTAGGCTTTGTCATCTTAAGGACGCTTGGTCCGGTGTTGTATTTATTCATGTACAAGTGTAAATACTTGGAAAGTATTACAAGTACTTTAAATTTAATATTTTGTGGAAATCATTGATGACTCGAGTAATCAATATTGTTAATCAAGTTTAGGGTGATTGTTATGAGTTATGACCCATGACTATTGCCTTTATAATAGAGTAGCTAGTGGGATTTATCGGAACAGAGCCCTTACTGTTTGAAATTGGCAATGTGACCACGCCTCCCCTCCTCCCCCACCCCTCCTCCTGACCCCCTCCCCGCCTGACCTCTTTTCCCAAGTGATGATTATGAAATGTCCTCTCCTACATCCCCTCCCCTACAACCCCCTCGCCTACCACCCCCGGACATGTTGGTTCTTGATGATTAATTATTAATAATTGCTAATTAATTATTGGATAGGATTGAGATGTTGGAGTTTTTTATTTAAAATTAAAGGGTTTTTATTCATTGATTGGGGCGTTGTAGTTTATTTGGGGGAGCATACAATCCGTGACGTTTCGGCATGAGGGCTCTGCACGAACCTCACGCTATGGCTGTCTTATGCAGAATTAACATTGGCTCCTCCATCACAAGACTCTACTGTAATGCCCAGAACAAACAGTGCGAACTTCTCTTGACATCCGTCTGGGCTAGAATGAGTGTATCTGCATTACTCGGCCTCTTACAGAGTAGTGACCACTGCGCATCAGTGGTGCGCACTCCCAAACCCCCACCCCGCTCTGATGCCAATCCTTTCAATTCACCCAAAAGTTCATGGACTCAGAAATATGGGGGGGAAATCCCTGAAAGGTAATAACCCATCTCATTTCACCCCCCTTTAAAAGTGATGAACTGCAAGTCACGGGGGGGGGGGGGGATGGATGACGCGAGCGCATTAACGAGTCGTTGACTTGTCTTTGCAAACTACCGTTAAAAGTAATTGATACAAGAGCAGTCATCGATCGAGGAAGCCAAAGCTAACAGAACGGCAAATTGGTGATTTAGAGATCTTTGCGCTACCTGTTAGCGAAAAAAAGTATCACTGGAGTTGCCACTCGTACTATGTAAGAGTGAAATAAGTGCTGATTTGCGTGAGAGTATTTACCAGATAGTTTCAAATTGTCTAGAATTAAACAATTAATAATTAAGTAGGTTTGCGTCCGTCACACACACATATACACACACACTGCTCACAAAAGTATATATTTTGTTCTGTACCCACATTTGCCCAGGGTTTTAAAAGTGAAATTAGCGTTTGTTGACCTTGCCGATCGAGGTATTCGAACTAGTGACCTGCTTTCGTTGGAGGCGTGCACAGCGTCTTACTACCCGCTTGGTGGTTTACGCTAGTGTAGTAGGGATGAGTAAGGATCAAGTGTATCAGCGTTTGCATGGAAAACCACCCCCTTGTTCACCCGAGTGAGAAAGTATGTATATTTTGTTCTGTACCCACATTTGCCCAGGGTCTGAAAGGTGAAATTAGCGTTTGTTGACCTTGCTTATCGAGGGATTCGAACTAGAGACCTGCTTTCGCTGGAGGCGTGTACAGCGTCTTACTACCCGCTTGGTGGTTTACGCTAGTGTAGTAGGGATGAGTAAGGATCAAGTGTATCAGTGTTTGCATGGAAAACCACCCCCTTTGTTCACCCAAGCGAGAAATTCTGTATATTTTGTTCTGTACCTACATTTGCCCAGGGTCTGAAAGGTGAAATTATCGTTTGTTGCCTTTGTCGATCGAGGGATTCGAACTAGAGACCTGCTTTCGCTGGAGGGGTGCACAGCGTCTTACTAACCACCTGGTGGCTTACGCCAGTGTAGTAGGGATGAGTAAGGATCAAGTGTATTAGCGTTTGCATGGAAAACCACCCCCTTTGTTCACCCGAGCGAGAAAGTCTGTATATTTTGTTCTGTACCCACATTTTCCCAGGGTCTGAAAGGTGAAATTAGCGTGTGTTGACCTTGCCGATCGAGGGATTCGAATAGAGACCTGCTTTCGCTGGAGGGTTGCACAGCGTCCTACTACCCGCTTGGTGGTTTACGCTAGTGTAGCAGGGATGAGTAAGGATCAAGTGTATCAGTGTTTGCATGGAAAACCACCACCATTGTTCACCCGAGCGAGAAATTCTGTATATTTTGTTCTGTACCCGCATTTGCACGAGCACAGCTAATGGCATCATGTGTACCTGTACTTGTTATTCATTCTGCACCAAAGTGTACCACAATTTGCACGAACAGGCATAGAAGAGCGGCGATCCCGTACGTCCATCTTCATATTGCTGCTAGAAGATTTATGACGAATAACGGGACATACAGGATTTGATACACATTGGGCAAGTGCAGATGCGTATTGCACAACCTCTGACAGAGCGGTGACCCAGTACGTCCGTCCTCATCGGCTGCTAGAAGATTTATGACGAATAACGGTACTTACAAGGATCTGCTGCAGATTGCACAATTGCAGATGTGTATTACACAACATCGGCCATTACAAGTGGCAAGCCCTTTGAGACGGGTATAAATAGACCCCAAATCATTACAGGTGGTCATTTCAATTTATGATTGGCTCCGATAATCATCAAGATGAGTTTCGACGCACTGGAAAATTGGCTAAATTCAGGTATGTTTTTAAAACTGTTTTGTATATTTTAATGGTTTCTATTTTACTTATTACGTCTTGGTGTACAGCGGTATTCTCTTCTTCTTTGTTAGATGACGAGTCCAGACGCTTGGTAAGGCGGCTCAACCTGTGGGTCCTAATAGCCTGGACCAGTTGCTGTATTTTACCAAAGACGGGACTTGCTTGGCGGAAAACGACTGGTACATGGGTAATTAGCGGCCAACGATAGTCTTGCCAGTGTTTTTTTATTTTCTGTAAATGGTAATCAATATGTATTTATTTAATTTCAGACTACTGGGATCCATATGGGTTGGATGAGGGCCTGCGGGACAACATAGCGACGTGCGTGCCAGTGCCTGCCCACCTGGAGGCGGACCCTGCGGGCGGTACTCGGCACGGCGTCGCTGGCGTCCTTACGCACCCCCTTGTCATCCCTAGGTCGCCAACCGCTGACCTCACACCACACCCTGGCATACTCTCGCCGACGCCCACAGACGGCGGCGGAAATTCGCCCCCCGATATTTGGAGTGATTTGGACGCGATCGACCACCTAACATGTAAGTACGTCTACAAGTAACCATACTATAGCCACTAGTTTAAAATAGACTATTTGTGTGCGCTCTCTTTCTACCAAACCACCGTTATTTCGCCAGCATACGAAAATCTCTTGTCAACTGCTCGTTCCGAGAAGGTTGTAAACTTGTACACTTTCGGAATAACAGATGGCGTTTGCATACAATTTAAAGCAGGGGGAAAAGTATTTAATATATATATATATATATAAATATATACCTGCATTATAATTAACAGGGGAAACTATATTGTTGCTTTAGCAGATTATTAAAAAAAAAAAAAAATCCCAACTAATTTAGCGCCGCGTCTTACTAGCCGTTCAATTTATACGCTTAAAAAACCAACTGAACCAATGGGAGGCGTCCCGGGTTCGATTCCCTCGCATAAGCAAAAATGCTGGTTTAGACTTTAATAGTGATAAAATAACTGCCCTGACCGGTATTTTGTACATATTCCAGTAACGGATTTAAAGGGTCCCGGGCTCATTTCCCATACAAACATTCAAAGAGAGAGAATTATAACTGTCGCTTTACAATGTGTTGGATCAAATATTCAATCATCATCTTAGTGCATGTTATAGTGTGTTTGTATAGTAACTATTGGTCCCGGGTTAATTTCCCGACACGGTTGGTTTGATAAATAATCATACAGTTGGCAGGGTTTGTGGATGTTATAGTCTTAACATTTTATGAATAAAAAATAGTAACGGTTATAAATTAAAACAAAATTATTCCCACCAAGAGTAAACTTAATTCTGTCCATTTTATATTTTTTTTCCAAACATGGGGTGAAAATGAGTGTTTAACTGCCCTGGACTAAATTTTATAGTTTTCCTAGGGTGTATTTATTACACACACTTTGTGAAAGGTCCCAGGTTTGATTCTTGGCATAGATGAAAATGTAGGATTAACCCCTCATAGTTATAAATTAACGGCCTGGTAGCTGTACTAAGGTTCGAGTGTATTTATTACACAAATTGTAACATATTATATTAATAACAAAAATAGATTGAAATTGAATAGTATTATACATTTTAAAGAGAGAGAAAAATACACGCATGTTTAGAACAATTTTATTTAAAGTGCTTACTTTGACACGTGCTTTTGTGTTATAGTTCAAATGGAGGCAGCAAATGGCGGCACGACCCCACCACTACCAACGGCAACTAGTCCCTCTCAACATACCGCAGAAGCCCAAGCTGCGGTGTTGACAGCGGGACCGTCTTCAGCCCGCAAACGGGATTTAGTGGCCCGGTAAATCAGGTAGGTGGGGTCTTGTCAAATGGCGTCCTTCTTCGGATCATCAAAGAGAGAATTAAACAATTGAGGCGTTTCTTTTATACTGGTAGAGAAATTACCGTACATCTTGGTGCTCCAACAGCGATCGTGACGCATTAAGCTGGCTTAAAGAGCAAATTACGGCTTTGTTTAATCGGCTACAGAACCACACTGTCAGTGCCGATGACCATGTCGGCTTACTTTTGAACAGTACAGACTCGTCGTTGAACCATGTATATGTCTCATATAGGCGAGCAGACCAGTTAGACGCTCGAGCCGTGCTCGATAACGTAAGTCGTGTGTTGCAGAGTAATAATTGTTTCTTGAGTATGGCACCATTGTACGTTAAACTCAGCCATTTTAAGGAGCCTCGCGGGAGTGGTAGAAGTTATTGTCATAAACTCTCCCCCGCTAGCACATATAGCCGTACTAACAAAGGTATCATTACGATTCAAAATGGTGACGATACACTTTGCCTTGCCTGTGCATTGGTCGTCGCAAAGGCTATATGTGATAATAAAAGAGAGCCAGGATGCATGGATGTGAACACCGTTAAGCAAATCAAAATGGGTCGTCCTATTCAAAAACTAAAAGCAGAGGAACTATGCCGTGATGCTCGTGTGAATCTTTTGAAAGATGGTGGGCTAACTGAACTGAAAATATTTCAAACGTACCTCACCGAATAAAAAATCACGGTGTTCAGGGAGCTTCGGGGAGACAGGTCCTATATAAGGGACCTACCCCTCCCGAACCGTCCTTTAAGAGCTACCTTTATTTGTATTTTCACGACGATAAGCAAAACTATTTTGACGTCATAACATCCTTGACAGCCGCATTTAAGTGCGGATACTTTTGCTTCGAGTGTCGTGTGCCGTTCAACGATAAGAATGCGCACAAGTGTGAATCCTCGTGCAAAAAGTGCTATGCTAAAGCGGTTTATAGTGGAGGCCGATCTGTGGTCTGTAAGGACTGCGGGCGTTGGTTCACAGTCATGTTTTGATAACTATTAACGTCCCGGTTTTTATAGAGGTCACAAGTGGGACTGTGATGTCAAAAATGTTTGCGAGGTATACGTGCAATTTTTCAGTTTGGAAAGATCAAATTATTCATATAGGTGTTATGAGACTTTTTGTAGAGTATGCGATACATATCGTCCATTTGGCCATTTTTGTTATATGAAGCAGGCCCTATTAAATCCGTCACTGGAAAAAGCAATTTCATGATTGTATTTAATGATTTTGAATTCAGCAAGAAACTCTTCTTCAAGGTGCGGCCGGCACGTACTTACACGAACCTAACCTATGTGTCGTGCAGACGTGTTGCAAAGCTTGCGTTCATATAGATGCAAATGACCATCATTGCACAGAATGTGGGGGCGATAGGACTCACATATTCAAGGATGATACCACAATGGCCCAATTTTTTGGATTTTTAGAGCAAATTAAAGCATCAACATTTAAGGATATCACCCTCTTAGGCCATAATGCGAAAGGCTATGATGGCAATTTTATTTTAAAATATATGATGGAGGTAAAAAAATTGATTTCAGGGATATTAATGATCGGTGGGAAAATCATGTTCACGCGTTACAGCCCGCTCCACTTTATTGACTCGTTGGACTTCCTCCCGATATCGTTGTCCAAAATGCCCAAAACAATCGGCTTGGACGAGTTTTGGCAAAGAGACATTTATGCCATTTTTTCAACAAAAAAGGAAACGCGGGGTATAGGGGTCCCTTGCCATCAAAGGAGGACTACGGCATCGGCGAGATGTCAGTTGAGGGAAAGGAGCACTTTGAGAAGTGGTATGACGCGTTGGTCAAAGAAATTATGTCTTTGATTTTAAAAGCCGAGTTGTAATTGAATTGTGTTAAAGTTGTAGATATCCTACGGAAGGCCTATATAAAGTTTAAAGACATTCTCATGGAGAAAGCAAAGGTGGATCCTTTCAGAGAGGCGTGTACGATAGCTGGAGCGGCCATGTTGATTTACCACCGAAGTCATCTTAAGGAGAATACTATCGGTATTATCCCTAACGGTGGCTATCGGTACGCAGACCAACAGTCGCACGTCGCTGTACAATGGCTCTGTTGGGACACCCATCAACGTGGCGTCTCTATTCTTCATGCGGGTAACGGCCGTGAGGAATATGTGTTTGGGCGACTTGTAGACGGCGTTGTTAAAGCTGGAGATACCACCACCGTCTTCCAGTTCTGGGGCTGTTATTGGCACGGGTGCCCTCTCTTCTATCCTGACAGGACCACCCCTATCAAAAATAGTCCCCATGAGACCATGTAGATGCTCTATGAAGCGACCATGACTTGCGTAGAAAAGTTTAAGAATGCCTGCTACACGGTCGTAGAGATGTGGGAGTGTATGTTTAATGCGATGAAACGCAAAGACAAGGACTTGAAACCATTTGTAGTACGGAACGAGGTGTATACCAAGGAGCCATTCAGCCTCAGGGATGCATTTTTGACGGGCGTACAAATTGTATCAAGCTCTTCCACGAAGCAGACCTTTCTTGTGGAGAGAAGATCAAGTACTTGGATGTGTGTTCATTGTATCCTTACGTCGGCAACCCCAAAATTCACTTGGAACCAAATTGTCCGTCTATAGATCAAGTATAAGGCATAGCCAAAGTTACAGTGACGCCTCCGCGGGATTTATTCATGCCCGTATTGCCTACACGAATGTACGACAAGCTAATGTTCATCTTGTGCAGGAAATGCGGTGAGGAGAAAAACCAAGGCGCGTGTCAGGATAACTACAAAAAAGATCGCTGGTTGACAGGCGTCTGGGTGATTGACGAGATCTGGAAAGCCGTTGAGGAAGGCTACACCATTGATACAGTACAGGAAGTGTGGGAGTACAATGTGTCTGTTTACGACCCTCAGACACGTTCTGGCGGATTGTTTCACGGGTACATTGATACTTTTTTGAAAATTAAACAATAAGCCAGTGGATGGCCAGAGTGGTGTACCTCATAAGAGGAAAAGTTAGCCTATATTCAAAATTATGAGAAAAGGGAAGGGGTAAACTCAATTTTGACTTTGTTTGTAAAAACCCTGGTCTCCGCACTCTGGCTAAATTCTTTTTAAATTCACTATGGGGAAAGTTTGGGCAAAGACCCGATTTACCACACGTAGCCGTTGTCAACGACTATCAGGGCATCCACAAGTACCTAATGGATCCGTACATCACCGTGGACAGCGTCATTGATGTAAATGACGAGGTTATGTTCCTCAATTACAAGGATGCGCGTGACGCGTTGAGCCCTAACCCTAACACGAGTGTGGCGGTGACGTGCTACACGACTGCTATGGCTAGCCATACACTTATACAGCATCCTTGAACAATTGGGGGACCGCGTTTTGTATCACGATACGGATTGCGTTATATTCACGGAATACCCCGGCGATTGGATTCCACCAACCGGAAACTTTTTAGGTGACCTCACTGACGAACTTCAGGATTACGGTCCGGGAAGCTACATTAGCGTCTTTTTATCTGGTGGTCCCAAGAATTACACGTACCGAGTTTTTGTTGGTGGCGATTTTACCAAAACCAAAACGGTGTTCAAGGTTCGCGGGATCACCATAAACTACGGCAACTGGAACGACGTTAATTTTGACGTTTTGAAAGCGATGGTCACTGAACAGGCCGCGGAAAGATACATACAGATACCGCACAAAATTGTAAGAAAAGGTCTTGTGACTGTATGTACAGTTTCACAGACTAAAGTCTACCGGCCCGTGTACACCAAACGTCGGATAACCGATGATTTTAATACGTTGGCGTTTGGGTATCACTGTCCTTGTAAACGCACACGCCACAACTAAAAGATGATCATTTAGACGGGCTGAATATTAACTTTTTTTTTCACTCTAGACAGTTCCACTGACATACCATTTTTCAAAGATTTGAGATTTCTTTCATATATTTTTTCTGCATGAAATTAAGCATATTTTTTTATTTATTCGATGAACCCGGGTTACTTTTTTATTTTTTTATTTGCCAGTACAATCCTCCACCTATCTGATTTTTTTCTAGTCAATTAGTTGTTTGTATATAATTTAATTCTAGTCAATTATAATAAACTGTTTGTATATATATATAATTTATTTTAATCTAGTCAAATATACTAAACTATTTGTATATATATTTATTTTAATTCTAGTCAAATATAATAAACTGTTTGTATATATATATATATTTACTTTTAAATTGACACCAATTCTATGAATATATTATATTGAACCATTTTTAGTACCGAGGTCACTATTCCCCATGGTTATATATTATATATTATATATATATATATATATATATATATTAATATATTGTAATATTCTAAGTATACTTTTCACTGTGTATAAATAAATATTGTAAAAAGCTGTTATGTTTGTGCTAATAAATATATTATAAATATTCACAGTATACTTTTCACTGTGTGTATACTTTTTCATGATTGTAAATAAATATTGTAAAAACTGTTATGTTTGTGTTTTAACGCCTACACCCGCACCTCCCTCCTATCCTATAAATACAAGTTCATATAGCTTATAAGCTCAGTCTCAAACATTATGGACAAGTTGAAACATCCATTTTCGGCCATCATAAGCGGCCCTTCCGGCTGTGGAAAGTCACATTTTGTAGAAGGCTTTATCCGTCACCTGGACACAATGTGTGACGTTAAATTTGATAAAATCACATGGTATTATGCTTTATGGCAACCGGGATTCGAACAAGACGGGGCAAGTCCCCGCGTCATATTCTGTAAGGGTTTGCCGGAAATGGATGACATCTGTAATGACTATCCACAGCTGATTATCCTGGACGACCTGATGTATGAAGCCAACGAAGTGGTCGTCGATCTTTTGACCAAAGGATGCCACCATCAAAATATTAGCGTCATGTACCTTACACAAAATATATTCCACCAGGTCATGGGCCAAAGAGACATTATCCTTGAACGCACATTATATCGTGCTTTTTAAAAATCCCAGGGATAAAGCTCAGATTCAACACTTTGCACGTCAAGTCTGTTCTGAAAATCCCCGTGTTTTACAAGAGGCTTACACTGATGCTACAAGTACTCCTCACGGTTTATATTTTTAGATTTCAAACAAGGTACACCAGAATGGTTCAGATATAGAACGCACACAAATGTTGGGTGCTGCGTGTACCTACCGCGCAAAAGCTATAAAAACACCGACACTCCCCGATTACAGATCATTTCATAACCATGAGACCCAAAGTACTGAAGCAGGCCCCGCTGCTACGTGCGATGTATCGCATGAATCCGCAGAAACGTTTTGCCTTGCTGAAAACGGCCGACAATAAACTGGTTGACTCTGTTTGCGGGTGTGTCTACAGCACTTTAAAAGGGCGGGTGCCATTGAAAAATGCGCAGAAGACAAAGTTACGTGCTCACAAGCAGGTGTTGCGCAAGCTGATCAAACGAGGAGAGTGCTGGAAGAAAAAGGGACTACTACTCGTTCAGAAGGGAGGAGCGTTCTTGCCCTTACTTTTAGCCCCTTTAACAGTGGAGTCCTCGGTTTCCTTATTCAACAAGTATAAATGGAACACACGAAAAAGATGATATTGGTGTCCCCGGAAACATTACACTCTTACGAGCAACACCACCAACAAGTGACATCGGCCACAAATCTAGTAATCTCAGAGTTGGACAAGGAAATGGAAAAAATCCTCGCTTCAAACTTGACAAGTCTAAATGGACTTTATACAAACAAGTGCACTTTATTCAGCACACTCCACCGGCCGTAAATAGCACCAACACCACCCCTGAGGTGTCTGTACTTCCCATTCCTGCTGTACTTAATACTGTACCCGCACAGACACGTAAAAAAGCTGAACTTTTACTAGAACATATTATTTCCTGAGACTCAAACGGAAGAAGTGAGTATTCAAGATACACCTCTCGGTGGATAAAATATGGTGGATTTAGTCAACGATCTGGTCAGAGCAAGAAGACACAGCGAAACGTAGGGTGGCGAGAGTTTCTCACGCAAAAAATAAACGTTCCGAAATAATTTATTGTAAATCCGAAACGTTTGGTGCCCATTATAGATCCAACGCCCGTACCACAACCACTTACACCGTCGAAACGCCCTAAGAAGAATAAACTGAAGAGGGTGGATGAAAACAGGTGGCTGCCGTTCCAAGCTTAATGGCCCGTTTAGCTGACATCTACTACGACCCTTCTCATCCTGCAGGTTTTGCAGGGGCAGCGTCGCTCATAAAGGCGTCCAAGAAAGATCCCGAAAAAGTACGAGAATGGCTTGTATGCAGGACGCTTATACCCTACACAAACCGGTACTAAAAAGTTTCCACGCATCAAGTACGTGGTGTCACACTTTGACGATCTCTGGCAAGCTGATCTCGACGATATGAGATTTCTCAGAAAATACAACGACGGTGCAGTGTACTTGCAAACCGTCATTGACGTGTTTAGCAAGAGGCCATTGGCGAGGACGCTTCCATCCAAGATGGGGAGCGTCTTTAGAGATGCATTTCGGGACATTTTCAAACAAAGTGGCCGTAAACCTCTAAGTTTACAGACGGACAAGGGGACAGAGTTCACGGCACGTCTAGTCCAGATATTTCTCAAGCAAGAAGGCGTGCATCACTACACCACTAATAATCCAGAAGTGAAGGCAAGCATCGTGGAACGATTCAATAGAACTATGAAAGGACGCATGTGGCGCTACTTTACAAAAAATAACACGTATTGGTTATGTCCTCCAAGATCTAGTCACCGCTTACAACGGTGGAAAACATTCCAGTATCAAGATGGCGCCTACCAACGTTTAATAAACTAATTTGCTTCAAGTCAGAGATAATCTGTACGGCAAAAGGCGTCCAAATTCGAATAGTAAGCCAAAAATAAAAGTAGGTATTAGCAAATCCAAAATGCTGTTTAAAAGGGCTACGAAAGCAATTGGAGCGAAGAAATTTTCAAAGTTAGCAGTGTCATGTTGCGACAACCTGTCGTCTACAGACTCACCGATCTTTATGGTAAAGGAGGTGGAGGGGACGTTTTACGAACCCGAATTGCAACGCGTACATCTTCCCTAAATATTTAAAGTTGATAAAATACTACGTGTCAAGGGTAAAGGTGCCAGAAATAAAGTGTACGTGCAGTGGAAAGGTTACCCCACAAATTTAATTCTTGGGTTCCTGCCAGTTACGTCAGCGCCCTACCATGAAGGACCAGTTTTACATCACTTTGCCGAGCGACAGCCCTATGGGATATTTCCCGAAAAATACCCTCACAAATTTCACCACGCAACTTACTTATCGTCTTACACTCGAAGGCTGTGGGAAGTCGCTCTGGCTGAATTTCAATATCTGTGTTTTTTCACCACCCTACCTGAGGGTCAAAATATTGTATGGTACGACTGGGTGGATGCTAACGGTGGGGAACAAATATTCAAGGATCATATCCCTCCTGGAAACTACAGCCCTATCAATGAATTTATCAAAACTCTAAACGACGTAGAGGCGTTTGAAGGGGATTCCGGAGTTGTATTCAAGTACACAAACCACAACAAAAAGTGTACGTTATCTCTTCTTCATCAAATTTACAGCTGCTGACTCTATCAAGCCAACTAAGTTTACAGCTCCGTTTCGATCCTCAGACTAATCTGATCAAAGTACCAAAGTCACCGTACGCCGCCAACATTCTACTAGGCTTGCCCTCACAAATGTACATCTACACGGATATCGTCGAGCCTCAGCCCGTGGGTGATATTGTGGCACCGCTGTTACGTATCGTCGGTATCAACAACGTAAACTATCTCTACGGCATACATAAGACAGTTAGCTAAGACCCTTTGCACTACATTCCCGTGCTTAGAAGGGAAATTGAAAGCTTGGAAATCAATATAAGAACAGACACGGGTGAACCTGTACCACTCGAGTTTGGAAAAGTGTGCGTGAAACTTCATTTTCAACGCTGCTCAACATGAATGGTCCCTACCAAAGATACTACGTCAACCAGGCTGGAACAGGAATATCCTCGATCTACCACGGTGCTCCCTATTAACGAAGGCATGAGATATGAAGTTTTTTCAGAGGTATTTTCAAAAGCGTCGTACCGCTGCTGAGAATCGGCGCTAAAGCAATTGGAAAACAGGCACTTCATACGGGTATCGACGTGCTGTTCGACGTTGCCAATCAACGGCGTCCTTTCAAAGAGGTGCTACAGTATCGTGTCCGCGAAGCTGGAACTAACCTGAAACGCAAGGTGGAGCAGAAGATCGACAGACTGATGACCGGCGCAGGCTATAAAGAGCGTCGTAATAAGCACCGACGTAAGTCTTCTGTCTTTGCCTGACGTAAAAGGGTCAATATTAAAGCTGTAGATATTTTCAGTTAAAATGTCATTTCTGCACCCCCAGTCCTGCGAGTGTGCCAGCAGTGAACTTTATCTTTTTCCGTACCACCACTCAAACCAGTCTTAAAAGTGGGAAATGGCTCCAGTACAAACCTGTCTCTTCCCTTACCAACGATTCACCCATAGAATTTATCGTTACTGGACAAGGCGTGTTCTATATCGATCTTTCACAGACCATGCTCTATATCAGGGCGCCCATCATGAAACCAACGGTGGCGCTTTCACAGAGATGGATCAGATCACTCCCGTCAACAACTGGTTGCATTCGCTATTCACACAGGTGGATGTGTTTTTAAACAAAAAATTAGTCTCACCGCCCAGAAACACGTATGTCTATAGAGCGTACATTGAGACGCTGCTCAATTACAACAGTGAAGCCAAACGAAAGTATTTGACTTGTGGGCTGTGGTTCGCAGACAGCCCCGGAAACTTTGAGGAGGCTAACGCTGGCAACAAGTGATTTGAGGGCCGTCGCAGTCTCACCACAAAAAGTAAGACGTTGGATCTTTTGGGGTATCTACATGGTGACTTGTTTAACCAAGAGAAATACCTTTTGAACGGCACCGAACTCAGAGTCAAGTTGGTTCGTTCCCGAGATGGGTTTTGTCTTAAGGAAGTCCCTGAACTCCCTCACTTTAAGGTTCACATCGCTGAAGCCGACCTTCTAGTGCGACGTGTCAAAGTAGCACCTTCAATAGTGTTGTCACATGCCAAAGCATTAAACGTAAGTCCCGCAAAGTATCCCATCACCCGTGTGGAAGTAAAAACACTCACTATTCTTACGGGTGTGCAAGGGAAATCGCTGGACAACGTATTCACCGGACAGTTACCCAAACGGTGCATCGTGGGATTTGTGTCAAACGCGACGTTAAACGGAGATGCCACCAAAAACCCGTTCAACTTTCAAGACTACGGCATGAACCATTTATCGCTGTACGTGGACAGGGAACAAGTGTCGTCGAAACCGCTACAGCCCAAATTTTCAAACGGACACTATGGCATGTCCTACCACACACTGTTTTCTGGAACGGGTATCCATTTCATGAACGAAGGTATCGACATCACGCGGGAAGCCTTCCCCAAGGGATATCATCTCATGGCTTTCGATCTCACACCTAATATGTCCACCCACATGACATCGCATTGGAATTTGACGAGGCACGGCTCTCTGGGCATCGAAGTGAGCTTAACCAGAGCTCTCACCGAAACCGTCAACTGTATCGTGTACGAGGAGTTTACAACATCTGTGATTATAGCGCCCTGCGGCTATGTGAGGAACTACACTCTCTATCCAAGAACAAGTTGTACATCAGAGGTGTGATCCCAAGGACTTGTTATCTGTGACTGTCTTTGTAATGTTATGTTCACAACATGTATTTGGCAGAATATAACTCGCTTTGTACCAAGTTAGACTGTAATGTAATTTGACAATTCTCGCTGTAATATAACATGGTGGCAGCGGTGGGATATTGTGCGGTATTTAAGTATTACTAAGGTGAAGTGAAAAGAACCCAGTTCCATTATGTCGGCTCCTGTGTATCAAATACCAGCTCCAGACCCTTTCGATTTCAAATCAACATTGGAATGGAAATCATGGAAATATCGGTTTATGCGTTTTAGACGTGCTTCAGGTATGATAAAGGAGGCAGAAGAAGATCAGGTAAATTCTTTGATTTATTTGATGGGCTCTGAGGCTGAAACTATATTTCTATCGTTCAAGCTATCATCAGCCGATCAAAAGAAGTTTGATACAGTCCTTCAGAAGTTTGACAGCCATTTTATTCCCACCAAAAACATAATCTTTGAACGAGCACGGTTCCATACTAGATTCCAACTTGAGGGTGAGTCAGTAAGTGATTATGTTACAGATCTTCATACTGTTGCTCAAGATTGCAACTTTCCTGTCACTTTTTATGACGAAGCCATTAGAGATAGAGTCGTAGTTGGTATTATAGATAAAAAATCTCTCGTTTAAACTACAATTAGATGCCAAATTAACTCTAGAAACGGCTCTGTTCTGTTGAGGTTTACTAAGGGTTGTTATATCATCAAATGACCGTGTTCTGTCGAGGTTTATTAGTGACTTGTTATATCATCAAATGACCGTGTTCTGTCGAGGTTTATTATGGGTTGTTATATCATCAAATGACCGTGTTCTGTCGAGGTTTATTAGGGGTTGTTATATCTTCAAATGACCGTGTTCTGTTGAGGTTTATTAGTGACTTGTTATATCATCAAATGACCGTGTTCTGTTGAGGTTTATTAGTGACTTGTTATATCATAAAATGACCGTGTTCTGTTGAGGTTTATTAGTGACTTGTTATATCATCAAATGACCGTGTTCTGTCGAGGTTTATTAGGGGTTGTTATATCATCAAATGACCGTGTTCTGTCGAGGTTTATTAGGGGTTGTTATATCATCAAATGACCGTGTTTTGTCGAGGTTTATTAGGGGTTGTTATATCATCAAATGACCGTGTTCTGTCGAGGTTTATTAGGGGTTGTTATATCATCAAATGACCGTGTTCTGTCGAGGTTTATTAGGGGTTGTTATATCATCAAATGATCGTGTTCTGTTGAGGTTTATTAGGGGTTGTTATATCATCAAATGACCGTGTTCTGTTGAGGTTTATTAGGGGTTGTTATATTTCATGATCACCTTGTAATGCTTTGTGTTCCCCGCATTCCACGTTGTAGGGGTGATCACACAGCAGTGTGACAGGGTTGAACAAAGTTCCCGGGCCACATGACTGGATGTGGGCCTCACCGTTCCAACAGTTGAGGTATTTACTGCAGTCAGTGGGATGAGAAGCCAGTCCTGTGCCCCCTCCATGGGACAGTCTGACTTGATGACTAGTGGAGGGGCGGTGGTTGTGGAATCAGACAAGTGTTTACCTTCTCGGTGAGCTGAGGAACAAAGGACGATCATGGGGTGAGTAGATCACAGCGAGTGGATGTTGATTAAACAATAATAATGGTTTCTACTCAAACCTGGCAAGTTCTCACCTTACACACATTCCAGGAATTGACTTTTTAATACAGTAGTTCTGTAAATCAATAACTTAAAACTAGGCTACATATAATCACACACATTATATATATATAACACATGCACAATATACACATATCTTGAAATATTCAAACACAACCTATAAACACTTATAAAAATGATCATCCACTACTCGAGAATGCGAGTGTTCTATCTCCAAAAGTTGATATATTTAGTGTTTACGTGTATTTAGAATGCACACGGTTCACCCGCGGTGAAATTGAGACTACTGTTTAATTACTTGAGAAGATACAAGCTCGAGTTGTCATCTAGTAACATTAGTTTCACCCACAAGGTCAAACTTCAATGCTCTTTAGAACATAGAGCACTCACATTCTTGAAAATTGCAGATTTAAATGAGAATCGATGAAAGGCAAGCTAACACATCCCCTATATTAGGCAACCCGCTAATTCCTCACCTTCTGGTTTACTACGTGTCGATAGGCTGGCTCCAACTTTATATACCGTCACAAGGCAGAGCTGACAACGAGAAGGGAGGTCGAGGACTAGGGGGAGCTGACAACGAGAAGGGAGACCAAGGACTAGGGAGAGCTGACAACGAGAAGGGAGGCTGAGGACTAGGGAGAGAAGACAACGAGAAGGGAGGCCGAGGACTAGGGGGAGCTGACAACGTGAAGGGAGGTTGAGGACTAGGGAGAGCTGACAACGAGAAGGGAGGCCGAGGACAGGGGAGCTGACAACGAGAAGGGAGGCCGAGGACTAGGGGAGCTGACAACGAGAAGGGAGACCAATGACTAGGGAGAGCTGACAACGAGAAGGGAGGCCGAGGACTAGGGGAGCTGACAACGAGAAGGGAGACCAAGGACTAGGGAGAGCTGACAACGAGAAGGGAAGCCTAGGACTAGGGGGAGCTGACAACGTGAAGGGAGGTCGAGGACTAAGGGGAGCTGACAACGAGAAGGGAGGCTGGGGACTAGCCTCATCACTTTATTTCAGATACAAGATACAACAAAAGGAAAAGTACAAAAATAAAATTACAATTTACAAATGTAATGGGTGTCGCCTACTGTGGATGTTTTGATGACGAGTGATGGTAGCCTGGCACTGTGGTCAGGGCTGGCTGGATGAATGAGTATGGGCCAGTCAGGGAGTAGGTCTATTCCTAAACCCAGCAACTAAGCTTTTGTGAGAAGGTATGAGTGGGTGTCATCTAAACTCCTGGGCACGTATGAAAATAGGTGTTCATTGAGTTATGTTAGTTATTGGTATACTCTGGTGAAGGGGGAAGACGAGAATAAGAGAGTGGAGTTTTGGAATGAGCTCAGTGAAGTCTTAAATGCACGTGAACCGGGTGAAAGAATTATATTGTTAGAATATATGAATGGATGGGTGGGTACCCAAAGAGAGATCTCAGAGAGAGTGTTAAGTGATGACAGGGTAGATGAGAATGGTAAGGAATTAGTGAGTCTGTGTTTAGAGAAAGGTTTAATTGTGTCATTCACATGGTTTAAGCACAAACATATTCGCTTGAATACATGGAAAAGTGGAGATTCCAGAACGATGATTGATTTTGTGGCGTATGATGAGAGACTGAGAGGTTTGGTAAAGAATACCAGGGCTGTGCGTGGAGCTGAATGTGATCTCAGTAGTTGAACTAGGTAGGAGTTCTGTGAGGAAGCAGTGCAAGAGTATGAAGCAGTAAGAGTTAAAGTATGAGAGCGTGAATGGAACGTAGAAATAAAGGCTAATGATATGAAAGTCTTGGAACAGAATAAAAGAAGTTGTAGTTGAGTTCGCGAAAGATGTGTGGGGATACGTGGTGGTGAGAAACTTAAAAAGAGAGGCCTGGGGGAATGAACAGATGAAAGAAGCTGTGAGAGAAAAGAAAGAAGCGGTCAAACGAATGATTGCTGTGAAGAGTGAAGCAGAACATAGAAGTTGTGGGACATTTATACAAAGATAAAGAAGATGAATGCAAAGAAAGTAGTAAATGAGAGTAAGGCGCAAATGAGATTAAAAGAATAAGAAAGAATGCAGAATGATTTTGAAGGAAATAATAAGCCATTCTGTATGTGGGTAAAGAGAATGAAACAATGAGTGCAAGACATTCATAATAAACGCGGTGAGTTTATCTGGGATGAAAATGGTATAAGAAAACGATCGAGAGAGTATTTTTAGCAATTGTACGGCGAAAATGTGGAGGAAGTAACAGAAAATAGGGAAAAATAATATGATGAGTGAAAGAATTAACGAGGCTAAGGTGTTGAAAGGTATGAAAATGTTAAATAATAGTAAACTGCAGGTGTAAGTGGGGGCACAAGTGAAATGCTTAAGTGTGAATGCACGTTATTAATTGACGGATTATGTAGTTGTTCAATTATAGGACAATTAATTTGTTGAGTGTTCCAGGAAAAGTTTTGGGGAGAGTTTTAATTGAGAGAATGCATGAAAAAACTGTGGGAAAGATTTGGAGTGTGCAATGTGGTTTCATGTCAGGTAGAGCTTGGAGGGACCAGATGTTTGCATTGCAACAAGTGAGTAACAATTATATGGCAGTAAGGAAGAAAGTGTATTGTGCACTCGTTGATCTGGAGAAAGCGTACGATCGGGTGAATAGGATTATGCTCTGGAATGTTCTTAGAGAGTATTGTGTGGATGCATGGTTAGTAAATACAATTATAGCAGTGCAGGATCGAAGTAAAGCTTGTGGTAGGGTGGATGGAGCATTCAGTGATTGGTTTGGCATTGAACAGGGTTTTAGACAAGGCTATGTTATGTCTCAATGGTTGTTTAATGTTTTTATAGATAAGTGTACAAGGGATGCTTGTGAGGACGTGGTTGGTGTGTAAATGGACAATGTGAATGCTATATTGGTTTGGGTATATTGAGAGGATGAGTGTGGATCGAATGGCGAGGCAAATATATGAAGGTAGAGTGTGTGGAGCAAAATGAAGGAGTAAGCCATATAAGACGTGGTTAAATGTTGTAGAATAATATGTGAAATAGAGGAACATTAAGAATTTTGAGAATAAAAGCGCGTGGTTTAGTTTAGTTCTGGCATAAAACTTATTTTCTAAACGAGCTTGAACGCTGTACCTAGAAGTTAAGTTGTGCAGACCAGTATGTGAACAAGTGAACCAAGCAGTGAAATGAAAATACGTCTTAGCTCTTTGAGAATGTTTTCAAGTTTGCTCTTTAGACTAAATAAAGACAGGAGGGAGAGTGTAAGGAGACAGGAGGGAGAGTGTAAGGAGAGAGAAGAGAGAGTGTAAGGAGACAAGAGGGAGAGTGTAAGGAGACAGGAGGGAGAGTGTAAGGAGACAAGAGGGAGAGTGTAAGGAGACAGGAGGGAGAGTATTTTCCAGCCAACAACAAACAAGCCTGAACGGCTGTTTTAACCAGAACGCTAACCACTCCTCGTGTGGTTATCCAGTACATTGGTTATTTCTTAAGAAATATTCCCTTGCCCCATTTGTGCATACAAGACCGCACAATTATGGATACCACATTTTGTTGAGTTATTTTAATACCAATATTTTTATGAATCAAATGTAATTATTAAAGTGTTGTTAGGAATAAGTTTTATTCTGAATTTGATATTTTGTGTGGTGCTATTTACTAAATATTTGTTTTTTTCAAACAAATGCTGTGATAAGATATATTTCAAAGATTGTTGACAAATCCTACAACATAAAATGTATTTTTAAAACGTAAAATGGTGTATATTATTTACTTGATGGAGTATAGAAAGTTTGCCACTCCTCTATCGTAGACTCCACACACTTGACCTTGGCCGGGAAGTCACACTCCAGTGTGTCAGGGTTGAACAAAGTGGCTGGCGCACAGGGCTGAACAAACCCCCGACCTTTCCAACAATTGAGGAACCTGCCGCAGTCTGGTGGATATGTGAATTGTCCCGTAGCCCCAGGGGGGCACTCCTCGGGTCCCAGTTGACTGGTCACTGAATCCCGACTGCTGAGAAAACAACAAATAGTTACATCTTCAATCTTGTATTGTATTGTATTGTATTGTATTGTATTGTAGTTTGTACACTTACAAAATATTGCCATTCCGTGTCAGTGATCCACTATTCTAACAACTATCCAACGTTCATATTTCTAATATATACATAAACATGGCTACAAAGTACACCATAGAAAACATTTTTTTGCTATTGAGGGACACTTCTCTCTTCCATAGCGGGTTTCTTGTCATAGATGTTTGACCAAACCCAAAACTATGCAATTTCAAATTAAATAGCTAGTGTCTGAAGTGGTATATTAGGAAAGGGGAGGCCATGGGCTCATTAGCTGATCTAAGGGAGGTGGGAGGGGGGGGGCATTGGGCCACGTGCCCCCCTCCCACATGATCATAAAATACACAACAGAAAATTTAATATTAAAAAAATAGCTGAATAGTTTTTTGGTGCTATAACTAGAATGGGAATGTTACACATACAAGTATACTGAGGTTATTTTGCAACAAGCCAACATGTGTGCCTTGCCAACTCCCCAACTTCATACACTCGGCTCACTTTGTAAATAAAGATTCTGTCTCAACCAAATTTCGCCAGGAGCAGTAGTGTGTGCTAATGAGCGAATGGAAGATTGGCTCAAAATAGGAAAACATGCCCGAAACAATATGGGTTGAAAGCATGAGGGTTTCTTTTGACATTTTTTAACTCTCTCCTTAGCCTTCCTATAGTTTTGGAAACTATCACTCGCTCACCCGAGGGTAGAGGACGTAAGGGATTTCCATTCATTCACTCTGTACTGTCATCAGAGTTCCTCATCAGTGTGGCTGTCTTGGCTGACGTTTTGAAACTAACTGACCTTGGATTGGAAGTTAAGGCAGGTAACATGGATGTACTCTAACAATTCACCTTCTCGAAGCGACATTGGCAGGCCTCCAAGAGAAACAATTTTTCGAAGAGTACCAACATTTGGCGATGGAAATGGAGATAGAACTCATTAGATTTAGAACAACGATCCCGCAAAAAAACAGAGCCAACCTTCAATCAGAGTCAAGTAGGTAACTTGAAGAGTATTTTCGTATTGAATTCTACCCCCTTTTTCTGGCAAACATTGTAAATGGTAGATTATAAACATATTTATTATTTTATATCTCATTTCCTTGAGACCAGAATGACCTCAAGACACAACTTATAAGTCTTCAATTTTACAACATTTATTGGGGGTGGGGGTGGATCCCCACCCCACTGGGGAGTATTTGAACCTACCCTTGGTGAGCCCCTCCCCTCCCCCAAGAAATAATTCTGAATCTGCCCCTGCATGAGAATGAAGTTTGTGAAGAGCATGTTAGCTGTCACGAGGAGAAACAGGTTAGGATTGAAGTTATCCAGGAAAGAATAGGAGTACAGGGAGTACATGAGATAGTAGAGGAAGCAACTGAGATGTTAGGGTCATCTAATTAGGGTGGTAAAGGAAGGTTTTTCTGACTGGAATCCTACTGACGAGATTCTCCACACGTGGATCCCTTAGGACTAGACAATCGTGAAGCAGGTATGTTGAGATTGAATCGAATCAAGTATTATTCGCAAATTTCGAATAATTACCGAATTGAATCATATTCTGGTAAAATATGTTTAAATTATGACATTAGACAAAAAAGAGTTTGCATTAAAAAAAATTAGATTATTTTTGAAGCCTAGTCTCTGTAAGTTATGACAACAGTTCACCTTGTCAAGCATTTAAGAGCACCATCTGTTGTAACTGTTTCAATATAACTACCTTATATCTTCATTTCCCAAAGTTAACACATGTGTTACGTATTATACCAGTGTGTGATTAAAGGTTTTTCAAGATTTCATAATGTTGATTGTTGGATAAAAGTGCGGTCTATTTTCCCGGTCAATGTGGTCATAATTAATAACCATTCACAAGAATTTTTATTAAAATATATTAACATAATAATTATTTAAGGTACATGCGGGATTTGCAGTTTAGCTCCTACTAAAACCTAATCGACTTTTTTCTAATGTTGTCTGATTCGAGTTATCAATATCAATATTATCGAAGCTCTGCAGACTCTAACTAAAGATCACTCGTTATCTATTTACTACTACCACTACTACTACTACAACAACTACTACTATAACTACTACTACTATAACTACTACTACTACAACAACTATACTATAACTACTACTACTATAACTACTACTACATACTACTACTACTACTACACCACCACTAAAGGAAAGTACTCATAGGAGAATGATGGAACTAAAGTATGTAGGAATGATGATGATGATAATTATATTATTATGTTTGTGCCGAGCTAATGGGCATTTAGCTCTCACAAGTGAGTGACTGTGTCAACTTCTATGTTATCAACAATGTGTCCACGACGCTGCAGTTTGAAGTTTCCATAGCCGAGCTGATACGGCGATTATGTCCCAAGGCTAAATCTAATAAGCCTCCATTAATTGACACCGGAGCGCTAAAACCTCTACCAAGAAACGCAGGCAATTTTCGATCTTGACATGTTTTCTGTTTTCGGCTCGTCACGCATGCGCCTGCCCCTTCTTGCACTGTCATGATGAGACGTGATTGGTTGTACCCTCACTCCTTCCCCTCTCTACTGTATTGGTCACAGTCGGGAAATTTGTGTTTTTGATGGTACAGCTAATTATTGTTGATACACATTAGTTATGGGCATAATCGAATGATTTTAAGAATCGAATAATCATTCGATTCTTTGAAAAATAATCGAATGAATCGAAATAATCATTCGAATGATTTTGAGAAGTAGTAAAGAGTCGGTAATAATCGGATGTTTACTACTTCTAAAAGTAGTTACTAGTTGCTCGTTTTGCTTTGTGCTACTATTCTCTTCACCCTGCTGTCGGATCTCCCAACACGCATTCCTTTGCGTTTGCAGCTTATCAACACTTTTCTATTACTGCATTTAATTCCCTGTGGCAGTGTCAAAGCTCAAAGTACAGCCACAACAAAATACTATACAGAGAATAAGTGAACGCATTTCTCAAATAAGTAGCTCGCAATTAATATAAATACTTTTGCGTACGATTAATAATTAAATAAGGAACATACGTTTCCCTTTGTGTTTAAAAGAGTCGAAATAATTTACCCTTTAATATTTCCTAAACATAACAAAAATATATAAGCTTACATTTGTAAAATTATTTCAGTGAATACAATTATAATACGATCTGAATATTACTGACGGGAAATGTTTTATTGAATACATAAGAAGTATATACTTATCTACTTCATAAATTTAAGTCAACGTTAAAAAAAAATCTCTCAAACCATTCGTGCTATATGCGATTAGTTAGAAAGGTAAAATTTTAAGGAAATTAAAAAGAACAATCCACGTAGTAATGTAGCAAAATAATCGAATCATTTTGCATTCGAATTATTTTTGGCTGTTATTCGATTATAAACTGTACAACCACTTAAACTTTGTATTAAATTAGCCTTAGAATCATTCGAATGCGTAAGGTCGATTATTGTGTAGCAATGGGGACATATTTATTGAAAATGACAAGGGTGGGGTAGGTGAATAAATCGGCCAGCTCGCATCAAGTCAGCTATGTTTTCATTCGAATGTTTTTCTCATTCGAATGATTTTGAAAGAATCGAATGAATCGATTCTGTTGATCCGACTCTGCCCATCACTAATACACAGAACGTTTTATTGTCTGGTGCTGACCGGGACCGGTTGACTAACTCTTGGTTCTTTACATCTTTATGACAGCGGATCATCAGAGCCAGAGTCCAGACCTTGGGCGCTATGACGTCTAGGGGAGTCGCTATCGCAATCTTAATTCGCTCTACTCTATGCGTGGTACTTGTTTGAGTTTTGTTTAGCTCTGACTGTGAGTTAGTCAGGCCTGTAAATATAGTATCAGATGCTAGTTAGGCTCCCTCAAAGCCTATCGTTTTCTTTGTCAGATAGTATGTAATGAGTACTTAGTTCCATGGGAATGCCTACCATAAAAACACTAGCCAGCTCAGAGAAGTTGTTTGCGTGAACCAAATAGTGTAGTTTGAATTCATGATAGGCTTAAATTGATGTTCTTAAATTACCGGCTTGTATCCCTTTGTGAATTGGTAGTATTTTTAGGATGCGCTTGCCGGGTTTAGTTAAACATAGTAACGCTGTAGAGTTTGTTTAGTTGTGAGGCTGCCCTTACTGCAGGATAGCTAGGGGGAACGTAAGCCCACCGTAACTGGGAGTTACCAGACATGATTGTTGACCTAACTGGGTCTGTCAGGCCTAGCGATGGGCCCATTTGACCTTAACTTATTTAGTATTGTTATTGTGCCTCTTTTTGGCTTGACTTATCTACGCGAAGCCGTCACGGCTCGCTGTGTTGTTTGCATTGTTGTGCCTTTAGACGGGCTTCTTAAGCCAAGAGCTTGTAGAGGCTAACTTCATTCTGAGTACACCATAATTGAACAGGTTTGATCGTGAGCCCAGCAATAGTCTACCACGGCTATTTCTGGGATCCCCAATTGGGGCATATTATTTGTGCACTAGTGGAACGTGGTTAGCTCCCCGTATTGTGGCTATGACGTTCGCGCGGTATATAGTTTATTATTGAAAGGCAGTACTTGCTGGTTAAACGACAAGTTGTAGTCAGCTCTTTAATGTACGGAGGTAGCCGAGGGCAGTATGAACTAATGAGCTTATCTAAAGGAACTTGTTTAGTCTACCGCTTTTGTTGTGATATTTATCTTTATCATGGCTAATTCTGTATTAGTTTTGTATGGACTCAATTGACGGGTAGTTTTCTTGCAGCCTACTAATTATCTTAATTGATTGGCTAATTTCTAATAACTAAACGCTACTCGCCTCACGATATTAATTAAAGATATCGTTCATTTTCTCCAAGGTACACTGAGAGCAGGCTGTGACCCTAGTGACCAGCAGTCTGATGTTTGGTCGTTTCGTTTATTTAGATACTCTAGTGCCAATATATACCTAATTTACCAATTAACTGAAAACAAATTAATGATCTACCATTTTGTATGGTTATGTATTTTCCTAAGTGTTATTTAATAAACTGCTATTACCTTTGTATTCCCTCCTTTAGCAGGTAAAGGCATGTTGACTTTGGAACATGTCTGTTGTTTTAATGAATGTCAAGTTTAACCTACGCTTCTTTGATGATCAATCGGTGAATGCTGTAAGCCCGTCCTCTTATAGATTATAATTATAGCTGACACAAAGGTTTCCATTGATTAATTCGATTAATACAAGTTATTTGTAAGTGTTTGTGACGGCTTGAAGAGGCTCACCTGCTAAGTGTCGGGGAAAGTATTGTAGCAGGAACCGTTCTAACGACTGCAGAAAACAGAGTTTCAACCTCGGTCCCCATTCCCGACCCGTCAGTGTCCTCATCGAGTCCAGGTGGAGTTTCTTCTTCCAGTTCGTTCCCAGGTGAGTCCATCCATCTTCCTTGAGATCGTGGGATGTTGGAATCAACTGTCAGAGGCCTGTTTGAAGACAGTGCAGAACCCTGCCTGTCCAGCTGTGTTGGCACGCTTGCGACAGTGTTGTCAGGGTATCTGTGGTGTTGGTACCAAGGTAACTTTTCCCTGCGTTTGGGAGGTTTAGTAACTTCATCCCGGGAAAATAGATCTGCGAAGTACATTAATCACTCTATTATATCGTGTTGTACAAAGGAAACCGGTTCAGGTGTGAACGTGTTACCGAACACAAGCAACATATTACAGGTAGAGTGCACCTAAACTCATAATTATTTTTAAAAATTATTTAAGACAATTAATTATTTATTATTACGACGAAATATTTAAATATCCTATTTAAATAGGTTGGTGTAGCGAATTTTTCTTTTTATTATTACTATAAACACAAAATAACCTTAATAGACAAAGATAAAAAATCAGACTAGTCGTTTGTTAAAAATATATATTACAAACAAATGTCTGTGAAAAGGGATACTTTTGTATAAACTTTAATGGCTGTGAGCTAAACGCATAGCAGTAAGCTCATGTGGATGTATGCTATTATAACTCATGGATGTTTTCATGTCTCTTTAATCATTGTTGGGTTGAAACACAATCTCCCACTTCAAATGTGCATATCACTTTAGTGATTGATAGACTAAACAAAGTGTTTTAAGTGTTTACAAGCGAGTCTTGAAATAATTATTTTATATTTTGTTGGTAAATCGTCTGATTAACACATTTGTATTTTAAAACCAACATTCTTCGGAAATTTCCTCAAGATTTTCGTTGTTATAAATTACCCGACAAAAATATGTTAAAACCTTACTGATGACACTGTATTGGGAATTAAAATATCTCAATTTCTTTCAGATATCACAACCCCCGCTACTCAGGGGTGTTGGGCGAATTTAATTTGGGGAGGCGGAGTCAAAATCACAAGTTTATGAAATGATGTTGAGCCCTAAGAACATGGCAGGGGTTGAACTTTATTGTGTTGAAAGGGACAGGGGAACGGGGGGGAAAGTTTGGCAGGGTAAATTTACCCTCTTCTCCCCCCAGTTAAATTTATAAAATTGAATGCTCCTAAAATCTCTTTGAAGCTGTCCTCACTCAGAATTTTTGAATGTCCTATTTATTGTGTTATTGGCAAGATTCTAAAGCAATTACCCCATTTGTTCCTTATTAAGATAGAGTTGTTTCTAGTCGTGAAGGTAATAAAGTGTCGTCACTGACAGATAAATATAGAAACTGTCTGTATACATACTCGCAATATCCGGATCAGATCCATTATAATGAAAATATGCTACTTACAGCTTCACAGAGGAGAGTCAAGTATAGAAACAGACATGAGCTGATTGGTTGCAATTTCATACTCAACAGACTGTTCTCCGCGCGTTTGTTTATCACAATAACATTTACTAGAACTGATGAGAGCCATGGCTGACACTTTCTCAATCTATTTGACCTTTGACCTGCTCCTATCAGCCTGTGAGAGGTCAATCTGTGTAGTTCGGCGAGTCAACAACTCGCTAAGTGGAGCGCTGCTGTTATTTCCTCGATCAGTAGATTGAACATTCTCCCGAGTCGTGAGGCACACGTTTGATTCCCGGGGAGAACAAACATTGTATCATAGCTTTAGCGTATTTATCTTTGTGTTTTTACGGCTTTAGGTTAAGTACCGTTAGTTTTTATTTTATTTGTTAATATTAATGTAATAGCTTTTATGATAGAGATTTATAAATGTCAAACATTATGAAAATTAGTCAAACAATTCATGAACTAGAACATTTGCATATTTTAAACGAGTGTCATTGCCTAAAGTTAGTCAGTTTATTAAATGAACATGAATGTTTCATTTGCAAACCCTGTAAGTGTCAGCCGTGTTCTCAAACCTTGTGGAGAGACATGAGCAAGACGAACATGTTCGTACGTGCCCCAATGTTCCATCTCTCGGCTTATTCTGTATCTCATTACTTTCTAGTGAAGTCTTAGCACTAATTCATGTGAAAGTCCCTTAGCCACTAACTTTCTATTGTGAAAGTCCTTAGCCACTAACTTGTACAGGCAAATTTAAAATTTCCCAAATGTTGATCCCTATCTACAAAAAATTGTCAAACATTTAAGGGAGTTTCCTTGTTCAAACAATACAAAGCTTAAGATACAAACACAAATTAGGGGGCTGTGTTACCATAAAAAGCACTTCAGAGAGTTTCTAGAATTGTTTATCATTTAGAATTATTTCTAGCTTCCAGCAATTGGGGGTATTCCCCCACCCCTCCACGTTCTCAACATTGCCCTTCTTGTACTTTCCTTTGCTACTTGGTATTGTTTCTAATTTCGAAATGCTTAGAGTTGGGGAAACACTGGTTCTCCCCCCCCCCCCCCCCAATATATTTGGCGCAACGCCCCTGGTACGCGCGAGCTTGGTCAGAAAATGAGGGAGGGAGTGTGTGGAGTATTTATTATGAAGGTCACAAGGTGTATTCCTTGTTTACACCTGCTGGCATACAAGAGTCTTGTTTACACCTGTTGGCATGGAAGTGTTCGTGTTTTTGTCTCTTGACCTGAAGCCAGTTTTTTACTTTACTATTGAGTACAGTACATTTGAAAATAATTTTGTTTAGTACTTTTGTTTTATTTCACCTACTAGGCTGTAAAATACTCATCGGTTATTAAAATGGTTACTTATTTGGAAATGTCTGTATTAAATACAAATATTTCCAGCTAAATAACAATTTTTAAAAATTGATGTCAAATCTTTGAGAGATTTAAAAACCTATATCTACTTTTGAAGATATTTAATTTTGTAATTTAGTGTACACTATTATTTTTATAGTACGACATTGGACAATCAATAAATAAACAAATGATTATGTTTAAAATCAGCTCACATTTCTTAGTGGCAGACACGACCATGATTTACTAAGCCAGATTATATCGAACCTAGCTAAACATCAGGGAGTCGAACAGAAATTGTATAGGTTCTGGTTCCGGTTCCTGGTATCCAAACAAACATTTTAAAAGTTCCTGTTCCGGTTCTGGTTACAGCACAAAAAGGTTCCGGTTCTTTTCGGTTCCTGATAGTGTTCAGGTTCTTTAATTATTATTTCTTTTAGCAAAGCGCCTTTTTATCAATTCGGGCTACGAAATGTACTAATTTCGATTTAAAAAAATTAATGAGTGAGGAAGGTTACATTGTTATGTTAAGAGGAAGTGTATCCGCATTTGCTTGGAAGGAGATTGGAGGACCACTTTGTAAATAGCACTCTGAATCAAAAGTATTGCTAGATTAAAAGAATACTATAACGTACCTTAATACCAGTAGTGCCTTCTAGTTTGCATCTTGATCTGTCCGTAGCCCACCAATAATATTATCTAAACCACTTACTAAGAAACAAAAATAATCACCTCCACACTGTACACAAGGAACACATACACTGGCTACTTCCTAATTTAAACTTAAGTGAAAGAGTTTAAAGTTTGCATTTTGCCAGCCTCCCCCTGTTATAAGATGTTCAACCAACCCCCAGATTGCCAGTTTTTACCTCCAGGCACTAAGTACAATCCTCAGATTACCAGTTTTTACCTCCAGGCACTAAGTACAACCTAGATACACCTCCCAGATATTGCCAGTTTTTACCTCCAGGCACTAAGTACAACCCTCAGATTGCCAGTTTTTACCTCCAGGCACTAAGTACAACCCTCAGATTACCAGTTTTTACCTCCAGGCACTAAGTACAACCCTCAGATTACCAGTTTTTACCTCCAGGCACTAAGTACAACCCTCAGATTACCAGTTTTTACACTCCAGGCACTAAGTACAACCCTCAGATTACCAGTTTTTACCTCCAGGCACTAAGTACAACCCCCAGATTACCAGTTTTTACACCCAGGCACTAAGTACAACCCTCAGATTACCAGTTTTTACCTCCAGGCACTAAGTACAACCCTCAGATTGCCAGTTTTTACACCCAGGCACTAAGTACAACCCTCAGATTACCAGTTTTTACCTCCAGGCACTAAGTACAACCCTCAGATTGCCAGTTTTTACCTCCAGGCACTAAGTACAACCCTCAGATTACCAGTTTTTACCTCCAGGCACTAAGTACAACCCCAGATTACCAGTTTTTACCTCCAGGCACTAAGTACAACCCTCAGATTACCAGTTTTTACCCCAGGCACTAAGTACAACCCTCAGATTACCAGTTTTTAACCTCCAGGCACTAAGTACAACCCCAGATTACCAGTTTTTACCTCCAGGCACTAAGTACAACCCTCAGATTACCAGTTTTTACCTCCAGGCACTAAGTACAACCCTCAGATTACCAGTTTTTACCTCCAGGCACTAAGTACAACCCTCAGATTACCAGTTTTTACCTCCAGGCACTAAGTACAACCTCTCAGATTACAAGTTTTTACCTCCAGGCACTAAGTACAACCCCCAGATTACCAGTTTTTACCTCCAGGCACTAAGTACAACCCTCAGATTACAAGTTTTTACCTCCAGGCACTAAGTACAACCCCCAGATTACCAGTTTTTACCTCCAGGCACTAAGTACAACCCTCAGATTACCAGTTTTTACACCCAGGCACTAAGTACAACCCTCAGATTACCAGTTTTTACCTCCAGGCACTAAGTACAACCCCAGATTACCAGTTTTTACACCCAGGCACTAAGTACAACCCCAGATTACCAGTTTTTACCTCCAGGCACTAAGTACAACCCCCAGATTACCAGTTTTTACTCCAGGCACTAAGTACAACTCTCAGATTACAAGTTTTTACCTCCAGGCACTAAGTACAACCCCCAGATTACGGGTTTTTATCTCCAGGCACTAAGTACAACCCCCAGATTACCAGTTTTCATCTCCAGGCACTAAGTACAAGAGACTTAGACTGCTTGCCCCTATGTGGCATTATCCGCCTTGTATCAAAGATAAATACACCTTCTTAAACATTTCCGTGAGAAAACAGAGAACACGACACGAGTTGATGAAAGTTCCTATCGCCCTTGGCTGGAGGGAAATTAACTCTTTGAGTGTTTGGTCTGGTTTATTTATATTGGCGGTTATCTCTAGTACCTATTTACAATAGCTCTTATATAATTATTTTATTAGAACTACGCAGAAATAATATGCAAGTTATTTTTTTAAATCCTTACTAAGGTGTATTATGTACAGTTCCCCCGAATATACTAGTTCATCGGCTTAAGCCAAGGTAATTTCAAATAGAAATGTCTGAAATAAAACATAGTAATTTGTTAATATTATAAATGTTTTAGCTTAATTTTCTAGTGAAAACATTGTATATGTAAATTATTGTTGTTGATATTTAGTTTGAGCATACTTATCCCCGAAATTATGGACAGCAGACCCGAAATATGGGCTGTATGTAAGTGTGTAACTTTATCAGTTCTTTAAAATACATTTGTAGAAAAACTGATCGAATTTTAAAGATAATGTCTGCTGTAGCAAGGGTCGAGGGGTTCGAGGGGGTTGAGGGGGGTCGAGGGGGGTCTGAGACGTTTGAAAACAGAGCAGTTCATTGTGCTGGTTTCACTCGTTGGTTTTGTGATTTTTCAGTTCTTGATTTTATCTAAAAATATTATGGAAAAAAAAAGTTTTTTTACATCACAATTTTAAGTGATATCCTAAATAACAATTCACTATCGCCGTATGCTTTTATAGATTAGTTTAAATTGATAATATTAGTTATATTTAAATTATTAAGGTGATTATATACTTCAATTATAGGTAATATTTCTAAATGTTGTTTTTATTTTTAGTCAACGTTCTAAAAACATGTAAGAAAACAATATGTGACAGAACTACAAAATTATTTAATTTGTTCGGATACTTATTCGCCTAAAATAGTATATGATAATCCAATCGCAATGCAATTTCCTATTAGTGATTATAATTATTTGAAGTGCCCCAGTAGTACTACTTTGAAGATAAACTTAACAGGGTGATAGATATATCTACGAACACTACAAAACGCGCCTAATAAAAACGTACAACATAAAATACTGTAAAATACTAATTTTTTACCAGAATAAGAGAAAGGGCCTGCACGCGGGCTTGCTGTCAATATTATTTATGAATTATTAATTTTCAATGTGACGTCTATAAAGATTTATTATTTTTATGGCAAACTAAAGTAAAAATATGAATATATTCGTGTTTTATTGCTATTTGTGTTGTTCGTGCTCTTTCGGAACCGTTTGATTATATCAGCACACGACTTTTATATTAACTAAATTATAGAACAAACACAACATCCAGACCCCCGGCCACTAATTAATTAAATACAAATGACGTCGAGAACTTTGTAAGTTATTAAACTTATGAAAGGAAATGCTTGTGGGTTCAAAGTGATTCTAATTATCACTTGCGTGAATATCAACGCAACTCGTGGAAGGAAGTTGCTGTGGAAATGAATATGCCTGATGAGTACAATTTTAACTTTATTTACTTAAGGGGGCGTTGTATCGTGTAAATTCATTTCCCAAAATTTTGATTTTTGAATGTTTTCAGACGCTAGAACAGACATTTCTCAACTTCTACACTACATAGTTCCATACATTAAAATAAAAATATATATATTTTAAGAGGTAAGATTCTTAGCTCTATTATCTGTAGTATGCATTTTGATATATAAAAAAATACTTTTACAAAAAAAAACCAACAAGTAATCTAATTTAGTGATACTAAAATAAAAAATACATAATCAGAGAAAACAAAGGATTATTATTCACTTTCCACATTACACGTAATAAACATATAAATTACCCTCAAAATAAAATAAAAAATAGGTTTGTAACTATCATAGAACTGTAGATGTGTCGGTTCCAGAAAACCTCAATTATTTTAAACCAAAACTACCTTGTTATGGAGTGGTTTTGGCTAGGTGTGGATAACTTCCAAAATCTTTAGTTAAGCTTAGGATAAGGAGATACAAAATTAAAATAAATAATCCAAGCATAGATGTGGATTCTTATTTAGGATTAAGTGCCTCCTTTAATAGTGTACATTTCTGTATACCTATAGTTTATCATAAATATAAACAGATCATTGTGATTTAGGTATTATTACGAGAAAAATTATCTTTAAAAGTGTCTCTTAGGATATGAGCCCTCTTTACGGTCCAATTTTCACCCAAAGTGGTGAACCTGTTACCCACATTCCTAATATTTGGTCCTATTTGTGCGGACAAGTCATGAATACATACCTTCTTTATCAATTATCAGCTCGGTAGGGATTGACTTCAATCGATTTTAATAATAATCTACACTTGCTAGATAGTATGCCAAAGGAACATTCCACAACCTGTTTGTCTTGCTTTTGATAAACGTTTATTGAAGACATCTTCTTCAGGACCTAAGTTTCATCGTGGATACGGTCTCATTAGGTATGTCTTCAATAGGTAAACTTTATCGCCTACTAAGACTGGAGGTAAAGCTTTATCGGTACCTGGTAACACTTTTTATGATCTTACATTTAGAGCACCAGTTTCCAACATTCTTAACCGATTAGAATTAGAAAATATCCCACCATTACTCTCTTTACCGTAGGCCCCTACAACTATAGCGATAAACCTGTAGCTTGCATCTGTGACATCTTGCAGTTCAATCGAGAAAAACTGCTTGAAGCTACGATACTTCCCGGGTGTGGAGATCTTAAATTCGTATATGTTTACCATCGATACTACTATTACTATAATACATATCGTGTTATCAGAAATCCTGGATGAAAATCTTAGTGTCTTGAATGATGAACCAGTTGACAAGTATCTGAAATAACAACAAAAACATGATCTGAAGAAAAGATGGAGAGGGCTAAGAGATACGTTTGGAAGAGAGCTAAAAAAAAATCTAGCAAGAAAAAATCCGGTCAATAAGCTGACATAGAACTTGCCTCGAAGTGGCCTTGTCTTAAGATATTACTCTTCCTTACGTATACAATGTCTCGAAGAGAATTAAAAGGCAATATCCCAAACATTCACGAAGACCCTGCCGGATTCTGAAGGAATACAAGATACAAATACAAGTACAGTTTCTGACTCTCCGGTTTTGCCTGTACCATCTAGTAGTCAAGCGTCAGCTATGCCACAAAACACTGAACGAACTCCAATAAAGAGATTTAAATTCCTTCTAAAAAAGAAGTTCAAAAAACAAAGGCAAGACAAATTTGATGAAAAACTATTTTTGATTGAGGAAAAAAAAAATATTTTCAAGAAACTGTAAATGATTCTGATGCCCAGTTCGTGACGAGCCTTCTACCATTTTTAAAAGAGCTACCTAATTGTCGGCAATTGAGTGTACAAGTGAAGCTACAGCAAGTTCTTATAGATGAGCAGAGAGTGTTAATGCAATACGATGCTCCAGTGATTCGTCTCAATACGGTGTGAATCAATTTAGTATTACACAACAACAATCGCCAAATGAAGATGTTGGGCTGCTTAATATCGCTAATTATGTTATTAATTACAACCCACCAAATTGTAACCGGTAAAATTGGGTTATTTTAATTAAGACTGTTGTTAATTATAATATCTTAAAATAAACTTAATAAAAACACATGTTACCACAGTGTTACCACTAATCGTTCTTCAGGTGATATGGTCCGGCGAAAGTTGCTGAATATAGTCACTTTGGATTTCACATGGTCAAGAATATGTCTGAATGTCTCTTTTTCATACGTAGATAACTATAAAATCACTTATTGACGTTTTCCAAGTCCTCTCACATATTATAGAATTCAGCTGATTCTTCCTTTTTCAAATATATTTCATTCGACCACTCAGTTCTACGACGATCATGATGAAGTATTCTACTTCTCAAAAGCGAATCCTCTAAAATATAGATGCTATTCATGTTGCCAGTGGAAGACAGATGTGAACACTGAACGATCGCTTCAACGAGGAGCAATCAGTGTGCACTAAGTAGGTTTTTATCAGTTTAGGTGGTTCCCATTTGAGGGGCATTCTCCCCCCCCCCCCCCCACAAACACGAACGTACACTTTCTACCAACCCAGAATGCTTCCGAAGTTACCTTCCTCCACGAGAGAGAGCAGTGGCACAAGTCAGTACAGAAAACGGGGAGAATGACTTCTCAACCTAAGGCAGCCTCAGAAGAGAAAACAAACATCAGGGGAAGCAACATAATTTGATAAGCCCTTTCAGTGTGTAATTAATTAGGTGTTTGTTATGTTGCTATTATAATGTATCATAGTCTTGTCATGCTGTGTAGTTTTAGTATCTTAGAACAGCAAAAGGTCGTATCATGTTTTGGAAATATTGACCAAATTTGTTAAAGAATTCCTGTTTATGACAAAGAAAGGGAGTAAACTCTCTGTCTGGTCTCCCAGTGCTCTAAACTGTTCCGTCCACAGCCAGTCCTACCACTCCTACCAACTCCAGTACCATCCCCTGCAAAATTCCCCCATGAAGTTACCAAAGTTACTATAGTCCACCCACCGGGGGTGGGTAGTAAGATAACATTCATTTATATGTCCAACATTTTTATTTTTCCCCAGTTTTGATATATCAGCACCATAAAGGGCAAAAATACCCACTGGGAAACCTTTCATTTCAGATCTCCACCAGGTTTACGTATGTAAATCACTACGTAAACCTGGCGGAGAAACTCTCGACCTGCCAAACCGACCCCGGAGCCTCACTCGATAGCTAAACGTGCCCTGACCGGTCGTCGAACCGGAGTCGGCCGGTTCCGTGTCCAGTCCTTTTTTTATCGCTCCCCCCTTCTCCCTTAATGTCCCTCCTATCGTTTTGATGTGTTTCTCCCCCCCCCTCCCTTTAGTTTCACACTCCCTGTGCGACAAAAATCACCCACAGGGTGAAGTTTATTTTATTTTCACTCCCGGGCTACGTACTAGCCCTGGCGGCGAACCACTTATTTACCCCGACTGACCCCGGCGGCTCGTCCGACCGGGTCCAGCCCACTAAGTTATTTATTTTTCTGCCGTTTCTTGTTCCCCTCTCACTGTTTTCCATCTTGTCCCTCTCCTCTATACGTTGTGTGTATCATACGGTCCTGGTGACCCACCCACTATGAGCGATGAGGTGGGTTTTTTGGAAAATTTTCCCACGTCTACCCTAAAGTAGGCAATTTTCAGCCCGCAAGGGTGCCAATACCTTTTCATGTTGTGATTGTATTATATATGTGTCCTATGTCATGTTTGTTTTCAAGAGCCCTTCGGGGCTGGTGTTAACTGTTTGTCCCTCTATATTTCACGTGTATTATTCATATTTGTATTGTTAGACGTTTAAAAAATTAATAAAACCTAACAAATATAAACTTCCTGGACAACCGTGTCCGCGGGCTGACGGAGAGACATTCAGTCGGGCACTAGCCAGCTCCAACCAGATCGTCCGGGGCATCGGCGATTACGACGGTCTTGCTAATCCCTACCATCGTATCAGGGACGGTGTCGTGAACCCCTTTGTCGACCTAGGGAGGTGACGCGGGAGTTAAATTGAGGGCTGTGTGACCAGCCCCTCTAGCCATGTGAGACTGGGGGAATGAGTGATGCCAGCCTAAATGCCGTGATCGGAGCTATTGGGTGGGTACCTGGCCAGATGCCGTGATCGAGGCTATTGGGTGGGTACCTGGCCAGAGGCCGTGATCGGAGCTATTGGGTGGGTATACCCAGATGCCGTGATCGAGCTATTGGTGGATGCCAGCCAGAGGCCGTGATCGGAGCTATTGGGTGGGTACCTGGCCAGAGGCCATGATCGGGCTATTGGGTGGATGCCAGCCCAGAGGCCGTGATCGAGGCTATTGGGTGGATGCCAGCCCAGAGGCCGTGATCGGAGCTATTGGGTGGGTGCCAGCCCAGAGGCCATGATCGGAGCTATTGGGTGGGTGCCAGCCCAGAGGCCGTGATCGAGGCTATTGGGTGGATGCCAGCCCAGAGGCCGTGATCGGAGCTATTGGGTGGGTGCCAGCACAGAAGCCATGATCGGAGCTATTGGGTGGGTACCTGGCCAGATGCCGTGATCGAGGCTATTGGGTGGGTACCTGGCCAGAGGCCATGATCGGAGCTATTGGGTGGGTGCCAGCCCAGATGCTGTGATCGAGGCTATTGGGTGGATGCCAGCCCAGAGGCCGTGATCGAGGCTATTGGGTGGGTGCCTGCCCAGAGGCCGTGATCGGGGCTATTGGGTGGGTGCCTGCCCAGATGCCGTGATCGGGGCTATTGGGTGGGTACCTGGTCATAGTCCCTGGCTGTGAAATACCGGGCCAATGGGATGAGGGCACCCATCTAGGAAGAGACCAAATGGTTACTATGGGTAGTGAAGGAGGAACATATTGACCTCCACTTGAGAACATGTGCGCCCTAATTTGGGATATTTTTGAAACTATTTTATATTTATGGACAAGTGTTTACATTCGAGAACCCTAAGGGGTCGGTGTTTATCTTATTTGTCTTTGTGCTTACAGTATTTTGTATACGTCTATGTATTTGTGTTTTCAAAAATTAAATATCTGTTAAAAGAAAGAAAGAGTAAATTACTTTAAGGGTGATTACATCTCCCTTCCCTCCGGGGTTGCGCCATTCCTGGCTGCGTCTTGGATTTTACTCACAATCAATCTCACATGGTGTTACAGATCCTTCAGGAAGCCAAACGTGCTAGGAACGTGACCCCGACAACTACCACGCTCATCAGGAAACTGCAGCTCCAACAAACGTGGGACAAGAGGCAGAAAACCAGTCAAAGAGGACCAAATCCACAAATCAGCGAATTTTGAGAAAGTAATAGCTCCGGCTATCTACAACTGAACCAAACCTTCATCATTACTTCCACTTCACTAGCAAAATATCAGACACATGGAAAAGCAACAGTAGTAATGAGCCAGCTATAGCCCAGAAGTGGAAATATGGGAGGTGTAGGTGTTTTACGTGTAGTATGTGACGTATGACAGTGACGTCAAGGAGAAGGACGTCTACTAATTGAATAAGTCAGGTTTGAATGAATTATCATATTCCGTGACGTCATAAGAGTGTGACCTTATGATTAACGGTAAGTTCAGTACCTAGAGCCAGTAGATTACTGTGAGTGTACACTATACGTCCATGACAAACGGTACGCCTATGACCGTGGTCTTTGGGAGATGGTACACATGTAATAATGACGTTTGATGGGTTATAGACTTGTGACTGTGGCGTTTGGGGTGGGGTACACTTGTTATCAGGCGTTCAGGTGGTGATTCCGTGAGAAGGGAAATGATACGGACAAGGGAGGAGGGGTAAACGGCACTTGAGGCGTGTATATAACGCTAAGTGGCATCGAATGGGACGTACGGCAAACGGTATTGTGACCATGCCAACTGGGTAGCAGCCATAGTTTGTTTACATTTTTATCCAAGGCTAATGACGCTACTGTACATTTATTAAATAATGGTTTTATACATTTTAAGACATTGATGAACGTTAGTGAGAGGTCACAATATATTTAAGACATATAATAAAAATAATAGTAAAAGTAAAACATAATGTGGTTCAATCATCGTATCTACATAGTGACGATTCTTTTTTCTGGTTTTGTGTCTAGTTTTAGATATTTTTGTGACTATACTGACTGTATTTTTGACGCAACGAATATGTTTATATTGTTTTTAAAAAGTTGTATAGTGGCATATTTAAATATATACCCTTGAGAATTCACTCATTGTACGAGACTTATGACAAACGGTATGTGTAATCGTGGTGTATATGTAGGTGGCACCATTTGTTTAAATTTTTTGTTAATGACTTATGTTTACAAATATGATCCCACGGAGGAAAGTGGGAACAGTATTAGATGTTTGTAATTAACGGTAATTGTTGTCGGTTAAGTAAGTAGGCGCCTCTAAATTTCTATTCGCGTCCATGACGTATGTAATAATGGTAATGTGGACATGGTGTCTGAGTGGTGGCCGTAGTTTGTTTACATTTCTATCTAAGGTTAATGACCTTGTTTTACATTTACTAAATTATGTTTTTAAAAAGGCATTGATGAATGTCCTAGAGAGGTCAACATGTATCCAAGACATATATTAAAAATAATATTTGTCTTAAGAACCGGGATAGGTTGTCGCAAATGTGGGTACACCTTAATACTTCCTTAGGTTCTTGCAGATGCGGATACACCTTCAATTTTGATTTTAATCCCGGTTAGGTTATCCTCCCTAAATGTTTTATTTCAATTATTCATTGTTAGATAGTGATATATACATACATATGGGCAAAGCTGTATTTCGTTAATTTAATAAGTGTACCACACCCCGAACTTCATGGTAACAAGTCTACCACACCCCAAACTTCACGGTCACAAATCTACCACACCCCAAACTCCACAGTCACAAGTCTACCACACCCCGAACTCCACAGTCACATGTCTACCACCCACCAAACTTCACGGTCACAAGTCTACCACACGCCAAACTTCACGGTCACAAGTTTACCCTACCCAAACGCCACAGTCACAAGTCTACCACCCACCAAACGTCGTGGTTGCATGTGTACCACCTCCCAAAGACCACGGTCATAGGCGTACCGTTTGTCATGGACGTTAAATGTACACTCACAGTAATCTACTGGCTCTAGGTACTGAACTTACCGTTAATCATAAGGTCACACTCTTATGACGTCACGGAATATGATAATTCATTCAAACCTGACTTATTCAATTAGTAGACGTCCTTCTCCTTGAAGTCACTGTCATACGTCACATACTACACGTAAAACACCTACATATTTCCACTTCTGGGTTACAGCTGGTTCATTACTACTAACGACCAAAACAAATGTAAGTAAAACTATTGCCATTTTATTATAAGTTTGGAGTGTGGAAACATTGTCTGGCTCTTTTCAGGAAACAGAATAAAACCTGCTAAACAGAAGCAAACAACAGTGTTACTAGACGTCACAAAGTGAAATAAGTTTTGTAGTGGGGAAGAATACCCCAGGAATTACGTAATCCAACCATTGATCATAAATTAGAAATAAAGCACTTCAAACGCTGTTATTCCTCTAGAAATACCCTTCAATATTGGAGAAAAGATTACCCTACCAGCTCGTGAAGAGCAATCTTTTTCACTGAATAATCACAAAGACACTGTAGTGAGAACCAACTCTTCCAACAAGTTATTAGATATTGGAAATTTTGTAGGTGTTAAAATAGACGCTGTGATGAAAGACAAATTGCTGTAGACACCCTGGATGCCTCCAAATAGCTAAAATTTTGTAATTAAACCAAAGAGGTATTTAAAATTAAGTGGCTACAAAATATGTCTTAGCTCACCTTCTCTGTGAAGGTGGAGGTTCATATTTTCGGAGTTGCGACATTTTTGTCTCAGAATTTACTGGCAAAGGAAGCCACCAGATGTTGCATGCTCTGGTAGCACAGTCATTTAATATGCATAGAAATGCAAAGATTCATTGGGAGCTTTCCAATCGCACCAAAATGCAGAGTATCATAAAATGGCATCAGAAAAAGCAGACAATTGTCTATTGGCCACGAGTTGAAAACACTCCAATGTTGCTTCTCAAATCGGTGGTGAAAGAAAATATCAGGTTGAAGAGAATTGTGCAAAACTTGTTGCTATAGTGAAAACTATTATAATATGTGGTCGCAAGAGATTTAGCTCCAAGGATAGAATGTTGCCGGCAACATCTTTAAAAGTAGTCCTGAAACAAATGACAGGAGTTTCCGTGCTTTATTGCGGTTCCATGTTGATCATGGTAACATGATGCTAAAGGAACATTAACAGAAATCAGGGGAATAAATGCTATTTAAGTTAAATTATTCAAAACTGTTATCAAAGTGTGTGGGTAAGTTGTTCAAGATATATATTAATTAAGAATCTAAGGGAAGTCCTGTAGAGTACTTTCTGTTTGAAATTGTTAAGGGACTGTTTCTAATATAGGTATATTTTTCCAAGTCCTCGCTAAAGATGACTGAAGTGCTTAAGAGAATGGTAGCACAAGATATTCTCTCAAAACACCGCAGTGTTCTGCTTCCACTCTGTTACACACGTTGGGTGTAAAACCACGATTCACACTTTGATTTAAAGAGTTAAATGTACCAGTTCTGCATACCCTCGAAGACGTTGAGACATCATTCAACCCAGAAAATGCTCAAAAATTCATCACCTTTTGAGTTGTGTCAACAGAGAACAATTTGTTCTGGCTTTGAACATCGCAGTACACCTTTTCACCTATACATTATCTATCTGTAAGACACTTCAACGAGTGAATATTGCTCTAAGTGAATTTCTTTACATATTGATAATTTACTGGCTCAATGGAAACATTTTGCGCGAAGGAAGTGAGTGAATTTGATTCCCTATTTGATGCAGCTGAGACAATATTTCAACTCGTAGATGGAGAAATTATTTCAATTCCAAGACTCAATGCTAAAAATGTAGGGAGGAAACACATGCCATAAACAACATGTCAAGAGTATTTCAGACGCTCCCTTTACATCCCTTTTGTAGAACACATAATTTTTGAGATAAGAACTCGTTTTTCAGAACACAAAAGCCTGCTTTTGGCCTTCCATAAAATTCTTTCCAACCCTTGCATAGATACTATTTTAATTGATAATGATCGCCAAGATTGTGTTCAGTTTTATAAAGATATTCTTCCTGATGAATCAGCATTTCCAACAGAATTCTCAATCTGGAAGAAATAGTGGTAAAAGATAGAAACAAGTTTAAGACCCACAACTGCCATAGAAGCTTTTGCTGAATGTAACGAGAACTTATTCCCTAAATAAAAACTTCTCTTTTAAAATATTTCAATGTTTCCTGTTTCAACAGCAACCCCGGAAAGCTCTTTCTCAACATTGAGGAGATTGAAGGCATGCCTTCAGAATTTGACAGGGTAAGGCCGGTTGACAGGATTGGCTCTCATATATGTTATATACTCATAGATATTGATCCACAAGACGTTATCAGACGTTTTGTGGAACAAGGACCTCACCGTGATTACTTTGTAAGTATTGTAATTTTGTTTACAAAATAGTATAGTGAATAAAATATTAATCCTTGTGGTGTAAAATATTTCTTTTTTCTTTTTTTTAGTCTGGACCCCCCTCTACCCACCTTCCACACCAAACATAAATCCTGAATACGGGCTTGAATGAACCCATCTGACTATGAAATCTTAATTAATTTAATTAGACTGAAAATTCTCAAAATATATAAACAATTTAGATATGCAATACCAGATCAAGAAAAATTAGCACCTACCCTCCGTTTTTTCGCAAGTGGATCATCTTTTGTTAGCTAACAGTATCTTTTTTTAGATTTCAAAAAATTCCATCTTCTTTCAACCACTCCATTATTCTACAATCTTCTAAAATAAAATAAATTATTATTTTTATTATTAACTCAACACACACAAAGAAATATACTCACCCAAAGATATATATATATATATATATATATATATATATATATATATATATATATAGGCCTACTTACTAACATCCAGGCTCGAACTGGCCCTCAGGCTGGTGTGCCCTAAAGTTTCTCGAGTTTCTGCCCTCAGCCCAGGCTTCCCCTCCTCTTGGCGAAAAAAAATCACAGTGATGATAGTAAGAAATTTAAATTCAAACTAATATTTGAATAACCAAGACTGAGACGAGATTACATTTAGAGTGAGTACAGATTTAGGGGGTGGGGGGTGTTGAGCAACAAGGGGTGATCGGCGCCCGGTGACAGCGAGAGAGAAGAAACACCTCTCCACGGCACGTGTGATCGTGCCGTTTAGCTGTCCTTGGAGCGGTGGAAATCAGCTGTTTAGTTGTTTTCGTGCCGTGAGTGTAGCGTTTGGTGTTCATTTCATGTATGTGTAATTTTTTGTTTATGTAAGAATTTAAAAAATGTAAGTTGTTAGACAACAAGAACTATTGATTACTTACTAAATTTTGTTGATAGGAAGAGACTTTCGTTGGCATTTAAGTTCGTTCCCGCATAACCTTAGAGAGATCGTAACAAATTCCCTCCATGGAATAAGTTTGGATCACACTTTTAAAAGTTTGGAAAAAAATATACGCGTTTGGTCAATGTTTTGTCAAGTTGGTAGCTGAGTATGTAGCTCACTTTGGACTAGCCTCGCTAGCAACTAATGTACGTCTGACGTCCTACAACCCCTTTCCTCTTAAGGCCCAGAACTCTGTTCTAGACCCAGAAAGGAAGCGTGTTTCCCCTAAGATACTAGTTTTGACAGAGTTCAGTGCTATGCTGATTGGCAAACACGAGCTATAGTCTGAATAGTCAACTGCTGAGTCAGGAGAGGTGAATTCACAAGAGTCATATCATTTACAATTCAATAAAATAACAGGTTTGAGCATAAAAATTTGTTTTTAATCAAAAAACACATTTGTTAACACACATTACAAATTACAAAGGTACCAACATTACATAAATATCAGGAAAATAATTGTTTCTTTGTTCAAGAAGTCATGCTTTCTGATGTTCAGACAAAAAAGTTATATCTCATTTTAAAATAACCTCTTCAAAATCAAAAACATATTTGGCAAGTATTAACTTATATATGTCATATTCAATGTGAATTCTCTTTTTAGCTTTTGTGATTTAGTTTTCATATTGTGACACCACAGTTATTCGAAATTATATTAATGATCAAATATATTAATTTTATGCTATTTACGCATATATAGTATATTATATTATTAGATTATCTAGTAGGTAATGTAATGCAAAACATTTTTTTAAAGTCTAAACTAATATAATTTGTCAAATGATATGTGAACTGTATTTCTAGTTTATTTGAAACTGGTGTTTTAAAATATGAACTACTTTATCATTATGAGTTTGTTTTGCTAAATTAAATTGATTAAAAATGATGTACATATATTCAATTTAAAATTAATGGTAGGCTATTTTGTTGTTATTTTTCAATTATTTTAAAACAATAAAAACTCTTAAATTTTATATATATATAATTTAAATCTCATAATAACTAACCGTAGTGTAATCAACTTGTTTTGACATTTCTGGATTGAACTTACAAACATGTTAGAAAAATAATCATTTTTACTCTTGAATTATTATTATTTCATAGATGGTAAAAATTAACTTTTAAACGCTCCCAACATTGAATTCCAGATTAAATAGTTTACAAGTTTTTCAAAGATTCAATTAAGCCTTATACTAGTATTTTACTGTGCAGTTATTCTCGTTACCTCGATTATAATGATGAACGTTCTATGAGCGCAGGACCCCCAGCACGAGGAGAGTAGGGTTAAAACATGAATACTGACATCATCTTCAAACATTGGAGTGGATTACCCTACTAGTTTACAAACGATAATACTACTATTTGACTGGTAAAGTTGGAATTTTACCAAATTTAACAAGTAAACCCAATTTAACTTTTCCGAATTTTGCTTCTAATACTTTTATTTTTCAATACCTTTGTTTAAACGAAGCCAAGTATTGTTGTTAAGTTTGTAATGTAATAACACATTTTACCTTTAATACTAAGGAGTTTTGGTATCCATTAGAGCTGACGGTCAGTTCTTATGGATCCTCGGTTGGTCATTATTGAGTTTGCTGTTGAGAGATATTGAACGTATAGCTGACTACGTGTTTCCTTACAGCTCTATCTATGTGTATTTAATTTAAAAAAAAACATGGGTTTAAGGTTTGAGTCCTGACTGGTATATTATATTTCACTCGAAGTCCATTGTTCACATCCTTGTTTGGACACATTTCTCAAACTCACGATAAGGCATACACTGGAAATAAAGCAAAGCTTGGTTTATTCTCCACGATAATTAAAACATTTCGGAGCTGTAAATAACTTGGAATATATGCAGTGATCTCTTAGAGATCATATTTCAAATAACTGTCAAAATCTTCTTTAGTTTCCCCTCAAATGTTTCTCGCTAAATTACTGGCTACACAATAAAACTGAATATTATCAAACTTCTGTTCTAAAACAGACCTTTTCTAATATTTTCACAGTTACACAAACAATTGTATCATATTAATCTACTTTTTAATTATGTTCCAGTAAAAGTTCAATACACCACTTAAAGTTGTTTCAATCGTAAATAAACTATTGTTTAAAAAGAACAGAAGTTTGTAACTCAAACAAGTAGGATTCAAACAAAACTTAATAACATGTTTAAACAATTCAAAGCTTGCTTTAAGGCCCCAAACAACTTGTTACTGTTCTTAGAGCAGTGAATACTAATGTTGTCCATGTCCCGTTAACCTAACGGAGTGAAGTCTGATTCAGATCCGGCTATGAGTTCATCTCCAAGGTCCGTCTATGCCTTGAGCCGTACAGTGTTGCCATGTTGTTTGAGCCACAGAGCTGCACTCAGAAGACAGGAACCAAGCAGCAGAGAGAGCAGGAGTATGGCTGCAGAGAGGAAGCTCGGGAACGACATACAAACACCAGGGTAGCCTGGGACAGAACAACATGTTGATGTTAACATCCACTAAGTACTAGTCATTGCCTGTTTCATTTTTGGTGACAAAACAACATGTTGATGTTAACATCCACTAAGTACTAGTCATTGCCTGTTTCATTTTTGGTGACAGAACAACATGTTATATTAACATCCACTAAGTACTAGTCGTTGCCTGTTTCATTTTTGGTGACAGAACAACATGTTGATGTTAACATCCACTAAGTACTAGTCATTGCCTGTTTCATTTTTGGTGACAGAACATGTTATGTTAACATCCACTAAGTACTAGTCATTGCCTGTTTCATTTTTGGTGACAGAACAACATGTTATATTAACATCCACTAAGTACTAGTCGTTGCCTGCTTCATTTTTGGTGTGGCACCAATTTAAAAAAAAAAAAAATTTTTAGATGGTCAAAAGTCTATAAACAAGTTCATGAATAAATCTTTGAGAAAGAGCAGAATAGAATAGTGTGAGGCTGTTTGTGGCTGTATCGACTGTACATATGGCTGTACCGCTCACAACCATAGCGTAAAGTTCCTGACTTAAAGGCTCGATGTCTCTTGTGGGATATAATCAGCATCACAGCCTATGGGAATCCTTAATGTACCACTCAATACAAGCTCCAGGTTTGTATTACACAATTATTTTATTATAATTTTAGTTTTCCTCAAACTCCACAATCACGGACCTAGAATTTCCGTATCATGAACACCACTGCTTTATAAACTAGATTGTGATGACTGGTATACTAACCTGAGTCAACGTTGATCACAGCAGCAAGTCCGGGGCTCACCAAGTCCTCTGCAGAGACCACTCTAAATGTCTTCACTATCCTCATAGGCTCGCCAAGAGTGTCGTTACTTGGCTTCCACAAATCTCGCTTTCTTCTTGCCACAGGGTCCAAGCTCTGCAAATAAAACCAACATTAACGTTAGTATGTATGGACTTGGACAATCTGTGGACAACGAACTGTTTGTGTCATATTTTATTGTCCAAACGTGAGCCCTTGACAAGCAACTTTCGCTCTCCGTCCGATGATACTAACGTGGGGAAACGATAAATGTAGCCTTTGTTTATAATGATGTTTAGGAATGAGAAGTTTTTTCACCTGGTTTGGATCCGGACAGATCTCACAGTCGGTCTTACAAAGCTCCACATTACAGTCGATTGTCAGGTCCATAATATCTGGGAATTTGAATGCCTGAAAATAAAACCAGAAATAACAATTTAAAAATATTGAGTTTAACACAATGGATTCAAAACTTCGAATTGATTTTGGAAACAAATTCGCGCTTCGATTACGAAACTTCATCTTTTAAAATATTGACAGGTGAAATAATCACCTTATGTTTTAATTACTGCCATTCACAGATGGGGGTAGCACAGGACCAGGGTTGGAAGATTATTGGGTTTGAAATGTGCTTGCCCTCGTGGGACTGTCGTGACAGGACAAGATGATTCCCCTCGTCCGGGGGATGTTCCTGGCCAAGTAATCCGGACAGAGTACCTCCTATTAGGATTGTCCTGACAGGACAAGATGTTTCTCCTCTCTGGGGGATATTCCTGGTCCAGTAATCCTGACAGAGTACCTTCTAGGGGGACTGTCCTGACAGGACAAGATGTTTATCCTCTCTGTTTGGGGAATATTCCTGGTCCAGTAATCCTGACAGAGTACCTTCTAGGGGGACTGTCCTGACAGGACAAAATGTTTATCCTCTCTGTTTGGGGAATATTCCTGGTCCAGTAATCCTTCCTCCTATTGGCAGCTCCTGGGCAACGTTAGAGGGTTTACCCCAAGATGTGGCTAAATCTCTGTCGAGGTATCTGTATAGGAGTGAATATGAGAGAGGGTAGGAGTGAATATGAGACCCCCCTTACTAGCAACACATCAAGTGGTTATGTAACATTGTTACAAAGACCTAAATAATTGAGGTTACATCACTCACGACCCTAACCTCAGTTGACTCGTCTCATCAAGACCACGGCTCTGCGACAACCCCCAGCAATTTATAATACATGACAGAACTGAGGCCCATAGTTTTTTCCTCGTCACTGTTAACAATCCCCCCCCCCCCTCAAAAAAAGAAGAAGAGCGAAATGCATGAGTGTTCACTGCGCTCTACCGGCAGTGTTTGGCAAGCCCATATTATGGTCCTTTCCACTGACGTCCAGGTGGACGTCGTACTTTCCAGCATATTCTCGGAGGACGCTAACCCTTACCCCTTTACCCCTCTTGTCATTCCCAATCCTTGAGAAGAGATATGATTCTGTAATGTTGTCACTTATTGCAATACTGGCTTCGTTAAGGTGAGCGACGCTTTTATCGTTTGGTAAATATCTTAGTACTCTAAATTCCCTTTCGGCTTAGTTAATTGTACCTTTTTCAAAATTATCGTTTAGGAACCTGTAAATATTAAATTCATTATTTTTTGTCATAAGTTTCATGCTATATGGAATTATTATTTTGGAGTCTTAGGATCATGGTAAAGCTCAAGTCTTCCGCACGGTTAGAGTAAAACCGTATTTTTAACTTTGAAACTATGCATTCCATTGGGGATATTTGTCTCAGAGTTTTCACGTAATTTCTGCATTTCTGCATCATGGAATTTTTTCAAACCCTTTTTTGTATCGACAGTTTGGTCGTTTGTTAACAGATAGCTTTATTAGCTGGTTCCTCATATTTTAGTATAATGTAGAGTTTAATCATCTTCTTATTTGTTAATAGATTATTTAATATTGTTGCTACAATTTAGAGTTTATCGACTGTTAGTTTGAGATTGGGCCGGAAGATGGCGAGATGCCTTTACAGTCATTTCTTTGGTAAATGTTGTACCTGATCTAAGTTGCACGTAGTTAGGCTTGAGACCACCTGAAGGTGTTAAATACTATTTAATCGTTTGTTCATCCTTTGGTTTGTCGGCCGCCTCCAGATGAAAATAAGGGCCAGTAACGAGTTAATATTCTGTCATTTAACTCAAAACTTTAGATAGTTAAACTTACAGCCACTTGGCCTGTATTTCTTTAACATCTTTGGATCACAAGTTAAATTTGTGTGCTAGCTCCTTAGCGGCATTATTATTAAATTAAATTTTCACATTTTTGTGATTGATTACATATTGTGTCCTGTTCAGATTTAGGAGGCCGATAGTATGCTGTACCTATCTTATTTCAAGCAAATTAGAAGCTGCCAACAAGGGCACTTTGATTATGTTATATATTTTTAGAAGCTTATCCTTTATTAACTAACTATTCATATCAAAATAGAACGCGTGCGATACTGTTTGATTTTGGCAGTATATTGAATCGTGACTGGTTTAAGATAAATAGATAGAGATGGTTTGTAAGGTAAATTTAGGATTTGTTGTATTGAATGTTTGTTTTTAGCCATCATTTATGGGCGAGAGTAGACATGTTTTTGAATTTTATATACTAGTTATATAATGTTGTGACTGATGCGAAGTAGTCCAGGGAACTAGCAGCACGCAAGGTTACTTGAACACTACGTATGTCATATAATAAGCGTTTGCTTCGGCTATAACTATTTCTAAATTTCACAAACCTGTGTATACTCATTAAATCAAGTGTTTTCTCTCAAATGTTCATTTTAAATAAATATCGTGCTTCGTACGAACACTGATGTCACCTTACACATTTAAGCTGTCTCACTCGTATCATCGAGTTGTAGATGTTTTGTTATTTAAATAAAAAACTATCTTGTTACCTCCTTGACCATTATTTCTGAGTGTAAAGGGGGGGGGGGGGGGTTCAGTTAGTAGCCAATAGCTTGCGGGAAAGCTGGTCAGTCCACTTCCACGAGGTAACCACTGAGCAATTTGGGCTGAAAGCTTTTTGGAGTGATTCCTGTGGATAGGAGTCTGACCTCCTCCGAGGGTTTAACGCCCCTACATGAGAGTCCATTACTCACGGAAGGAGGAGTCAACTACTTTCGCCGATAGAGGTCTGGCCAGGGTTTCCCAATTGTCCGTTGATGACAGGGTTAATGGCAGGCATGAGGTCACTTGTCCCTAAATTGCCCGCTACGCATTTATTGTGCGTGACTACCCTCAAAGGACACATCCATGATGAGTTAGAGGCGCCATGAGAGAAAGGTTTGTTTCCCAGACAAGAGTTTGCTGAACCCTGAAATGACAGGTGAGCCTCTTCTCTTGGAAAGTCACTGACTTGTATAAGGTATCAAACTACTGACGTAAAGGTGTTCTTAGTGCCATTAAGATTTGCTATCTATATGCTTTCCAAATTACTATACATGCGAACAAGTCAGAACTAATTAAATTGGATAAAGTGAGTATGATACGATTTAACAAATGGTAATTAAATACTACAAACAAGAATTGTGCCAAGCAACATGTATAAGTGATTTTAGTGCACCAAGTTACAAAAATAACGACAGTACAATATTTGTTTAGGCATAAAACAATAACAAAAGTAAATATATTTGACTATGATTCAACTTAAAAAAAAAAAAAATCGATTTGGATTCACTTAGAATTCAAAAAGTTTACTGACATAATGCTACTCAAGGTCACGTGGTTACCTGGAAGAAAGCATACGCGATGATGGAGGTTTGGGCGCTGCCAGTCTCTCTTGTCTTCTGGAAAGCCCCAAATAGTTTTTTCTTGATGACACAGCCTCTCTCGTCAGTCAGCTGGACCAAATTCGTGGAGGTGGAGTCTCGGGCGACACAATCTCGCACCTCACAATAAGATCATACAAGTTGCATCAGTATATTTTACTTTAAGTAAAACCTTCAATTATTGAAACATTTGCAATCAAACTGAATTTTAATAATTTCAATACAAAATGTTAAACTACGATGATGTATTAAATAATCTCTTACTATCGTTGTGATGAGTACTCACTTGGATATCGAACCCTGGATCTCCCTCCACGGAGACCACAAGAGTCATCGTCTCACCAATCTTGACCAGTCCATTGGCTGCTGGGGCAAATGGGCCGCGGCCCATCTACAGTCACATCACAAATAAATGTCAACTTCCAACCATAGCATTAAAATTTCAGGGGTTTTCAAATGGTGGCCCGCAAACTTACTTTGAAAAGTAATGTTACTGTAGTAAAATTGATGTTTTTAGCCAAGAAACTGAAAGTTTTGACTTGCGTAGAAAATATCCATAAAAGCTCTAAATAATATTCATTCAGTAGTACACTTGATTGCGCTCTATTTTTATAATAACTTTAGTATCCGCATGAGTCCTAGTTCGTTCCCTCCTTGTAGTTAATTAAGTAGACTCGCCCAACCTATTTACTTCTACTCCTCTGATAGACTCGCTGACCTTGAGTTCCAGTCAGTCGCTTCTGTTATTTCCAAGCGAGCACGAGATGTCAGTCTATGATTATTGTTCCATAGTGTGGTAAATATCAGAATGAGTAGTATTTCAAAGAAACGTAAGAATGAGAGTGAAAATAAAGTCTACAAGGGACGTTGTTTAGTTACAAACACTAACAAGAAGTGGAAGTGTTTGGTGTACATGAATATCGTATCAGTACCTAAGGAATATAATGTGAAGAGACATTACTAAACAATGCACGAAGAAAAATATAAATCATATGAAAGAGAATCTCGAAATGTCTTGATTGCGGATTTGAGGAAGCAACTGAAACAGCAAGCCGGTGTTTTTAGCAAAATATCACAAACCCAAACATCAGCTTTGTTTGCTTCTTAGGCCGTTTATCTTGAACTTGGCAGAGCAAAGAAGCTTTTACTGATGGCAGTATAGTAAAAAAGATGCTGTTGAGATGGCAGAAACGTTTGGGGATGTTAACATAACTGAGAAATTTGAATCAGTGCCACTTCCCAAACAAACTTTACAAAGAAGGATTAGTCAGCAAGTAGAAAGTAATTGTGTGCTATGCTCGGATGAAAAAGTAACTACTTCTCACTTTGTCTTGACGAAAGTACTGATCAAACAGATATCAGTAAGTTATTGACATATATACGTTTTACTCAAGAATATTTTTCCACAAAAGAGGAATTATTTGAGATATGTGCTCTTCATGGAACCACAAAAATAAAGGATATCTACGGAGCCGTGAAAAATACAGTTGACAAAATTGGGGTTTTGATAAATGTTGAGTAATTGTGACAGAGGGTGCATCAACAATGGCGGGGGAAGATCTGGATTGATTGGGTTACTTAAGGAAAGTGAAGTAACATGTCCGACAATTCATTGAATTACTCACCAAGAAGCTTTGTGTGGAAATTCAGTGAAACAAAATCAAGTTTTTAAACTTGTAGCTATGATAAGAGGCGGGAACATAGCAGTTACATCGGCAGTTAAAGCAGTTTTTGGAGGATATGAAGGCAGAATAAGGGGACTTTCTTCTTTACAAACATGTGAGGTGGCTGAGTGCAGGAAAGTTGGGATAAGAAAAGAAACCCCTGCATTCCTCAATCAGTTTGTTTTATCGGATACAACACAATTGGAAGGAGAGCTACTATGTTTGGAATACCTGAAACACCCTGTGTTTTCTCACAGACATCACCACTCATCTTAACGAACTCTTGGTGCTGAATCACCAAGGGAAAACAAGTTGGTGTCAGATTTAATGGGAAAAATAAATGAATTTTGTAATAAACTAGGAATTTTCAAATTTTCTTTGGAAAAAATGACATGGAAAATTTTTCAAGCGGTCGGGAACTATCAGAATAGTTTGAAGATGATGAAATGCTTGATTTTTCAGGATTTGGTGCCAATATACAAGATATAATTGCAACCCCCCCTTAATATCTATAAGGTGAGAGAGGCAGTAAATTAGGTAAAGAGTTACCTGAATGAACATAACAATTTTATTTAGTCAAAAAAGAACAATAACAAGCTGAGCAAACAATCAACACCGCGTGAAGCGCGCTTTTCCGTCCATCGCGGAAACCAATTACATCAAAGGAAAACATAAACGTTACCTCCTCAAAACAAGTTACATCAAACCCATCAAAGGAAACGGTCCGGGATCTCAGTGACATGGTCTTTGGTTACTTCGTTAAATTGATTAGATCCTAAACTGGTTACTCTAGCGTTTAAGTTATCCACCCTAGTATAAATATATATTTTTCTTACAGACGCCCGTAGCAAACGTGACGTCATAGCAATCAAACAAGGCCACAAGGTAATAATAACTTAACAACCCTAGGCGTTTAACTTGGCGAACAAAGATGAGTCCAGAAACAGCTATACTCGAAAACAACATAAGCCGGGTTTCGAACCCAGGACCTGACAATCTCAGGCTAAAAGCTAATATTGGCAAATGTATGAAGTACATTTGAATAGGGCCCAGACCCTGGATATAAGCGGTGGCGAAAGCGACGGTCTAACTCCCAGCAGCGATAAGCGCGTAGCATAGTCAATATTCAAATAAACATAAGTTAATAACAAAGTCCAAATAGTAATTTAGAAAGAGTTCCCCCCCATGACGCCGAAATAGTAATTTTGGTAGGAAGGTAATATCCCCCGAAACCCAGTCGCTGCCCTCACCTCTTATCCTCGAGCCGGTGGGGTAGTAAGTGACCTGAGATCCCGGTACCGCTAGTATTTATACAAAATATAATTCTCAGAGAAGGGGGGCGGATCGAAGGAAAGGAAGGTTGGAGAACATTACAAACAAGGGGGGAGGAGAGGTTCGAGACTCATATCGAACACCTAGCACCTTCTCGAAGCTCGGCGAAGGCGGAAACGGAACTCTTCTATCCATCTTCTCTGCTGGCTGAACACGTGGTCGAGCCTCGTTGCCGGCAGGCGCGGACACGCCTTCAGTCAGTCCGATGTATTTGGCGAGAGCGTAGGTCGCCGGTCAAGCTAGTGCCGCGTGTTGACTCAGTTGGCTGTCCCAGTTGGCGAGTGTTGTTACCATGTAAGTCGTTACATCGCTGTCCCAGTTGTCTGTCCGAGTTGGTGAGTGTTGTTACAATGTACGTTGTTACATCCTCCCCCCCTGACGGGATGTCAGAAGGAGTCCTCAGCAGTAGGCGTAACGGCAGGGCGGTACCTTCCCTGCCGTTAGTGGCAGACAATGGGGAGATGATCCACACGAACCCTCATGACAGTCCTTGGATAGCCGGCCTCATGGTCAAGTAGTAAGCCCACCCGGTAGTGGCGCTCTGACAGATCCTGGAGTAGCTCACGCCGGAGTACTACACGCACGGCACTGACGCTCTCGCTCTCCTTCTTTCTGACGACCCATTGAAGCTGAGACTCGTCCCACATATCAGTCGGCCCAGCCAGCCTCCGTCTTCTGTAGACGACGCGTTCGATATCTCGCCCCGAACCAAAAGGGAAGGGGAGGGAAGGGTGAAGACCTCTCTGAGAACAAATAAACTACAGTTACAAAAATAATATAAGTGTGCAGTCTACAATGCTCTGACACGGCTGCTGGCAGGCGCAGTCCATCTAATCCAGTTCATCACGGCACTTAGTGCGCATCCACATGAGGCTATGCCTCCAAGTAGACACAACAGGAACAAGAGTGTTCTACAAGGGCAAGCACTGCATCATCTTCCTTTTTCATATAGTACGCGCGCACACACGCGTATGGATTCTTCCAAGTTCCCAGAGCGACACCCAAACATAAGTCACTAACCATTAGATATATATAGAAGTTCGGGTAGGCCTACCCTAAGATTTGAATCAATGTCCAATATAACAAATAAGCATAACCTACGATAAATCCTAAACTTTACACTATATACCTAAATAACCTATGATAATTCCTAAATTTTACTCCATATACACATAAATAATTCTTAACCAATAACACGTCCTGCCTTCTTGCACCGGACGTGGACTCACTACGTCACCGCCTTGAGGTGGCTAACGTGGGCGCGGCGGGTTACAGAAGGGTCCGCAATGTCCACTAGTAGGACTGAGGCGGGCGTTAGGAACTTGTCGATGTGCCATGGCCCACTCCATTTGAACGCCAGCTTAGCCGACGTCTTGTCCATCGCCGAGCTCAAGGGGAAGCATTTACAAACTACTTTGTCACCCACATTAAACGGGACGGGGACACGCCCCCGATTGTAAGTAGCAGCTACTTTCCTTCTAGACTTTAACAAATTTTTATAGGCGAGTTCACACTTCTCTTCAAAGGGGCGGTCATGGGCGTCAGATAAGAGCGGGTCAACATCCCACGTAGTTAAGAGGGGGTGGTTTAAATCCCTATTCAAGAAGACCGAGGCAGGAGCGGCTCCGACTGACTCGTGGTACGCAGAGTTGAACGCGACGTTCAGAAAGTCGAGGTCCTTGTCCCAATGAGAGTGGCCCTGGTGGTGGAAAATAGTTAGCGCCACATTTAAATTCCTATTAAAACGCTCAACGTGGTTGGGGGAGGGGTAGTATGGGCTGGTGGTCACGTGTTTGACCCCCCAAGAGAAGCACATGTCTTTGAAAGCCTTGGAACGGAAACAGGGGCCATTGTCACTAACCACAACCTTAGGGGTTCCTAGAACGCCCCACACCCGCCTAGATAAGGCATTCACAGTCGTAGATGCCTTCATGTTCCTAAGGGGAATTAACACCACAAATTTAGAAAATGCATCCAGCACTACCAAAATAGACGTGTTGCCCTGGGAGGAACGCGTAAGGGGCCCAACATAGTCAACAAAAACTTTCTCCCAGGGCGTGTGGCAACGTCAGCAGAATGAAAACCAAATTTCGAGTTTTGTGAGGGTTTGGCCCTTTGGCAGGCCTCACACTTGCGCACCCACTCCCTCACGTCCTTGGGCAAGTTGGGCCAATAAAACTCTTTGGAAACTTTCTTCTCAGTTTTGAGCACCCCACAATGCCCACCCAAAACAGAATCGTGGAAATACTTAAGTAGCATAGGCCTGAGCTTCTCGGGAATATAGTATTTGGGTCTCCCCCTAATATTAGTCACTAAGAGACCCTTGCGCAGGCGATAGTTCCCAACTACTTCCCCAGTTCTAATCCTATCTACGAGCTGTTTACAAAATTCATCCTCGGCCTGATGAGCACCAATTGAAATAAAAGATTCTGGGATGGTGTGAATCACGCCTAGCGTTCCCGCCTCCGCTTCATCTCCTACAGGGTCAAGATCCTCTGCCATCCGCGACAACGCATCAGCTACAACATTCTCTTTACCCGCGACATGATGGGTAGTGAAGTCAAACCTAGAAAGCCTCCAGATCCAGCGGCCTATTTTACCCAACTGTTTGGGGTGGTTCCATAGCCAGGTCAGCGCCATGTTGTCTGTATACAGGTCAAACTTTCTAAGCTCTAGGTAGTCTGAGAACTTTTCTACTGCGAAAACACAACCTAAGCATTCCTTTTCGTACGTACTGTACTTTTTCTCAGCAGCATTTAAGGTCTTGCTGGCGAACGCTACCGGCCTACATCCATCAGGGGTTCGCTGCGAAAGCACCGCGCCGAGGGCAATTGACGACGCATCAACATGTAAAATAAAAGGGAGGGAGAAGTCGGGCATGCGCAATACCGCCGGAGAGACAAGGTGCCGTTTGAGGGCGAGAAAGGCCTCATTTTGTTCCCGACCCCACGCAAATACAGCTCCCTTTTTCTTAAGGCTGTTTAGCGGGTAAGCTAACTCAGAGAAAGAGGGGATAAACCTGGCGTAATATGCGCACATCCCCAAAAACCTAGAAGTTCCCTTTAAATTCTTCGGGGTAGGGAAGTCAAGAATAGGCTTGACTCGCTCAGGGTCAACGAGCAAATTTCCCCGGGAAATAACATATCCCAGATACGGGACAGACTCCTTAGCCCATGTAACCTTTTCGGGATTAACAGTGAGTCCAGCAGAGCGCAGACGTTCTAACACAGTTTCTACGTGACGCAAATGGTCCTGAAGTGAATTACTATAAATGCAAATATCATCGAGATAATTGAAAACAAATTTAAATTTTAAGTCGGCAAGAATATGATCTAACACTCTACTAAGCGCTTGTCCCCCGCAACTAATGCCTAACGGGACGCGGTTAAATTCATAAACCTGCCACGGAGTTACAAAGGCGGTAAATTTCTTGGATGGCTCTGAGAGCGCGCATTGGAGGAAGCTAGCGTTAAGATCAATGAGACTGTAATACCTGGCTTTACCAAGGTGTTGGAATGCCGACTCTAGGCTAGGCATCGGATAAGGATCGAAAACAAGTTTCTTATTAAGTTTCCTGTAGTCAACAATGAGGCGATGCCCTTGCCCTTGCGGGGAATAATGAAAGCGGGGCTGGCATAAGGTGATTTAGACGGGCGAATGACCCCTTTTTTTTCCAAGTCGAAAATCAGATCTCTAAAAATCTCCATTTTGGGAGGAGCGCATGAGTATGGCCCTGACCGTACGGGGATGTTGTCAAGAGCAACAATGTCGTAAGGGAGAATGTCGCATTTCCCCCACCTATCAGTGATTACATCAGAAAACCGGTTAACTACCCTTTGAATGGCCTCTTTATCCCTACCCAAAGGAAACAAGCATGGCGGCGTTTTCTCGGTCGCAAACGAGACAAATTCCCCTGGCGCAAAACTAAAGGAGACAATACGTTTTCCCATATCCAACCTAGCGTTGGTCTCAAACAAAAAATCGTTCCCCAAAATCATGTCAAACGGGAGGTCGGCACTACGTAAAAGGAACGTTTCCAAGAAAACCTGTCAATTTTAATGGAGAGACGTACCTTATGGTCTACCAATAAACATTGCCCATTCGCAACAGTGTACGATTTCGGGCCAATATCTTCACACATAATATTAACTTTGTCCCCAATAATACCAAGAAGTTTCTCACTAATGAAGGAGTTGCTCGCCCCAGTATCAAATAACCCTAAACATCCCACATGACCAATACAAACATTAACCATGGGATTCAAAATCCGCGGCATAAAACTTACAGACGCGGCCGTACCACGGTCGCGAGCGCGCCTTAATAGTTTACCTGCCTGCACTCCCTCTGAACGTGCCCCAATCTATTGCAGCGGAAACATCTAACTCTAGAAATGTCACGAGGCCCGCGGCCCCCTTGGTTAGCACCCACAGGGTTACTACCCCCCAAGTACCTAGAACGGTTCCCGAGCGGACGAGCGCCGATAAGCGGCACAGGAGAACTTGCTCCGGGATTTGAACCCGACTGCGCGCGGCTTACAACCACAGGCGCATGCGCATTGAGATATTCCTCTTCTGAGAGAAGAGTCTCTTCAACGTGCGAAGCCAAGGCATAGAGATCAAGTATACAAGTTGGTTTACTTGAGAACACAAAATGGCGCCTGGTAAGCGGCGACACATTCTCCAAAATAATATTTACAAGTTCAGGCTCCTTAAGATCGGCATTGAGTACGCGAGCTGCCTCCGTGATAGATAGAACAAAGTTCCTAAAAGTTTCACACGGAAACTGAAATCTATGCACAACCTCCCTGCATAACTTCTGTCTAACTCTACTAGGTAACAACGTATTAAGAATCTGGTCAGTTACAGCCTTAACTGATAAACCTGCCTGAATTCCCCCGGAAAATAATTCGGTTAAGAATCCCGACGTTTTGGACAAACACAATGTCAAAAACTCGGGCTCACTAACGAGTTTAAGGCGGGATGCCCGGCTAATTTCAACCAAGAAGTTAAATAACTCCGTGTAGTTCTGACCACTACACACAGGAATGCGACCTAATATTTCCAATAGTACCTTACTGTGACATTTAACAGATACCGCAGGCGTTTGGAGGACGGGGGGAGGGGAGGGCGTCATCGGTTGTTCACCACTCGCAACTGTGTCCATGCCAAAACCTGCTGGAGATTCCCCAACCTCACTCACTAGTTCGCATAAAATAGACCTTAACTCACCCACCGTTGCGTTGGGTGGAGTAGGGGTGGACCAATTTTGGAGCTCGGCGATGAGTTGTTCACGGTTCAGTCTGTAGACATCAGATCTCGTCAGTTTGGTTGATGGCTTGTCGCCTGGTTTCAGCGGAGGAGCCATGGCCAATGACAGTATGAAAAAAGATACAAATAGGTATTAGTACAATGTATTACATAAAATATAACCCTCTGGCATATTTCCCTTTTTTGTTTAATTTCTCGGCATCTTTCCAAGCCCATACATTATAGAGCCATAGTCGTTCGAGGCATGAACTAAGGACCAAGAGTACAATATAGACATAAACGTCGAAATTATAAAGTCAATAATTACTAACCAGTAACCATCAATCATGTAACCACTGTTAACCACGCTAACCATGTTAACCACGTTAACCATGTCAACCATGTTAACCACATTAACCACATTAACCATGCTCTGCTACCATTTTGTAACCCCCCCCTTAATATCTATAAGGTGAGAGAGGCAGTAAATTAGGTAAAGAGTTACCTGAATGAACATAACAATTTTATTTAGTCAAAAAAGAACAATAACAAGCTGAGCAAACAATCAACACCGCGTGAAGCGCGCTTTTCCGTCCATCGCGGAAACCAATTACATCAAAGGAAAACATAAACGTTACCTCCTCAAAACAAGTTACATCAAACCCATCAAAGGAAACGGTCCGGGATCTCAGTGACATGGTCTTTGGTTACTTCGTTAAATTGATTAGATCCTAAACTGGTTACTCTAGCGTTTAAGTTATCCACCCTAGTATAAATATATATTTTTCTTACAGACGCCCGTAGCAAACGTGACGTCATAGCAATCAAACAAGGCCACAAGGTAATAATAACTTAACAACCCTAGGCGTTTAACTTGGCGAACAAAGATGAGTCCAGAAACAGCTATACTCGAAAACAACATAAGCCGGGTTTCGAACCCAGGACCTGACAATCTCAGGCTAAAAGCTAATATTGGCAAATGTATGAAGTACATTTGAATAGGGCCCAGACCCTGGATATAAGCGGTGGCGAAAGCGACGGTCTAACTCCCAGCAGCGATAAGCGCGTAGCATAGTCAATATTCAAATAAACATAAGTTAATAACAAAGTCCAAATAGTAATTTAGAAAGAGTTCCCCCCCATGACGCCGAAATAGTAATTTTGGTAGGAAGGTAATATCCCCGAAACCCAGTCGCTGCCCTCACCTCTTATCCTCGAGCCGGTGGGGTAGTAAGTGACCTGAGATCCCGGTACCGCTAGTATTTATACAAAATATAATTCTCAGAGAAGGGGGGCGGATCGAAGGAAAGGAAGGTTGGAGAACATTACAAACAAGGGGGGAGGAGAGGTTCGAGACTCATATCGAACACCTAGCACCTTCTCGAAGCTCGGCGAAGGCGGAAACGGAACTCTTCTATCCATCTTCTCTGCTGGCTGAACACGTGGTCGAGCCTCGTTGCCGGCAGGCGCGGACACGCCTTCAGTCAGTCCGATGTATTTGGCGAGAGCGTAGGTCGCCGGTCAAGCTAGTGCCGCGTGTTGACTCAGTTGGCTGTCCCAGTTGGCGAGTGTTGTTACCATGTAAGTCGTTACATCGCTGTCCCAGTTGTCTGTCCGAGTTGGTGAGTGTTGTTACAATGTACGTTGTTACATAATAGATGAGCTCAACACGAGATTCAAAGAATTTCAAATATTCTATTATAAAGTAGCATCTTGCTGTTTACAAATCCTCTTGGTGCTGACATTGAAAAACAACAAGCTGACCAACAAATGAACTTGTGTGATTTGCAAGCTGAGTCATTCCTACAGACCAGATAAGGGACTCTCAGGTGGACTATTTCCAAACCTGCGAGGTTTTGGACAGAAAAGGAGCTCAATGTGAAAGTGTGAAAGTGTGTTCCCACGATGAAGTTCATCAAGAGCCACAGCTGAGGTCGCCTCACAGATTCTTCTTAGCTCCACATCCCGAGACCGCCAACAACGGAGTTCGAGGTCGATATTCCTGCTTTAGTGAATACAGCAGACAGACCTCCAGTTTTACATTGAAGATTATGTGTGCCGGTACCTAAGTTTCATTTCTTCATTACATCTGTTGTATTATTGACGTATCAAAGATAGTATATTTTAGTCTGAACATTTGTTTTAATAATATTTAATTACAGTAAGTTTAAACTCCATTCACAATTAAATACCTGTCTTAGTGTTTACATAGCTTGATAAAATATAGCCGATTATAATGAGGCCCCCCACTAGTCTTGTGGATTCAATTGTGGCCCTGGGACACTTTAAAGTTGGAAACCCCTGAACATTCTACTGCTTGTTCTCGAGTCGAGGAGGGGACTTTATAATAACTGCAACAGCATTCTCACAGTAACTAGCCTGTTTGAGAGAACTTGATGTTACTGATGTAATTTAAATAACAAATTAACCATCCACCAACTCCATCACATATCTATCAGGATATGTTCATGAGGAAGGTAACATTGTGAGGAAATGTACAACCTCGTTATGGAAGGAGAGTGGAAAATAATTCAGGAAAAATCGCCCTCAGTACACCAAACCAGGATACCAACCCAGACCTAGCGAGAGAGACGTCTGAAACCATTTGACCGCGGGTGTAGTTGCTACAATCTTAAATCTCGGGTGTTTGGTCCCGTTCTTTTATTAGAGAAAACATCCTGTATCTCACCTGTGTATCTCCTGTGTATCTCCTGTGTATCTCCTGTATCTCCCCTGTATATCACCTGTATATCTCCTGTAGCTCACCTGTGTATCTCCTGTATATCACATGTATATCTCACCTGTATCTCACCTGTATATCTCCTGTATCTCACCTGTAGCTCACCTGTGTATCTCCTGTATATCTCCTGTGTATCTCACCTGTGTATCTCCTGTGTATCTCACCTGTATATCTCCTGTAGCTCACCTGTATATCTCTTGTATCTCACCTGTATATCTCTTGTAGCTCACCTGTATATCTCCTGTAGCTCACCTGTATATCTCTTGTATCTCACCTGTATATCTCTTGTAGATCACCTGTATATCTCCTTTAGCTCACCTGTATATCTAGTCGAGCCAGTGCAGTATCTCCGCTGAATGTGACCGCTTCTTCCCTCAACATTCCAACACTGAGAGCGACTGAGAGCGCCTTGTTCAAACTTCCCTCCCAAAGACACCTCACTCGGCGTACCGTGTCCCAGACCTAGGCAAGAGCACATTACACTGACTCACAAACACCTCTAAACACCGTGTCCCAGACCTAGGCAAGAGCACATTACACTGACTCACAAACACCTCTAAACACCGTGTCCCAGACCTAGGCAAGAGCACATTACACTGACTCACAAACACCTCTAAACACCGTGTCCCAGACCTAGGCAAGAGCACATTACACTGACTCACAAACACCTCTAAACACCGTGTCCCAGACCTAGGCAAGAGCACATTACTTGTCTAGACTAATGTAACCTCTAAGATCCCTGACCCTGTCTAGACTAGTGTTACCTCTTGTATCCCTGGCCCTGTCTAGACTACTGTTACCTCTTGTATCCCTGGCCCTGTCTAGACTAGTGTTACCTCTTGTATCCCTGGCCCTGTCTAGACTACTGTTACCTCTTGTATCCCTGGCCCTGTCTAGACTAGTGTTACCTCTTGTATCCCTGACCCTGTCTAGACTACTGTTACCTCTTGTATCCCTGACCCTGTCTAGACTACTGTTACCTCTTGTATCCCTGGCCCTGTCTAGACTAGTGTTACCTCTTGTATCCCTGACCCTGTCTAGACTACTGTTACCTCTTGTATCCCTGACCCTGTCTAGACTACTGTTACCTCTTGTATCCCTGACCCTGTCTAGACTACTGTTACCTCTTGTATCCCTGGCCCTGTCTAGACTACTGTTACCTCTTGTATCCCTGGCCCTGTCTAGACTACTGTTACCTCTTGTATCCCTGGCCCTGTCTAGACTACTGTTACCTCTTGTATCCCTGGTTCGTTCTGCAGCACCAGTACATTCTCCAGGTATGCCTGGCCCTCTTCTTTGAACCTCTCGATGAACTGTGTTCCACAAGAGTCCAGCCGCACTGTGAAGGAGTACTTGCTCTGACCACTTCCTGGCTGTACATAGCGACACGCCTGCTGGCTGTAGAAACCCTGCACCAATCATTTGTCACATTATTGTCTTATAGATTAGTTATTTCCATATCACGATTTTGATCAACGTTTAAATAGCACTCTTACACTAATGCACTATAAATAGTCATACCAACGCAAAATACCACTAATACCACCATATTTTTTCAGTGTATTTTACTCTTTTTAAAGGAAACCCCTTAAATATTCCACATCAAATGTCTTAATTTTCCCAAGACCACGCTAAAGGCCATTTAAGAATTACGTTAGCACCTGAGGAAGGAAGGGGGTTCAAACTGGCCAAGAATAGCAATAGCTATCTATCACCGCCATTCAAACTGGCCAAGAATAGCAATAGCTATCTATCACCGCCATTCAAACTGGCAAAGAATAGCAATAGCTATCTATCACCGCCATTCAAACTGGCAAAGAATAGCAATAGCTATCTATCACCGCCATTCAAACTGGCCAAGAATAGCAATAGCTATCTATCACCGCCATTCAAACTGGCCAAGAATAACAATAGCTATCTATCACCGCCATTCAAACTGGCCAAGAATAGCAATAGCTATCTATCACCGCCATTCAAACTGGCCAAGAATAGCAATAGCTATCTATCACCGCCATTCAAACTGGCCAAGAATAGCAATAGCTATCTATCACCGCCATTCAAACTGGCCAAGAATAGCAATAGCTATCTATCACCGCCATTCAAACTGGCCAAGAATAACAATAGCTATCTATCACCGCCATACAAACTGGCCAAGAATAACAATAGCTATCTATCACCGCCATTCAAACTGGCCAAGAATAACAATAGCTATCTATCACCGCCATTCAAACTGGCCAAGAATAGCAATAGCTATCTATCACCGCCATACAAACTGGCCAAGAATAACAATAGCTATCTATCACCGCCATACAAACTGGCCAAGAATAACAATAGCTATCTATCACCGCCATTCAAACTGGCCAAGAATAGCAAGAGCTATCTATCACCGCCATTCAAACTGGCCAAGAATAGCAATAGCTATCTATCACCGCCATTCAAACTGGCCAAGAATAGCAATAGCTATCTATCACCGCCATTCAAACTGGCCAAGAATAGCAATAGCTATCTATCACCGCCATTCAAACAACACACTTGTTGGTGTACCTTGGAGTAGATGACGCCATCGAAAGGGTGTTGAACTCCAGATTGATGGTCATCTGGTCTTTAGCGCACTGCACATCTATCTCGTGGATGTGAGGAGGATGTCCTTCTGACGTCACTTCACTCCCTCCACCTCCTGCAACATACATCGGACATTTACCTTTCTGGGAACTTTCAAACCAGGGGCCCAGACCCACAAACACTTTCTCAACACACACAAAATTATGTATTATTATTTTGTAACATATTTAGTAAAAAAACCCCATTAATATGAAGTAGTGCACCATGTTACGTCCACGTGCCTCGCAGTGTTGAGACAATTGTTACGTCCACCCCCCACTCCCCCTTCCCAACGGCCACCAAGGCCGCTCGATGCTGGATACTATTGTAATAAACACGGTTCCCTTCCTACCTGTACTAGCTATTACGTGACTACGTGTGCAGATTGGAATTGCATTCCCCACGTAGAAAGTGATAAACTACTTTTTTTTTAAAAAAGGTGTAAAATTAGGTTAATTTATGATTTGAGTGTATTTTAGTATCAAATTATAGCGACGTAACATAATCAATACGTGCCACGCGTGTCCTGACACTTCCCTGGTTTGATCGCTTCTGTCTCTGGCGAGTTCCGGAGTTTTGTTACCCTGACCTACCCTCTGCTGACGTCAGAAAATGTCTTTATCTGGTGCGATGTTCTCTCCAATCCTCAGCCTTGTGATTGTCTGGACAGAGGCATCGCCCGATGTATCAGAATGCCTGGACAGTTGTTTGAACGGAAACTAAAACAATATTATTAATAAAGTTAAACCCCGAATTTAAAATATGAAATAGAAATGATAACGTTCTAAAGTGGGAATGAAATAAATCTAGAAAAGGGGGGGGGGGGGATTCCCGATTCATTCGCGAGGAAAAAACTATTTTAATAGGGCAAGGCTCACCCACCACTGATACCTTTGCAACCACATATGTCACTATTTAAGAAGTGCTCGATATAAAATTTCGAACTTTAAGGGAGACGGGGCTATGTAAGTCTCTAAATGTTAAACAAATTGATAGCACTTCAAGTATTTAATACACGCCATTAAACTCCAGATAAATCTTAGAGTAATTTAATATTTTAAATACTTGTTTGCCTGTGGCAGTTGATAAGCTGTGCCCCCTGAACTTGAACCCCCTGGAAATTTGGCCTAGCATTGCATATTTCGTCCACCAACTCGCTTACATTGTCTGACAGGACTCGCTCCCCAGCTAATGTCTAGACAGATGGCAATGCAGCGCCCAACGGGTCAACGGGTGGGGAAACGTGTTTTTAGTCGACTGCATTGCCACTAAATAAAGAACAGTTCTGTTTGTGTTTCACGCTCATCTTTTATCCCACATAACAAGTGTTCAGTTTCAAGTGAATCTCCCTGTACAAACCCGCCACATAGCCCCTTACCCCTAGAAATCTGGACTGGAAAAATGCCACTGATGTCCCATGTAAGGACGTTTGGATGTGAAGCCTACATGCTGGCACAAAACGGAAGAAAGAAGTTGGACAAGAAGTCCAAGAATAAGATACTAGATGTACTATCAGCTGCAGGCTGTACGATAATGACACTAAGACAATTAAAATAGCAAGAAATGTTTTGTTCAATCAAGAAAGACGAGACGTCTTTGAAAAACCTGTTCACTGCGTGTACATGCAAATTTACTGTGATATTCAAGAAGAAGAAGAATCCGCAGCCGAGGGCCCAGAAGACGACGGAACTAATAAGACCTCTCTGGAGCCTGAACCTAAGGAATAAATTATTCATGGGTGTGAATCGCCCAACACTTCTACCCCTATTCTCAGACCTCGTAGCGTCTTCAATTCACTGAGCATCTTCTATGTGTTGAGGAGGATACTCCTAATACCTGGACAGTGCTCAAGTAGGAAACTACCATAAAAGAGAAGGTTGACGAGCAAAATGACATAAGGACAATAGTATAAACACCTGAAGGGAAGAAGCCCACAAGCTCAAAATGTGTATTTAAAATTAAAAAGAAATGCTTCGGGTGAAATCGGGAGCAACAAAGTCCGTTTGTGTGCAAAAGGTTACAACTAAAAGACGGGAATCAACTACAATGATTTTATCAGACATTTCTTCTAGAACCAAAATGAAAGACTATACACGTCATTTCAAAACAGAATTTTATACTTTTTCAAAATGGTTAACTGCATGCAAATCAAGAAACAGACTGTATTGTTGGCCTTGTGTGTTGTTCGAGCCAAGCCAGGGAGTGTGGAATAATAGCGGCCTTTGTGATATCAGCAATTTTCCCAAAGCCAAGATGCGCCGTGAAAATACTCACACCGAGTGAGCAATGAACTAATGAAACTATTAATTAATGTGTCTGTTATTTGGCTAAACAAGAGCCGCCCTTCCGAGGTCACGACGAACAGGAAGATCCCCTTAACCGGGGAAACTACATTGAACTGATGCAGCTACTTTCTAAACACGAGAGTATCCAGAGTAGGGGGAGGAGGGTCAAAAATCATTTTAAGACGCTGTTATCGACAAATTCATTAAGGTGACAGAATAATCGCACTAATTTACCCATATAGGTAAGATTACACTATTACATTTTTTATTTACTTGTTTAATTTTATTCGTGCTTTTGTTTAATTTATATCTTTATTTCTGTGTTTGTTTGTTTATTCTATGCCTAAATATTGTGAATCGGTTGAAGGGAGCTAAATTGCGTAACCTATGACCTGTAAAAGTGTATATGAATAGCTACATATTGTACATTATATGGGCATTCCACTTTAGCCCCTTAATGGAAGGTGTCTTCGAACCTAGTCCTGTTTGAGAAAATTCCCCGCACGCTACTGCATGCCATGTTAAAATTGATGAATTGCAGATGGGTTTTGAGATCACGACATCATAATAAGAGTTATTCGTAGGGGTGCAGATAAGCTACGACAGAGAAGATGGCACTCTCTTCATCGGACAATCAACCTACATACACCAGATTGCCAAAAGAGTCAATCTCCGGAACGATCGTCCTTGTTGTGTGCCTGCAGATTCCAGTATTCGCCTACAAGCCACAGCAGGAAATAATCAATGAAGCATGTACTATACAGATAAGCAGTTGGCACGTTAATATCTATCCACACGGTCCGTCGCCCTGATATGGCATTTGCAGTGGGCTAATTCAGAGAATATTGCAGCAGCTTAGACAGAAACCACTGGAAGAGTGTCAAGAATTTTATTGAATATCTCAAAGCCACAGCCAACTATGGAATCATGTATAGAAAGTCCGAAGACCCAATTACGATTGAGGGATATTTTTACTCTGATTATGCCCGAGACCTCGATACAAGGCGATATAAAACGGGCTACATATTCAAGATCTCGGATAGTCCTTTTACTTGTAGAGTCGCCCTCTCGACTACCGCTATGGTGGCCTCAGCAGTACCTAAATAAGCTGTGTGGCTATGTTCATAGACATCTTTGAAAAAGCCTAAGTAACTACGGTGATATTTGTTGAGAATCAAAATGCCATCAAACTCGTGAATAATCCGGAGTACCATAAGCGTAACAAGCAAGCATATAGACATCCGCCCCGCTACGTTTGGGACCGATTCTAAATTGGGGGCATGGAGCTGCGGTGCACCACATCGAGGGTTCAACTTGCCAACCTCCTTACAAGGCCTTCGTCCCGTTAAGTTTTAAAACGATCATGTGCAAAGTTGGTAACCGAGTTTTCTTGAATGGTGAATTTATTTTGTTTATTTGTGTGCTCAGTATCTGTTGGCTTTTATATATTTTTCTTGTTCTTTTTGATGCCACTATGATGTCTGCCAATCATCTTTTTACCAGTTCTATATTGTGTTTAGTTTGCTTATCAGGTTCCCAATAAATAAACTTTTAATTCAACACTTCGTGCTATTATTGTAGCCACCAACATCTGCAACAGTAGCTTAGCATGAAAGCGTTACAACGATGACTACAATGTGATGGAAAATACTCATTTAAAGCACAACACTTATTAAAACAAGATAATGAGAGTACTTACTTCGACAAGAGATCTGGTGGCTTTTCTTAAGTATCTTTATTTACAATGGGCTTTAATTATCATTGTTACTGGATATACTATCTTTCTCTGGGAATTTACAAACATAGCTGTTGTAAAGATACGTTTTTTATTTATATTAGCGGTTCTTGAGGTAATTGTAGATACATTTTCTCCAAATAAAGTTGAAAAGTTCCTGAGAAACTCGAGAGCTGTTTATTCTGACAAATATCCAGAGTAAAAAGTCGCATTAGATTGAATCCCCACCGGCAAGGAGACAGGGATGTAAATCCCTGTTGGCCGTAGTGAGGGTTGTTTTCCTAAATGGTTGTGCGTCTATGCAAATGGGGGTACATTTAGTCTACCTTCTACCCCACTATCCCTTCCTTGCCAAGTGACCCTTTAAACCTTTGCACTCTCTCAATATCACCCAAAACTATCTATACAAATAGTAAAGCGTTGCCGATTGGATAAAGACCTCGTACACCACTTTCGTGCTCTCGGATTGGTCAAAGTATGTTTACTGAAGTTTTTAATGGATCTATCATCAGTAATTGAATCACTGTTACCTCGTTAGAGGCCAATCATTGAACAATTCACTTTTAATAGATTCAATCACTAAACGAAGTTTGATTGTATTTTGTTATAAGATTTGAAGCTGGACATTTATCATCATTACAAATGAGATTTATATATTGACGTTTAGCACGAGATATCATCATTATCATTTTAACAGCACTGTCATCAAAAAATAAGAGTGTTTAAGATATACTACGTCTTTACGTCAGCAGTAATGGTAATTTACGACAGCATAATCAGCAGTGAAGAGCCTGGTTGGAACATTACCTCCTCCTGTGGAGTCAAATCCTCCCTGCTGCTGTTCTTCATCAGTCACAACGGTGGAGTCTGGCTCAGAACCACTGTCTGTGGAAAAGGCGGGACTTGGCTTGTTCGGCCTCTCGTACCCAGGGGGCTGCAGACTTGAGGTCAGACTAGGTTGAGGATACGAGGGTTGAGGGGGTTGAGAGGAAGAGGGCAGATCAGGAAACGATGGTTGAGGGGAGGGCTGGTAAGGGTAGCCTTGAGGAGAGGGTGTAGGAACATCTGGTTGAGGATAGGAAGGTCTGGAAGGTTGAGGTGAGGACGGCTCGTTGAAGGTTGGCTGAGGGGATGGCTGGTAGGGGTAGCCTGGTCTGGAGGAGGTGGGCGGTGGGATGTAGGTGGGTCTAGGACTGGTTGATGGTTGTCTAGGAGGCACGGTGGGGTTTGGTTGGAATGGCCTAGGTCGCTCTGTCGAAGGGCTGGGGACAGGTAGATACTGTCTGGAAGGTTGTGAAGCTGCAGCCTCTGGATGGCTGACCAAACTTCTTCTGTTATCTGAGAACATGGACAGGTTCAGTTGGGTATAAATTATATCCAGATGATTGTCTCTTGCTTACATCTAATAGTATAGAAAGAAAACGTTACCTAACTATTGTGTGTAGTAAAAACTAGATTAGTTTTGGGACAGTTGTTAGTTTTTAAATGCTTAACGTTTATAAATTCATTGGTTTGGATTGGTTTATCTCTTCGGTCTGTAAAGGTTACATGAACTAAAAAAATAAGCAGGAAAGCCAGGATATTTAAGATTGTTTTTGCCACAAAAACTTATTTACTTGTGACAGTCAAGGCAGATTTTAAGTTATCAATACATTCAATGTATTTCCAGTAAACACTGTACTGTCATAAAGAAGTGTAGAGTTTGTTGTTCTGTAAATTGGTTTTATAATTGAATTAGTGGGAACGAAGATTAAACGTGAGGCTCATTTAATCTAGTTGTTGGGTCCTAATACAGGTTTTGTGTACTGAAACATTGTGTGACATCATAGCACCAGTGCCTCAACTTGAAACAAGAGGATATTGTGTGAGTGTCATCATAGCATCAGTGAGTGCTATAAAAATATTCCAGGGAACACTGTCAATATACTTTGCCGACGTTACTACGAAATCACCGATGGGATACAGCTCAACAACAGACGAGAGAGTGAAAGCTCTTCAAGAGGTAGTCAATGCTAGGCAGTTCGATATAGTGAACAAATCAAATAATCCAAGAATATATGTGGGGAGATCAGAGGCCACCAACATCAATATCACCATAATAAACAATCTCACAGCTTGCGACCTCATATAAGAGTGGAAAGTTACAGAAAATGTAACCACAAGTGATCACAACCTCATATGCTTTCAGCTGACCACAGAGGAAAGAAATAACCGAGTAACAGAAGGTATGCAGCGAGAATACAATATTGAAAATTCAGACTGGCCAAGACTGGGGAAAGAATTGATGTTGCTGACACCAGTTTCACCTGAGGACAATGTTAAACAAAAGGTGAAGCAGTTCACCCAGGCTCTGCAGGTTGCCATGAGAGTGTAGCTATAATTTCCAAGAGAAAAGAATAACGAACAGACCATAGAACTATCACCCGCAGAGTCTGAGGGGGGATACTAGAAAATCAAGGAAGGTTTACCAAATATATCAAGGCTCAGCTAGTAGGCTCGTCATATTAAATGCACACAGAAGGAAGAAAAACAACTTTGAAAGTAGTATAGTAGCAGAGAAGGAGGCTTTTTGGGAGCAATATGTGAAAGATCAACTTTCTACAAATCCACGGGGAGACCTATTTAGGAGAGTAACAGAAAATATTGGACCCTCAATATCAATAACGACATTGTGGAAACCAGACAACACAATGAACATTTGCTGGGAGGACTTTGCGGAACTACTCATGAAAGTATTACTCCCCGATGATGACATGGAATACGAATGCGAAGAACACACAGCGAGAAGACCGTTGATGATGGGAGAATACAAAGACGATAAGAGAACAGAATCAGTAACTGAGTCCAAAGTCGTGAAAAGAAACCATGCTCCTGGACCTGGCGGTGTCAAGTTCGAGGTGCTACGACAGAGTGAGGTAGTCATTCTGAGCAAGGACGAGGACAAGGTAGAGTACCAAACATCTGGAAACAGAGTGAGGTAGTTATTCTGAGCAAGGACGAGGACAAAGACCCGTTGCTTTTGAAATCGTACAGCCTAATAATATGTTTCCTAAATACATGTGGGAAACTCGAGAAAAGATTATACGCGCAAGACTGCAAAAGAATAGGGAGGAAATAGGAATATACGGAGGACAGTCCAGTTTCGGGAATTGGAGATCAACTGAGGATGCGATAAGCATGGCAATGATCATCAGAGACAACATGTCAGCGAAATATACAGTCGGTGTGGTGTATTTGTGGACAGCACAGGATCTTTTGACAGCTTGTGGTGGCTGGCGTTGTTTAAAATATTCAGAGAGATTCAATGTTCAGAAAAAAACTTTACTATAGTTTTAAGGACCAAAAAGAAGCAGGGCTGTCCTCGTATACCAATGATTGCTAAAGATCTGCACTTGCCAACAAGTTTAGCCCTGAAATTCCGGCAGAAGACCAACAACAAAGAAAAAAGAGACTGAACAGTTGGACCCACTCAGAGTTCCACATGACCTTGGAACATTTGTAAGCAAATTAAATCCAAGGCTGGAATCAATGGGCTCATAGACCATCAATTGGTGGGAAAGGGTGGCTACTAAGTAGTCATCCAATCCCACCAAAGCTCAAACACGACCATGAGCCTCCCACAGTACTTCAGGGACAACGTGCACATACCAGCATCTGGTACAAATTAGGTTAGTTTATTAATTATACTAGTTTTAAGAGTCAATTCCAATGTTAGAGTAGACATAAAATGGAAACATATTAAAGTAGATAGAAAATTATGGAGATACGACTCACCATACAACTTCTAGACCATGAGTCAAGAAGCATCGAGGAAAAAATTGGTGGAAAATCAGGGACAGTGGCCATCGTAGCCTACTTATCTGACAAGTGACAGATTTAAAAGTTATTAGGCGTACCAATAAATACAAATAGCCTATTTAAATCGAATTTAATAGATTTTTTGCTTGAAAACAAAAAGTTAAACGAGTTGAAATTAACACACTGAATTAAAATCTCCAAAATCCTGTATGGAAGTAGTTTATTTATCGACTGATTTCATATCTCTTTTGTTAATTTATTTAATTTTGATAGTTTATTTGATTGATTCCAAGATAATGTGCAATGTAGCACTGAATATAAATATTGCATTCATTTCCAGATCGTTCTCACCCTCAGCTCTCCTTGTGTACTCACCCTCAGTGGCTCTCCTGGTGTACCTCCCCTGAAGCCATTCTAATATAGTTTTCACCGTCTGGTCCACTTGACGACTGCGGCGGAGCTCTGGACATAAACACACAGGAGTGTATTTTACATTCACTAGCTGGCTGCAAAATACTGGCACTTATTATAAACATAGCTCATGATCACCAGGCGGGGAAAGAGTGATTTGGGTATCACTGAGATCGCAGTAATAGGACCTAAGGAATACGGTCTGAGGAAACTTCACTATAGTATAAACACCACCTGATTGAGCCCGTGGACCTGGAGAGCAATGGCAAGACTACTTTCAACAAGAAGAGGATGTTACTGACTAGCAAACTGGAGAACAATAGCAAGGCTTCCTTCAACAAGAAGAGGATGTTACTGACTAGCAAACTGGAGAACAATAGCAAGGCTTCCTTCAACAAGAAGAGGATGTTACTGACTAGCAAACTGGAGAACAATAGCAAGGCTTCCTTCAACAAGAAGAGGATGTTAAAATGGAAAGGGGAGACTAGCAAACTGGAGAACAATAGCAAGGCTTCCTTCAACAAGAAGAGGATGTTACTGACTAGCAATGGGGACAATAGCAAGGCTTCTTGCACAAGAGAGATGTGGGTAAACCGTCATTTGGCCTAAAAGGCATTTGGCCTAAAAAGTAGGCTAGTTTAGGCCAAATGCTTTAGGCCAAATGCCTTTTAGGCCAAGACTTAGGGCCAAGTTTTAGGCCAAATGCTTTAGGCCAACGATTTTTGTAAAGTTAATTTTTAGACCATTTATTAAAATATGTTTTGCTGTCTCCGGAAACATTCGTTAAGATTTGTAGTGATGCTAATAGATGGCGAGGTGTGTAGTGTTTAGTTAAATAGTATATACTACCGTTTCAAAATATATAAGTCTTTTCTCAATTTACTACTTCCCAAGGTATAGCAGCACGTCCATTAACCTGTAGTACCACTTTTGTATGTTGAACTTTTTACATTGCCAAGGTTTTGTACTAATTTTTGACAAGCCATCTTGTTAATGTGGGAGTGCCAGGCCACCACCATGGTTCGGATTCCACGTTAAACTGTAGGTCCTTCATTTCATCTCACAATCACCCTACCACTACACATTAGCGTAAGTGCGTATAACCCGAACGGGTAGTAAGACGTGGTGCTAATAATAATAATTTTTGTACCGTTTTGTACCAGAAATAAAAAGTTTTGTACCCGTACCGTTTTTTATTAATTAGCACATACATGTGGTTACACCATTTTAATAATTTTGTTTTATATTGAATTTTGAATATATTTTTTTTAAGTGCCAAAGTATATTTTATCAGTCTTTCTAAGTATATTTGTTTATTAATTTTGCTAAATGAATTAATCGATCATTCATTTTTTTATAATCATATTAACTTACTCGAGTTTGCCCACGGCTTCGCTCACATTTTATTTGGGTAAATTATCTTATTTTTAGCAAATCATCTAAACCAAGTTTTCTCAAACTCTATACTCTTGAGCCTTATATGAACATAAAATTAATTGTTAAGACTCTTATCCTTAGAATAAAATAACTTGTTTACGTTAAAATACAAAAATGAGACATTTATTATTTAATTGATTTAATTATTTTCTGATAAGAGCTTTGTAAAAGTTTATAAAAATAGTAAGGTTTTGTAAGATATTAATTAATTTTATTGCTTCATAGGCCAAACAGAATATTAATTTTTTAGTCAATCATAATTTAGGCAAGTCGAAAGAAGTGAGAAATTGGTTCACACCTCATCTGAAATCCCTTCGCGCCTCGCAGTTTGAGAAACCCTGATCTAAACTACCAAAAACACAATTTCAGACACGTATGAGGCGAAAACTTTGTATGTTGATGAAGCCACAAATTAACTACTACCTATAAGAAGTAAAATCTATTTTATAAATATATATATAATCTATTTTATATATATATGCAGTCTTTGCATCAATATTTGCTCGCTTACAAAGAGACATTGTTGAAATGAACACCAAAAGAAATAGTTTAAATTTACTAACTAAACATGAATTAATTTGAAAGAATCACTCTAGTACTAAGCACCTCAGCTTATCAAATAAATTGTTCTGTTAGTAATTGTTTCTATTGGTTTTTGAAAATTTTCCCTTCTCCTCCCCAATCATAATTTCTCTAACTCCCATTTAAACACATAGTTTTAAGAATACTTTCTTTATCTATAGTTGTTCTTCTACCTGCCAGCCAAATTTCGATTTTAAACTATAGATAAAAGGTTTTTTAGAACTCCCCCCGCCCCTCCCTTGATTTAATGGAGTTACATTTTAAAATGCTCAGACTTATTAGTTATTTGGAGTGGTGCATTTACGGGCATGCCAAAATTCAATTTTTAACGACACTGCACTGAGATGTAGTAGTTTTTATTAATTTTGTAGATTTTGGACCCCTTATTCCCCAACCCACGTTGAGAAATTTATAGTCTAATGTTATTTTGGCTATCTGGGATTTGATTTATCTTTATTTATCTGTCAAAATTTTATTTTTTTCCTAATCTCAAAAAGTTTTTTTCTCTATTATACTCCATCACCACTATTTCTCAGAATGCAATATTAAATTATTAATTATTATTATTATTAATATTATTATTATTATGTAAATGTCTATTTGTATTGTTTCCCGTACCTAATTAATAAATTTAAATTCTTTACAATACAGAGAAGTAATTAAATATATTAGTTTTTGAAAATGTTGACCTCCAAGCTCACCTTCCTCCTGCAATTACTCAACTTACTGAGAAATTTCAAATTTTAAGGTTTATTTGGTCATCTTGATGGGTCCTTCCTTATACTAAGGCTACTAGAGTTGTAGGGAAGGCTCGTTCACTTTACCGGCCAGCACTCAGCTCTACCCTAACACGCAGCGCTGCTCTAACGTCTGATCGTAACATAGCCAAGCTTGCTTCTGTTCAGATCATGTGACTGTGTAGTGCAGCACTTTTTTTAAATTATTATTCAGCACCACGTCTTACTACCCGTTCGGGTTATACGCCTAAGTACTAATTACGCTATTGGATTAGGAATTGGGAAGGTTGAATTAGTGGAAGTGAACCCGCATTTGCGTGGAGGGAGAGTGGAAAACCATTGAGGAACCCCCCCCTCCAGTTCACTCGACCGAGATTAAAACCTCGATCTCCCCATCCTCAGCAGTAGATCTCAACACGACTAGCGCGTTAGCTATCCACGCCACCGAGGCGGGTGCGCTCGTTACTAACTTCTTATTTATGTCAAGTATGCTTCCAAAGTCAATGTGAATAGTAAATGTTTGTATGTTTATTGTAAGCTTTCTTATTATTTATGCGTGAAGGGTTACGAAAAGTGTCATACCGATACTAAGAAAATGCCGGGTAAGCGTTGTATCGTTGCCGTATGCAATAAAAGTAATCTAAGAGATATGGTGTTATACACCATGACTTCCCTAAAGATTCTGATGTCAGATGAAGATGTATTCCCTTCTGAACGAGATGGAAAATGGAGTCATGATTCATATTTTATTTGCTCAGAACATTTTTTCACCTAATGAATATGAACAAGACCTTCAGTCCTAACTGCTGTAATTTCCTTAATAAAGCAAATTAAAATCGCCCTTATTTGTGATGTCTCCGAAAATGTTATCCAAGGGGAAAATATATCACCCGTGAATCTAGGCATTGTATTAGATTTACGAAACAAATAGTAAGTGGTTTCATGGCGTGTAAACATGTCAACCCCAATAGTTTTACTTTATGGAAAAGTCCCCTTCTATAGTGAATTTAATGATTTGTTTAAATAGTTTACTTAACTGCAAGATTTCACATATGCATTTTATAACCTTATTAAACAAATCGATCTTGCTTCATTAATGTGGACAGTAGTCTGTAAGAAAAATCTCCCCATGCAAGGTGGATATAGTTTTATGTTATCCGTGCCATCTTAAAACATACTTTAGAAACATTATTTCTAAATTTAATAAATCACGTGGCTGTATGACACACATGAATATGTTTTTTTACAAGAACATAGTTTACTGTAGTACATGAACAAATGTATATAGTACGCAAGTTAATGAAAGCATTAAGGTTTTGGTGACGTAAATGTTCACTTAAATTATGTGTTAACTTTTCAATATAAATTTAATAACCCTCTTGTAAGTAGGCCTATTCATAAACCAATTTGTAGTATAGTGAAAATCTTGAATTTATATTAATGTTCAACTGAGTGTGTCAAACTATATATTTAAAGGGTAATATTAGATTCAGCTACATTTGTGTTATATAAGTTGGTAATAATATATGCCCCCCTCAAAGTTGGAGATAATATGTGTGTCCTCCACCTATATCCCCCACTCGCCCCCCCTCAGTTGGAAATAAAGTTGTCCTCTAAGATTGAAGTTCAAATCCCAGCCGGGTGTAACATGGGTATTTTTCCCTAAAATGGTACCCCACTCTCAATATACGCAAATGTAGGTACATTCAATCTAAAATGTAACATTCCTCATTCCTGGTTCATTAGGGTAAATTGATGTATGTGTACAACTCAAACGGGTAGTAAGTCACAATGAAAAAAAACATATTGTGATGACTATCAAGAGTATCGGCGAAGCTTTATTAGTGTTGGGCGAGGTAGTTTGTAAAAACACTATTTTTAAGGAGTTTTTAGGTGCTTGACTCCAAGCCAGTGGAAAATATTTGAAAATGGAATGCCACTAAAAGCTATTTGGGGTGTTCCTTAAGCATTTAGAAATAATAATAGATTGTTATATAATCTTTTTGAAGTTTGATGCAAACCATCTTTCAGCTTCAAATTCAAGTATATCAGAGGGAAGTTTAACAAAATGGAGGGAGGCACATTTCGATGGGGGGAGAAAAATTTGGTAATACCCCACCCTATCAACCCTTTCCTCTTTCCCAGTTCACGCTCAATGAGTGACACTCGATATAAAACTAGTGACAGACACACCGTAGAATGTAGATTATTTCCTCAGAGTCTGACAAACTAACTTAAATCTAGAACAAATACAACATCCAGCCCCCTGACAGTTAATTCATCATTGTGAAAGGGAAAAGCACAGTCAACCAATGATGATTTCGGACATTCCGGGAATCGAACCCGGGACCTTTAGCTCAGTATAAAAACACGCTACCAACTGAGATAAAGTGTCGGACTGTGTATTGAAATCAACATTTAGTACGGTTTATGTGTTGTTAGCAAAATAATTCTATATTACGTGATAAAAAAATTACACCTCTGTACACAAATAAAAAACTGGTACGTTGGTATTAACGCTATAAACTACCTAATCTCATAAGTCATCGCACTCAAAATATAACTTGTTTTTGAGTGACGCGGAGGTCGGGGTGTAGTGTAGTTCTTCTTTTATATTCATTCAAGTATTAAATTATAAAAGACTTGTGAGATTTAAATGTATTTATTGAATGATCATAATACTAGTGTAAATATTTTTATGAGAGTTCGGCCATTCATTTTTTCTGGTACAAAGGCTCCTTCGGTCTAAAATGTGAGAACCCCTGGTCTAAGTCAATATATGTTAATGTGTTGAATAACACGCTCTGGTAGCTTTGTCAGTTCGAAGTACTTTAGTATTAGTTTTAACCGAAATTGGGTGGGGTGCGAGTGATTCTGAAGTCTCTATATAAGCGAGGTCCTCGGTGTAATAACCCATATCTTGTGTTAAGAAACTTAAAAACTAAAACGAACCTAATTACCAGAATGGTGGCTACTAGTTATATACATTTTCTTGTATACAATGTATGGAAGCTACTATGGTTGTGCTATTTTCAAATGAGAATATAAGTGGCACTTTTAATATGTGTGTGTTTTGAATATAAAGTCTTAAACCAAGTCTTAAAAAGGAGCCTATGTATACGACTCATCTTCTGTGTCTAATGTTTTAGTTATAAAGTAAATAATTTATGTTTGTATTGAAATTATTAGGGGTTATGGGGGAAGGTGCCCCGTTTACTCCACCCCAATGAGTGCGCCACTGGTTCTAAGTAAACGCTTAGTTAGAGGTCATTTTATCATAGATATAATTAATTTATAAAATATGATAGTTATTAAAATGGTTTTTATGAACTTATAATGCCCCTTTTTCTCGTCAAATGAAAAAATCAAAAGTATATCCATTAGCTTTTATTTAATTAAAGGGTACCAAACTTTTATTTCAAAACCCTTCAAAAAAGGTTTAGATTATATATATATAGTTAATAATGAATACTTTTTGAGCCAGTGTGTAAAGGAGTCTCTCATTTTATATTATTAAGTCAATATAGTAAGTATAGTATTTATCTTAAAAATGTTAAATAAAGTTTAAATGTAATTATAATTATACAAAAATGTACATTTGTTATATTTGAATATGATGTATTTTCACTGTCTAAAATATGTTTTTCAAGCAAATAGAGTAAGCTCTAGTAGTGTTGTTTTTTCATTGTATCTTCACGCCAGTCAATGCTTTCCACATTTAATAGCAATTAGAAGGTAGGTATGAGGAAGATAGAATTATGAGAAGTACCCTCGTTTGCGTGGAAAAACGGGAAACCATTTAGGAAAAATTACCTTAAGTACATCGTGTAATTGAGCAGGCGCGGTATGCACATTTTTGTCCTCGATTCATTATTTTATAGTAAAAATCTTTCTTTCAAAAATGAAGATGAAATACATATTTAAAAAAGTTAGACATCACTAAACTTTACACAAAAATTTACAAACAAAATTTATTTAAGTCAATCCATTGTGCTCCATTTGTGCTCATATGTGCCCGAAAATGAACATTTGTGCTTTAAAATTATAAAATCTAAAGAACAATTAATGTGGCGGGCTAAATTGAGTCTTCCTTATACCATAACCTGTAGAAAAATTGAATTCAAGCTGGCCCGCCACATTTTTAAATATCAATGTAACAAAATTCTGTTTTCACAATTGTTTATTTTTCGTTTGTGCTCATATGTGCCCAAAAATGAGTATTTGTGCTCTATAATTAGAAAATCTAGAAAACAGTTAATGTGGTGGGCTAGCTTGAGCTATAGTTGGATCGCCTTCATTAAATGTTATCTAAAAGGCCTAGATTCACAGCCCTAACGTTAATTTTCGGGCACATATGAGCACAAACTAAGAACAAACGAATGGTGAATACATAATTTTGTTACATTGATATTTAAAAATGTGGTTGGCCAGCTTGAACTATATTTTTCTACAGTTTATGATATAGGAAAGGTTCAAGTTAGCCCGCCACATTAAATGCTCTCTAGATTTTCTAATTTTAAAGCACAAATGTTCATTTTCGGGTACATATGAGCACAAATGGAACACAATGGATTGACTTAAATAAATTTTGTTATGTTGTGTTTTTCAATATGTGGTGGGCTAGCTTGAGCTCAAGTTGGCTCACCACATTAAATATTTTCTAAATTGGCCAGTTTAACAGCACAAATGTTCATGTTCGGGCACATATGAGCACAAATAGAGCACAAACGATTAGACAAAAAAAGTTTTTTTTTCGGCAATGTGGTGGGCCAACTTGAGTCACGTCTGTTTGCATCTAGGCTATAAAGCCCGTATCACACGACACTTGCTTATACTAGAAATCAAGTGTGCTAGCTAGCACCTAGATATCTGTATACTAGCTAGTACAATGGAAATGGGACTATAGTATTCACACGCTGCTAGTTTGGTACTAGGTCCTAGTGCAAATATTTATCGAACGTCAGAGATTAATTTTGAGTGCAGCAGCTGCATTAATTACTAATAAAGATATCGAAAATTATGAGAGGGAGCGTAGGAAAAAGAATATAGACACGGGAATGGTTGGGAAAGACGAAATAATGGTCGCAGGATGCTAAATATAATACATTCGGAGGTTAGGTAATATACATTCGGGGTGATACAAACGTTTAGTATCTCCCTAAAATTGTATTCATTTATTTACATTGTGGTCAGAGGTCCCTAAGCCCATGGGTGTCAAAGTACAGTATCCTTGATAAACAAATGTTCTTTTTTAGGCCTACGCACACTTTATATTCTAAAAAAACAAACAAAAAAACGCCCAAGGTTGGCATGCTATCAAGTTTATTTAGATTAAAATTGGGTCTGGAACATAGTTTGTCGTTTTTAGATGACATGTTTTAAATTAAATTTATATATATTAAACCTCGGTCCTGGGACAGATTTATCTGATTACCAAACCCTTCCTTCACCTCTGACAAGACATCTTGTGAATGTGAGGAATGCCAGGCCTCCACCGTGGTTCGGATTCCACGTTAAACTGTAGGTCCTTCATTTCATCTCACAATCACCCTACCATTACACATTAGCGTAAGAGCGTATAACCCGAACGGGTAGTAAGACGCGATGCTAATAATAATAATAATAATAATATATATTAAATATACTGTCATACTGTGCCAATTTGGTATTATATAAACAAGGTTGTTTAGAATAATTTTCTGCCAACAACAAAGTCACATCCAATGACCATGTTGGCGTCATTTATACCATTTATCTACAAAACAGTCTCAGCGCACATGATTGGTTGAATTACACAGACTAGTGTCGAAACTAGTACGAAAATAGCACGTGTTCTATCCTCACAACTAGTATGGTAGCCAGTACCAAGTGGCAGAACCAGTATACTTTTCAGATTCACATGACGCTAGATGATGACGTGCTAGCTGGTGCTAGCTAGCACACTGGATTTCAAATACGAGCTAGTGTCGTGTGATACGGACTTAAGAGTGTCACTTTTTGGAATGGGAGAACACAAGCGATCCTAGCGGTGAGATATTTTTACCAACCAAAGCTCGTCAGATTTATCCCTCTGGCCTCTGCTGCAGCCATTGGCATTTCGGAGGTCCACTTGCTTACATCGTACGTTTTTCTTGCCCTAGGAAGTTATCATCCTGTAAAGGCTACCACATTTTGTATTTTTACGTTTTATGAAGACTTAAAAAAAAGACCAACGACAATTCCATAAAATCTTTTGTATTTTTTTCACAAGTTGAAATAATTCCTGAGAATGCTTTGCAAATTACTAGGAGGGAAATTAGTATATAGTTTTTAAACAAAGGACCTATTGTGTTAACATAGCCCATGTTGTTAATAATATCACCGTAATAAAAATAGTTACACTGTTTGAAATAAAATAACTGTACTAATTTTATATAATAATAGTTATAATAATTCTAACAATAATAATAATAATAATAATAATAGAGTTAAGGATCTAGTCAAAACCATAATTTAAGTTTATATATATATGACCATTGTAATATTTACTGGAAAAATTTATTTAATGCGTCACTATTATTTATATATTAATTATTAATACAATAGATAAAAAAAAATATGTTCATATATATCTCAGTAGCGCTAAACGAAAATCGGGCGTCACTTCAGACAAATTTAAAGTGGGTGGGTTCAATATTGGTTTCCACTTTCATTTTGCCTTTCGGAATAAGTTGTCAAAAGTCCCCATAATTTGAATGTACGCATATAATTTTACCGAGCGTAAACGATGCTGAGAATGGAATTTTCTTATTGTTTTTCGTTAACTTTATGACCGTGAGATATATTAACAAGGAAATAATATCGGAAATCTATATATAAAAAAGGTGATATAGTGTTTTGTGAACTACTGATCTAGTTGTATGTAGGATATTTTCAATGTTTTTAGAAATATTGTAACTACCTTGCATCAGTTGTGCTATCTATATTCAGATGAAACAACTAACAGTACCTTTTACTCTTCGAAGATAACCGAAGGTTTTAAATTTACATTTTAGGCCAAATGCCTTTTAGGCCAACTGCCGCGTCCCCGAGGATGTTACTGACTAGCAAACTGGAGAACAATAGCAAGGCTTCCTTCAACAAGAAGAGGATGTTACTGACTTGCAAACTGGAGAACAATGGCAAGGCTGCTTTCAACAAGAAGAGGATGTTACTGACTTGCAAACTGGAGAACAATAGCAAGGTTGCTTTCAACAAGAAGAGGATGTTACTGACTAGCAAACTGGAGAACAATAGCAAGGCTTCCTTCAACAAGAAGAGGATGTTACTGACTAGCAAACTGGAGAACAATAGCAAGGCTGCTTTCAACAAGAAGAGGATGTTACTGACTAGCAAACTGGAGAACAATAGCAAGGCTTCCTTCAACAAGAAGAGGATGTTACTGACTAGCAAACTGGAGAACAATAGCAAGGCTTCCTTCAACAAGAAGAGGATGTTACTGACTAGCAAACTGGAGAACAATAGCAAGGCTGCTTTCAACAAGAAGAGGGTGTTACTGACTTGCAAACTGGAGAACAATAGCAAGGCTACTTTCAACAAGAAGAGGATGTTACTGACTAGCAAACTGGAGAACAATGGCAAGGCTGCTTTCAACAAGAGAGGATGTTATGACTTGCAACTGGAGAACATAGCAAGCTTCCTTCAACAGAAGAGGATGTTACTGACTTGCAAACTGGAGAACAATAGCAAGGCTGCTTTCAACAAGAAGAGGATGTTACTGACTAGCAAACTGGAGAACAATAGCAAGGCTTCCTTCAACAAGAATAGGATGTTACTGACTTTCAAACTGGACCCGAACTTGAAGATACCGGTTAAGTTCCCTATATGGCGCAATGCTTTGTATGGAGCTGAAAATGACCCTAAGGACAAAGGAAAATAAATATTTAGAAATTTTTGAGATGTGGTGTTGGAGGATAATAGAAAAGATAAAGGGGATGGATAGGGATACTAATGAAGAAGTTCTCAGAAAAGTAAATGAAGTATAACCAGTGTACAGGTGATTCCACAAAGAAGGGCCAACTGGATGAGTCAAATAAAAATGTATCATTGAATGATGTCATATAAGGCAAAGTGATAAGGAGAAGGAAGAAGATCCCGAATGAAACTGATGGATGACTTCAAAGAAGGAAACCAGATGAAGTTTCAGGACACAAGAAGGAAGTTGCTGATAGGAAAATCTGGAGGACTTAACTTGGACAAGGAGACAAACCAGTCGAAAGACAGAACACCTAGTCGTATTAATAATAGAAAGACAGAACACCTAGTCGTATTAATAATATTACATTGAATATAACTCTAATCCCATCCAATGGTTTTAAATGACATCGGAAAATTGTTTGCTCTACTATGGCCGGCATATCTTTCTCTCGGTCGATACTTCCGTGAGGTATAGCGTCCCTTACCTTCTCACTTGATAATGTGTTCTATGTGACACGTAGAACATCGCTTAACCAAGATGCCTTCATTTAGTCGAGATGGTATTATTTATATCTACACGGAATAAAATATGGAGAACTCAGAATTCTAATATTATTTAAATGCTGTAACTCAAACAATTTAAATCCATACAGTAGTTGGGGGAAAAAACTCTTTTCGGAATTAATGTTTTTATACCACCACAACTCGAATATAAAAATTATCCGTTATTTTGGCTGCCCGAAATCGTGTATGCCCTCTTAATTTCAGAATACCGATGCGCAGAGCACTCGCAATTTATTCTGACCGATCCTCCACAAACACACAAGTTAATTTAAAATTAATTATTACTCACGTTCCTCCTGGCCCATTTCATCTGTGTTGACAAACAAAGCCGCTTGGGGCGCTGTCGTCTTTAAGCTCACCACCGCACCCTAGTGGAAAAATAACAAACTATAATTATCATACACATTCAAAACGTACAACTAAATAATAAAGAGTGTGTTCCAGCGGTAATCATGCTTCGCCAACCACCATATGACAATTTGTCCACAATTAACTATGATAGTTTGATACCTACAAACTATTATCGAACATTTATTCTATGTAAATGTAATGATTTAAACAATGTGTTTCCCGTATCCACCTGGTAAAGCTCGGCTTGAAGACACCAAGAATCAAACAAGTATTTTAAACAGATAATAAAATACAAATAGAACTAACATATTTGTGCTAGCACCATTCCACTCTGTTGTTTATTCCCCCTGAAATCTTACCTTGACTATTTACACTATGGCCCTATCTTCCAAGATGCGTCATAGTGGATCCTAAACATCAGTGCCGAGACTGGGTAACAATGTTGGGGTAGGCCTACATTTCACATACAGTAGTTGTTCTTTCAAACAATCAAATAAGATAATGTGTGTGTTGTGTACCTTCGACGTTGTAACTTAGTGTTTGAGAATATTTTATAATCTTAGCAGAGTCCGTGATTCCTGTCAGAATTATATTAGGCAGTTCTGTGTGGAAAACGACAGCTGGTATCTGATGGGTAACAGTTGGCAGCTACCTCTGTTAGTGAGACTGACATGGTCTACACCTGTTGGTTTGTTACAAGATCCTGTTTGTTGGTTCCAAGGTCCTGTTGGTTAGTTACAAGATCCTGTTTATTAGTTCCAAGGTCCTGTTGGTTAGTTCCAAGGTCCTGTTGGTTAGTTACAAGGTCCTGTTTATTAGTTCCAAGGTCCTGTTGGTTAGTTACAAGGTCCCTGGCCAGGCACAAGTGTGTTCCAACATTCGAACACATGTGATCATACATAGAACGTTGAACACATCTTAGAGCAATGTTTCTCTAAGTTTTACTAATGGGAAACCACCAAATGGAGGTCATACCTACTGGGGACCACCAAATGAAGGTAATACCTACTGGGGACCACCAAATGGAGGTCATACCTACTGGGGACCGCCAAATGAAGGTAATACCTACTGGGGACCACCAAATGAAGGTAATACCTACTGGGGACCACCAAATGAAGGTAATACCTACTGGGGACCACCAAATGAAGGTAATACCTACTGGGGACCACCAAATGAAGGTAATACCTACTGGGGACCACCAAATGAAGGTAATACCTACTGGGGACCACCAAATGAAGGTCATACCTACTGGGTACCTACCAAATGAAGGTAATACCTACTGGGGACCACCAAATGGAGGTAATACCTACTGGGGACCGCCAAATGGGGGCCATACCTACTGGGGACCACCAAATGAAGGTAATACCTACTGGGGACCACCAAATGAAGGTAATACCTACTGGGGACCACCAAATGAAGGCCATACCTACTGGGGACCACCAAATGAAGGTCATACCTACTGGGTACCTACCAAATGAAGGTAATACCTACTGGGGACCACCAAATGAAGGTAATACCTACTGGGGACCACCAAATGAAGGTAATACCTACTGGGTACCACCAAATGGAGGTCATACCTACTGGGGACCACCAAATGAATGTAATACCTACTGGGTACCTACCAAATGAAGGTAATACCTACTGGGGACCACCAAATGAAGGTAATACCTACTGGGTACCACCAAATGAAGGTAATACCTACTGGGGACCACCAAATGAAGGTAATACCTACTGGGGACCACCAAATGAAGGTAATACCTACTGGGGACCACCAAATGAAGGTAATACCTACTGGGGACCGCCAAATGGGGGTCATACCTACTGGGGACCACCAAATGAAGGTAATACCTACTGGGGACCACCAAATGAAGGTAATACCTACTGGGGACCGCCAAATGGGGGCCATACCTACTGGGGACCACCAAATGAAGGTAATACCTACTGGGGACCACCAATGAAGTAATAATGGGACCCCAATGAACCTACTACTGGGGACCACCAAATGAATGTAATACCTACTGGGTACCTACCAAATGAAGGTAATACCTACTGGGGACCACCAAATGGAGGTAATACCTACTGGGGACCACCAAATGAAGGTAATACCTACTGGGGACCACCAAATGAATGTAATATCGACTGGGTACCTACCAAATGAAGGTAATACCTACTGGGTACCACCAAATGAAGGTCATACCTACTGGGGACCACCAAATGGAGGTAATACCTACTGGGGACCACCAAATGAAGGTAATACCTACTGGGGACCACCAAATGAAGGTAATACCTACTGGGGACCGCCAAATGAAGGTAATACCTACTGGGGACCACCAAATGAAAGTCATACCTACTGGGTACCTACCAAATGGGGGTCATACCTACTGGGGACCACCAAATGGGGGTCATACCTACTGGGGACCACCAAATGAAGGTAATACCTACTGGGGACCACCAAATGAAAGTCATACCTACTGGGTACCTACCAAATGGGGGTCATACCTACTGGGGACCGCCAAATGGGGGTCATACCTACTGGGGACCACCAAATGAAGGTAATACTTACTGGGGACCACCAAATGAAGGTAATACCTACTGGGGACCGCCAAATGAAAGTCATACCTACTGGGGACCGCCAAATGGGGGTCATACCTACTGGGTACCTACCAAATGGGGGTCATACCTACTGGGGACCACCAAATGGGGGTCATACCTACTGGGGACCTCCAAATGGAGGTAATACCTACTGGGGACCACCAAATGAAAGTCATACCTACTGGGTACCTACCAAATGGGGGTCATACCTACTGGGGACCGCCAAATGGGGGTCATACCTACTGGGGACCGCCAAATGGGGGTCATACCTACTGGGGACCACCAAATGGAGGTAATACCTACTGGGGACCACCAAATGAAAGTCATACCTACTGGGTACCTACCAAATGGGGGTCATACCTACTGGGGACCACCAAATGGGGGTCATACCTACTGGGGACCACCAAATGAAGGTAATACCTGCTGGGGACCACCAAATGAAGGTAATACCTACTGGGTACCTACCAAATGGGGGTCATACCTACTGGGGACCACCAAATGGGGGTCATACCTACTGGGGACCACCAAATGAAGGTAATACCTACTGGGGACCACCAAATGAAAGTCATACCTACTGGGGACCGCCAAATGAAAGTCATACCTACTGGGGACCGCCAAATGGGGGTCATACCTACTGGGTACCTACCAAATGGGGGTCATACCTACTGGGGACCACCAAATGAAGGTAATACCTACTGGGGACCGCCAAATGAAAGTCATACCTACTGGGGACCGCCAAATGGGGGTCATACCTACTGGGTACCTACCAAATGGGGGTCATACCTACTGGGGACCACCAAATGGGGGTCATACCTTCTGGGGACCACCAAATGGGGGTCATACCTACTGGGGACCACCAAATGAAATTCATACTTTACCATCGTTCCTTTGTACAAAGAAATAAGGAATATTTTATAACGAAGACGTAACTATCAACTCACCCTGCCGTCCTATTTGACCATAAACGCAATGAGCACAACCTCGTCGGCCTCAATCATCACAACCACACGACCACTCTGCACTGTGAACTGCGCTTCCAAGACCACCGACAGAGCTTTGGAGGGTGTTCTAGAATAATGGAGTTGTTCGGAGGACCTTCTAGACCACTTCACCGAATGTTCTCGGCCCGACGCTTGCGTGTGTTCCCCCCACCCCCTGCCCTCCACGTGTTTACTAATCTCCCCCATCCTCCGGAGATGCCATAAAAAGGGACGTTCGTCAAAATGTAAATCACTCTTGGAATTACTGTGTAAGAACTGTATGTGTAGCGTCCGAGCAACGACAATATTTTATAACATAAGCTAAATTCTTTTTCGACTTACATAATTTTTGAATTACTGTTATATTTTTATAAACGTACATATATACTTTTTAAAATTCTTTCTCGGACATAATATTCTAATCTTTGGTAATGTTTATTGAAGTTATACTTCTTTAGGCGCGTTATGAAAAAATGATGAGAGTGAAATTTTAAGATGCGCGCGCATCACTGTAACACAAAAGTAACAGGTTGAAGTTAAACCGCTCATTAAGTCTCGAAAAAAAAAAGCTACCAACAAAATAGAAATAGAACCTCTGTTAGTCGCGCATGTTGGTACGCTCGTCGCCTCTGATCACTGTTTTCATATATATAATATTTATCCACATGTTTCTAGTTTCTACATTCACAACACGTGTTTTAGTTTCATACAAGTGCGAATTATATATGTGCTAATAAATTATATTCAGTAGTGATTTAAATTGAATATTTTGATTAATATTATTTACTATTCGTAAATATTAGTGAAAAAAATTGTGCTTATAGAATTTCTCAAGTGCTCCAATATAATTGAGGTTAACTATCCGTATGTATTATTTATTGATATAAATTAAAATATTATTATTTAACATAATTAATACTAAATATTATTAAATTATTATTGTTAAATATTTATTATTGGTTATTTAATATTTACAAAATAAGGAAATATAATTAATAAAACATTTAATAAAAAATTTGTAATAAAAATTTTAATCGAACATCAAATTAAATATTAATTTTTAATATTTATTATTAAATTGAATAAATAATAAATATTTATAAAAATAAATGAACAAATTTAATGAAAACTTTTTGATAAAAATGAAAAGTGAATATTAAATTAAGAAAATAATAAATATTTAAAAATAAATAAACTTAAATTCAATTTTTTAATTTATTATTAAATTTAATAATTTACTTTTAAAATATTAAATAATCAATAATAAATATTTAAAATTAAGAATCTTATAATATTTAGTACAAATTATGTCATATATATTTATTATTTTCTAAATTTTATTTTTAATAATTATATATATATATTATTAAATTATTAATTTTCCATTTTAAATATTTATTATTAATTTCTATTATCTAATTCTCTACAATAAATCTTATTCATCAATCTAAGATTCTTTTAGTTTATTTAATGATGCCAAAGAAGTATAACTTCTCACGCGCGTACATAAGTACACACACCCTTTTTTTTTAAACTTGAAAATTTCAAGTCCTATCAAATATTTTGTTTGGTGACTTTAAAGAAATAAAATATTTCTTAAGACATCAAAGCCTCTAAAGTGGGGGTGTACCTCGGTGCATTATGGTCTTTTTAATAAGTTACAAGATTCGTCTATTTTAGACAATTTTTTTTATTATTATTTTTTTAAATAAACTCAGCATACCATTAATTTAGTGTTTGACTATAATGCGAATTTAACATCAATTTTGTGTTTATTGCTTGAGGTTTAAAAGAATATTTTCTATTTGGGAAAAGTGACCATAATTTAGGAAAACTTTCAATATTTTTCTTTAATTTTTTTTAAAGGATAAGTTAGGGAATATATTTGGAAGTGTTATGGACGAATTGTTAACTTGTTTAATATTTTCGGAGTTGGTTTATCTTTTTGTATAACTGAAGTTCCTTCAAAATGATTAGGTATCTTATCTTGGTTAATTGCTATGGGTGCATGTGTAGCAGTTTTATGCCGAACTTTACGAGTATTATCTTTGAATAGTCCTGGTGATTATCCTTGATACTATAACTTCTAACTACGTTGCGCTGGAAACTTTAAAATATCTAAACTTAACTTTATGTGTTTGATCAGTTGAAAGATATTTGGCTACTATTAGGAATAGTGAATTGAAATTTGTGGAACTTATTGAATGGTAAAGATAGGTGTAAGGTTATTTAGAGCTCTTTTGACATGGGAACTTTGTAATGTATTTAAATGATACTTATTTTGAAGGTAGTGGAAGTCAGCAAGTTTTTGAACTGTGTGGTCAGAATTTAAAGTCATACTTATAGGATACTTTTTAATGAAAGAGGAACTATTAGTTTGTCATGATCACTATTCAATGATTTGTTATTTGTTGTCAATATTACGTATTTTTTATATTAAATTACAAACTCACTTATACCTTTTCTTAATGTGGTATTCCTTACCTCTCCGTGAACATTCTAGGGTAGTAATTTTGTTTATAATCAGTTGTGGAGGACGGCAGTTAATTGATCCAGATGGGTCGCGTGTCTGTTCTGTTCTCAGACAATATTACTCTGTTCGACTCAAGCTTCCCATTCTGATTGTCTGTATTCCTGGTTATGTTTTGCACCTTCAATTCAATTATTGTTAGGAAGGAGGTTGCAATATCTACTGGGGACCATCGGGCGGGAGTTGAAAATTATCATTGAAATAGACAGTAGTAATTATTGTTTAGTTATTTTTAACATCATAAAACTTATAATTTTTTAAAAAAAATTGTTGAAATAAATTTTGTTGACTTAAATTGGTACAAACTTAGTTTTATGTAACTTTTGTCTACGGAGTATTTCATATTGCTATAGCGCTTTATGAATGTCGCTATGAATACATAATAATATTGCGCTCCTGGTGTGAGCTGGTGAACTAAACATTCACATTGATGCTCCGACATTGGCAGGACATGAACAATATCTAGGGAACAAGTTGCTTGCTTGTCATTGTTGCTATTAACATGATGTATTGAACATTTTGTAGCATCTGCTAAGTAAATTTATACGTCAGTTAATTGTGTTTTATAGTCAACACTTCAATAAATATATTAGCTGCATGCTATGATAAATTCTTTGCTAACAAGATTTATTATGATTATCACATAATTCGAAACCTTTGAGGGCTCCAAACTCTCTCCTCTAGTGGACTTGTTGTCTCTTTATGTTTTTAACATTTCTTGTGAGTTGCAGGTATTTTCTCTCAACAACTCTACTGACTGTTGTATCCACAGCGCTAGTTCCTGATTGGTCTAATTACACTTTAAGCTAAGAGCGAAACTCAGAGAGTTATTTAAGGAACTCTCTTTTCACCAATTTGCCATGCATTATATGTTCTGCCTAAGATATCCAAATTTGCACTATTCTGATTTATTTGTTGTTGTTTTTAATAGCTCCATCACTACTCTATAGCTATTATTATTATTATTTCCTATTTTATAACTATTCTAAGTGTGTCTCAATATTAATTTAGCTATGATTGTTTGTCTCATGTTAGTTATATTAAGTGCTTGTGTACTGCCCAGTAGGCCACCAACTATCAGAGAATGTTGGACAGCCCTATAATGAAGGAGGATTGAAAATTGGAAACTAAGTATGTTTGAAAAAATACAACCTCTATCTATTATTGAACAATTCTACTCTCATCCATCCAGACCTCAACATCCTTCATCCAGACCTCTACATCCTCCATCCAGACCTCAACATCCTCCATCGTGACCTCTACATCCTCCATCGTGACCTCTACATCCTCCATCGTGACCTCTACATTCTCCATCGTGACCTCAACATCCTCCATCCAGACCTCAACATCCTTCATCCAGACCTCTACATTCTCCTTCCAGACCTCAACATCCTCCATCGTGACCTCTACATCCTCCATCCAGACCTCAACATCCTCCATCGTGACCTCAACATCCTCCATCCAGACCTCAACATCCTCCATCCAGACCTCAACATCCTCCATCGTGACCTCAACATCCTCCATCCAGACCTCAACATCCTTCATCCAGACCTCTACATTCTCCTTCCAGACCTCAACATCCTCCATCGTGACCTCTACATCCTCCATCCAGACCTCAACATCCTCCATCGTGACCTCAACATCCTCCATCCAGACCTCAACATCCTCCATCCAGACCTCAACATCCTCCATCGTGACCTCAACATCCTCCATCCAGACCTCAACATCCTGTTGTCATGCGGTGTGTAACAGTTTGTACGAATCCCAATACTGCCTGCTCTAGTTTTGGTCAATATTTTAGATCTAGACTGAATGGGCAAACACTTAGAAATTATTTCAAATAAGTAGTTACTATTAAACATTGACTCTTAATTTAAATTCTCAAATAAAATAAATGTTACGGAACTCCTCACGGACTTTCTCGCTCAATTGTTTGAAAATGGAGATATTTACTCAAACTCGTAATATAGTTGAAACTAAATAATATACACTAGCTAACTCATGCATAAATTGCACTATAATTATGTTTAAAAAAATTAGTCCCGATTTTAAATTTTATAATTTTGTTTATAAAGAATTAATGTCCTCATTTGTACGTTTGGAACGATAAAAAAGATCAATGTTCAACAAGGGTTAACACTTCGTATTAAAATTTCAACTTCCTGTTAGTAATTTCAACATTTTATTAGGTGTTGCAAATCTTCAAGTCATCGCTTTGCTATTAAATTTATTTATAAATTTTGACCAATAAAAAATGTAAATATTGACTATTGAGTCTAAAATGGATATAGATCATTGTTGTACAAACATTTCTCCTAAGAGGTTTAAGGAAAAACAACAAACTTTTAGAGACTTACTTATATTTAATTACTTAATGCCATTGGAGAATTATTGCGTTAAAACTTAAGTAGTGTATCTTTACAACTAAAGCTCACAAATTTGTATTAATATATTTGCCAATATCTCAGAAACTATTGGATTTATAAAAATATATTTCATATAAAAGTTTTTTTTATTTTTAATAGTACTACAATTTTGCAATGATAAGTTATTTATTATCTCAAATAGTTGCGGAGATACGGAAGTTTCTGCTTCTATAAAGTATCCTAAAATTAATTTTCATGGTAAAATGAAAATAGCCAGTTTATTTATAATCATAATCAACACCTAGATACGAATTTTAATCAAAATCGTTAGAGTCGATTTTGAGAAAATTGATTTTTCTCTTTTTACCCTTCAGTAAACTACTCTTAATTTTAGGGTTAGATATCCTATTTAGAAAATCTCTCGGGGCAACCATATGTAAACCCTAGATACCAGGTTTTAGCCTGATCGGTAAAATAGTTTAGGCTCTAGTTGGAGGTACAGATAGACAGACGGAAAGTCAAAAAACCCTTTTTTGGATTCGGGGGGGTTATGAAACGTCAAGATTCATCAAAATCTTGAGTTCGATTTTTTTGACGGTCACAATACTTTCTCTACCTGTAAGATAGCGAGAAAGTAAAAATGGTAGTCTTTCAAGTTTAGTCCATGATGTAGATAAATTTAATAAATACACTAAAAATAAGGTGAGTTTTTAATTAATTATTAACAGTGGGATTTTAAGATGGAACATCATATTTGTGTGGACAAATTCAGTTGAGCTTTAATATCTAACAGGTGTAAACACAAGGGGCTTACAGGTGTATTCACTAACAATCAATAGTTTATCAAAGTCTCTTACACAAACCCGAGATGTCACTTACAAGGACTAAAACCAGGAAGCCAACAGTCTTCATAGCGTCTCAATGGTTGCCTGTAAGAAGAGAACAATGTTATTAATACTACAGAAGCAGGAAATTGTATCATTACACGTATTTATCATTTGACTGTGTCTATATTCTGTCACTGACAAGCTATGTTTATATATTTGTAACCTTGTTACAACATGAAAGGAAAAGGATTGTTTTGGCTCACCGATTCTGTCCCCATTTGGCTGGTATACACCGAGGCTCCATACTATGTACTGTACTGATCGCCTCTTTAAAGGGTAACAACTGACCCTTATTGAGCTTAGTAAAAAGTTTATATTTAAAGGACCTCCTTACCTAACTTAGCCAAGACTGAAAGAAAGCGTAAGTAAATTACTAATTAACAAACAAGGTATTTTTGATTATGCTTTCTTTCAAGGTCACCCACGGTACTCCATTTTGCATGGCCTTGCCCCATAATTCCATCAACATACCAGTGGTAAGAGAAAATGAGGCACTGATAATATCGTTTTCGGGGAAAGCTCCCAATTTCACAAGTTTACACATTCTCTGAGGAAAAATAAAAATCGACTCAGGTTCATTCATGTTGGGAGGGGAAATATTTTTCATCGGATTAGACAAGGAGTTTTTACGGAAGAAATTGTCATTAGAAGAAACTTCCTGACCCACGGCTCTATTAACATTCCCACAAAAAAAAAAACATTTCCGCTAGTGTCACCTAATCGGTTTAAAACCTATTTCCCCCTGATTTGGCACTTGACTTGTGTTCATTCCTAACGACGAGTAGGCCTACATTGGTAAATCTATGAGAGTTTCACACCGACCACTGACCCCATCAACACATGCCATCGGATATTTTCTATATTCTAATACATTGAGTGGTGTTTTAACTAATCTGGTATTATGGATGGCTCTCACCCGCAAGTTATCCATGTCCTGAAGGGAGTGGAAGTTTGAAGGGAACACCTAAGATTGACTGGTGGATCGCTCCTCCCCGGGATCGGTCACACCTCAAGATCTAAAGGTCACGGGTTCAGATCCCGGACGAGCCCCAGGAGAACATTGTCTGTTTTGGAAAGAAAATATGCCATCTACGAGCGGGAGGCATTAGCTGTAGTGTTTGGTTAGGAAAAGTTTAGGTCTTATTTAGAACATAGATGTTTTGAACGTATTACAGATAGCCAAGCCTTATCATGGCTTCTTAAACATCCTAAACAACTAGGCCAAGTTGGTCGCTGGGTATTGAGAATATCTTCATTTGCTTTTGACGTAACTCATGTAAGAGGATCTGAGAATGCTGTAGCTGATTGTTTGTCACGAATCTTCCAAGAACCAAATCCTGAAATTCCATCTGTAAATATTTTAGAATCTGTACCGCAATCCTTTATTTCTATTCAAGAACATCAAAAATCAGACACACATATCAACTATCTTGTTATTCGCATCAAAGGAGGAGAAATTATTCCGGGCTACAAAATTAAGAACAATCTTCTCCTTTTCAAACCACCTAAATGTAATAAATTCAAAGCTGTAGTCCCAGAAGTATTGATTCCTATGATCATCAAATATTTTCATGCCCTGCCAATAAGTGGCCACCTTGGTATTCTCAAAACCACAAATAGGATTAAGAATGATTTCTTTTGGAATGGACTCCCTGGAGATGTAAGAAAGCATGTTAGATCATGTGAACTTTGCCAGCATGCAAAACCTTACCCCAGCAAAACTGGATTTTTGTCTTCTCACACTCCTACCAGGCCATGGGAGAGAATTTTCATTGATTATGTGGGTCAGTTAACTAGGTCTAAGAATGGGAATACTATACTACTTGTGTTGGTAGATGGATTTTCAAAATGGGTGTAAGTTTTTCCCATGAGGCAAGCGTCATCTGTGAAAACCGTGGCAATTCTTAAAAACTTAGTTTTTTCTAGATTAGGATATCCTTGTGAAATTGTAACTGATCATGGGTCTCAATTTAGTTCTGCAGTTTTCAACAATTTGTGTTTTGAAGCTGGTATTAGACATATTTTTCATGCACCCTACTATCCACAAAGTTCTCAAGCAGAGATATTCAATAGAAACTTGAGGGCAGCACTGACCATTTATGCTGGACATCAACACAATCTATGGGATACTTCCATTCCTGCTCTCGTTTTGGCTTTTAATTCTGCTGTACATGAATCAGTAAATTGTACCCCTGCTAGTTTGTTTTTGGGTAGAGAATTACAACACCCGTTAATGCTACAATGGTCTCTTACTGATGAACTCCTAGAAAGTCCCCCTAACCCTGCCTCTAATGTTAAGTGGGCAGCAGCCTTAGAATCTTTACAAAAGGCTCACTCCGCCCTGGCGAAAAGATAAGACCAAGGTAGGTCAGAGGTAAAGTATAAGGTTGGGGATAGTGTTATGTTTATACTGTACAACAAGAGCTCTAAAATAGACCATATTTCGGCAAAATTATCTTTAATTTATTCTAAACCTTTGCTTATTAGTAAATTTGTTACTCCTATTTCTGTAAGTTTGTCTGACCCTGAAAACAACAGTTTTATCAGGATAGCACTAGTATCCCAGTTAAGACCTTTTAACTCCTTGTAAATGTAGAAAGAGAAAACCTTTTGATTTTTGTAACCAAATTTGAATAGTGTAACTGTCTAAAATAATTTGGAGTCCCAAGGACAACTTGGAGAAAATATAAAGTAATGCATACCTTATAAATAGTTGTCTGTTGATTAGGATGTCACTTTGTTTTGAGTGGTATATAGGGTGTTGTAAGATTTAAAGTATGTTCCGGTTTTTATGGAAAGGTTGCTAGTAACTGAAAGTCTTGTTAAATGAAAATAATGTCTTATTTTGGTTTGCCGATTAATAAAAAAACGAAAATCAGGTCACAGGACAATGTTCTAGTGTAAACAAGTACTTATATTTTAATATTTAGTAACTTTTCCTGCTTGTATGATTGGGTATGAATGTTATTGTTAGTACAAGATTAGATTTTTAAGTGCAAAATTTCCTTGATAAAAAAATAACTACACGGAAACATTACCAACTAAATTTAAATTGATTTATTAGGAGCTGTCATTTTCAAAATTTGTCTTGGACCTTTATTAAAATCTCTTTATAAATTTTTTGGTTGTCTCCCTTATTTTTTATATATATTTTATTTTTTCAAAATTTGTCTGGGAACCTTGTTCCTTAAATTTAGATAATATAAGTGTGAAAGGTGTGTGTTTAGGTGTATGAATGTAAGGAAACTGTGTATGTTCTGGTATGGATGTGATGGATGGATGAGAATGTAAGAATATAAATGTGAAAGTATGAATGTTTACAGATTTTTTTTCCTTTTCTTTTTTTAAATATAATTTTAAAAGGGAAATTGGTGGGTTGTTTCTGCTGTTTGTTTTTTGTATGTATCAGGAAAGCCTGTTCCTCTGAATCATCCCAGATCGCCACACATCTATATCTGTAGCTCTCTTCAGCCTACTTCGTCTACTCACTACTGGTTATCTTCGGTCCCGATCACCCAAGAGGGTCCCTTGGTGTGACAAACCCCAACTTCTACCATGTGCTCTGGGAGGGACGCCTCTCAGTGTGAAACAAGTCATCTACCATATTTTCATCTCGACGCATGGGCTCATGCAACAATGACAAACTTTTCAGCCAGCTGACCTGTGCACCAGACAACACTGCAGACAAGCGGTGATATTTTGAACTTTGAATTTTCCTCATGTGTCTGGATTTTTCTGAGATTTACTTCTCTTTTGCCTGTGAGCGCTGATAACAGTTCATGTCTTTGTTCTGAAGCATGATATTTTAATATTGTGCCTGAAACAGTTTTGAAGAAAGACCAGTAAGTGTGTGCCTTGTTGTAAAAGTACTGTTCTCAGACTGTGCTAGGTGTCACAAACTTGTAAGGAACACCTTTTTTTTATCCCTTGATACGGTCAGTGGTGATTAATACAATTTCCTAGTGTGAAAAGAACTTAACCTTGTGGATGGTGCCCATTTTGAGGGGGGTAGTATGTACTGTTGGTTATAAACTGACCCGTTTCTATCAACCTTGAAACTTTTAGTAGTGGCGAGGAGCGAAGTCTGTCGGACAAAGTTTAAATTACAGAGCAGTACTTCCGAAGTAGGTAGCGATCTGGATGGGAATTAGTGGAACTAATTTTTTTTAATAATCTTTTCTAAATGATTCATTCAATCTTTGCTAAATAATTTAATCTCTTTGTACCTTTTTTTTATGTATTTAAATTTACCTCAATTTTTTTTTTTTGTACACTGGGTTCCTTTTGCGTATATTTGTTTTCTAAGTATTTTTTTTATGTCAAATCTTCAACTATCATGCATGCCATAGGTCCTTTTTTATCTTGTGAACTTGTCGCTGATTGGCCTCACCTTAATCACGATTTCCTATTCAGGAGATGACGCCGTTGACTCTTTCACTCTCTCTTTGGATTAAATTGACGTGAGACATTAAGTTTTGTTTTCTTCCTTTTTTTTAAGTTGATTGGTGAATTAATTCAAATTTAAAATGGAGTTTTTTTTCCTTTTGTTATTATTTTGTTTTGGTATTATGAGGTAAAGTTGCCGTGTAGTTATCTTTATGATTGTGACCTTTTTAGGTTTTATTATTTTGTATCTTTTTGTATAATGATGTAACGCTAAATGTGTCGACCATGAGACCTGGTTTTCTTATGTTGCTATTTTTTACCGGTCGGCATCCTATGTACCACACGGTTTAAACTATAATCTCACAGGGGATTAGGTATGATGGTTGAAGGCATTTTCTTTATCTTTATTAATATAATTTTTGGTTCTCTGGTCTTCTACTAGAGACATCTGTTATGATGTAACCATTTTTGACAAATCGGTAAAGTTGTAAGTGTAATCTTTTCTCTCTTACTTTAAAATTAACAATATAATATGTCTTTAATTTTTTTATTTTTGTAATACATTCTAAAGCTCTTTTTTGTAAATGGATTTTGATTTAAAGATCCCTGTGGGAAACCACGTGTTTTGTGTAACCCTTTAAAACTACCTTGTTTTGTTAATTAGTAGTTTACTTATGCTCTCTTTCAGTCTTGGCTAAGTTAGGTAAGGAGGGTCTTTAAATATAAACTTTTTACTAAGATCAATAAGTGTCACTGGTTACCTTTTAAAGAGGCGATCAGTACAGTACATATCACGGCTCAACTTGTTTCCAACTGAGCGGAGGGACCATGGCTTGACGTCCACCTCTAGATGTGCCTCGCCCAAAGAGAAACAAGAGACGATCGGCATGCTCGCTGACAAGAGTGTTTTGGTATCAACGGTCGGTTGAACGGCGCGTAATTTAAATTATACCCAGACTGTGTGAGAGTGTTCCAGAACCAGGCACTCTCCTCCCCCCTTTTCCCAGCCTTGATTCCCACGCTGTGAGAACACGTGATTCAACTTATGTGTATGTAATGGCAGGACTCTATAGCCAAGACACACATTTCTCTTCACTCTCTAGGTGAGACACTTAGTGTTAAAGACAAAGGATTTAGTTTATTTATATCAAAATTCTGTTTGGCTTGTGATGGATTCTAAATTACTGTTTCGGCGATATCTGATTAAGATTTAACTTTCGATATTCTAAATTGAGACTGCGGGATTTTTTGATTAGAGATCATGGTTGCGCGGTTGGACTTAAAGTAATTATTGTATAGGCTAACGCATCTCATCCGCTTCACGGGCGGATTTGAAACTTTTAACACCGCCATTTTGATATGCGGGATATTTGTTAAATTTTACCCTTTGGGTACTTTAGTAAAATCATGTTGAATGATTGTATCACTTGTCATTATTGGGGAATTAAATTTCTGTAGCTCTGTACTTGGTTGGTCAAATCTGAGGCCGCGAGCCCACGCTCTTAGTTTGTTAGCAGTTAAGTTAATCGCTGACAACTCATAACAACTTCTCCCCGTTGTGCTCGGAACTGGGCTGAATTGAACTAGAAAGGGGGGTGCTGTTCGAGAGCTATCGGGGCTGACACTCTGCTCGTCATCGGGACCACGTGGACTAGAACATCGGGTCATCGGGTACTTGTACTAGAGGGTAACTACCGTGCTCAGGGTACCGGCTTCGAGTCTGTAAAGGGGGGCTACGACTGTCAGTCGAGACAGTATTCCTCACAAAGCCAAGTATCACAAGAGCTCATGGACACAAGTCCTTGTATCTTTTGGAAATATCTCTTAACATCACTTTTTGTAACTTTTAGTGCTACTTAGAAACACTAAAACAAATCCATCAGACGTTAAAACTCATCTTAAGAGTGATATTGGCAGGGTGCAGCCAAGGGAGATATGGGGTGAACTAATAATATAACTTAATAAAATATGGACATGTGTCAGTATTTTCCACACAGTGCTCCAAATGTGTGTATCTTGCTTCTGGTAGGTGTTATACTGCTAGTTATGTGTATAACACTACAGGCCTCTCTATCTTCTGGTAGGTGTTATACTGCTAGTTGTGTGTATAACACTACAGGCCTCTCTATCTTCTGGTAGGTGTTATACTGCTAGTTATGTGTATAACACTACAGGCCTCTCTATCTTCTGGTAGGTGTTATACTGCTAGTTGTGTGTATAACACTACAGGCCTCTCTATCTTCTTCTGGATGAATGTTTTGGGAGTTCAACATTCTAAGAGGTGTTAAAACACAATAATAGTTTAGATATTTTTCCAGTATGTATTTAAATGAAATACCATTGAAAGTATGCAAACGTCATTGTTACTATCCGAGTCGTGTCCAGACAGACGTGTTGTCATGGTTCTGTCCCATTTGACCGCCACGTCAGGACAGACCACCAGAAACGCTTGATCACCGATCCACTCACAACTTTACAGAAAGATCGAAAACACTTGTCTCGCTGGGAGCCCAACAAAACACTATCACGTGCGCGAGCTCTTGTCACTGTCGGACAAAGAGATATTTTACCACTGGACGAAAGAGAAAGTCATTAGCGGACACTTGTCAAATAGTAATCGCCCCCTTGGGAACATTTAGCTGAGGGTGATTTAAAAACAAACATTGGAGTTGTGACGTAACTAACTCTCTCGAATACAGCTGGTGGGCATCATTCTATTCTGTAATATCCCTCGAGGACATCTCGTACCTTGTAACACTCCTGTTCCTGTCTCGTACCTTGCCTACACTCCTGTTCCTGTCTCGTACCTTGCCTACACTCCTGTTCCTGTCTCGTACCTAGCCTACACTCCTGTTCATGTCTCGTACACTCAATATCTTGAACCATGTGCTCTGTCTAAGATCGAGGATAGCCACTTCTAGCACTAGAAGAACTAACAACGTGTTTACATGATTGAATGTTTTGTTTCTTTGTGCTGTCCCTTACCACCCCCAACACCCCTTCCTCATAGCCCGGGCTAGCCACATCAGTTCACCAATGGCACAGCAATTAGGTGGTATTTTGAGTAAATGTACCCGCATTTGGGGGGAGTAATAGTGGGAAACAATTAAGGGGGGGGGGACACATTCGTATTGGCCTAAACAGACGAGAAATGTCACCGGACAAACAATCGAGACTGACGTCTTTGTTGGTGTGGTCAGAGGTTCACTTTCTGCCCCAGTATATTCATGTCAACACCTGGGTCCCTGCCCCAGTATATTCATGTCAACACCTGGGTCCCTGCTCCAGTATATTCAACTCAATACCTGGGTCCCTGCCCCAGTATATTCATGTCAACACCTGGGTTCCTGCCCCAGTATATTCATGTCAACACCTGGGTCCCTGCCCCAGTATATTCATGTCAACACCTGGGTTCCTGCCCCAGTATATTCATGTCAACACCTGGGTCCCTGCCCCAGTATATTCAACTCAATACCTGGGTCCCTGCCCCAGTATATTCATGTCAACACCTGGGTCCCTGCCCCAGTATATTCAACTCAATACCTGGGTCCCTGCCCCAGTATATTCATGTCAACACCTGGGTCCCTGCCCCAGTATATTCAACTCAATACCTGGGTCCCTGCCCCAGTATATTAATGTCAACACCTGGGTCCCTGCCCCAGTATATTCAACTCAATACCTGGGTCCCTGCCCCAGTATATTAATGTCAACACCTGGGTCCCTGCCCCAGTATATTAATGTCAACACCTGGGTCCCTGCCCCAGTATATTCATGTCAACACCTGGGTCCCTGCCCCAGTATATTCAACTCAATACCTGGGTCCCTGCCCCAGTATATTCATGTCAACACCTGGGTCCCTGCCCCAGTATATTCAACTCAATACCTGGGTCCCTGCCCCAGTATATTCATGTCAACACCTGGGTCCCTGCCCCAGTATATTCCACTCAATACCTGGGTCCCTGCCCCAGTATATTAATGTCAACACCTGGGTCCCTGCCCCAGTATATTCATGTCAACACCTGGGTCCCTGCCCCAGTATATCCCGACCAAACGTACCACCCCCCAGGGGGCAGCCGGCCGGTTTTACCCCACTAGTGGTTACCTACCACCTTAGCACATATCGTACAAGTGTTCACATGGAGGTAAAGTTAGTCTAATAAGGGCGGTTTGTGCGCGCATTTCGAGGGACACCCTTACAGGAACAAAAGACACGCTAAGGGAGGTTCTATCACGTGGATTAGGGTAAGAGAGCACCAATATGACAAGTGTTTGCTTTTCATAAATCAAAAGAGAATAAAGTGGTTAGCGGTCCTTGGAGTGACAACGTGTTTTGGAGTGTGGAAGGATAGGTGCAGTAGTGGGTGCTAGCGGATAATAGAGGTTTCGAGAAGTCACGTCAATTAGCAAGGTTCACACCTTTAACGCAGCACCCTGTGTTATAATATATTGTATAGTTGGGGAATCTCCTCGAACACCTTGTTAATCTTGATACAAGCTTGTACATTAACTTTCCAAGCTTGTTTCAAGAACTATTCGTGCTTTCTGTGCTGTCTGGGGACAGAAGCGGGAAAATAAGCACACGGACGCTTTCATTTATGTTCATTCAATTATTATTTTAAATTGTATTATGTTATTTTAGCAGGGTATGACTTTGTAGCCGAAATGCTGAGACAAGAACCTGTGAGAAATACTTTACCGCTATCAATTAAAAGCAAACCCGCCTCGGTGGCGTAGTTGGCTAACGCGCTAGTCGTGTTGAGCTCGACTACTGAGGACGGGGAGATCGAGGTTCGAATCTTGGTCGGGTGAACTGGGGGTGGTTTTTCCTAAATGGTTTTCCACTCTCCCTCCACACAAATGCGGGTTCACTTCCTCTAATTAAACCTTCCCAATTCCTAATCCATTAGCGTAATTAGTACTTAAAGCGTATAATCCGAACGGGTAGTAAGACGTGGTGCTAAATATTATTATTATTATTATTATTATTAATTAAAAGCACAGCCATTCCTTATATATGTTGTGGCTATGTCAAGGCCTAGACCAGAAACATTTAGCAAGGCACAGGCACCAAACGGTGCTTGACACATACCTAGGCATAAGTAATTATTTATTGAGTCCAAACAAACGTATTCGATGACGTAATAATGAAGTATTTATTACTAAGGTAAGAAGTGTGTGTAATCGTTGGCCTGTTGACCTTGAACCCAGGCTATGACTCGCTCGACAGGTAAATAGTCCCGAGTTGGTGTCAAGGCAAGCGGGATGTTAGTTGGACTAAGAGCTAATGGAGACCACACCAAGTCGTTAACTTTATTGTTATTACTATAATTATTAGCTCGTCTCGCCAGCAGGTATATGGGCCATCCATTGACCTCGTGACGGTCACAGTTTGACAGTTATTGGAACAGAACTATGTGAATATATACAATTAAACCACCAACCAACAACGTGAATTATTATGTCCCAGAATGTTCCATTTGTCTGTCTTGTCTTGAGGTGGTCCCAGATGAGGAATGTATGTCATGGAGTCTTGGTTAGACTCCAACAGAAGACTATTTGGGTTTGAATGAAGAGGAGAACGACCCTTCATTACCTCGTTACAGTCAAAACAATATGTGGTGTTCTTCCAACATAGCGGGCTGCTAACAATCTAATACAACACTGACAGCTGGACAAGTCTATAGATATACGATCACGTGATCACACGTTCACTGATAAATATTTGTAAATTGGATGGTTAACAAGTACACAGTCTGGTTCACAGAGAGCTTGATTTTTTCCTTCCTGTTGATATCCAGTCCTATAACTCTCCGCTATGAGAAAGAAAGCTGTTATTTAACATCAGTGACCGGTGTGACTTATGTCTTACGACTCATATTCCTGAGAAAGTTCAAGACACGGTCGTAGATCAACATTTCTAATGGATAATAAAACTTTAATGTGGAACTTATTACCTAATTAGGCCCTCGCTACATTACGTCGGTAATCCACACCTGTCTCGGGCCAGTACAAACCTGACGCACGAAAATGGGCCCACACATGATTTGGTCAACTAAACTAAAATAACACTGAGCTTCATGTAATATCATTGTATACAAAATAATTTCTCTGCTGACATTCCTACATTTTATGTTCGTTCATACCGTTATAAATACTTAAATAACCAAAACTAAAATTAATATTTGTTTACATTCATCATAATTATTATTTTAATTTAAAACAACACTTTGTGTTTGAGAAGATGTTGATTGAGCAGAGATAGGGGGTGGGTGGGTACCTTTCAACTGGGTGACACCACGAGTTACTGAACTGGGTGACACCACGAGTTACTGAACTGGGTGACACCACGAGTTACTGAACTGGGTGACACCACGAGTTACTGAACTGAGTGACACCACGAGTTACTGAACTGAGTGACACCACGAATTACTGAACTGAGTGACTTCAACCCTAGTTACGCCATTGTTCAAAATTGTAATATTCAAACATGGAATGTAACAATGAAAATGTGAATTGTACATTAAGTGTTACACTTGTATTTATACTATATACATTTATATAAACAACACATTTCTTAAAAGTGTGCAAAGATATTTTGAAAAAATTATACTTTTTAATAAACGTATCTAACATTCACACTTATAATCATGGAAAATTACATTCTTACCTATACATATATTAACTACTACTATTCTCATTTAATGAGATATTAACTGCCACTAATTTTAGCCACACACACAAGAAAAGGGACTCTAAAAAGTACGTATGAAGAAAATAAGCTGAAAGACAAGAAAATTCAAGATATTAAATAAATAAACTAAAGCCACATATAAACTGTTGTAATGTGAACATGAGCTATAACCACACATGAACTGTTGTAATGTGATCATGAGCTATAACCACACATGAACTGTTGTAATGTGAACACTATGCAGCCAAGCTATAACCAAACAGCGTTTCAACCAGTTGGTATAGACATGTTAGTCGCAAGTATAATATTGACATGACCAAACACTGTCTCACTCATTACCAACCAGAACAAACCATGATCTGACTCAACAAATGGACCGGTGGTTTCATTGCACCTAGTTGTAGCCACATCTTGTCCTTCTGTTATGTAAGTACACATGTTTCATCATGTAATTACTGTAAAGTAAGTGAAGAATTGTTAACACCTCTTCTTAGAGAAAGTACGAGTAGATTGTTTTACTGACACCGAGTGATGACGTCATTTAACCGTCCTTGTATTAAATTTGTTTCACACTGATGTGTATTTATAGACATACTTTCAAAATTGTGCTGGAGGTCGCCCACCACTAATAGTTTCTGAAGGCACCCAATGGTCTAACTTTAGCTGAGGTGGGCTACCACTAATAGCTTCTGAGGGCACCCAATGGTCTAACTTTAGCTGAGGTGGGCTACCACTAATAGCTTCTGAGGGCACCCAATGGTCTAACTTTAGCTGAGGTGGGCTACCACTAATAGCTTCTGAGGGCACCCAATGGTCTAACTTTAGCTGAGGTGGGCTACCACTAATAGCTTCTGAGGGCACCCAATGGTCTAACTTTAGCTGAGGTGGGCTACCACTAATAGCTTCTGAGGGCACCCAATGGTCTAACTTTAGCTGAGGTGGGCTACCACTAATAGCTTCTGAGGGCACCCAATGGTTAACTTTAGCTGAGGTGGACTACCACTAATAGCTTCTGAGGGCACCCAATGGTCTAACTTTAGCTGAGGTGGGCTACCACTAATAGCTTCTGAGGGCACCCAATGGTCTAACTTTAGCTGAGGTGGGCTACCACTAATAGCTTCTGAGGGCACCCAATGGTCTAACTTTAGCTGAGGTGGGCTACCACTAATAGTTTCTGAGGGCACCCAATGGTCTAACTTTAGCTGAGGTGGGCTACCACTAATAGCTTCTGAGGGCACCCAATGGTCTAACTTTAGCTGAGGTGGGCTACCACTAATAGCTTCTGAGGGCACCCAATGGTCTAACTTTAGCTGAGGGAGGAGGATGAAGGAACCCTAAAATTCAGTTTCGTGGTTTTCTCTCCTCTCACAAAAGTATAGTTCCACCTCTAGCGTATGAAATAACATTGTTCTTATTTCTTAGTGTTCTATTGTAAGTCTTAACATCCTGTCCTGTATCTCCCTCCTGCTATCTCCCTCCTTGTCTACCTCCTAGTTCCCTCTATCTCCCTCATTGTCTCCCTCCTGGTTCCTGCTATCTCCCTCATTGTCTACCTTCTGGTTCCTTCTATCTCCCTCCTTCTCCTTGTCTACCTCCTGGTTCCCTCTATCTCCCTCCTTCGGCTTGTTAACCTCCTGTTTCCCTCTATCTCCTTCCTCCTTGTCATCCTCCTGGTTCCCTCTATCTCCCTCCTTGTCTAGCAGGTATGTAGTGGCAGTCTCGCTCGGCTATGGGATTAGAGGGGACAAGGAGAGGAAAAGGCACATTTCTGGATGAGTCTGGGTTCGTTCATTTTATTCTAGAAATGGAGGATTCCAGACTCTTAACTGTGACCCTACATATACATGGTTGTCGATAGCCAGAGGCCCCCCAGTCCGAGTTGTGGATAGGGAAGTGAGTGGACCAGCGTGTCCGGGAGTGGGCTAGCGTTCCCGGGAGTGGGTAGGGTCATCGCAGTGTGTCGTGTGCAGGGACCAGCGGCGAATTAAGTGGACGCGTGACGTAGACATTGATTGCTGTAATTGTGAACAGTGTTTATGGTGTACATTTTTGTAACTTTTATTATTTGAATAGTTATTATGTATTTTATAGTTGTTGGTTTGTTTATTTAATTTACTTCTATTCAATTTAATGACTTGTTTAGTTTTCATATAATTGAATCAGTATATTTTTTGTTATTATTTTCAATAGTCTATTATTATTATTATTATTATTATTATTATTATTATTATTATTATTATTATTATTATTATTATTATTATTATTATTATTATTATTATTATTATTATTATATTATTATTATTATTATTATTATTATTATTATTATTATTATTATTATTATTATTATTATTATTATTATATAGCACCTCGTCTTACTACCCGTTCGGGTTATACGCTCTTGCGCTAATGTGTAATGGTAGGGTGATTATGAGTTGAAATGAAGGACCTACAGTTTAACGTGGAATCCGAACCACGGTGGAGGCCTGGCATTCCCCACATTCACAAGATGTCTTGTCAGAGGTGAAGGAAGGGTTTGGTAATCAGATAAATCTGTACCGGGACCGAGGATTGAACCGCGGCCGCCAGCACAGAAGTCTGACACCTTACCCCTAGACCACCAGGTCACCTATTTTCAATAGTCAAAACCTGGAATATTCCGTGTGTATTTTCATTTTTGTTTAGTCAGCAACCCACTCCAGTATCCAAGAGCTCGTGGTCCACACAGTGACGTGTGAACGGCCCTTCCAGGTCACGTGCGCCCTTTGTTTCAATATTATATCAAGGGACAGTAATGTTGTCAGTTGTCACTCGCTGGTAGGGGTGCACGGATAGCGTGCCTGACTATAAGAGATGTCTAGTTCTCTACTAGAGTGTATTACTACATGTCTCCAGTACACGGATAGCGTGCCTGACTATAAGAGATGTCTAGTTCTCTACTAGAGTGTATTGCTACATGTCTCCAGTACACGGATAGCGTGCCTGACTATAAGAGATGTCTAGTTCTCTACTAGAGTGTATTGCTACTACATGTCTCCAGTACACGGATAGCGTGCCTGACTATAAGAGATGTCTAGTTCTCTACAAGAGTGTATTGCTACATGTCTCAGCTGTCTCCTGGGCCTCTCGAGGAAGCTGTTGCTTGTAACCGTGACCCAGTGAAGGTCACGATGGCCCACAGATCAAAGGTCAAGCGGTTGACTGTACCTCACTCTCACCCAACTTTCACTCGTCTCAAGACTCAGTGGACCAAACCTGGTCCTGTCTGACTGTCTTATTACTATCACGTCCCATAGCGTACAGCCACCTCTCATCTGCTGCCCCTCGTGGGGCCCTAGTGCTTCCTACACCTTGTCGACACCTGGATATCCTATGAGACTAGTGGGGTCCTAGGATATTCTGGCCACTGGAGCCCCTGGAGCAGATGTGTCCAATGAGAGGCTGTTACTTATAATAGTCCCCGATACACTCAGCCCCTGTCTCTGTGAAAAACACTGTCGGCCGGAAGAGAAGTACCGTAATGTGACGTAATGTGACGTAATGTGACGTAATGAAGTGTGAAGAGTTCTCCCAAGGAACCGGAAACACTCGTTGAGATGGAAGAACAGGCGATGCCATGAGTAGTGTGACTTAGTCTAGGTGGGAGATGAGTGAAGTGAGTCTGACGTCTTACACCATTCGGCCATCTCTGGCTATCGGCCGGTCCAGTCTTATTGCGGAACAGCCTCTAATGGACACTTGCCATCTCTTTCTAACACACTAGTTTCCCCATTAGCCCTGTCTTTGTTTCCAACCAGAGGGGTTTAAAATGAACACAGTTGTAATATACTGCTATATTACATAACATTCCCCATAAAAACCAAACAAACCACTTACTTTGTACAGAACACGAACACTTAGCTAGTTAGGGTCAGTGGCTATAGGCTGGGTCTTGTGGCTATAGGCTGGGTCAGTGTGGCTATAGGCTGGGTCAGTGTGGCTATAGGCTGGGTCGTGTGGTTATAGGCTGGGTCAGTGTGGCTATAGGCTGGGTCAGTGTGGCTATAGGCTGGGTCAGTGTGGCTATAGGCTGGGTCATGTGGCTATAGGCTGGTCTGTGTGGTTAGTGGTCAGTGTGGCTATAGGCTGGGTCAGTGTGGCTATAGGCTGGGTCAGTGTGGCTATAGGCTGGGTCTGTGTGGCTATAGGCTGGGTCAGTGTGGCTATAGGCTGGGTCAGTGTGGCTATAGGCTGGGTCTGTGTGGCTATAGGCTGGGTCAGTGTGGCTATAGGCTGGGTCTGTGTGGCTATAGGCTGGGTCAGTGTGGCTATAGGCTGGGTCAGTGTGGCTATAGGCTGGGTCAGTGTGGCTATAGGCTGGGTCTGTGTGGCTATAGGCTGGGTATGTGTGGCTATAGGCTGGGTCAGTGTGGCTATAGGCTGGGTAGTGTGGTATAGGTGGGTATGTGTGGCTATAGGCTGGGTCTGTGTGGCTATAGGCTGAATTAGTTAATAATATATACACTCACTCACAATCAACCAATCATAGCAACACTCCAGCTATGCACGTTATAATGTTATATCATCGCACGAATTAAACCATAACTTAACCTAGTACAGCATTATCATTCTCCCCTGGATCTAGACACAAGTGTCGCCAGTACCAATGAGCGCGTGGACAAAAGCGACAGTCTCATCTTGTCTGATGAGAGTGGGTGGTGCTCGAACATTGGGGGGAGTTTCCCTAGATGGCCTATAGCTCTGTGTCAACACAAATGTGGGCACATTTCCCCACAATCTTACCTCCCATTCATCAGTGTAGGTATCCCGGACGGGTTGTAAGAAATCATTATGATAGTATATAAGCTAGGGGAAACAATAGTGCCATTTCTGGAGTAAAGACGTGTGAGGTGCTATTTTATTAAATTTTGTGTGTAGATTACAAATATGGCAACCTGGAAATCGAAATTGGTAGCTTCTCATCATTTTTGCTAAAAAAAAGTTGAAAATGGCGGACTTATTTTTATCTTTTCCCTTACTAAACATGAATTTACAAACAATATGTTCATACAAAATTTGTTTATCTATAAATTCTCTATAAAAAAGGTTCAGTTCATGTTGTTGGTGAGCACAGCTGTATAGCTTATCATATATGCTGTAACATCATGATTACTTCATGAAAGCTCTGATAAGATCTCATAGCTTCAAAAGCTGCAACACTGATCACTTCATGAAAGCTCTGATAAGATCTCATAGCTTCACAAGCTGCAACACTGATCACTTCATGAAAGCTCTGTATAAGATCTCATAGCTTCACAAGCTGTAACAGTGTTTCGGCCCTTTACAGCAAAGGAAAGGGGAGCCTTTCAAACCAATGGGCACTGCAGAACACTACATTTAATTGTTCAAAGCCCCTGGAGGAGAATGGACGGTGAGCGAGCCCTAAATGCCAGCCTGGAGGAGAATGGACGGTGAGCGAGCCCCTAAATGCCAGCCTGGAGGAGAATGGATGGTGAGTGAGCCCTAAATGCCAGCCTGGAAGAGAATGGACGGTGAGCGAGCCCCTAAATGCCAGTCTGGAGGAGAATGGATGGTGAGTGAGCCCCTAAATGCCAGCCTGGAGATGATTGTATTGTGTGTCAAAGGTACAACTGGTAAAAACTGATTACGTAAATAAAGGAGGCAACATTCTGCCCAAGCTCTTATTTCCTTGTCATTCAACATCTCGCCTCCAGGTGATTAGAGCCAACTACCAGGACACTAAATGGGGAGATCTTTAACATGGCTCCCATACCACATGGATATGGATAGTATGATAACAATGGTTAGTTGGCCATCATAGGCGCCAACTAAGCACTCCCAACAATATTGTCAAGGGAGCTAAGAGACATTGAGCCTTTTTAAAACCTTAATATAACGGTGATAGTTCTCTCTTGGGTGTATGGTTGCGCTGCGAACATTGTGTTCTAGCGGAGTAAACGGCAGGGGCTGTCACCTGATTGCAAGTCACCACTCGTGAACCGACAACCTAGCATTTGTAACCACGTCATCTGATTGCAAGTCACCACTCGTGAACCGACAACCTAGCATTTGTAACCACGTCATCTGATTGCAAGTCACCACTCGTGAACCGACAACCTAGCATTTGTAACCACGTCATCTGATTGCAAGTCACCACTCGTGAACCGACAACCTAGCATTTGTAACCACGTCATCTGATTGCAAGTCACCACTCGTGAACCGACAACCCAGCATTTGTAACCACGTCATCTGATTGCAAGTCACCACTCGTGAACCGACAACCCAGCATTTGTAACCACGTCACCTGATTGCAAGTCACCACTCGTGAACCGACAACCTAGCATTTGTAACCACGTCATCTGATTGCAAGTCACCACTCGTGAACCGACAACCTAGCATTTTAAACACGTCACCTGATTGCAAGTCACCACTCGTGAACCGACAACCTAGCATTTGTAAACACGTCACTGATTGCAAGTCACCACTCGTGAACCGACAACCCAGCATTTGTAACCACGTCATCTGATTGCAAGTCACCACTCGTGAACCGACAACCAGCATTTGTAAACCACGTCACCTAATTGCAAGTCACCACTCGTGAACCGACAACCTAGCATTTGTAACCACGTCATCTGATTGCAAGTCACCACTCGTGAACCGACAACCTAGCATTTATAAACACGTCACCTGATTGCAAGTCACCACTCGTGAACCGACAACCTAGCATTTGTAAACACGTCATCTGATTGCAAGTCACCACTCGTGAACCAACAACCCAGCATTTGTAACCACGTCATCTGATTGCAAGTCACCACTCGTGAACCGACAATTTAGCATTTGTAACCACGTCACCTGATTGCAAGTCACCACTCGTGAACCGACAATTTAGCATTTGTAACCACGTCACTGATTGCAAGTCACCACTCGTGAACCGACAATTTAGCATTTGTAACCACGCCATCTGATTGCAAGTCACCACTCGTGAAACGACAACCTAGCATTTGTAACCACGCATACATTACAGTTTGGTTAGTGCCTATACTCGTGTTGTGCTTGTTTGTTTTCGTTTATTAATTTATTTTTATTTTATCAAACATATATTGAGACTAACAAATTGCACCTTGATTTTTATTAATTTTTAAATACAGCGCTGGAAAATTTGCAAATGTTATGCCACGCCCACACCCCTTTTTATCGAGCACCCCTAATGCCTTTTTTTTAAATTCTGTGCCTGATTGCCATAAGTGACTTGGGGGTCAATCCGCTCCTGAGGAAGTCCTGGAGGGGATATCACGCAACAGCTGCAAGTCCTGTCAACCTCCCACGCATCGACATCTGCAGATGCTCGTGGGATACCCGAGAAATTGATACAGAATTTGAAGAGTACGGAGATCATGATGGTGACAATATTAATGACGACAATGATGATTTTGAAGGAGAATGTTAGTGAAGCTATAAATTGATATACAGTATAAAGAGTTGTTATAAATCTTAATATTTCCAGAATTTATTTTTTGTTCTAAGACAGCATTTGTATTTTTAACAACTATATAAACATGTGTGTTTGTAGCAAAAGTCAGCATATAGCTAATATGTACCGTTGTGTAGATAAATGTGGAGTAAACCTCACCAAAGTATGAATTTACCGTACTTTGGGGTCAGCCGTGAAACGGGAAAGAATGATAAACTTTGTGATGCAATAGAAATTAAACAAATTCGGTTTTGTGAATGGGAACTACATATTAATATATTATAATTATATATACAATTCAGTTTATTGGATTTTAAGCATATTAACTTTTCGAGACGCATGTGGAATAGCGGGATATTACTACTCAGGTTTGAGCCTAGTTAGGACTTTTGTCGTTGGTTCAAATTTATAAATGAACTAGACCTTTTTAATAGAGAATTTATAGCTAAACAAATTTTGTATGAACATACTGTTTGTAAATTCATGTTTAGTAAGGGAAAAGATAAAAATAAGTGCGCTATTTTCAACGATTTTTAGCAAAAATGATGAGACGCTACCAATTTCGATTTCCGGGTTGCCATATTCGTAATCTACACACAAAACTCAATAAAATGCACCCCCGACGTTTTTCCCGCAGAAATGGTACTATTGTTTCCCCTAGCTGATATACTATGACTGGCCATAGAGGCTAGTTAGGTATTCCTCTCTCTAGAGAACTAGACAGTAATAACAACAATGACTTACCTCAACAATGGCCGCAGCTGAACTAGAACTGACACTTCCTGAGATGAAAACGCAAGTGAAGCTTCAAATTGTTAGAGCCACTTATATTTATAACAGAGTAGAGGAATAGAACTCCCCCTGATTGGAAGGGGGGCCATGACCCACCTAGAAGTCGGTAAAACACCATTGGGGGGGGGGGGGTCCCACCTGGGGCGGTGAAGATGATGCGAGATGATGTGAAGATGTTGTCCTCTCGGAGAAAGGGAGAGTGGAACTTAGTTCAACAACGGTACAAGTCCGTACTTTCTCAAATGACTCTCTTCGAGAGACACGTGATCTATTGGAGGGACTGTAGCTCAGTGGTTCAGGGGACGAGGTCTATAGATGAGACAACCGTGATCCATTAGCTTATTCCGGCAGGGCTATTGCTACATTAATTGCTTTCATTGTTATGGTTCGTTTGGTAAATGATTGGTTCACCATCTTGTTACAGCTCTCCTCTGACCATCTTGTTACAGCTCTCTACTGACCATCTTGTTACAACTCTCTACTGACCATCTTTTACAGCTCTCTACTGACCATCTTGTTACAGCTCTCTACTGACCATCTTGTTACAGCTCTCCACTGACCATCTTGTTACAGCTCTCTACTGACCATCTTGTTACAGCTCTCCACTGACCATCTTGTTACAGCTCTCCTCTGACCATCTTGTTACAACTCTCTACTGACCATCTTGTTACTGCTCTCTACTGACCATCTTGTTACTGCTCTCTACTGACCATCTTGTTACAGCTCTCCACTGACCATCTTGTTACAGCTCTCTACTGACCATCTTGTTACAGCTCTCTACTGACCATCTTGTTACAGCTCTCCTCTGACCATCTTGTTACAACTCTCTACTGACCATCTTGTTATAGCTCTCTACTGACCATCTAGTTACAGCTCTCTACTGACCATCTTGTTACAGCTCTCCTCTGACCATCTTGTTACAGCTCTCTACTGACCATCTTGTTACAGCTCTCTACTGACAATCTTGTTACAACTCTCTACTGACCATCTTGTTACAACTCTCTACTGACCATCTTGTTACAGCTCTCTACTGACCATCTTTTACAGCTCTCCACTGACCATCTTGTTACAGCTCTCTACTGACCATCTTGTTACAGCTCTCTACTGACCATCTTGTTACAGCTCTCCACTGACCATCTTGTTACAGCTCTCTACTGACCATCTTGTTACAGCTCTCTACTGACCATCTTGTTACAGCTCTCCTCTGACCATCTTGTTACAGCTCTCTACTGACCATCTTGTTACAGCTCTCTACTGACAATCTTGTTACAACTCTCTACTGACCATCTTGTTACAGCTCTCTACTGACCATCTTGTTACAACTCTCTACTGACCATCTTTTACAGCTCTCTACTGACCATCTTGTTACTGCTCTCTACTGACCATCTTGTTACAGCTCTCTACTGACCATCTTGTTACAGCTCTCTACTGACCATCTTGTTACAACTCTCTTCTGACCATCTTGTTACAGCTCTCTACTGACCATCTTGTTACAACTCTCTACTGACCATCTTGTTACAGCTCTCCACTGACCATCTTGTTACAGCTCTCTACTGACAATCTTGTTACAACTCTCTACTGACCATCTTGTTACAGCTCTCTACTGACCATCTTGTTACAACTCTCTACTGACCATCTTTTACAGCTCTCCACTGACCATCTTGTTACAGCTCTCTACTGACCATCTTGTTACAGCTCTCTACTGACCATCTTGTTACAGCTCTCCTCTGACCATCTTGTTACAGCTCTCTACTGACCATCTTGTTACAGCTCTCTACTGACCATCTTGTTACAGCTCTCCTCTGACCATCTTGTTACAGCTCTCTACTGACCATCTTGTTACAACTCTCTACTGACCATCTTTTACAGCTCTCCACTGACCATCTTGTTACAGCTCTCTACTGACCATCTTGTTACAGCTCTCTACTGAACATCTTGTTACAGCTCTCTACTGACCATCTTGTTACAACTCTCTACTGACCATCTTGTTACAGCTCTCTTCTGACCATGATTATTAATTACCAGCGGCCCCGGAAGATATTTAAAAGGGGGGGGGGGGGTTCAACGGACCAAGAGAAAGGGAGGTCCGCCACACACCTCCCCAGAAAAATTTGAGTTTTCGGTGATTATAGAAGCTATTTTAACGGATCCTTCATTCTACCTTGACCTTTTTTAAGGAATTAAATATTATAGCATTTTCAATACCCATTATTTTAATATGTTAGAAATAGTTTTATTGCATAATAAATAAAAAAATTAACTACCGTTAAATACAAAAAGAATATAAATATATCACTACAAATATACCTACAGTTACATTAACAATAATTGTACAACTAAAGGCCACATATTTTATTTTACAATAAACTACAAACTAGGAAAGAGAAGTAAACATCAAGTAGATCATAATTATTACCTCTTTAGAATCGAGTAATTAAACTATTTTCTTAAAAATAAAAAGCAAGTAAATTATTTGTATCAAATAATAATTATAATTAGAAAAATAAGAGGTACAGTATTTTAATTTTATTTAAAACTAGCAATCCCGCACGGCGTTGCCCGTGACCCCTTAAATAACTTGTTAAAAATAACCTAATTAAAACCCGGCTGGGAAGTGCATTCGGGCCCCCCTCCGTCCACCCATGTTAAAAATGTCAGATATCTGTATATTTGGCTGAGCATCGCAAACAAGCAAACACTTACTTTTATTATTATGGATTAGAGGCCTTCAGTAAAATTTCAAAACTGTGTTGTATGCGAGCAGTCGTACTTAGAGGTACGAGAAGTCGTACTTAGAGGTACGAGCAGTCGTACTTAGAGGTACGAGCAGTCGTACTTAGAGGTGCGAGCAGTCGTACTTAGAGGTACGAGCAGTCGTACTTAGAGGTGCGAGCAGTCGTACTTAGAGGTACGAGCAGTCGTACTTAGAGGTGCGAGCAGTCGTACTTAGAGGTACGAGCAGTCGTACTTAGAGGTGCGAGCAGTCGTACTTAGAGGTACGAGCAGTCGTACTTAGAGGTGCGAGCAGTCGTACTTAGAGGTACGAGCAGTCGTACTTAGAGGTGCGAGCAGTCGTACTTAGAGGTGCGAGCAGTCGTACTTAGAGGTACGAGCAGTCGTACTTAGAGGTACGAGCAGTCGTACTTAGAGGTACGAGCAGTCGTACTTAGAGGTACGAGAAGTCGTACTTAGAGGTGCGAGCAGTCGTACTTAGAGGTGCGAGCAGTCGTACTTAGAGGTGCGAGCAGTCGTACTTAGAGGTGCGAGCAGTCGTACTTAGAGGTACGAGAAGTCGTACTTAGAGGTACGAGCAGTCGTACTTAGAGGTACGAGCAGTCGTACTTAGAGGTGCGAGCAGTCGTACTTAGAGGTACGAGCAGTCGTACTTAGAGGTACGAGCAGTCGTACTTAGAGGTACGAGCAGTCGTACTTAGAGGTACGAGAAGTCGTACCTAGAGGTACGAGCAGTCGTACTTAGAGGTGCGAGCAGTCGTACTTAGAGGTGCGAGCAGTCGTACTTAGTTCCCCTCATAGATTGGTTAACAATACCTTGGGGAGGGGGTGAACTAGCATATCTCGCTGGTAGATCAATTTCTATCACACTCGGGTTATTTATGAACCAACCGATTATATCGACTAGCAAACTAACTTAAATCTAGAACAGACACAACATCCATCCGTTAATTCTTAACTGAAAGGGGAGACAAACATATACTTATTGATTAGTTTTTCGGCCATGCCGGCAATCGAACCCAGGACTTTTATCTTAGTAGGCAGACTCGCTACCGACTAGGGATGTGGTATCGAGGAAAATTATCGGACTAGGGATGTGGTATCGAGGGAAAATTATCGATAGCAGTATGTATCGGTATCGAAATTTTAATCTGAAAAAAGGTTTTTCTAATCCAGTAAAAACAATTTCAAACTTTGAATCATAATTAATTTGATATTTATTCAAACACTGAAAATTATAATAATTTAACGATATTAAAGTGTACTTAGGTCTATCGCGCCTATTTTATGTGTCGGAACTATGAGTTAAGATGAAAGAAGAGAGTGAATGCTGGAAATGAGAAATAGAGTAATTTGTTCTTCCTCCAAACCCCAGCCCAGTAAACACTTAACACCAGCAAAAGTGAAGGTAGAAAAATGTTGTTTGTTTCGAGACCGATCCAACACCGGCATGTGAGAACTAATATCGGTAAGAGTATCGAGAACTAATTCTAGTATCGAAATAAAATGTTTATTTCAGTAAAGTATCGATACTTTGTGACAACCCTTCTACCGACTGAACTAATGCGTCAGACATTATGTTTGTAATAAATAGCATTCAGAAGAATAGTTATATAACTCTATCTATCAATAAATTCAACGGCCGCCAAGTTTCCCCCTCACTTTTAAACATACATCTGTCTGTGGTTGTATTTCACTGCGTCTTAATACCTGGTCAATTTGTACCAATATCAGTAGCTGGGGGGGCTTCTCGCTCCAGTACGTCACACCGCGAGATAGTATTGTGATGTTCCTTGATTCCCCCACCACACCCCCACACTCCCTGACCTAATTTCCCTGTCCTCCGCTACAGCCCCTCCCCTCTTCCCCTCTCCCAGCCTGTCCCCTACCACACCCTTGCCTACCACCCCGGACATATTGGTTCTTGATAATTAATTATTAATGATTGTTAATTAATGATTGTTAATTTATTATTATTAATTAATTAATTGGTAGGATAGAGATGTTGTGCTTTATTTATGGGCAACAGCTGTATGTAGTTTATTTGTTGGAGCATGCTGGCATCCGTGGCTCGCACTGTGCTGTTTGAGAACCTTCCTTTCCAGTTGTAGACTGCCGAATGATGGCCAAACGTATTCGTACAAGGCCTCCCCCCTCACTTCCCTCCTCTGACTGCCGGTCATTCACTTGTTGGACACGGGAATCCTCCCCCCAGAGCTGGTCATTACCGTGTTGGTTTTTATTAATTGATTAGGGGCTGTAGTTTATTAGAACCTCGCGCTACGGCTGTCAGGCCTAGAATGAACATTGGTTCTTCCACCACCATGGACTGTCCTGGAACAAGCAGCACGAACCTCGCGCTATGGCTGTCTGTGGTAGAGTGTGATAAATGGTTCCCCTGCCCTCCTTAGAGGTATGTGTCACAACCCTGGCGCCAGTCTGGCGGGTCGACAAGACAAGTCAGGACAAGAATAGATCGTGACCTCAGCAACCTGGGTTTTCCCTGGTGCCAGTATGTCGGCCCCTACAAGATGAGTTGAGACAAGAATAGATATTGAGGTCATTGACACGAGTAACGGGTTTTCCCTGGCGTCTGGTTGGTGGGCAGATAAGACAAGTTGGGACTCGTGAGGGACAATCAGTAAATAAAACACGGATATTACAAATATACATATATTTATTAAACATCACAATTATACATTTTTACAGGAATGATGCATATATTCGTTCATACGTTTTTCTACAGTGTCTCTTAGCTGCATTAGTAAAATTGTATTTAGTTCACAATCCAGCATTTAATAGTCCAAACCGACGAATTGACGTGAATAGTAAATAGCACTGATAAGATCCAGTTTTTGATATGCGTTTCCACCGTAGGCTGTTCTAGGTCGACGGCATCCGTCAATTCGTCCCATACATCCACGACGAAAGTGTCGATAAAATCATTGCAATAGCGTGCGATGGGTGTCGACCACATGTCCCGTCGGGGGTGGACGGTGACGTTGATGAAGTCCTACACCTCACAAAGATGCACCCATCTAGGTGATAGATATGCGACCCGCTTGAGTCCGGCGTCTTGTTTCTCGCTGATGACGACCATACGGTCACCGCACATGCGTCTCAGAGACATTTCATGATTAGTTAGACTAATCTTCTGAGGAGGTTGCGTGTTGGTGAAAAACATTGATATGACAGACTTGTAGATGCCCAGTTCTGGCCACTCTGTACGGTTAAACACAGCGCAGTTTCCTCCAAATTTTTCTAGCTGGACATAGGGCGAAAAGTTGTTCTTGACGCTCATGCCGACGATGACTCGCTTGGCGTCGACTCCATCCAGCAAGAACAATGTGTTGAAAATACTGGTTATGGTGAGTGGCTTCACCGGCTTTGTTTTGCTGCTGCAAACGTCTTGACCTTCCATGCTATATACCAGTTTTGGGCGGCACGCCACCGGGACGCCCCTCTTAAAGGCGAACATCGCTTGGACACGGCCTCTTGAAGGGCGGCATGCCCCTACAGTCTTGAAAAATCTATTGTAATATCTCACCACCATAGCGTCGTTGGTTGTATGATTGGTGGCGAGAATAGGTTTTGGAAAGTTTTCATCGGAATGTTCTGGGCACGATAAATAAGATAAATAAGACATTAATGGCCGCAAACGTCTGAGGCGATGCTTTGAAGTTGTAGCGTGCTATGGAACGTGTGAAACGTGTTTATACGTATAAATGCCATATGGGTCTTTATATGGGGCGGAAAACCATAAATGTCAAAGTATTCTCCCACGCCGTTCTTGTCTATAAAGATGGCGACCCAATGCGTCCCAGGCTTGGTGTGTAGATCGGTGTTGATGACTAGAGCGGCTGGTTGTGCTATTCTTGGGGTAGTTGATCAGCAGGAAAAACACCCGACCGTACAGAACGGAACCACGGGTTTGTTTTCAGCGCACGTCTTATGGTATGCGTGTCCATCTTCAATCATCCAATCTCGAAGTCCCCAGACGATAGAGGCCAAACAGAACTTCCATACAGAACTATATGCCATCAACATGGTGCGGCCCAGTTTAAGTGTTTTCATTGACGAACAACCTCAGTCGTACAGATGGGTGTAGAGTGTATTTGACTGGAAACTTTTTCTTATCTGACCCCTTGACGTAGATGGTTTCTGTATGCGTTGTGGCACGGAAGATGAGGGATTTGATCAGGCTGTAATCCACATCACCGCTATGCCAAGGAATACCATGCAGATTGTTGACTATATAGTCGGCTTTCTTTTTGGCATAGGTGGAAAGTTCCTCGATAGCGTATGCGGGTTTTAACACCCAATGTTGAAGTAATGCGCCGCATAGAGATAAGACACTCAGTTCCATGACGATAAACTTTTTGTTGTCGTCAATGAAGCTCTGGAAATCCACAATGACGTCCATGGCTTAAATGAGGGGGGTAAGGGGCGGGAAGCCATTTATATTTACTTCCATAATCAGTCACGACGTTTCTATCCTTGTCAATGGTATGATGTTGGCAAACTCTCCGTACACGATACAGTTGACGGTTTCGGTGAGAGCCCGGGTGAAGCTCACTTCGATGCTCAGAGAGCCGTGCTTCGTCAAATTCCAATGTGATGTCATGTGGGCTGACAGATTAGGGGTGAGATTTTAACGTGTTTACATTCACTAACCTGAAAGTAGACTCAAATGACGAGAATATTACCTGGGACTACCTAATGACTATTAATTAACTAAACTAAGTGGTTCGGGGAAACTTCTGCTGGGTGTATGTGGAAAGAATTTGGTGTGACTAACAAATTAAAGAAAAGGTACTACTTAATCTACCCGATCCAGCCAACTCCGTATTTGCATTCTTGAAGTTATGAAACTTTTACTAAAAAAAACCAAATATAAAGTACTTGCTATAGTACTACCACAGCTTAACAATCGGAGAGCACGAGATAAACATAATTGTAAAAAATACACTTAACCCTAAAAAAAGAAGGAAAAAACCTCATATAATATACTATAACTATTTTGAAACTATGAATAAATAATGTATATAATGGCTCAATAAAGATGTTTGCTTTATTTATATCCCATAAGAGTATTGTACCCTACCTCTCCAGCCAGCCAGTAATATACAAAAACTGAGTACATTTTCTTCCTCTTCCCAGAGGTCTGTTAAATTCTCATATAATTATACTAATCCTAATACACTCTGAGGCGTTATTAGAAAGAAAAAACTAATAAATCTCAAGTACAGTCCAATCACAATATAACCATATATATCAATTTTATTCTCATTACATGTCCATACCATTTATGACGAACAAAACACTTTTACAAAGTTATGTAGTTTTCTTTTTTTTATACCAATTGAAGCTCTAGACTGAATAATAAAAAAATAAGGTCCTCAGTAATGGAGGCGAAAATACAAGTCGTGTCCCCTTGAGAAGCAGCTTAGCGGCTGAGAGCTTTAGCTATTCTTAAGCACCAATCACACTTACTTGCCTGGGTAGATCCGAGGATCTTCTTTGACAAATTCAGGCGGAACTTTAAGTTACAAGTAACCAAAAAAAATTAAGTCTGTCCAGAACAGGATCGGGCTCACCATTTAAGTTTTTTTTTCTTGGTTGAAGTCAGACGAATCTCCGAAAAAATATCCCACCACACGCTTACACGTGCGTAAGAAAAGATTTATTATATGTTGAAGAATATAGAAAATAAAACATTAAAAGGCCCTCTTTTTTCAGCCTTATTCCGGTCTACACCTTCTTAAACGGCAATAATAGTTCATGATGCGTGTAGATTTCTTTGGATGCTGATGGACTCAAAAACCCATACGTCCTCTCACCTCCATCACTTCAAAACCCACTGTCCTCTCCGGAAATCCTCCCGTCCGGGCCCCCTTTTCGAGCGTCTTCCCCAAATTACCAGAAAGTCGCCCGAAAAGGCGGTAAGATTCCCGCAAAAAAAATCTTAACTACTTATATAGCACTCTTATATCAAGTACAACATTAGGGAAATCGCTTAAAAATTAACAATAACAAAATTATTATCAATAAAAAAATAACAAAAAAATTATATCCTTTCTCCAAGACAAAAAGATACCCGCCACCATATAATAAAACAAAAACAAATTTATCTTCCCTCTCATTCTACCTTCGCGTGGCTGACATGCCCACCTCGCAACACGCTCGTGTGGCGGGATCGCGAACTATTTACCTAATCAAGATGGATCCCCTAGAAGAAATTTATAATAAATAAAATAAGCCGAAATAAAAAAATAGAAAATGGACTGCAAAAATATCAGGTAAGTAATAAAATAATGCATAGATTAGTGTAATAATAGATCTAAGATATATATATTTTTTTTCCAAAAATGTTAGCTACCAGGGAACCACCTTAAATAGTTAATATCACATGGCAACAGCAATTAAAACGAACGTGCTGCGAAGGTAGCCATTCCTAACACCCCACAAAATGCATATAAAAGGGAAGATTCACAAAATTACAACTAATAATATATATTTTACAAGATGGTAAGAATACTAATAGTAATAATAATAATAATAATAATAATAATAATAATAATAATAATAAAACTAGGGGATTATTGAAAATCCTCACAAGATCGAAAGGCATGAGATAATATTCCTTGGGGAAGGCTTCTCGCGTGATGTCACTACCTTCGTTCATGAAATGGATACCCGTTCCAGAAAACAGTGTGTGGTAAGACATGAGATAGTGTCCGTTTGAAAAATCGGGCTGTAGCGGTTTCAACGGCACTTGTTCGCCATCCACGTATAGCGAGAAATGGTTCATGCCGTAAGTTTGAAAGATGAACGGGTTTTTGGTGGCGTCTCCGTTGAACGCCACGTTTGATACAAATCCCACGATGCATCGTTTCGGTAACTGTCCGGTGAATACGTTGTTAAGTGATTTCCCTTGCACGCCCGTAGGAATAGTGAGTGTTTTTACTTCAACACGGGTGATGGGATACTTTGCCGGGCTGACGTTTAATGCTTTGGCATGTGCCTAGAGTATAGAAGGTGCTACTTTGACACGTTGGACTAGAAGGCCAGCTTCAGTGATGTGAACCCTAATATGAGGGAGTTCAGGGACTGCCATAAGACTAAACCCAGCCTCGCCGACACGTTGACATAGGGCCTCTTTGAAAGGACGCGGTTGATTGGCAACGTCGGAGAGCACGTCGATACCCGTATAAAGGGCCTGTTTTCCGATGGATGTAGCACCGCTTCTCAGCAACGGTACGACGCTTTTGAAAAGGCCACTGAAAAAACTTCCTATCCCATGCCCTCGTTAATAGGGAACACCATGGTAGATCAAAGATATTCCTGTTCCAGCCTGGTTGACGTAGTATCTTTGGTAGGGACCATTCATGTTGAGCAGCGTCGAAAATAAAGTTTCACGCACACTTTTCCAAACTCGAGTGGTACAGGTTCACCCGTGTCTGTTCTTATATTGATTTCCAAGCTTTCAATTTCCCTTCTAAGCACGGGAATGTAGTGCAACGGATCATAGCTAACTGTCTTATGTATGCCGTAGAGATAGTTTACGTTGTTGATACCGACGATACGTAACAGCGGTGCCACAATATCACCCACAGGCTGAGGCTCGACGATATCCGTGTAGATGTACATTTGGGAGGGCAAGCCCAGTAGAATGTTGGCGGCGTACGGTTACTTTGGGACTTTGATCAGATTAGTCAGAGGATCGAAACCGAGCTGTAGACTTAGTTGACTTGATAGAGTCAGCAGCTGTATATTTGTTGAAGAAGAGATAAATTCCACTTTTTTGTTGGGGTTTGTGTACTTGAATACAACTCCGGAATCCCCTTTAAAAGCCTCTACGTCGTTTAGAGCTTTGATCAATTCATGGATAGTGCTGTAGTTTCCATGAGGGATATGATTCTTGAATATTTGTTCCACGCCGTTAGCGTCCACCCAGTTGTACCATACAATATTTTGGCCCTCGGGAACACTGGTGAAAGAACACGGATATTGAAATTAAGCCAGAGCGACTTCCCACCGTCCTTAGAGTGTAAGACGGTATGGAAATTGCGTGGTGAAATTCGTGAGGATATTTTTCGGGAAATATCCCATATAGCTGTCACTCGGCAAAGTGATGTAAAACTGGCCCTTCATGGCAGGGCGCTGACGTAACTGGCAGGAATCCAAGAATTAATCTTGGTGGGGAAATCTTTCCAATGCACGTACACTTTATTTCTGACTCCTTTATTCTTGACACGTAGTATCTTATCAACTTTAAAAGTTTCGGGAAAACGTACGCGTTGCAATTCAGGTTTGTAAAACGTCCCCTCCAACTCTTCATCATCAAGATCGGTGAGTCTGTAGACGACAGGTTGTCGCAACACGACACTACTGGCTTTGAAAATTTCTTCGCTCCAATTGCTTTCGTAGCCCTTTTCAAACAGCATTTTGGATTTACTGATACGCACCGTGTCACCGACTTTTATTTTTGGCTTCGAGTTTGGACGCCTTTTGCCGTACAGATTAACTCTGACCTGAAGCATATTTGTTTCTGAAACGTCGGCGGGCGCCATCTTGATACTGGAATGTTTGGCACCGTTGTAAGCGTTGACTAGATCTTGGCTGACGTCCACATATCGATACGTGTTATTTTTGGTAAAGTAGCGCCACATGTGTCCTTTCAGAGTTCTATTGAATCGTTCCACGATGCTTGCCTTCACGTCCGGATTATGAGTGTTGTAGTAATGCACACCTTCTTGCGTGAGAAATTTCCGGACTAGACGTGCCGTGAACTCTGTCCCCTTGTCCGTCTGTATACTTAGAGGTTTACGGCCGCTTTGTTTGAAAATGTCCCGAAAGGCGTCTCTCATGAAGCTCCCCGTCTTGGATGGAAGTATCCTCGCTCAAGCAATCTTGCTAAACACGTCGATGACGGTGATAAAGAACCCTGCACCTTCGTTGTATTTTCTGAGACTTCGCATATCTTTGAGATAGGCTTGCCAGAGATCGTCAATGTTTGACACCACGTACTTATTGCGTGGAAACTTTTTAGCACTGGTTTGTGTAGGGTATAAGCGTCCTGCGCACGAAGCCATTCTCATACTTTTTCGGGATCTTTCTTGGACGCTTTTATGAGCGACGCTGCCCCTTCAAAACCTGCAGGATGAGAAGGGTCGTAGTAGATATCAGCTAGACTGGCCATTAAGCTCTGAACGGCAGCCACCTGGTTTCGTCCACCCTCTTCAGTTTATTCTTCTTAGGGCGTTGTGACGAGGTGGTTGTGGTACGGGCCTCGGATCTCTAATGGGCGCCAAACGTTTCGGATTTACAATAAATTCATTCGGAACGTTTAATTTTGCAGAGCCGTGAGAAAATCTCGCCACCCTGACGGTTCGTGCAAGTACGTACTGGCCGCACCTTGAAGAAGAGTTTCTTGCCGGCATTCAAAATCATATAACACTAAAATGAAATTGCTCTTTTCCAGTAACGGCTTGGATGGGGTCTGCTTCATATAACAGAAATGACCAAAAGGACGATATGAATCACATACTCTACAAAATGTCTCATAACACTTATGTGAATAATTTGATCTTTCCAAACTAAAAAACTGGCCACAAACCTCGCAAAGCTATTTGACATCACAGACCGACCTGTGACCTCTGCAAAAGCCGGGACATTTACAGTTATCAAAGCACGTCTGGTTTGTGAAACAACGCCCGCAGTCTTTACAGACCACAGACCGGCCTCCGCTTCAAAGCGCTTTAGCATAGCACTTTTTGCACGAGGATTCACATTTGTGTTTGTTCTTATAATTGAACGGAACATGGCACTCGCGGCAAAAGTACTAGCACTAAAATGAGGCTGTCAAGGATGTTATGACATCAAAATGTTTTTGCTTATCGTCGTGAAAATACAAATCAAGGTAGCCCTTAAAGGAATGTTTGGAGGCAGTAGGCCCCTCATATAGGACCTGTCTCCCCTGACGTTCCCTGAACACCGTGATTTAGTATTCGGAGAGGTATATTTGAGATTGTTTCAGATTGGTTATTCCACCACCTTTCAAAAGATTCACACGGGCATCAAGGCATAGTTCCTCTGCTTTGAGTTTTTGAATAAGACGACCCTTTTTGATTTGATTAAAGGTGTTCATATCCATGCATCCTGATTCTCTTTTATTATCGCATATAGCATTGGCGACAACCAATGCACGGGCAAGACAAAATGTGTCGCCATTTAAATAATAATGATTTCTTTGTTATTACGGCTATATGTGCCAACTGGAAACGAGTTTATCACAATACCGTGCAATCCCGCGAGGCTCCTTAAAATGGCTGAGTTTAACGTACAGTGGTGCTGTACTCAAAAACAAACTATTACTTTGCAACACGCGACTTACGTTATCAAGCACGGCTGGAGCATCTAACTGATCTGCTCACCTAAATGGGCCATACATCGGGTTCAGCGTAGAGTCAATGCTATTCAAAAGTAAGCTGACATGGTCATCGGCACCAACGCCATGGTCCTGCAGCCGATTGAGCAAATTAGTAATTTGTTCTTCAAGCCAGCTTAATACGTCACGATCACTTATGGGAGCACCAAGATTTAGGGTAATTTCTCTACCAGTATAAAAGAAACGCCTCAATTGTTTAATTCTCTCTTCGAGAAACCGAAGAGGGACGCCATTTGACAATGCCCCACCTACCTTATTTACCGGGCCACTAAATCCCGGTTGTGGGGGCGAAGACGGTCCCGCTATAGCCGGCTCCACAGGCTGTGAGACAACCACGATTCCCGTCTCCCACACCACAGCTGGGGCTCTAACACCGTCTCCTAGGCTCGGTGGCGGTGCTCCTGCAGTTTGGTGAGACGGATTCGCTGTTGTTGGTGTTGTGGGGGTCGTCCCACCATTTCCGGCCTCCATTTCACTATAACACATGTCAAAGTAAGCACTGTTACAAACATGCGCATATTTTTTCCTTTAAAAGTTATAATTCATTCTGTATTAATATAATGTTACATTTTTTCCTAAACATAATTGCTTTAGCTGAAACCAACATTCACTGAAGTGAGCCAGCATTTGCGTGGAGGGAGAGTGAAAAAACGGCCCTAGTTTACCATGGCAAGATTCGAACCTCGAACTCTTCCGCCCACGACCGTCTGGCTCTACACGAAACAAACGCTGTAGCCAACCACACCGCGGGGGTAAACTATTTTAGAAACAACTGTTTTATTAAATAAAATTTTAGTGTGCGAAACTATATTTTGAGGACATAATAAATACTGTAACCCTGAATTAGAGGAAGTGCACACGAATTTTGCAAGGAGCGATAATGGAAAATCTATTAGAAAAAACTCTCCATAAATACACTCGACGCTGATGAAGAAATCTATAATATCTATTTTTAAATTGAGTACTATTCCAATGGATTTGTTTACAATACATACACACGTCATAAATGAAAGTGTACAGACTTATGTTTATTTTTGGTGAAACGATGTAACCCCCTCCCTTTATTTATATATCAAATAAAAGTCAGGTTGGTCACAAGAGAGTTTATTTATTCTCAATAATAACAATAACAATACTCAATGAGAAAAGAGTGGGACAAGCCCGGAGTTAGGCGTAGGCAAAATAAGGCCATTACAACTCATATACAAACAAAGATATGGGGCATGACCCCAAGCAATAAGATGGCCGCCGAAGGGACCCACAGTATAAACAAACATTTAAATTGACCTCCATACAAATCCGAAAAGTACAATGACAAGGATTGTATATAGGAACAATAACCCGCATACTAACAATAAACATTAGACATTGACTATTCGCCATCGGCGACTCCCGATAACTTATGAAAAAGAGAGAGTTCCCAAAAAAGGTTACCATCACAGCTATTCTAAAGTTCAAAAAATGAAACCAAGATTCATTATACAGATGCATCATTAAAATTGAATAACCTTGCAATTAACAATACTAATACACTAAGAGTGTGGGTTCGTGACTCCAGGCTTAACCAACAAGGTTTGGATCAATGGAAATTCAATCCCCCAATAATGACAGTAACATTGATCGTTCAATATGATTTTACCCAAATACTCAAAAGCTACGATATAATTAAACATCCCGTACATTAAACATGGCGGAGTAAATAGCCCCAAAACAATCCGTGAAGCGGATGTGAAACGTCAACCTGAATAGTAATATCCCTACATTCAAACTGCGCTGCCATGACCTCTACAAAAATTGCAGTTCCCATATATTATAAATATAGTTAAATAGTAAATAAATATCGACCAAAACGTAATTTAGAATTAATCGTTACCCAAACAGAATTTTGATACAAGTAAACTAAATCTAAAATTGACACCAAGTGCCTCACTTAGAGAATGCCGAGAAATGTGTGTCATGGCAATAGAGTCCTGCCATTATATACAACCAAGGTAGCGTCACGTGTTCTCATGAGCGCGGGAAGCAAGGTAGGAGAAAGGGTGAAGGGGAGTGCACTGTTCGGGAAGATTCTCACATGTTCAGGACGATATTTCAAATATCGCCCCCTCGACCGGCCGTTAACTTCAGAGCACTGTCACTAGGCGTGCATGGGTCCACGCATGTAGTTCGTCTTTAATTTATTCTCTCTTGGGGTGGGGCAGGCTAGAGGCGCAACTTCGCTGACGGTTACTCGTCTCAGTTGAAAACAATCTGGGTGGCGAGACGATGTGTTTGTGTGTGTCCTTGTAGAACAGCCAAATGGAGACAGAGTTGGTGAGTCCATGCAATCTTTTTATTTACATGTTGTGACTCGGTCACAACGTGAATTTAATAAATGTCTAAAGTGGCAATTATAATTTTCTGCCTTTTAATGGGAAATGAACCCGGGACCCTTTAAATCCTTTACTAGAACATGTACAAACTACTAGTCAGAGCAGTTATTTTAAAGACTAAACCAGTATTTTCGCTTATGTCAGGGAATTGAACCAGGGACTCCCCCACTGGCTCAGTATGGTTTTTTAAGCGTATAAATCGTACAGGTATTAAGACGTGTGGGGAGTTAAATTATGTAGGATTTTTTAATAACCGTTTAAAGCTGCAATATAGTTTTCCCTGCTCTAAACTGTAAGCAAGCGCATTTTCTTATACACTAAACGAACTAGTACAATTCCCTTGGAAATGAGCAGCTGACAAGAGGTTTCGATCTAGTGACGATATAACGGTGGTTTGCTCACGTGCGAGAGAGAGCTACACATATAGTCTATTTTCAGGCTAATGGCTACTTGTAGACTGTACTTACATATCAGCCTGTCGATGGCGTCCAAATCAGCGCAAAAATCGGGGGGAGAATTTCCAACTCCATTGAGAGGAGATTGGTAGTTGAGGGGTGCACGCCCGTGATACTGAGCTGCGCCTCGCCCACCGGCACGCCATCCGACGGGGTGACGTCAGTCTCCGATGCGTGCACTCCCAGGAACGTACCCGCGGCTGGAGTTACGTCCAGAGAATCTAGTTTATAGGGATTCCAATAATCTGAGATTAAAATAAATACATATTAATTAGCATTTACGGGGAAAAAACACTGACAATTCTTTAAAATATATATCCTAGACTGCTAATTACCCATCGATCAGTCGCCATCAGCCCACATATCCCGTTTTCGGTAAAGTTCAGCAACTGGTCTAGGCTATTGGGACCCACAGGTTGTACACCTGGTGCAGCCGTTGAGGGCTCGTCAACTAACAAAAAAAGAGAATACAGTTGTACGCCACAGATGTATTAAACAAAAAATAGAAACCATTAAAATATACAAAAGAATTTTCAAACATACCTGAATTTATCCAATTTTCCAGAGTGTCAAACCTCACCTTGATTTGTAAGTAATCCAATTACAAATTGAAATTACCGAATGTAATGATTTGAGATCTATTTATAGTCTTCTCAAAGGGCATGCCACTTGTAATGACCTAAATACTGTAATGTGTCTCTGCGCATGCGCAAACCGTATCAGGTCTTTGTAAATACCGTTATCTATCAGACACCTTCCAGCTACCGACGTGGATGGACGTGTCTACTCTGTTCAGGCAACCGCTGGTACAATTTGGCGTTGAATGAATAGCAAATGATGATACACAAGTGGACGCACATACCCCCCTTAGCACAGAATTAATAAGCTTGGTATAGCAAACGGTGGTGCAAACGGGCGGCGCACAAACCTACTTGATTATTACGGCATATACTCTTAAAATTGGACTATACAATGTCCCCAATTTAATTTTTTTCTTAATACCTGTTCACAAGTATATATTTATTATGCTAATGTGTTTGGTAGCAGGAAGATTGAGTTTAGATGAAACGTATCCGTAAAAAAACTAGCCTCAATACATCTGACAGGAATCAAAACCCGATTTCCTCCCATATTTAGCAGTCTAGTATATTGCTAGAGTAGCGCCTTAAGCCGTGTGGTCATTCTTTATGTTAAGAACTTCCTGCTGCGTGCAATGCTAAGCTAAATACCTGTTTCATATTCGTTATAGATACAATTTAAATCCTAAGAATTACCAAGCACTAGCCATTTCATTTATTTGTACTTAGTCCACTCTTGCATAGGTCGAGAGATTTGTTACTTTATTTTGTTAAAAGAGAGCGCTCCAATGTCCATGAAAGGATAGTCAGAAGCTGTGCGGTGTTATCGGCTATTAAGAGGTAACTAACCGTTTCAGCCGGAAATCGTGCCGTTGAATCAAAGTTTATATTTACAAATACCAAATAAATTTCAGGTAATCTATTTTTTGAAAATCTAAATATTATTAAATATATATTAGAACCGAGCGGGTAGTAGGACGCGCTGCTAGATATTATATATTATTATATTAGAAACTCAAGCGTAGCTTACTTGTGTCAATATATAGAAAGCTTGATTTTAACAGGAAAAATCTAATATTTACAAATATCAAATAAATTTCAGGTAATTCACGTATAATTTATTTTTTGAAAATTTAAATATTATTTAATATATATTAGAACCGAACGGGTAGTAAGACGCGGTGCTAGATATCATATATTATTATAATATTAAAAACTCAAGCGTAGTTTACTTGCGTCAATATATAGAAAGATTGATTTTAACAGGGAAAATCTAATATTTAAAAATATCAAATAAATTTCAGGTAATTCACGTATAATTTATTTTTTGAAAATTTAAATATTATTAAATATATATTAGAACCAAACGGGTAGTAAGACGTAGTTCTAGATATTATATAATATTATGTTAGAAATTCAAGCGTAGTTTACTTGCGTCAATATATAGAAAGATTGATTTTAACAGGAAAAATCTATGAGGAAGTTTTTTTAACAATAAATAAGAATCTCAGGTTTTAATCCTGTGTCAACCAGTTGGCGTTGCATCCCGAACATGTAGACATGTCCGCTTTCCTTTGGTGCACGAGATTGAGTGCCTGCTAACGGTTCTTCACAGGGGGGTCTGCATGATACTGTAAGTGTGTCGCTATCTATTCCTGTCAATACAAGGCAACGACTCCTCAATGTGTAGAGGTCAATGACTGGTTCATTACCCCCGGACGAGGGGGATGAACAACACGGTATTGACCGGCGCTGGGGGGAGGATTCCCGTGTCCAACAAGTGAATGACCGGCAGTCAGAGGAGGAAAGTGAGGGGAAGGCCTTGTACGAATACGTTTGACCATCAGACGGCAGTCTAAAACTGGAGAGGAAGGTTCTCAAACAGCACAGGGCGAGCCACGGATGCTAGCATGCTCCATCAAATAAACTACATAGCGCTGTTGCCCATAAATAAAGTACAACACCTCTATCCTACCAATTAATCCATAGCGCGAGGTTCATGCTGCTTGTTCCGGGACAGTCCATGGTGGTGGAAGAAACAATGTTCATTCTAGGTCTGTCAGCCTTAGCGCGAGGTTCTAATAAACAAAGTGCCCTAATCAATGAATAAAAAAACTCGAACACCTCTATCCTACCAATTAATTAATTAACAATAATCAATTAACAATTATTAATAATTTATCATCAAGAACCAACATGTTCGGGGTGGTAGGCAAGGGGGTGGTAGGGGATGGGCTGGGGGAGGGGGAAGAGGGGAAGGGCTGTAGCGGAGGACAGGGAAATGAGGTCAGGGGGTGTGGGGATCAAGGAACATCACAATACTATCTCGCGGTGTGGCGTAGTGGAGCGAGAAGCCCCTCCAGCCACTAATATCTGATAAATTACTATAATAGGGTAAGGATCAATAAGGTAATCTACCCTTATTTGCATAAAGGAGAATGGGAAACTACTTGGGTAAAAACCACTCTCAGTAGACCCAACTGGAATTCGAACCCTGATATCCTCGTCATAAGCGGCTAGTCTTACACAAGAGTGACGCCAGTGGTTCCCGAACCGGCCCGTGGCTTGCTTACTGGGGCGCTGCGAATTATTCCAGTATTTTTATTGAGAGCGTTTAGGAATAATTATAGATTGTGATAATTCTTCAATTCTTACAACAAAACAAAACAGATTCAGAGTGAAGCAAAGTACAGCCTGGGTATTTAGGCACGAATTACAATATTCTGACACACTCCCTTAACGAGCACCTAAAAAAATGTTTCTAATGTCATAGTGGCATTGTTAAACGCAATATATATATATATACACTGTCCATACAAACAAACAAAATTAATTCACCACTTCAAGAAGACTCAGTTACCAAATCAGCACATAATCGTTGAAAAACCTCATGGGGTAATGGTTTTGTAAGTATGTCGGCAAGCTGATCCTTCAATGCGGTGTATCGCAGCTCGATGTCCCCATGTTCAAATCGCTCCCGTATGTAGTGGTAGCAAATATCTATGTGCTTGGTACGCTTGTGATGTTCTGGATTTTTCACAGGTTTTTATGGCACTTTGATTGTCAACAAAGATCACCGTTGATGCAGAGGCTTCTTCAAAGATGTCCATGAACATAGTTCTAAGCCACATAGCTTCTTTAGATGCTGCTGAGACTGCCATATATTCAGCTTCGGTGGTTGAGAGGGCTACTGTTTGCTGTCTGGTACTGCTCCAACTAATAGGACCATCTGAGATCTTGAATATGTAGCCCGTTGTCGATCGTCTTGTATCAAGGTCTCCGGCATAATCAGAGTCTGAATATCCACAATAGTGATTGGGTCTTCGGACTTACGATACATGACTCCATAGTTGGCTGTGGCTTTGAGATATTTAATAATTTTCTTGACACTGTTCCAGTGGTTTTTGTCAAAGTTGTTGCAATATTTGCTAACTTGCCCCACTGCAAATGCTATATCAGGTGCAAATAAATATTAATGCGCCAACTGCTTCCCTGTATGGTACATGCTTCATTCATTGGTCTTCTGCTGCGGCTTGTAAGCGAATACTGGAATCTGCAGGCACGCTACAAAGATTAGCGTCCTGAAGATTGAATCTTTTGGCAATCTGGTGTATGTAGGCTGATTTTCCAATGAAGAGTGTACCATCTTCTCTGTTGTAGTGTATCTGCATCCCCACAAAGAATTCTTCTGATGATGTGATCTCAAAACCCTTCTGCAACTCATTAATGGCAACGTTACATGATGTTTTATTCGGCCCCATCACAAGACCATCGTCGACAAAAAGGATTAGAAAGACACGATTCCCCCTAACATCGGCACTGTAGATACACTTGTCCCCATTATATTGCCTGAAGCCAAAATCCTTTATTAATTGGTAAATTTTCGGTTCCAACATCGTGACGATTGCTTCAGACCAATAAGACTCTTATTGAGTTTACAAACAACATTTGAATCCACCTGTATCCCTTCCGGAGGACTCATGTATATCTCCTCTTCAAGATATCCATTAGGAATGCAGTTTTGACATCAAATTGGGTTAGTTCATAGTCAAATCTAACTGCAATAGATAGTAGCACTCTAATCGAATCATAGCGAGTCGTGGGGGTAAATGTTTCATAGTAGTCTATTCCCAACTTTTGTGTGTAACCTTTTGCACAAAAACGTGCTTTATATCTCGTAATCTCACCCAAAGAGTTTCTTTTAATTTTAAAGACCCATCTTGAACCGATGGGTTTCTTCCCTTCAGGTATTGATACCATTGTCCATGTGTCATTTTTCTCTAAGGCGTCAACTTCCTCTTTCATAGCAGTTTCCCACTTGAATTTGCCTGGGCATGTAACAGCGTCAGAATAGGTACTAGGAGTATCTTCCTCAACGCAGAGAAGATTCTCAGTGAATCTTGCTGGTGGCTTTAAAACACTACGAGGTCTGAGGTTATGAGTAGGTCTAGACATCTTGTATGGTTCATCCTCTTGAAGAATTTCTGCTGGTGGCTCACCCTGCTCTGGCTCTGGGGATGTCTTCTTAGTCTCATAGTCTTCTTGGCTCTCGACTTCAGCTTCTTCATCACAGTCAATTTTCATGGGCACGTAGTGGATAAGTTTTTCAAAGCCTTGTCTGTGCTTCATCGAAGAGAACATTTCTTGATACTCTAATTTTCTTAGTGTCGGAATCGTACAGCCTGTAGTTGGTAGAGTTGCCATCATATCCAACAAGTATCATCTTCTTGGATTTCTTATCCAACTTCTTTCTTCTATTTTGCACCAGCATATAGACTTCACATCCAAACGTCCTTACATGTGCCAGCTGAGGCTTTTTTCCAGTCCACAGTTCCAAGGGTGTGGAGTTATGTACCTGCTTTGTAGGTGTACGGTTTAATATGTATACAGCACAATTTACAGCTTCCGTCCAAAGCTCTTGAGGGAGGTTACTGCTGCAAAGCATCGCCCTGGCACTCTAAACAATTGTGCGCATAACTCTTTCTGAGCGAGAATTTGGTTCGGGTGTGTATGGCGCTGTTCTCTCAGCAATGATCCCTTTTGAGGCAAGAAAATCCTGAAATTCCACATTGATGTATTCTGTACCATTGTCTGTATAGAGTATTTGCACACATCGCTTGTATTTTGTTTCTACAATCTTACAAAAATCTTTAAAACATTGTAGTGTATCACTTTTATGTTTAATGAAAGATACTACTCTATAGCCAGAGTAGTCATCTTTGAAAGTAACAAAGTACTTAGCTCCTACTACAAACTCGATTGGCATGACACCAAGATCTCTGTATATTAACTCACCAACCTTCATCTTCTGGTGGTTTGAGTTGTTGAACGGGAGTTTGTGGTTCTTCCCATATGCACAGCCAGGGAAAAATAAATTGTCTACATCACTCAGATCTACAGCCTTGGTTAATCCTTTTGAGACTAACTCCTTCAGAGCTCTAACATTGATGTGGCCGAGTCGTTCGTGCCATAGCTTTAAACTAGTCTGAGTGACAGAATTGGCTTCATTTAGGTTAGAGTCTGAAAAAGCATTGTATACAGGTTATTTGGCTGGCGTTCACCACAAGCGGCCAACTTTCCTTTTTAAAAAACTTCAATAAAATTGTCTGATTTTACTATTTTCATTCCTAGCTTGGTGATTTTTCCTTCAGACATGAAGTTCTTTTTCAGTTCCGGAACAAATAGGACATTTCTAATGACCGAGTAATACCACTGACCATTCAGCAACTTACGATCATCACATCACCTTTACCTCTGACAAAAAGCTTGTGGTTGTCACCAAGATGCACAGAATTACCATCACTAATCTCTTCAAACTTGTCAAAGTAGTCTCTGTGCCATGTCATATGGCTGGAAGCCCCACTATCCATGGTCCAAGTATTCTCGTCAGAAAAAGAAATGCATACATTTGCTTCCTCAACATTAAAGGCAGAAAAATTTGACTCGTCAGCTTTACCTTTATCAGAGACTGGTCGATTTTTCTTCTCACTCCTGCAGTCACCGGCAAGGTGGCAGTTATAACAGGTAATTTTTCTTATGGTTTGGTTACTTTGTTTTCCTGCTTCATAAAAACGTGGTTTATGTCCACAAGATTTAATTTCTCGGTTAGCTATAGCAGCTAAGGCAGTTTCTTGCTCTTCCCCCTTAGTCAGGCTCGCCTCTTCATCAATCAGACGGGATGTCAAATTGGCGATGGTTTGTTTGTCCTCACTCATGGAAAGCCAGGCCTGTATGAAACTCTTATATTTCAGAGGTAGACTACTCAAGATCTTGGTCATGATAGCTAGATCGCGGACTGAATCTCCGACCTCTTTTATTTGTCGGGCAAGAGCTTCCACTTTGGCGATGTGTTGAGCCACTGAATCGGCCTAGCTCCACTGATAATGATAGAAACGCTCATGTACTATCATTTTATTTGTTTCTGATCTGTGCTCGTAAATGGAATCTAGTTTGCTTAGAATTTCATAGGACGATTTACAATTTTCAATCAAGGCAATCTGACTGAGCTCCATAGCTGAGGTAAGGGTAAACATAGCTATAGCGTCCCTTTGTTGCCATAGATCGATTGCCTTATTTGCATTTACAGTAGGCATAGCTTCCTCACCTTTTGCGATTTTGAAAATACCTTTGGCGCGTAGAGCGCATGTCAACTGAAACTTCCACAGCTGGTAGTTACTACCATTAAACTTATTAACACTTGATATGTCGATATTTTCCGACATTTTGACTAAAGTTCAAGGTTAATATCAAGGTATATTCCTACAGAAACAGATTATATTAAGTAAATAAACTTATTTGCGTATAATTACTTGAAACTTCACTTTTTAGTTTAACTGGTAAACATAAATTTTCCGTGAGAAAGTTACTTAAATATTATGACACTAAACTTAAAGTGCTCATGAAAAACAACTTTCTTGCGACATTAACAGCCACGGCAGTATGGATAACTCGAGCAACAAAAACTACGAAACTGGTTCGTTTTATCTTTAGAGAACCAACAACGCATTGGGAACTAATCGTGGGCCCATAACCTATTGAAAGCGTCTAGGAAAAATTATAGATGGTGATAATTCTTCAATTCTTACAACAAAACAAAACATAGACATTATTCACAAAAACAAAAATTCTCTTGAGTTGCTTTTGTTAACAAGATTAACACCAGAGTAAAACAAAGTACAGCCTGGGTATTTAGACGCAAATTACAATATTCAGACAATTTTCAATGAAATACTTGCTCACGTGGTTCAAGATTGGACCATCGATGTGTTGGTGCAATGCTAGTAAGGACATCTAATGGACGCTGTACAAACCACCAACTGTTTCACTTCAAGCAGTCTAGAAGGAAGTTGTAGCAATTTGAATGTAGTGAATGGATTGTTCTAGTTATTTATCGAACTTTCTCGGTACTTAGTGTTTGTGTAAGGTAAATCTAGGAGAGATAATGCACAATTAAAAAATAATACAATTCAAACTAAAGCGATAACAATACAGTAAAAAACAGCAGTAGGCCTACATTCTCTGTACTATACTTTCTAGGCAACAAATATATCATAGTGAGGTAAAACATTTAAATATGTTTAAGAACATTTTTCGAAATCACTATTTTTCATTTACGTACAAATTACTACCAATTTAAATACCTAAAGCTATACGCCATAAGCACAAAATCGTAATAATTGTAACCCCCCCTTCATATGATTTGATAGGTTCAAATTACAATAAATAAAAGGTAGGTAAGTTACAAGAGAGTTTATTTTATTCTACAAACAACTAGCAGACATACAAGAGCGAGGCACTCTAGGAAAGTCGAGTGACTGGCCGATAAGGGCCGAAGTAAACAATAAATAAAGGGGCAAGACCCCAAGTCGTTAAGAGAAAACAGAATGATTAATACCAACGTAGTCATAATTAAATTGACCCTCGCAGAAGGCGACTAACCTAGCAGGAAAGTTAAATACAAGTAATAGGTATAGGTCTACACGACCTGGCGATGCCGACACTATATTGACATAAGTATGAAGTTTTATAATAGACTGCCATTGTAAGGCGCGACAGAGAAAATGATTTACCTAAACCTAACCTGTTACAATAGATCCCAATCAAATTAGTTCAATCTAATTATTATTATTGTAATAACCAATGTGCTGGGTGCACGGGCTCGCGCCCCCCGAGTTGAGTAACAATTTAGAAAGAACCACAATCGTAACAAATCTTTAACTTTTAGCAAGCAGAACAACTATTTTAAAATAAGTTACACGTTAAACAGAAATAATTAGCGCCCCAAGATGGCGCCATGCTAAAGTTCCAACCCGTCCGTGAGGCGGGCACAACGTTAAGTACAAAGAAAAAAGCTAGCGCATAAACCATAATGGCTGACAGGCAAATCCTGCAGTCTCAGAGAAATATAGCTATTAGTAATCATGATTTATATTTAAAGTTGAAACTTAAAATTTGAACAATTTAACCCAAACATAATTTAGAAAACGTCGAACAACGACCTACGTCTAAATCTAAGACAAGTGTCTCACCTAATCGAGTGCAGAGAAATGAGTGACATCACTACACAGTCCAGCCGTTATATACTGTACAAAGTCAATCACGTGTTCACAAACGGCGGGAATCACACTGGGACGAAGGGAGAGGGGTGTACGTTGCTTCGACAGAAATCTCGATTATTCTCGTGATAATTTCAAATCACGCGCCGGTGGATGAGTCTTGTTTCACTCGAACACAACCGTCGGCGCATACGGGTTAGCGCATCTTGATGTTCAATTGTCCGAGTCTTGCTCTAATCGGGCCTCGAACCACGGGTGGTCAGTAAGCCGCGTGATGTTGAGTGGAGTTGAGTGCGCGTGTTTCATGAAGTCGAGATCCAGCCCAGTCAAAGGGGACCAGATCAGGTGAGCCAGATCGTCCATGTTTGCATTATGTCTGTGACAACGTCACATAATGAGGAACCAATATTTCTAATTAGTTCACCAAACTAGACTTCATGAAATCAAATCATAATGGGATGAGATTTTACAAGCTACGTCATTACGTACCGTATACTTAAAAAATACACAATCAAAACTATTAAATTTATAAAAGCATCATTACTAAAATTAACCATATTTTATTATAATGGTTAAATAAATTATTATTTGAGTTACAATTATTTCCATTTTAATACTAACAAAAATATATGCCAACACGAAACCCAAACTGGACATTTCTAAACTTGGGTCTCATTTTATGCCACTGTACAAAAACCCTCATTTTATAAGTTTATTAGAATAATAGTATTATAAGTTTTCCTAGCTCTAAACTCTAATTTAGTTAACAAACCAATCATTTTCCGAATTTATTAACTATGCTCAACAAACTCATTATTCAAATATTTTCCAATACATATATTTCAAATAAGATGAATTTAAAATATTTGTTCAACAATAATTTTTAGCCAAAAGATTTAGGTTAAATATCAACATGTCGAAAAGATAATTTTGAATGGAAGACCGAAAAAGAATTTAATAACTTACATTTTACTGGACAAGAAGCATCCTCAACAAAAAGTTAAGCAAGAGTAATTTTTCAAGGCAAACATAGGGTATATAATCACTCGACAGCTCAAACTGAAGCCTGCAGGATAGAAACAGGGAGGGGAGGAAGGAAAAACTATTGGACAGACACGTGATGACGGAACTATCCCAGGCTTCTTGTGACTCGGTCAGTCGACTGGGCTAGTAGATTGGGGTCATTGTGTGTTATTGAAGGTTAAGTGGGGTGGGACGTTTTGACTTCAGTAGGCTGAGGTGAGTTGCATTAACCATTATATATTTTGTAGACAATAGTACTGTTCTTATTGTTGTAACTTTGACAGGTGTTACATATGATAAAACTCAGTGAATCGTAATTCCATTTGTGACATCATCGTTGTGCGAAGTGGTCGCTGTGATAAAATGCAAGTATCGTTCTAAAATCAATGTGGAACAGGAATTCAGGATGACGGTGTTCAGTTTGATTCCAAGATTTGAGAAGATGTGCAGTGAACAACAGGCTCACTCGTCCCATTAATTACGATTTATTTATTCAATGATTTTATGTTACTGTTTAAAATATGTACCCATTTAGCATTTTTTTACATAAACTGTTTGTGAATTTGAAATACTTACAAATGTTAGGTAGTTATGTGTATGTTCTGACTTTGAGTGTCGTGAATGGAAAAGGTTCGGGAACCATTGCCTAAACCATCCGGCCCCTGTAGTGGATTGGAATTATTATTATTTTTGCAAAAATGTATAGCTTGTTTCACTTCGGTAGGCTTACAAATAATATATTCATATGGGGGAGGGGGAAACGGCCAGCTTCATGGTAATCTCACTCTCCACAAGGGGGGGAGGGAACAGCCAAATTCATGGTAACCTCACTTTGTCCTTCGCAAGACGGGATGCAAGTTTACTGCAAGAGTGCGCTGGACCTACTTTTCTCTTGATAGCTTTGCAAATAGTTGTGTGATTTTGGTTGTGTTTGTTTATTTAATCGTATATGGTTTTTGTGTTTTTTTGTAAAATTGGTGTTTTTGAAAGGTAATGTAGAAATGAAGTTTTCTATCCTATTGGGAATCGTAACTATATAATAATTTTGCTATATGTCTGGTACTTAAAAAAACCTACAAGTTCGTCTGGGTCAAAGCTGCTAACACATAGCAACTGAAATTAAATAAGTCGACAAGTAATCGATGAGAGATTTAATTAAAAATAATTAAGTAACCATACATATTAAGATATCAATAATTACTAAAATCGATAAAGAAACAAGAACACTATAACCATGAAATAAAACTAAAGTAATGTATGAGAATCAATCTAATCCCAAACGAGTAGACCGACAACATGAAACTAAAGCACCATATTAATTATTCGACAAATAATTATCAACAGGGTTGAAACCGAAGCCAGATATGCCACCAACATGTTGGTTTGTGAAGGCCCACCCTGCTTTGTCGAGTTATCCTATATTTACAGTTTGTATCCTGTTCCGCACTTGAAGCTTTTGCTGTGCATTAAAAGTTTTCATGTGCAGTAACAAACTCAGAGAAAAGTTGAGTAGTCCATTTGCAAAACTCGTCCAAACAAGCAAAAATTTCAGAAACTGCAAAAAACTGCCATTTCTTTTGTAATTGAGATACATATATAATTTTTTTAATACTAATTATTATATGCTATATATTGACCAAGGGATAGCAAAATAAAAATTATATAACTCAAGGAAAAAAACTCTTGGAGATGACGAGTTTTTCAGCATTCTGAGGGAGATAACGAGTTTTTCAACAGTATTAGAAATTTCACATTTGCAAATACCTTGAAAAAGTATTCCATCTTAAAGGGCAATTAAAAAAAACTCCATGCAGCTCAAACTAATTTATTTTTTACAGTAATTAAACTCATACATTTTTTTTATAATTTAGCATAATGTTAATATTATTTATTCAATCAAGTGGTCATACTCAATGTTCTCAAAGCTCTCCCTTTTCCTTTAATCTTCTTTTTATACAACCAGCCCTTCCTCTTCCTCCAAAATTTCTCCAATATCTGAGTTATATTCATTTGGCTCATTCATAGCTTCCTGTTTTTCAAAAATGTCTTTAAAGAAAGTCAGTTGTTCCTTCTCCCTCCAATTTGCGTGAAAGTGTTTAGTCATCAGGGTATTCAAGTCTTGCAGTTTCTCTTTCTTCAGAGTTGTTCCTTCCTCTGTTACTGTAGGTGCAATGGAATGTAAAGGTTTGCCCCACTTCAGTATGTTTTTTCCTTCACCCATGTCCAAGTTGTAGTTCACCTCACCTCGCACCACAAAGCTCTTTGTGTTTGTTTTTCGTAGAATTATCCTTTTGCAAGGTTTGAGCATAAAATGCCATGCACCAGGCTCTTTTACAACCTGAGACACCGCCTCTTTCCACTCAAACACAGGGCAGTCTTTTCCTAGGTTGATGACAGTTGCATGGCATCCAATAATGTTTATGTAATCTTTGTCGGTTAGATGAGTATAATGTTTCTTTACTGCAGAGTCAATATGGCCAAAGATCCTGTCTGGTGGAATAAACGAATGTTCCACTACTGGAAATATTACCTTTGTTTCTTTCACCGAGGATGGAGCATCTTGTGATAAAAACTTTCCCAACATACCGATCAGAATCTTGTTCTTGTTTTGGCCTCCACAGTCGTCGGCTACCAATTTCACAGTATGGTAGCTTGAAAGATCTGTGAAAGTCAATCTGTGGTAAACGGCCGATGCAATTTGGTTAGACCCCTTTTGGTATTCATTTTCCAACCAAACATAGGCGAAAACTTTATCTTTGCCTTGAGGATCTTTAGAAGAACCCTGGCAGATGGTAAAATTGTATATGTACATTTGGCGTAAATAGTACGCTGCTTGGTCGAGTATTTTGGGAATGGATTGATTTTTCTGACAGTCAAAACTAAAGGTAATTTCGCCATCATTGTGTTGACGCAAATGCTCGTAAAATGCATCTGCTCTTTTTTTGTGTACAGTTAATTCTGTCTTTAAGTCTTATTTCATTTCTGCATCACTACAAGACTTTATTCGTTCAGTGAGAGAAAGACACTGAGAGCAGCAGTCTGTGGCAGGAGAACCAAAGCCAATATTGTAATCATTATCAAAAATACATCGGAAAAAGTCATACTTCACAGCTAGATTTGTACTACATGATTCTGAATATTGGGACCAAAGTTTTCTTATACTAAGTTCACTTGATAGATACTGGTGGGTTGTATTATTGCTTCGGCAGTAATGGGACTCTAGTACCTGAATAGATTCAATTAAGGTTTACACAGCTTGTTTCCTTTCAGAATAAATCTTTGATTTACGGTCACCTCCTCTCTGTTCAGCTGGAGCGTCGCCTGTCTGAAGGAGCCTTTTGCACAGTAATTGGACTCTGTCTCTTGATACACTCAAACTTTTGATGAAGAGCTTTTTACACACAAGCACACTTTCAACTTTTCTGTCTTTCAAACATGGTATGAAATATTTTGTAGTTACCTCATTTCTGTATTCCATGTTACCAATGCGAGATCTTTGACGATTGTTTGTGTCAGCATAAAACTTTTGATGAATCCGTCTTACATCCTGCATTGTTAATCACTGCAGTGAAAAGCCTTTACAGCCTTATGTTGGCAAGAGGGTCGCTGAGGGAATGAAGATGCTGAGTGCCTGTAACATAAGATTGTCCAATTTTGTTAAGTCAAGGCTACCTAGCTATATGTGACCATTCTTAAGTATACTAATGAAATAACATCTGAACAAAGTTAAAAAGATTTAGTAGTAGGCCTACCTCTTATACTGTGAAATGTATAGTTGAAAAAAAATACTGCCGGAGTTTAATTGCATTATTCTCACAGACAACCCGATGGCAGGAATGTGTAAAAACTACGGGCTTGGTTTAATTTGAATAAACTCATCCATGGCGTAAGCATTGTTTGTCTATTACTGAGTGCTAAATAACATTATTAAACTAGGAGGGTACCGTAATCTAAAATAACCAGATAGGCCTAATGCACACGCTTTAAAAACATTATTATTTTCACTAACAACCAATTAGGCCTAAGGTCTTGAATTACAGGACAATGCTTATATACTGGCCTATTATTCCTTATTTAAGACGTATGAAACTAATTTGTTAGGCTATTTAAAATTAATAATTAAATAATAGTAATAATAGTAATTAGGTCAATGGACAAACATAAAACCTATAACACACAAACATGACATAGGCCAAGGAATATTAACCTATATGTGTTAAAATGTTGAAACTAAAGTGGCAAAATAAGACACAAGCTTACCTCATTTGTTTAGCAACATTCCTTTTCTAATTTTCATCATTTATTCTCTTCTTTCGACCTTTCCCAAACTGTGAAGGTTGTACTTGAATAGGGTTCATGGTTTAATAATCACTAAAAATTAAGTATACTCAACAAACACAATGTTTTGTTCATAAACATCAAAATTCCAAAAATAATAATACATTGGCAGTGGTGCCAGCCCGAAAAATCTCATCTGTAATAATTATTATAATATAAAAATACAAAACTATACAGCAAACTAAGCAGAAGTAGAGAAAAGTTTAGTTAGGCTGCAATACATAAAGAAAAATAATTAGTTTTGACACAGTTTCAATCTTTATTACAGAGCACTTCTGTGGCACATGACGAATTGTGCAGCAGTTTGTTTTGGTTGGACAAAACGGGTTTTGAAACATTATGGCTACTGGACTTGACGAGCTCTGCTGCAGTTCATGATTTCCAACACTCAAAAAAGAACGGAAAAAAAGGGTTTTGCTGCGTTTATGTATTATAAGATGGTGTATAAAGTGACAGTGATCAAAATGGCTGTGTCAACTCTATTTCGATATTTCGTGGACATTACGAGTTTTGCAAATGGACTACTCAGTTATAATCTTCATCCTTTTCTGCTTCTCGCTCTTCTAAAAGATATTGCAACTTCCTTTCTTGTAGCTTAACAAGCTTGTCGGTACTTGAGTCCTGACATCTTTGTGCTCTTCTTCGTGAATGCTGAGAGCTAGGAATAGTCGGCCGGGATACAGGTTGTGGCAATGGTTTTTCTGAAGACGTATCTTCACCTAATAAAGGATCGATGGCGTGTCTTTCTTCATCGTTGGTAAGAAATTGTAGGTTCCCTACCTGGCATTCCTTATGCTGGCTTCTTTTCTAAGATTCCCGCTCATTTTCCCTGGAGTCATCTGGTCCTTCAAGAAAGCCGGTAAATTGAAAAATACCAAGCCACTTTCCTATCTTGAGGCTCCGGTGCCTCCACTTTTAGGTTCTTTGGTCTGCTTCAACTCTTTCCAATATCTGTCCTTTATATTTTTCCACTTCTTCTTGATCTCAGCTTCTGCAAAGGATCAAAACTTACACAAACGTTGAATGCTGAAACTTCCAAACGACAATTAATACGTTACAATTAGACTAGTTTCACAGTCGGTGATACTAATGTGTAGCTGTCATTAAAATTTTACATTAATTGTTTTGATAGTTTGTTATTATTATTGTTATTATTATTTGTTTCAGAGTTTTAGCAACAGGATATTCGTTCAAAACCTTTGTCTTTTCATATCGTATGAGGGCATCGACAGTTAGAGTAAAAGTTAATGACACGTTTAAAGCTATATGACTGTAATTGTTAGATGCTCACATGCCAGTACCGTCGTAACAACAGCTCATTGCCAACACAAAAAGATTCTGGGAGATCTGCAACTTTCCGAACTGTGTTGGTGCCATTGATGGAAAACAACGTCGAATCAAATGTCCACCACAATCTGTTTTCGTTTATTACAACTACAAAAAGTTATTTTCTGTCGTTCTACATGGATTGACAGATTCAGACTATAAATTTATATCTATTGAAGTTGGAGGAAGAGAAAGTCAAAATTATGGTGGAAGGGAACATTTGCAGCATCAGCACTTTACGAACGTTTGATAAACAATACCTTCAATATGCCTCCAGATACCTAACTCCCTCACTCCAATATGCCTCTAGATATCGAGCTCCCTCACTCCAATATGCCTCTAGATATCGAGCTTCCTCACTCCAATATGCCTCTAGATACCGAACTACCTCACTCCAATATGCCTACAGATATCTAACTCCCTTACTCCAATGTGCTTCTAGATATCTGACTCCCTTACTCCAATGTGCTTCTAGATATCGAACTCCCTCACTTCAATATGCCTCTACCTACGCGTACGGTAGCTCACCACATTTAATACAAATTTAATACATTACATATTTAAATCTAATTCAAAATTGTACACATTCTATTCAGATTGGTTTTTGTTTGGGCAAGAACTGTAGTGTGCGAGCTCAAAACATTTCTAATTTTACAAAGTTATTCAAACTTTTAATGGGGAAACCGGCACGAAATATGTGGTAGCCCGTACACACGTGTAAATTAATATATTCACAACTAGAGAAATGTATGATGTCACTAGTATCGTAAAAGAATACTGTTAGTGTTAACATATTTTACTTTGTAGAAAAATAATAGTGCCAATGCATCGTAGTATATAAAAATAAATATATAGTCTACTCACCCATTAGTCTTTTAATCGACATATTTTTACTAGCGTACAAAGCGGCCACAATCAAAGGTATACATTTTAAACTCATTGTTCTTTTCACATTGCTTCAAAAGCAATAAAGGCATTGCTAGAAACAGATTGTGAAGGATAAACTTACTTTCCCAAGCCAAAGTATCTGTCATCTCTTTACATAGCCTGTCAACCATCCCCCGGTCGTAGGGCTGGGGATGCTCCACCTGCCATAAAGCTTTTTTCTTATACACCTGCAGTGATTTCTATACTATAGTGGATGGACCCCTTGCAACGAAACCAAATCGTGACGCTAAAGTTTGTCGTCTGCTTGCAAGCGAGGGGACAGATTTAACGGTTTCTTTCAATCTTCTTGTGTAAAAACATGTGTCTGGAGAGTAAAAGTTTTTTAAATAGTGAAGTATTATATACCCCACTTGACTGAAGACATATTTACATTGTGATAAAATAGGCGATTCGATGCGGGGAAACTCTAGTTTAGGTTGGTACCACTGTTAAATGGGTCGTTCGCTTTTTTTTAACTGATCTGTGATGAAATTGTGTATCATTTTATATAATGTTTTGGTTATTATAACATGTATTGTCAAGTCTAAAACCGGTTAATTATTTCTATAAACTTGTGTACTCTGAGAGGTTATGGGCCCAGGTTTGTGGGGATTTGTGGATTTTAGGACGGGTAAAGCTATAAGTCAAGTGTGCGCAGTAGTACTCGTGAACTCTAAGTGTTTGCCTGTTGTTTGTGACACCGTTGCCAATCACCATAGCTATTAAAGTTTTAGAAGAAGACAAAACGAACATAATTTCTTTTTTCGACGGCACTAATTTCTATAATCGGATGTTTCGGGTAGAAAAATCTTCTAGACTGTTGATGTATTTTAACATCTTTTTATATTATTTGATAACTTTTAATTTTTATCTCTCATCCTTTGCTAACGCAGCACCCCAACAATGGTTAAATCAAAATCCCTAAGGCAACTGTAAGTAAACAACCATACGCACTAAATAAATAAAAATGTATCGCTTCCTATCGCTAAACAACGTTTTGAATAAACTCTAATAATTGTGAAACCAAAAGTGCCTTTTTATTGCAAAAACCAACAGGTTATGGGCCCAGGCACGTAACGACATTAGTGCGTGATTGATTTTGTTAAAATAAATTCACTTGGTGCGATATTTTTGGAGAAAATCCGACGAGACATTTTGAGGTTAGGACGACGCGGCCACGCTCACAATGGACTCGACGAAGATTATCAACGTTGGACTTCTGGAAGGAAAAGGAAACTGGAATACATGGCGATACAAACTGAGCATTTGTTTACGAGGTATCCCCGGAGCGACAGACGTAATTGAAGGCAGGTTAGTCAAACCAAGGGCGTTGTCTGATGAAGCGACCGCGGCACAAAGAGCGGAGTACCAGACATCGCTCGACGCTTTTAATAAGGCAGACAGCCATGCGTTGATCGTTTTAACCGCAAATATGACGGAAGAGACACTTCAGAAAATAATGCGTCTCAAGTCAGCCCGGGAGGTGTGGCTCGAACTGCACAAACTCTTCGACGGCGTCTCCGAAGACAAGGTTTACAATTTATGCCTTAAGTTCTTTAGTTATGAAAAAGCCGTTGAAGATGATATCGCTACGCATGTCTCAAAATTAAAGAATTTGTGGAGCGAACTAAAGCAGGAAATGAGTAACGACGCCGAGCTAACCTCAAATTTGCCAGATTTATTTATGATCTGTAAAATTTTAGGTACGTTGCCTGAAGATTACTTTTCATTCAAGTCGAGCTGGATGCTGATGTCAAAAGCTGACAGGACAATCGACAATTTGACGAACCAGCTGTGTGCCTACGAGAATGCACTGAAAGGCAAACAAGAGTCATCTCAACAAGAAGCCCTCTATGTTAATTCGTCAAAGCAGCCAAACAACTCGCACAAGAATCAGCAAAAGGGTGACAAAAAGAAATTTTGCACCTACTGCAAGAAGAAAAATCACCTAGCAAAGGTATGCAGGAAGCGAATCGCGGATGAAGCACTTGGCAACAAAGCCAGCAACTCGGAAAATCCGGAAAAGGGTGCAAATATGATCCTGACTACGGTAGCCTCGACTGTGATGAACTTGGAGTGCAACTCCAAGTTCTGGTATGTAGATAATGGAGCAACAAGTCATGTTTCTAATAACAAAAATATTTTTAGGACGTTCGAGTCTTTTTCTACAAACCACACAGTGATCACAGCGAATGGCGTGAAGGTTGCGGCTATTGGTAAAGGCGACATTGACATCGAAGCAGAAGTCAACGGCAAGATGCACAAGCTCACGTTGGCTGATGTATGGTGTGTTCCCGGGATCCAGAGAAATCTATTCTCAGTCCTTGCAGCGCAGGATAAGAACAAGGAAAGCAGGTTCATCTCGTCTCCAGAGGTTTGCAACTTCATCGTCAACGGCGAAGTGAAACTGACTGGAGTTCGTGAGCGGTTTGGTGGACTCTACAGGCTGAACGTGAAGAACGTGAACGACATTCCATCCAATGAAGTCAACGCAACAGAAGCAAACAATCTTCTCCAACTTTACCATGAACGATTCGGACATCAGAACAAGCGACACGTGAAATCCCTTCTGGACAAGCTGGGAATTCATGTCAACTTGGACAGTGAACTTTGTGAAGGCTGCGTCTATGGCAAAGCTCATCGTCTGCCTTTCGGTACGAGGTCTAAGACAACGGAACCGGGAGAGCGGATCCACACAGATGTTTGCGGTCCATTCAAAGAGTCCATGTCAGGATACTTGTACTTCGTCCTCTTCAAGGATGACTACACAAAGTTCAGGACCATCTACTTTTTGAAAGAGAAGTCCGAAGTTGCAGAGAAGTTGGCTCAATTCGTTGCGGAAGTCAAGACTCTTGGACACAACATCAAAGAGCTGCTAAGCGACGGTGGCAAGGAATTCGACAACACGCATGTCAGAAAAATCCTACAAAAGGAAGGAATTGTTCAACGCATTACGATGCCCTACACTCCAGAGCAGAATGGCTCCAGTGAAAGAGAGAACCGCACCGTGGTTGAAACTGCTCGAGCAATGATGTATGCTCATGGAAAGCTGCCTCAGATGCTTTGGGCCGAGATGATCAACACAGCAGCCTATGTTCTCAACAGGACAGGACCTTCCCGAGTTGATGGAAAATCTCCCTACGAGTTGTGGCATGGCAGTAAACCAGGTCTGAAACATCTTCGGGTGATCGGATCTACCTGCTATCCACACATTCCAAAACAACAAAGGAAGAAGATGGATCCAAAAGCAATCAAAGGAATTCTCATCGGATACGACAAAGACGACGGCTACAGGATCTTCTGTGAAGAGGAAGGAAGACTCATCAGATCAAGAGATGTCATCTTCGAGGAAAAGGTGCTAGAGCATAAAATCGACAACTATCTTCCGGAAAGTCTCGACTCTGCTGCTGAACCAGTGGATTCAACTTCTGAAGAAAGTCAAGAAGATGATGACAAAACGCAAAGCGAAGAAAATGATGATGAATTCTGGGATATGAGTACTGTTGATGAAGAAGAAGGTCTAGATGAACAAGTTCCAGATAGTGCTCCAAGTCCAGATGAAGAAGCCATCGTCAAGCGCCTTCGTAATCGTTCGTCGCTCAAACCTCCAGAGAAATATCAGGACTTCGTGATGCTTCTCTCTAGCCCTCTTCAGGAACCTGGATCCTACAAAGAAGCCATGCGATCGGATCAGCAAGATCGTTGGAAAGAAGCTATGAGTCGTGAGATGAAAGCTCTTGAAGAGAACAAGACTTGGGAACTGGTTGATCTACCCCCAGGAAAAAGAGCAATCTCGAATAAATGGGTCTACCGGATCAAAACCAACGCCGATGGATCGATTGATAAATACAAAGCCAGACTGGTCATCAAAGGCTTTTCACAGCGGAAAGGAGTGGACTACGATCAAACCTTCAGTCCAGTTGCAAGAACATCAACTATAAGAACTTTACTCAGTGTTGCTGCCAACGAGAAGATGAGACTAGCACAAATTGACGTCTCAACAGCATTCCTCTATGGTGACCTCCAGGAAACCATCTACATGCAGCAACCTGAAGGACATAGTGATGGATCCAACCGGGTTTGCTGCCTGAAGAAAAGCTTATATGGACTGAAGCAAGCTCCTCGATGCTGGAACAAAAAGTTCAGCAACTACATCGTCAGCTTGGGATTCAAGCGAAGTAAAGCGGATCCCTGTCTGTTCGTGAGACGAAAAGGACAGAAGAAGATGTTTTTCGTTCTTTACGTTGACGACGGACTGATTGCAGCTGAAGATGAGCAAGAACTTCAGAAGTTCATCAACGATCTGAAAAAGGAGTTCAAAATCACCTCCATGCCGGCGTCTTATTTTCTAGGATTGGAAATCAGCCGAGAAAAGGACGGATCAATTAGTGTGAGCCAGAAACACTACACGGAGACCATACTCGAGAGATTTGAAATGACCAACTGCAAAACTGTATCTACTCCAATTATCAAGGACAACGATGCAGAAGAAAGTCCTCCAAATCCTGACTTCCCCTACAGACAAGCTGTTGGAGCACTTATGTTCTTGATGTGCGGCACACGACCAGACATCGCATATGCTGTCAGCGTGGTGTCCAGAAACCTCGAAAATCCAACCAACCGTGATGTTCAGAAAGTAAAAAGGATTCTGCGGTATCTGAGAGGAACGACAGACTACGGACTGATCTACAAATCCAACCTGGAAAAAGGTGTATTTGATTGTTTCAGCGATGCAGATCATGGTGGCTGCCTAACTACAGGACGCTCTACCTCAGGAGTGCTCTGCCGGTACTCTGGGGCACCTATTTCGTGGATGAGTCAGCGACAAGCCTCTGTTGCCATATCCACAACCGAAGCTGAAATCGTAGCTGCCAGTGAAGCTGCGAGAGAGATGCTGTGGACCAAGCGGCTTCTGAGCGAACTTGGCCATCTGAAGTCGACACCTACTCTGCAAGTTGACAACGAAGCAGCCATCCGGCTTGCACAAAATCCTGAGTTTCATCGAAGAACAAAACACATTCGGATCAGACACTTCTTTGTTCGCGAATTGGTCACCGATGGGGAAATCAACATTTTAAAAGTTGACACTCAAAATCAGCTCGCGGACATTTTTACAAAACCATTGTTTTCAGTTCATTTTAAATTTTTATGTAACAAAATGGGAGTTTACAAGTTATAAAATAAGGGAGAGTGTTGATGTATTTTAACATCTTTTTATATTATTTGATAACTTTTAATTTTTATCTCTCATCCTTTGCTAACGCAGCACCCCAACAATGGTTAAATCAAAATCCCTAAGGCAACTGTAAGTAAACAACCATACGCACTAAATAAATAAAAATGTATCGCTTCCTATCGCTAAACAACGTTTTGAATAAACTCTAATAATTGTGAAACCAAAAGTGCCTTTTTATTGCAAAAACCAACATAGACGAAATCGATGTGTTGCCTTTTATTCAAGGTGACTATCGGGACTTGGTGAAAATTCTGTATGTTAATAATACTGAAATAAAGGCAGAAGAGGATAAAGTGTTGGACAAGATTCGGAAATCCAATCACAAGTGTAAACCACAGCTTATACCACGAATCTCGGACAGCTACTTGCATTGTGTGAAGGATAAGAACACCGCTTATGATATATGGCAAGTGCTTCGTAATACTTACACTCGCAAAGGTATTGCTAATCAGCTTTTACTGCACAAAACCCTTGTCGATGATGAAATTTGATCCCTCTTTAGAGACCCTTGAATTGAATTTTTTTTAGGTTGTGACCTACCCCCAACATTATCCCACACAAATAACACACAGAGGTAAGCACAAGAGAGTTATAAATTTATTTCGTAAATAACATAATACAGCTTAATGAGGGAGAGGCACGTAAGAGTTTTATAGCGTTAAGCAAGGACTTAAGCCAGATGGGCTACAAGACATAACGGTTACCGCCAAGGCCAGATTGGCACTAAAATAATAACAAACATCAGACGGCCCCTTATGCTTAGACGTCCCAGAATGGCGTCATCAGAGAATGGCAATAAAAATCTAATAAATTGGTCTCCTGTTACACAAAAATAAATGTTTTTCAATCTCACGGGCAGAGAGCCAACACAGGCCCAAACTCCAAAGCATTAGGTGAGACAAGAGCTCAAGTACCTAACCTAAACAACGATAGGGGCATTAATATAATACCTGACAAAATACAAAGTTCAATGTCAAGTAAGAATACCTAAATGATTTAATAACAAACAGAGCGCCCTCCGTGGATGCAAGTACTGGGTGGCCCGCGGCCCCACATTTAATAACCATAAGAATATAGACACAAGCAAATAAACAAGAATAAACTATCCTAACTTCAACATCCAACAAATTGTCAGTACAAGAATTTAACCCCTCAGCCGGTTCGCGGCCCCACATTTAACTAACCTAGAAAGGAAAACAAGGTGGCAAATATAAACTATTTCTACCCTTCTAAATAGGTCCTGATGGCAAAAATTAAAGTTAACATAACGTAGCTTTCCTAGGTTTGTTATACCAAATCGCAAAACTTTCCGTGAGGCGGAAATTAAAGGTACAAAAAATATTAATGGAGACAAAGGTTTTCCCCAAGTTAACATTGCCTTAAGGGCAAGGACGACCATCTGATCATCGCAATAAATATTAATCGTGTATATATATATATTACTGAAGTCCGAAACATTGAATTATGAAAGATAGAAGTTTTAAAGCCAAAGTGAATTTAGAAAAGAGGGACGAGCCTACATATTATTATTATTATTATTATTATTAGCACCGCGTCTTACTACCCATTCGGGTTATACGCACTTACGCTAATGTGTAATGGTAGGGTGATTGTGAGATGAAATGAAGGACCTACAGTTTAACGTGGAATCCGAACCACGGTGGAGGCCTGGCATTCCCCACATTCACAAGATGTCTTGTCAGAGGTGAAGGAAGGGTTTGGTAATCAGATAGATCTGTGCCGGGACCGAGGATTGAACCCCGGCCGCTAGCACTGAAGTCTGACACCTTACCCCTAGACCACCAGGTCACCTCTACATAATAGTTAAGCTATTTACCTTGTAAGCCCAGAGCGTAATGTGTAACACTACTCTGGACTCCGACCATTAAATACCCTACGGTAATTATGTGTTCTCAGTGCGCGGAGTAAGGGGAGGTGGTTCTACCAGAACATACTCGATAGCCTACGAGCATCGGTCACAAGCACAAATACAGTCCATCAAACTTTTAGAAAGCGCTTGGCAGCGCACGCAGCTTGTGCTCATCGCCGTTCGCTTGTCTGTTTATTCCCTTGGAAGAGGGGAAAGGGGACTCCAACAAAATTACAAAATTAGCAGTCTGTTTACAGGCAGAAATAAAAGAGTATTATCTGCGCGGACCCCATTATGACACTAATGCAATTTCCCTGGGTTGCGCACCTAAGCTAATATTATCTCGTGAAGCATGACTACAAGACCAAATTTGTATCACTATCTACTGAACTGTAATAAGCAAAGAGAATTGACAACCTGGTGGTAACCATCAATAACAGTGAACTGATGCTCATGACGTTCAGGGCGTCATGATTAATCTAGATTCAAAAGATTACTGGAACTTGTGAATTTCTGTAAATCCAAAAAACTAAAGCGTCATATTTTCTAAGCCAGAGGCTTTGTATAAGGACAGTGTCAAAGGACCCTTATATAGCGGTCCGGATTTGACTTAAAGAGTCAATTGAACCTGGCTTGTCCATCAGACTGAAGGACACATAAATTAACAAAAGAAACATTTGCATGTTGAAGCTAATTACACATTAACTAAAATCAAAACTAAACGTTTTTCTATAAAAGGCGATACAGTCCTTTTTGATAAATATTACTTAAATTTCATTAAAAGGTAGTTAAGATTAAATTCTCCTAACAAAATTAGAGACCAAGTCCTGGGACTTGACGAGGACGGCTGGATACATAAATACCCCAAATATACTGTCCATGTTAGCGCCGAGTTGAGTCGGACGATCCATCCTCCTACGATTCGGTTATGGTGATGAGCCCAACGACCCAGACGCCATGTTCCTCCTCTGCATTTGCAGACGGGTATAATTTCCTTCCTTCTACGATTCGGTTATGGTGATGAGCCCAACGACCCAGACGCCAAGTTCCTCCTCTACAGTTGCAGACGGGCAGAGTTTCCTTCCTTCTACGATTCGGTTATGGTGATGAGCCCAACGACCCAGACGCCATGTTCCTCCTCTTCAGTTGCAGACGGGTAGAGTTTCCTTCCTTCGCTCGTAGTGTTGTAGAACCGCTCTGTATTGTGATCCCGCGGATCACCCTTTATATACTGTCAGTCAGGCACGAATATGATAAAGAAGGGGAAGGATAAACTCAGAAGTATTGACGGGAATAAAGAAGAATGAATCTGGGAGATTGGAGAAAAACAGAAGAAGACCATGAGGTTCTTTGGCTGACCGCCAGAGTCACTAGGAGAGCAGTATGGCACGGCGTCATTCTTGAGTACAGTCTTCTCTTCAGAGAGCCGGTTAAGTTTACATGTGTGTGTGTGTGTCTGTGTGGGGCCATGTTTGAATCCGTCCTGTTCTTCAAATGTGGAATTACGATATCTGTAGACATCTTGCTGGGGTGAGTTACCACTAAAGCATCTTATATTTAAAAGTATCTGTATTAATTATATTATTTAGCATCCACTATTATTTTCATGAGGATTTGTGATATAAATGTATTTTTACTATTTTTCGTGTAGGCCGCATGGCAGGCAAGCCTAAGTCTATCCAGCTTCATCCAACGGGAAAAGCACAGCGTTAAAGTGTATTATTCATAAATACAATAATATTAAACCTCTTCTTTGTTATTTAGTACAGTAATTGTCCAAAGACAATATTCTTGACCAACCACGTGTTTGAACGTAGGCCAATACGTAGATTTAGTAGACTGGATCAAGTCCGAGAATATAAACTTTGAGGTAGTTTATATTAAATAAGTTACGATAACACTTTTCTTGCGTAAATTATTATAAGTATTAATTATTTACTTGTAGCTGTTCAATCTAACTGATTAACACGCTACAACTTGACATAATTTTGGCAGGGAACAATCTGCAGAAGTTGAATGACATAAAAACATATCTTATGTCAGAATTCAAGATGAAGTATCTTGGTGGTTTGCACAGCTTTGTAGGTATAAAAATTGTTCAGAAAACTGATGATGTATTCCTTAGCGAAACAACCTACTTGAAGAAAGTTCTCAAGAAATTTGGTGGGGAACAGTGCAAACTTGTCAAGACATCGGTGTAGATAAAGCCCCCTGAAATAACTCCTTCAGAGTGCAAAATATAATAAAACCATACCGTGAATTTATTGTTAGTTTGATGCATGTGATGCTCTACACTCACCCTGATATGAGCTTCTCAGTGAATTTCTACAGCCGGTATCAGAGCAATGCAACAGAAGCACATTGAAATGGACTCGAACGAATATTACGATATGAATTATATTATCCCTTTAGGGGTACATATTCAGTAATATTAATAAAGAATATAAAGTCATATTAACAATTTAGATTTATTTAGTAAACAATAAACAACTTTAGGAAATACAAGTTTTACATGAATATAGGAATTCTTTCCGAAGAACTTTGATGTCGCCTTACGGACCTACGTTGATGCAGACTGGGCCTATGATAGCGATGGTCGTGAATCTACATCTGGGTACTTATCCCAAGATTATGATGTCACTGTTGGTTGGGCTACACGTAAGCAGACTACAGTCACTTTTAGCTCGACGGAGTCAGAGTTTGTCTCCCCGTCAACCATCTTATTTGAAGACAAATGAATAATGTGCTGACATTCTGACAAAGAGTTTGGTTGGAAACAAATTTGATTATTTTTCTAATTATATTGGTTTAATCAAATGCTGATTCACTAGATTTTAGTTTTATGTATTTGAGGGTACATGTAGAACATTTTCCCTACTTTTGTGGTTGTACTAGAATTGAGGAGGAGTGTTATTATTATTAGCACCGCGTCTTACTACCCATTCGGGTTATACGCACTTACGCTAATGTGTAATGGTAGGGTGATTGTGAGATGAAATGAAGGACCTACAGTTTAACGTGGAATCCGAACCACGGTGGAGGCCTGGCATTCCCCACATTCACAAAATGTATTGTCAGAGGTGAAGGAAGGGTTTGGTAATCAGATAAATGTGTGCTGGGACTGAGAATTGAACCCCGGCCGCCAGCATAGAAGTCCGACACCTTACCCCTAGACCACCAGGTCACCATGAGGAGGAGTGTTGAAACAGGCAATTCTATACGGGGTAGTTCTAGTTTAGATTGTTACCATTGTTTAATGTGTCGTTCGTTCTTTTAGCTGTTCTGTGGCTATGCCAATGAACTTATGTATAATTTTAAGGCATGCTCTTAGTTATTATAACATGTATTGTCAAGTATAAAACCGGTCAATTATTTCTATAAACTTGTTTACTATGACAAATTAAAGGATATACAATTTCGTTTTAAAGGTAATATTGTGCATATTATAAGGACAAAATGTTAAATATATTAAAATATATGTATATAACACCCATGGCGTTTAAATTCTTTCAAGACTACAATATATTTAAAATTAGTTTTTAGCTCATATAATGGCTTCAGAAACAACATTATATTTAAAGTTCGATAGCTAAAATGAATAATTGTAGATTCAAACTTAATTACATTCGATTGAATTACAAACTTTGTGTAGTAGTTTTACATTCAAATAATTATCATTTAAATTATAGGCTTGTATGAAGTATTACTATTTTACAATATATTTAAAGTTGTCTCTCAGCTTGTATATTGATTCCAGAAACCATATTATATTTAATGTTTGATAACTATAAAAAATAAGGTCGCTAAAAACCTGTTTACTTTTGTTCGAATGACAAACTTTGTATAGAAGTCTGACGTTCAAACGATCATTTAGCTTATAGGCTTGTAGGAAGTATTACTATTTTAGCCTAAATCAACTTATTTAAAGAATCAAGTCATGAGTGTTGAACTTAGTTATGCTCGTAAAACCTTTTATTAACCCATTTATTTCGTTTTACTAAGCATACGTTGGTATATCTTATATATTCATAAAAATTAGCGAATGATGTTGAAATGTCACATTGCCTTGTAAGTGTGTAAGAGAGAAAGAGATACCCTAAAGTTTCCTTCCCTCATACACAATTGTATGCAGACGACAGCTCGAAAATTTTAGCCACAGATGTCTATCCAGTTATATTAGACCAATGTTCACTTGAGCCACCACAAGTAGGGGCGTTCTATTCATGGACTTTGAATCGATCTAGATCAAGAGGCGTAGTATCGATTCAGGAAAAAGATCGAGTGCGTGTTGAATCAATCTTCCAAAGATCGATCTAAAGATTCACTAACCAAAATCCAAAAGTGGTGCACCTAAATATTTACACCACAAGGGGGGGGGATGATGTATCATTGAAAGGGGGGGCAGCAAAAATGTATCAAGGGAAGGGAAGGGGGGGGGGGCAGCAAAAATGTGTCAAAGGGTTGGAGTGGTGTCAAAAATAAATGAGTGGAGTGGTGGTGAAGATGTCAAAATGTATTGAGAGGGGAGAAGAGGCAGCAAAAATGTATGACTTATTAAATGCATCTGGAAGATAATTCAATTAATTTTGTGGTAACCACAAAGGGCAGTGATTTAAATAGGAACTGTGAAGTCAGTATACCTTATTTGTTTGAATTAATTGTTGCAGACCCAGTTATTGTATTAAAACTAAATACACTTGTTGGTATCTGTCTTGAGGAAACCTCACACACCTTTTTGTCTCAAAACTTGGGAATCCCTAGCTTAGTGGAAGTGTAGATTGTAGATGCTGTCAAACAATTGACTTGTTGGCCCACACGTCACCATGAATATATTACATAAAGCGGTGGTTGTACCACTCTTTGTGTGACTTTACCCTTAAAGGTGACTTCACACGTATGCTGAAATTTGAAAGCAGTACAGTGAGTCCGCACCTCTAGTGGTGTAGCTGTTCACAAAATCGCGGAAAGTTGGGAATATCTGTTTACCCATGATGCATTGAAAGTTGAACAGTCAAACATAAAAAACGAAAATATTACAATCAGTGCAAGTTACTGTATTTTAAATAAAATTATATGTTAAACATACTGCCTAGGTTTATTTTATCATCGATAAAACTCATGGTTTCCAATAAACTCGTTTTTCATCATCACTTTTGAGAAACTCTATCTTGAGAATGTTGTGTGTTTCTAAATAATGCATGTTTGAAAGTTTGCACATGCTCTTATCTGGTCTTCTGTATAAGAGCGTGTGAAGGCCTAAACAGTGTACATAGACCATTCCCTCCTCCCCCTCTCTACACTCGTTTTAAACATATTGTGAGTGACAGTTCTAAATTACATCAGCACAGATCATTTATTCTCAAAACTATGTGCTCTTCAGATATTACAAATTTGTAATTTTAAGTTTTTGGCATTCTTTGGGAAAGTAGTTTACACATTTATTTGAGATCTCGGGGTTTAAATGTGCACGGATCCCAGCTGAGTGCATTGTTGTATGAGTGTTTACAATTATTTAACTTTTTCCTGAAGGTTGCAGTGCGTTTAATCTTAAAACTAAGGGCATCGAGAAGTCTCGTTTGGAAGCTTAACGACATTCACTCTATAATCTCACCAACAATCACTTCAACCCATGGACGGCCGCAGGGGGCAGCTCACTTTCGTTATATTTTGCAAACTATTTTAGCCAGAGGTTAGCCATTGTCGTGTGCTGCTATCTAGCTTTCAATCAAGATGTGGGTTGACATCATCGGTAGAGGCTCACTCCGCATTCAATGTGTGCTACGATAATAAACAGATGACTGCTTTATAGTGAGCGCAGCGCTCGCCCTCGACCCTTCGGGTGTTGAATATTAGCTGATGAACCAAGTGTTTTTTTATATTTATTTAACTTTTCCAACTATAACATTTTGTAAAGAGTAGAAACTATGGTGCATTGATCTATTCTTTTATTTTCATTATAAAAATTATTTTGTGCCATGGTCATTATTTGACAAAAGGAGGCATCAATGCCGTGGCTCGGATGATGGCTAGAGTGCGCTGCTGTTGGCCGTTGGCGCAAGGAAAGGAAGACAACACTCGCTGCGGACCCGAGAGGCAAACTCAACCGTATTTATTACTTAGATAATAAGGAAATAACCACGTTTTCAAAACTTTATTGAATAAAATGTAATATAATAATAATAACAATAATAATAAGACTAAAATTGTTTGAAATACAGCTCTATCAATGAGAAGAACGGAATTGTGTTTTTTGAGATAATATTTAACCAAATTGGGATTCAAAGTTAGTAGTCTCTAGCCAAAATTGATTGCAGTGTTCACCTGTTAACACTGGCCCGGATTGAGATTTTACGCTTTTCATCTTTGAAAATGTTTTTCGCGCAGGTATATGCTGCCAAATACATATATAAAACCCCGAACATATGATGTTGATTGACCATATGCATCGCTCGCAACACATTTATAGAATTCTGTTAGATTCTTCTCTTGAAATTTGCCTTTTAGCCTGTCATCAACCTGCAAATTAATCACTTATATTGAAGGTTGGATAGAAGCTTCTCAATTGCACAGTCAAATGGATTTTGTATTATGGAAATATCTTCTGCACTCGCATCAAAATCCGAAGAACGCTGCTAGATTTGAATTTGAAGATATAAAGTCCATTCTTAGCTCATGAGTCGTGTGACCTAGATCCATCATAAAATCATGGTCAAAAATGTTCAAATTTGTTGGGTTTTTTCTGTGAGAAAATATAAATCCAAACTTTGTGATTTAAAACTGATCAAAAAATTTGTTTCACACATTATGTTGATTTTCTAAACAAATTTTTAATTTTCTGAACTTTAATTCCTATACTTTCAGATTCTTAAAACAAATTTTAAATTTTTTAAGATTCTGTGGATTTGGGTTAGGAAAAAATTCTAGATTAATATTAGAGAAAATTATGCTTTGACTCACGTCTCAAATAAAGTCCTTTCCTTTTGTAAATGGTTGCTCCAAATTAATCTCAAATAACACAAAATTGTTAAACATCAGCCAGTTTAGTTTGGTAACATTTATATATGTTTCAGTTTTTAGAGCTGACTCGGGGTATTTGTTGTTTTTCCTAAATGGAAGTGTGGCAATAAGATATGTAAATAAATAAGAACAGTTTTTGTGGGACTTTACTTCTTGGTAATGTGCATAATATTTACTATTACATTCAAACAAATCAATAAATAGTTAACTAGCTTCTTACAATTTGTGATATTTTCTCAGTTTTCACCCGAGTTAAAAATTTTTTTTAACAAAAATAGACTACCTTTAAAACGCGGTCAAATGAATGAACCATTTTTGAATTATTTGAAACAAAAGTCAAAATAAGAGTTAAATTTTTTCTTAACTCTTATTTTAAGTTAAACATTACATTTATCTGTCATTTGATTGGTCTGTGTGTGGATCTTTTACTGTTGTTTGTTGTCATTAGTGACACTTTTATTACATCTTCAGGGATGTCAACACTTTTATAAATTTCAGGATGTCAACACTTGTATAAATCTTCAGGGATGTCAACACTTGTATTAAATCTTCAGGGATGTCAACACTTGTATTACATCTTCAAGGATTTCAACACTTGTATTACATCTTCAGGGATGTCAACACTTGTATTAAATCTTCAGGGATGGCAACACTTGTATTAAATCTTCAGGGATGTCAACACTTGTATTAAATCTTCAGGGATGTCAACACTTGTATTAAATCTTCAGGGAGGTCAACACTTGTATTAAATCTTCAGGGAGGTCAACACTTGTATTAAATCTTCAGGGATGGCAACAGTTGTATTACATCTTCAGGATGTCAACACTTGTATTAAATCTTCAGGGATGGCAACACTTGTATTACATCTTCAGGGATGTCAACACTTGTATTAAATCTTCAGGGATGTCAACACTTGTATTACATCTTCAGGGATGTCAACACTTGTATTAAATCTTTAGGGATGTCAACACTTGTATTAAATCTTCAGGGATGGCAACACTTGTATTAAATCTTCAGGGATGTCAACACTTGTATTAAATCTTCAGGGATGTCAACACTTGTATTACATCTTCAGGGATGTCAACACTTGTATTAAATCTTCAGGGATGGCAACACTTGTATTAATCTTCAGGATGTCAACACTTGTATTACATCTTCAGGGATGTCAACACTTGTATTAATCTTCAGGGATGGCAACAGTTGTATTACATCTTCAGGGATGTCAACAGTTGTATTACATCTTCAGGGATGTCAACACTTGTATTAAATCTTCAGGGATGGCAACAGTTGTATTACATCTTCAGGGATGTCAACACTTGTATTAAATCTTGAGGGATGTCAACACTTGTATTAAATCTTCAGGGATGTCAACACTTGTATTAATCTTCAAGGATATCAACAGTTTTATTACATCTTCAGGGATGTCAACACTTGTATTACATCTTCAAGGATTTCATCACTTGTATTACATCTTCAGGGATGTCAACACTTGTATTAAATCTTCAGGGATGTCAACACTTGTATTAAATCTTCAGGGATGTCAACACTTGTATTAAATCTTCAGGGAGGTCAACACTTGTATTAAATCTTCAGGGATGGCAACAGTTGTATTACATCTTCAGGGATGTCAACACTTGTATTAAATCTTCAGGGATGTCAACACTTGTATTACATCTTCAGGGATGTCAACACTTGTATTACATCTACAGGGATGTCAACACTTGTATTAAATCTTCAGGGATGGCAACACTTGTATTAAATCTTCAGGTGATGTCAACACCTTGTATTACATCTTCAGGATGTCAACACTTGTATTAAATCTTCAGGGATGGCAACAGTTGTATTACATCTTCAGGGATGTCAACACTTGTATTATATCTTCAGGGATGTCAACACTTGTATTAAATCTTCAGGGATGTCAACACTTGTATTACATCTTCATGGATGTCAACACTTATTACATCTTCAGGGATGGCAACACTTGTATTAAATCTTCAGGGATGTCAACACTACTACTGATAAAAGTATTAATTATGTTTTGTTATACCTTCTGTGAAATATCTAACGCTGGTATTGCTATTTTTCCTTTAAATGCACTTTTCGTTCAAAAGACAAAGCATCAGTAGAATTATTTAACAAAAAGTCAATCGACTCAAAAGAGTCATTGTTGATGTCTACAGCATCCACGTCTCCCAATTTTTGCTAAAGTAGATACACTAAATCCTAAAACATTAATGATATATATATATTATGATACGAAATTTAAAACAACTCAATAGAATAATAAAATTCAAGTCACAATCATAAAACTTAACTAATCTACACTGAAATAAACGTTTAAAACACACTGTGTATGGTCAGAATGTAACACCCGCGAGTCTAGGATAGCCGGCTTGCTGGTCGCCTTCAGTTGCACACGCGTCCTCCCCCTACACCCCAAGCTCCCCGCGGGCCTGATGCTCCAGGAGAAACAGCCCTCATCACTCGGAAATATGCTGGTACACCCTAAACTCAAAACTGAACATGACAGAACCTTCATTCAACCACAAGGCTAACAAAACCTGCCAGATACATCATCCAGGAGCCACTTTCTCCAGCAACATCACCAGCTCCATCTATACCATCAAAGGCAGCAACACATGTGAGTCCAGTAACCTAATTTACCAACAATGTACTGGACAATATGTTGGCCTCACCCCTGAAACTCTCCGTAAACGAATGAATGGACACCGCCATGACACCAAAACCAAGAATCCAGAAAAACCAGTCTCAGCACACGCCTCCAATCATAACGTCAACTTTGAGGACTGTCAAGGTGTTGAAATCACTCTACAAGACACAATGTAATATCTCTCAGGTAAGAAGATGGGAACTGGCACAACAATGGATCACAAAGTCTAGAAAACCACCCAACCCTAATATTCGCTAATTTCAACCCACAGGCTACACCAGCACCATCTACCTTTCATAGAGTAATAGAGAAACATTCAGAGAATTTCATCTCCACCAGAGAAGTTGTCATCCTTACCAATCAAGTTGGCATCACTGAAGAAGGTGACCTGGTGGTCTAGGGGTAAGGTGTCATACTTCTGTGCTGGGGTCCAGGGTTCAATCCTCGGTCTCGGGACAGATTTATCTGATTACCAAACCCTTCCTTCACCTCTGACAATACATCTTGTGAATGTGTGGAATGCCAGGCCTCTACCGTGGTTCGGATTCCACGTTAAACTGTAGGTCCTTCATTTCATCTCACAATCACCCTACCATTACACATTAGCATGTGCGTATAACCCAAACGGGTAGTAAGACGCGGTGCTAATAATAATAATAACCACTGAAGACAACATCCTGTTTAGTCTAATTACTACTACTTCTTTGAAATATCGAAGTGTGTGTAAATATGTGTTAGTGTTTTTACTCTTATTTGTGCTTTACCATTTTCCTAATATTCTATCATTTTATTTATGATATTGAAAAGTATGAGTTTTAATATTTGAACATTTATTAATAATTTTAATGAAACTAAAATCATCTGTTATTTAAATATATTTTTAACAAACTTATTTCTTCTTTATTTTCTTTTGTCTTCTCCTTGTTTGATAGTAGCTTAGTCTTTGTAACACCTGTCGAAGTTACAACAATAAGAACAGTACTATTGTCTACAAAATATATAATGGTTAATGCAACTCACCTCAGCCTACTGAAGTCAAAACGTCCCACCCCACTTAACCTTCAATAACACACAATGACCCCAATCTACTAGCCCAGTCGACTGACCGAGTCACATGAAGCCTGGGATAGTTCCGTCATCACGTGTCTGTCCAATAGTTTTTCCTTCCTCCCCTCCCTGTTTCTATCCTGCAGGCTTCAGTTTGAGCTGTCGAGTGATTATATACCCCTATGTTTGCCTTGAAAAATTACTCTTGCTTAACTTTTTGTTGAGGATGCTTCTTGTCTAGTAAAATGTAAGTTATTAAATTCTTTTTCGGTCTTCCATTCAAAATCATCTTTTCGACATGTTGATATTTAACCTAAATCTTTTGGCTAAAAATTATTGTCAACAAATATTTTAAATTCATCTTATTTGAAATATATGTATTGGAAAATATTTGAATGATGAGTTTGTTGAGCATAGTTAATAAATTCGGAAAATGATTGGTTTGTTAACTAAATTAGAGTTTAGAGCTAGGAAAACTTATATTATTATTCTAATCGACTTATAAAATTAGAGTTTTTGTACAGTGGCATAAAATGAAACTCAAGGTTAGAATGGTCCAGTTTGTGTTGTGTATTATAGAAATATTGTAATACTTTGTAAACAAAATGTAAACTTATTGGGAGAAAATGGAATGTCTTAAAGTAATATAGCCCTTTTGAATGAAAGTTTTCCTTTGGTATATTCCTAACAAGAACTTTAATCTTTTAGACCCATAAGAAATGGTTGCAAGTTTTGATGTGGTTCTGAAGTAATTGCATTTTGAGTCAGTCAGTTGGGCTAGATTGTATATGTAATTGCAATTTCTCCTATTTATTCCAATTATATAGAATTTCCTGTACTAAATAAATGAAAGAAAATATTCTAATTGAACTTTTTGCCATACCGGGTCAGCTACTGTTTATATTTATATTTCCTACCCAATATATGTATATATTCCCTTTTTGGCAAGTTGGGTGTCATGTGAAGGGATCCGGCTGGAAACAGCACATATATAATGTTGCTTCCTTTTGTCCCAAGGATGAAGGATGGGTGCAGAAGAAAATAAAAATAAAGAAAATATAATGTCATTTATTACTCCTTACCAAATCAAATATGAACATTATCAAAAATTATTAGTACATTTTTAAGTCATACCTTTTTTTTTCTACAGACATTTAAATTTGTTTGCAGATTTCTTTCATTGATTTTTTAGTCTATTTTTGTGGATCCAAACAATAGTAATTTTAAATTTGTATTTTTGTGTGATTTGAAATTTAAAAGCTTGGATTCATGTTGGCTTGACAAAAATATATTAATATTTGCTATAACTTATTAATAAATGTAAATTAATTAAATTATATAAGGATTGTTTTATAATTTTAATTATTTTTTTCAGTCTTTTCAACTTCTGTACATAAAATAGTTTTGCAGTAATAGTACTGTTGATTAAAACCAAATAAAATAATAAACACTGGGGGTATTTCACTTTGATATTTCATGTACAAGACAACACTTGCAGGTAATTTAGTTGCACCAAACTTTGAATTTGTGAGGAGCTTCATTTTATATTTTGAACTTATCAGTAAAATTAACAAATGGTTTTGAACAAAAATGTCAAATTTCTGTAAACTCTAAAATTTTAGTCTTGATATATTTTCCAGTTTCCAACAAACTTTAAAATTTTTATACCGAGAACACAAAGCACATCTCGAGTGTGTTTGTAATTTGCCGGTAATAAAGATAAACAACTAACAGACAATACAAAATTACCCAAATTTGAATAACATACTGTGGTTTCGTTGTATTATATTTGTAGGACGGTGGAAAGAAACAAACACAATATGGCTGCCTAACCTAACCTAACCTAACAATCCTCGGACCTACGGATAGTCCTTGCCAACATCCGCCCTGCCTCTTTTTTTATGTAATTATGTAGATGTTTATATTAATGGTGTGAGATAATTCACCATAAGCACTGTTATAAAATGAATCAAAATGTATCGTACTTAACAGGAATTAAGAATATATAAATACTTTTAATTAATCTGAAGACCAAGGTCGTTGAATCCAGGTCTCAACATTTGTAATTAAAATGGGCCCACTACACCGTTCTTGACCGTCTCTGTCTTAGGTAAGCAGTGTTCTGTCCCAGCCCCCAGTGGCAGCAGTGTAAAGTGTGAGCTGTGTCATATTGTGTTTGTCTTTTTTATATGTTTCTATCCATCTTTCCTACAACTTCTTAAGATATAATACAATTACCTCAAAAAAATAAAGGAGAGATAGAGATCTCTCATTCAGAGGTCTTGAGGTATCCGATACTGTAACAAAACATATTAATGGCTGAGATAGGACCAGATAATATTATAACACCTTTAAAACAAAATATGATGAAAGAAAATGCCGGAGATTCATAAGCTTTGTGTAAACTAGTATAGTTATGAAACTGGCTACAATTAAATGCTAAACCACAGTCAAAAATACCTTCATCAAGTTTCTAGTTCAGAAAAAAATTTGAAAGCAATCAAAATTAAACTAACGCTACATTTTAAATATTAATTACATTGTTTAGAATACATTTACAATAATCCTCTAATATAAATTATACAATGGTTCGACGTTGCTCTGGCAATTTTGAATAGTAATTGACAAGTCACATATTTTCAACAATGTTCATAAAATAATAAAATGCTACAGCTAAACATCAGTATCTATCCAAATGTTGGGTTCATGAGGGTTACGAACCAAGTTCTCTTGTGAATGTGACCTATATGTATACACACACGATAGAATTACTAGCATTGCCTGCCGCGGAGCGAGAAGTGGTTCTGGCAGAGGTAGGAATGTCATTAAGACCTAGTCTTGGGAACAGGCCCCAGTCATGTCAAAATATCTTTTTATCTTTAGGAAAGGATTAAAATTCACTAGAATATTTACAAAAATAAACCAAAATGACTGAAAAATTAAGTGATTTTTTTTAAACTGTGACTTTGCAAAGTAAAAATTATTACTCTTGGCAAAACTTTTTTAGTATAAAAATGAAGATATAATTAAATGTTTAGTATCAAGTGTAAAACTTATCCCCACAGTTAAATGGAGCACACACAAATGTTGTGTTTGAAACGTAAATAAAAATAACACAAGGTGAACTAGACATTAGTCCAAGGCTTGCTGACAAACAGCGTAGCCGATGTTTCCTGTGGATTATGACAGTTCTAGCGAGCGCATAAAGTGTGTTAGAGGGGAGGTTATACACAAAAACAGTCACAACACTCAAACCATCCACATGTGCAGTTAAAACAATTTTGATCCCCTTTAAAATCACACTTTTAAAAGTCCTTGGATAAATTTGTCAATTCTGAACACAAGCTTTAAAATAACAAAATTTCTAACGGTGCCAGCAAGTACCTTCTGGAGATAATGTGAGCCCTTCACCATATCTGCGTGACCATTTCGCACAGTTCTCCTCTCAGCTGCTGTAGGGAAAAACAAGTGATGCACTTTAACAAACACAATCTTAAGTCCAAACCTCTTGATAAAAAAGAGGTTCTTGTTGAAGAGTATAAGAATCATTTCAGTTTTTACCGAGCGAGTCATCAAAAGATGGTGGACAGTGTCTGTGAGCTTGTGACTGTTTTTCTGATCAGTTAGTGAGTTTGTGGACAGTGATCGAGCCCACGGGTTAACTCGCAACAAGCGCTTCTTCACAATTCTCTATGCTCAAGTTTGAGTCTTTATTTTCACTCCTCAGATCCTCCCCCTCCTCTTTTTTATCACCATTTGCAGAATCGTCTTCACTATCGTTACTGACAAACTCTTTTTCTTCGTCTGTTTGGTTTGACGAGAATTTTGGTACAAATGTGGTCCACTCATCCGTCTTGTCGTCCAGGTACTCGATGCTGTTCAAGAAGGTTTTGCCTGAAAGACAACATTTTAAATGAACAAGAGATACGAGGAAAGAGAAGATGGAAGAAAACTCCATGGGGGAAAGGAAGCAGAGAATGTGGGAGAAAACATGGAGAGTTGTTAGCTGTCACCAGGAGAAACAGGATTAGGATTATATGTAGTACATGAGCTAGTCAGTTCAACCAGGGCAAGGCACCCAAGGACTCAGGTTTTGCTGAAACTTGGTATCCAGGGTGGTAAGTAACCCCTTCAAACTTTGACCGAGTGCTTGTTATTTACTTCTACGCAAGCGCACTTGTTCACCAACAAACTTCCATCCCACTCAAAAATAATTCTTCTCTTTGAAATTTATAAAAAGAATATGTGAACACTCTAAATGCCTGTTGTAGTCAATTAAAACATTAATAAAACCATCTAATGTTTTTAGCTGAAAACAGAACTATCAGTGTGAGGTAAAGTTATCACTCTGATATGTTACACATGCCTGGGAATAGTACCATGCAGCCATTTTCTAAAAATGAAGGAAAACATACATATTTTATTCCCAGGCATGTGTAACATATCTGTGGCTCAATAACAAACCAACTAGAGCTAGAGGGGAAATTTGATGTGGTAAGTAACCACCCTGGACCAGACAGCAGCAAGTGTGCAAGTGAGAGGAGGAGAGTGGAAGAGAGTGTAAGGACAGAGGGAGACCTGGCCACACGCTGCAAACAGTTGATGATAAGATTACATCACGTCACCTAGCTATAGGAAGATAATGGTGTCCAAAGTGTAATGTTTTAACCAACTTAAGAGATCCTTAATATATCAAAGATAAAGAAAACATCATTAGTATAATTCACTAACACTCTGGCCTTAAAGAGCGGGAAAGCTCAAGGTCACCAGAATGTAAGCTCGAGCCTTGTCTCGTCCATAGATCTACTCAATAGTTTCCACCTATATAATTTATTAATCATCTTTTATACCTGTTTGCAACTAACAGTAGCCATCGAGGGGATGATGCAGCCAATACCACGGGAACATGCATTATTACAAGTCGTGCAAGGGTTTATTGTGATGCGTGTTGAAGTTTAGTTGCAGGATTAAGACATGTAACTAACTTGTATATCATATGATCCAAAAATCAACAGAGCTGAGAACAAATGTCAACCACAACTTAGAAATGTTAAGAAAGGATCAAACTTGTTTGTAGTTTGTAGTTGTTGTTTAGGATAATTTGAGTCATGTAATACAAGGCCAAGATGGTGGTATGTTAGGCACGGATATTTCAGAATCAGAAATACAAAAATATACTTAGTCTTAGTCAAATCTTGAAATAATTAGTATTTTACCATTTCTTTAATGCACTTGAGAGTAGACAGATATTTAATAAACTTAAAATGTATTCTTATTTGCATACAAAATCAACACACATGTTGGAATATTATTAATTACATGTGGGAGCAACTATATTTGTAAATATGAACACAAAAGAGATAAAGTAGCAGAGGAATGTTTATGTTGTGTTAGAGCTCTCCATTGGTCACTAGTAAGTTGCGTTGGTTGTTTCTGATAGAATGAAACCAAGGCCAAGAAGTGTTACCTCTCTTAACGTGTCAGCTGTTATTGTTTACAATGTTTGTACAAACCTGAGAACCCTCCAACCGCATACAGCCTGCTTCCGATGACGGCGATCCCCACGTTTGCTCGAGAGGTAGTCATATTGGGGCCCGGTGTCCAAGTTTTCTCCACCGAGTCGTAGATCTCAGTTGAACACAGGGAATGTGTTCCGTCAGAACCTCCCACAGCATACAGCTTATCTGGAGACATGTTTTACACTAAGAACGTGTTCATCCCAGCACACAAGGGAGTGGATTGTCTGATACGTTCATACCGACCTTTGAACATGGCGAGGCCACAGCCCCTCCTGGCCGTGATCATGTTCTTGATGTAGCTCCAGGTGTCTGTCTGAGGGTCATACACTTCCACAGAACTGAGACAGTTCCACGCATCACAGCCACCGGCAGCAAACACTAGTCCGTTCATGGAGCACACGCCGGCCTGATACCGGCCTGGACAACACAAGTATTGGGTGAGAAACAGGAGAAGAGATGGTAATGACAAAGAGGGTGAGGCTATAAGTGGGGCTGTTAACAGTAAAATAACAATGGAATTGTTCATTTTGTGCGAAAAGCACCAAATTTGGCAGAACTCTTGTTTGAAACACACAGTTCGACTAGAACCAGACCCTAGTGTGTGTTTTGGTATCAAATATTATGTTTTCAGCGCCAAGGAATATGATGGGGCTGCTAATGAATTGCTAGCGTCCACCAATTATTCAATATGGCCACCATAATGGAGGAAATGATGTTTAATACTAGATTTTAGCTCACAATTATGTTGTGATAAAGAATATGTTGAACAACAGAGAATAATCCTGTAACAATTAAAGATGGTATTGCCCAAAGTTTGTGAAGCTCTCCACACCAAAGAGCATGTCCGTAACCTCAAACGGTTTGTTGTTACAATCATCTACGATAAGACTAGTGAAGAGAGGGAACTCAACAAGGTTCCAGAGTGTTTATTCCACCAACTAAAGAGATTTTGTACCAACATGGTATATTGAGAGCTTACTTCGTCTTGCCATGAATTGAGATTGTGTGGGTGCAATCGCAATGTTCGTAACGCAGCAATCACAAGACGACAATCATGTTGTGCACGTGTGCTTCCCTGTAGTTAATGTACAGTACGCAAAAGCCAAAATGTATACCTTTTAACACTAAAGTATAGTACTATATGGAAACTTTCCTCCATTATGGTGGCCATATTGAATAATTGGTGGACGCTAGCAATTCATTAGCAGCCCCATCATATTCCTTGGCGCTGAAAACATAATATTTGATACCAAAACACACACTAGGGTCTGGTTCTAGTCGAACTGTGTGTTTCAAACAAGAGTTATGCCAAAATGAACATTTGTTAGCCATACCCGCTAAACTAAATAAAGTTGATAGAATAGAGAAATAGAATGCTGAAAATAATAAGAGACAGAGAATTTCATAGAAATAATTTCTATGGGAGCTTGACTGGGGTTAGGAGAGAACAGCTGGTAGATGACGAGAGTCAGGTAGAGATGTGGAGAGTTGTTCTATAGCTGTGTAAGAGACCTGCTAATTGGAGAGACTGTTTTTCTATAGGTGTGTAAGAGATCTGCTAGGAGAGTTTTCTATAGGTGTGTAAGAGACCTGCTACGGAGAGTTGTTCTATAGCTGTGTAAGAGACCTGCTACGGAGAGTTTTTCTATAGGTGTGTAAGAGACCTGCTACGGAGAGTTGTTCTATAGCTGTGTAAGAGACCTGCTACGGAGAGTTGTTCTATAGGTGTGTAAGAGACCTGCTACGGAGAGTTGTTCTATAGGTGTGTAAGAGATCTGCTACGGAGAGTTGTTCTATAGGTGTGTAAGAGACCTGCTACGGAGAGTTGTTCTATAGGTGTGTAAGAGACCTGCTACGGAGAGTTGTTCTATAGGTGTGTAAGAGACCTGCTACGGAGAGTTGTTCTATAGGTGTGTAAGAGACCTGCTATGGAGAGTTGTTCTATAGGTGTGTAAGAGACCTGCTACGGAGAGTTGTTCTATAGGTGTGTAAGAGACCTGCTATGGAGAGTTGTTCTATAGGTGTGTAAGAGACCTGCTATGGAGAGTTGTTCTATAGGTGTGTAAGAGACCTGCTACAGAGAGTTGTTCTATAGGTGTGTAAGAGACCTGCTATGGAGAGTTGTTCTATAGGTGTGTAAGAGACCTGCTACGGAGAGTTGTTCTATAGGTGTGTAAGAGACCTGCTACAGAGAGTTGTTCTATAGGTGTGTAAGAGACCTGCTATGGAGAGTTGTTCTACAGGAGAAACATGGACAGTAATGTAAGAGAGACAAGGAGAGCATGTTAGCTGTCACCAGGAGAAACAGGATTAGGAGTGAAGTTATCCAGGAAATAGTATGAGTATATGAGAGGAAGTGTGGGAAGGCCACGACACTGACCTGTGAGAAGGGGAGCGATGTTGGTCCACTGAGAGGTCTCCGGGTCAAACACATCGCACTGTTTGATGCCGACCTGACCGTTCCAACCCCCCACACAGTAGATCTTATCATTGAGGTCACACACTCCTGCAACACAGACATACTACCCTCTAAACAACCTTCACACCACCACAGTTGTGCGACTAGAGGGCGAGGATGCATCACACAGCTTGCTTGTGTGACTCACACAAATACTGCTCCTTGTGGTACAACACACAACTAAATTTAACAGAGCCTCCTGTTTGTCAATCAAAATGATGATGATGATTTGTACCACATAGTTGGCTCATAGTTTAACAAAATAAAATGGAGAACTAGAATTCATAATTAATAAGAAATTATATTTTAGAAAGAGTAAACCTGAAGCGCTTGCGTATATTTCCCCTGAAATCAAAATAGAGTTAGGGAAAAGTTGTACAACTTGCAGAGTTGATATTAATTATTTCAAATTTGTCTATGCTGCAGGAGAAAATTTGCAATTTTATAGAGCTTTGATTAAATATCTAAAAACATATTTCAACTCTCAAATGTAATAAATGCTTTGAAATCAAACTTAAATGTGAAGAAATAAAAACAAAACAATAGTTAATAAAATGTCAAATTATAAAAAAAAACAGAACTATATTAAAGAACTAACTGTTTTTAAACATTTAATATTTTCATAAATATTTTGTAAATGAAAACAATAAACCCTATTTATTGGTTTTCAGGATATTGGGTAGAAACTAACAAGTGGAACAAAATTCTTCATGGACTGATGTAGTAACATTCCAATACTAATAGTTTTGTATTATTTATTATGAAAAGTTCTCTATTATTATACTTTTATGGATTAAATCTTTTAAAATATATGGTTCATTTTGTTATATCATCAGAAATTAGTTTTGTTTGTTTAAAAATAATTTTAACATGGAACAAATCACAACACAAAACATAGCTTGATGATCTGCGACAACGAGCCACAGATTTTGATGGATGGAATGGTAAACCAACGTTGAATTTGTGCGTTACATTTTGAAATGCATCAAGGAAAATCTTTGTCTACACACATTAATTTAGATTAATCTTTAAAATAATATAGTTTCTCTTTTTAAGTACATAAATGAGAGTTAACCATTACAGCTTTGTCCAGTGGCAGCAGTGCAAAGTGTGAACTGTTTTGCTTTTGATTGTAAAAGCAAAAGTATGTTTGAATTGCTAATTTTGTCTTTCTCTCTTCTTTTTTGTAATTTCTTCCATGTATTAATTTTTACAACAAACTATAATATACCAATTATCCATTTTCAATAGTTGAAAATATATTTTTGCTACTAGATTTCAGTTAAAAAGTATGATTAAAACTGTGCTTTTAAAAAGTGTTCTGGCCCGTGTGAAATGTCAAGTGTATCCAAGCGTACAATCAGGTGCTCACTTGTTATCGAACTAATTGAGCTACAAATATCACAATGTTTATATTCAGAGCAATGTAAACCTTTGAGAGGTTGACAAAATTATACTTTAACAAAACAAATACTCATTTTGACATTTTTTACTCTGAAACATGTTGCTGCAAACTCAAAAGACAGAAAACACTTACTTTTAAAATTATGAACCTTTGATTTTTGTTGCAAGCATTCAAAAAGTGATTTGAAATATTTTATAATGGTGCAAGTCTTCACCTGAATCAATGTTTTTTGTCTCCAGAGCACGCGACAAAAATAATTACCTTGCAAAGAAGGTAGCCTATAAATTGCAAGATTTGTTCCAATCTAATCAGAACAATTTTTGGTACCGTATAAACCAAAATATAACTTTAATTTTTAGAAATGCTTAAGTGAAATTATGTCATCCCCTTAAAATGACAGTCTTAGTAAAATAAATAACTTCCATTCGGAAGAGCAAACTTGTAAGTTGGCTCATGGACGAACATAGGACCCCTGAATCCTTAATCAAATTACAAAAAATAATTTGCTTTTATCAGAAAATGAGTGTTTTGATCAAAACTAGGATATTTTATGCAAAAGTGTGATCTAATATTCTTCGATGAGTCACCTAGCAATGTAAGACTGTCCTGTCCCTCCGTCTTTTAAGACTGAACTTGCTAAAACCAATGCTGGGCAGCAACTACTCACCAAACATCTGTGGAGAATTATTTTATCGAGGTTTTCAACTTCTCTCTCTCATTTCTGCGAGCCAAGTTGTAATGTTATGGTGATCCAATAAAGAACAACCAAAATTAAATTACACTGCAAGTCCATGTTTAGAAAATAATTACTGTGTTTACCCAAGGAGGCTCACAGCCCTTCAACCATGGGAAGAGGAGTCTATCATAACGCACAAAGTGCCAGGTGGGCCATTTTGTGTCATTTTTAAACTTTTCTTTGTTTTCATTATTTTCACACATATAAACTTACCATTTGTCTTCTTTACTCATTGTGATATATTTGTGGCTTCACACCAAGTTTTGATTGATTCGTGTATCAACTACAAACTATCTCAAATGTGCTCGCATTATGCCGAGATAAGTTCTGTTGACGTATTGTTCCGAGATAGGTTCTGTTGACATATTGTGCCAAAATAAGTTCTGTTGACATATTGTGCCGAGATAAGTTCTGTTCATATAATGCACCAAGATAAGTTCTGTTGACATATTTCACTGAGATAATTTCTGTTGACATATTATGCAGAGATAGGTTCTGTTGACATATTGTGCTGATATAAGTTCTGTTGACAAATTGCGCTGAGATAAGTTCTGTTCATATAATGCACCAAGATAAGTTCTGTTGACATATTTCACTGAGAGTTTTGTTCATATAATTGTGCTGATATCCATAAAGTATGATTTTAAAAATACATCTGGAAATATCATAGGAAAACTTACCAGCCATGTAGTTTTGTAATCTAATGAACTTGACCTTTACATGAATAAACACAGTAATTATATTTTATATCATTTTAAAAGTAATTAAAATTATGTTAGCATCTTTAGAGCTTGATAAAATTAACTATTGTGTGCATTGGAATTGCAGCATAATTTTCTACATGACTTTATAAAAAGGTTTTCTAACATTCCATTTTGAAAAATACATATAAATATATATCAGAAGTTCTCAAATGCAGCACACATCAAGAATTATCAAATTTGTCGAAACTGTTAGGAGGAACATTACTAGATTTTAAAACTAGTCAAATTTTATATCAGCATCAAATAAATTACCGGAATGATCAGTTTAAATTTGCGATGAAGTGCATGAAGTGGAGAACCGCTGGTTTACAATGACTTGCAAGAGCCATGTTTAGTTGTTGATTAGGTCACACCAATACATTACAACCGCTAAGAGTGGGGTCTAAAAGCCCGACCTTTTAAAGGTTTAACTCAGGGAGAACGGACACATTCTTCAACGGCCAACCTTTTCTTGATGGTTTCGACACAATGGCTGAAAAGTAAAATAGGAGAAAAAATGTTTTAATAAATGCTACCAATTTTAAACAGTTTACATACAAATTTCCATAAGCTAAAAAAATTAGGATATTTTGAGAGAAGAATAAAATAAAGCAAGAATTAATTATTTCTTCTCCCAATGTTACTATTTACAATACTTATGTAACAGTGTCATTTGTTGCTAGTTAAAGTGTAAAAAAACAAAGCAAACAATTTTTCCGGATATATTATGAGTTGTACATTTTTTACCCATTAAAGGTAATGAATGTACAACTTTTAAAAAATATATTATTAAAATGATTTATTATATCCTAGTAGCCGACATTATTTTACCCTATACATTCGTGTGTGTTAATTTTCTACAAGATGATAAGATGTAAAATGTCTACATTTTCACAAGCAACAGTCTGACATGTTTACATGTAAATATATAAAACTTGTCATCACCTACCATTGGTAGCATTGTCTTGATCAAACCGGAGGATCCAACATGCCTTGGAAAATGCGCCTGAATATTTATTAATTACCTAACTGGTGAACAAAAGAAAGGTTTGGTTGGGCAGAGAACAAAACCATCGCTGGTTTGCACAACAACTTCTAGCTCAGGGATCAAGATAAATACACAACCAAATTAACTTTAAAATAGTCAAATGTCAGTAAAATCAGGTTATTTGGATATAGACAATTAAAGAAGAGAAATCCTCCCTAATTAATATAAAATATTCAACAAATTGTCGTATGATGCAAACAGAAGTGATGAATGTCATAAAACATAAGATACAGAATAAATGGTACAATATGGCAACACTGTGTGTCACTTAGATTACAGTGCCACATTGTTTCCTCCACTGGTGATGTTTCAGGTTAAGTAATGTGTGTGTGTGTTGTTTTGTAGGAAAGACTTTAATGCACATCTTGTTCACTAACGATTGTTAAGAACAGCTTAGACTGAGTATGAGTACATGTGAAGTGCGCACAAATAACGTTCTCAGACCCGGACCAGTTTCAGTCACCAAATATCACAATTGTTGTCTTATCTTGCTAAGGATATACACTCAAGTAACACCAACACTGTGTTTAGTTGTTACAAGTTGCCAACACTGTGTTTAGTTGTTACAAGTTGCCAACACTGTGTTTAGTTGTTACAAGTTGCCAACACTGTGTTTAGTTGTTACAAGTTGCCAACACTGTGTTTAGTTGTTACAAGTTGCCAACACTGTGTTTAGTTGTTACAAGTTGCCAACACTGTGTTTAGTTGTTACAAGTTGCCAACACTGTGTTTAGTTGTTACAAGTTGCCAACACTGTGTTTAGTTGTTACAAGTTGCCAACACTGTGTTTAGTTGTTACAAGTTGCCAACACTGTGTTTAGTTGTTACAAGTTGCCAACACTGTGTTTAGTTGTTACAAGTTGCCAACACTGTGTTTAGTTGTTACAAGTTGCCAACACTGTGTTTAGTTGTTACAAGTTGCCAACACTGTGTTTAGTTGTTACAAGTTGCCAACACTGTGTTTAGTTGTTACAAGTTGCCAACACTGTGTTTAGTTGTTACAAGTTGCCAACACTGTGTTTAGTTGTTACAAGTTGCCAACACTGTGTTTAGTTGTTACAAGTTGCCAACACTGTGTTTAGTTGTTACAAGTTGCCAACACTGTGTTTAGTTGTTACAAGTTGCCAACACTGTGTTTAGTTGTTACAAGTTGCCAACACTGTGTTTAGTTGTTACAAGTTGCCAACACTGTGTTTAGTTGTTACAAGTTGCCAACACTGTGTTTAGTTGTTACAAGTTGCCAACACTGTGTTTAGTTGTTACAAGTTGCCAACACTGTGTTTAGTTGTTACAAGTTGCCAACACTGTGTTTAGTTGTTACAAGTTGCCAACACTGTGTTTAGTTGTTACAAGTTGCCAACACTGTGTTTAGTTGTTACAAGTTGCCAACACTGTGTTTAGTTGTTACAAGTTGCCAACACTGTGTTTAGTTGTTACAAGTTGCCAACACTGTGTTTAGTTGTTACAAGTTGCCAACACTGTGTTTAGTTGTTACAAGTTGCCAACACTGTGTTTAGTTGTTACAAGTTGCAACACTGTGTTTAGTTGTTACAAGTTGCCAACACTGTGCTCTTTTCACAAATATACAGAGTTACAGACTAGCTATAGGAAACATGTTTTCGCAATTCACAGGGTGTCCATGTTTACGACCAGTGTATTTCAAGCTACTGGTAACAAGTGTTTACGACCAGTGTATTTCAAGCTACTGGTATCGAGTGTTTACGACCAGTGTATTTCAAGCTACTGGTATCGAGTGTTTGTGACCAGTGTATTTCAAGCTACTGGTAACAAGTGTTTATGATCAGTGTATTTCAAGCTACTGGTATCGAGTGTTTATGACCAGTGTATTTCAAGCTACTGGTAACAAGTGTTTATGATCAGTGTATTTCAAGCTACTGGTAACAAGTGTTTACGATCAGTGTATTTCAAGCTACTGGTACAAGTGTTTACGACAGTGTATTTCAGCTACTGGTATCGAGTTTTATGACATGTATTTCAAGCTACTGGTAACAAGTGTTTGATCAGTGTATTTCAAGCTACTGGTAACAAGTGTTTACGACCAGTGTATTTCAAGCTACTGGTATATCGAGTGTTTATGACAGTGTATTTCAAGCTACTGGTATCGGGGGTTTATACGATCAGTGTGTTTTCAAGCTACTGGGATCGAGTGTTTATGACAAGTGTATTTCAAGCTACTGGTATCGAGTGAGTGTTTAGACCAGTGTATTTCAAGCTACTGGTATCGAGTGTTTTTACGACCAGTGTTATTCAAGCTACTGGTATCGAGTTTTTTACGACAGTGTGTTTCAAGCTACTGGTAGTAGTGTTTATGACAGTGTTTTCAAGCTACTGGTATCGAGTGTGTTTGACAGTGTATTTCAAGTACTGGTATCGAGTTGTTTACGATCAGTGTGTTTCAAGCTACTGGTATCGAGTGTTTAGACCATGTATTTCAAGCTACTGGTATCGAGGTATCGAGTGTTTATGACCAGTGTGTTTCAAACTACTGGTATCGAGTGTTTACGACCATGTTTTCAAGCTACTGGTAACAAGTGTTTATGATCAGTGTGTTTCAAGCTATGGTAACAAGTGTTTACGATCAGTGTGTTTCAAGCTACTGGTAACAAGTGTTTATGATCAGTGTATTTCAAGTACTGGTATCGAGTGTTTATGACCAGTGTGTTTCAAGCTACTGGTATCAAGTGTTTATGATCAGTGTGTTTCAAGCTACTGGTATCGAGTGTTTATGACCATGTGTTTCAAGCTACTGGTATCGAGTGTTTATGACCAGTGTGTTTCAAGCTACTGGTATCAAGTGTTTATGATCAGTGTGTTTCAAGCTACTGGTATCGAGTGTTTATGACCAGTGTGTTTCAAGCTACTGGTATCGAGTGTTTACGACAGTGTATTTCAAGCTACTGGTATCGAGTGTTTACGATCAGTGTGTTTCAAGCTACTGGTATCGTAGTGTTTTATGACAGTGTGTTTCAAGCACTGGTATCGAGTGTTTAGACATGTGTGTTTCAAGCTACTGGTAACAGTGTTTATGATCAGTGTATTTCAAGCACTGGTATCAAGTGTTTAGACATGTGTTTCAAGCTACTGGTACAGTGTTATGACAGTGTGTTTCAAGCACTGGTACGAGTGTTTATGATCAGTGTATTTCAAGCTACTGGTACGAGTGTTATGACAGTGTTTTCAAGCTACTGGATCGAGTGTTTATGACAGTGGTTTCAAGCTACTGGTACGAGTGTTATGACAGTGTTTCAAGCTACTGGTACGAGTGTTTAGACAGTGTTTTCAAGCTACTGTATCGAGTGTTTACGACAGTGTTTTCAAGCTACTGGTATCGAGTGTTTATGACAGTGTTTTCAAGCTACTGGTATCGAGTGTTTAGACCAGTGTGTTTCAAGCTACTGGTATCGAGTGTTTAGACCAGTGGTTTCAAGCTACTGGTAACAAGTGTTTATGATCAGTGTTTCAAGCTACTGGTATCGAGTGTTTATGACCAGTGTTTTCAAGCATGGTATCGAGTGTTTACGACAGTGTTTTCAAGCTACTGGTACAGTGTTTATGATCATGTTTTCAAGCTACTGGTACGAGTGTTTATGACAGTGTTTTCAAGCTACGGTACAGTGTTTATGATCAGTGTGTTTCAAGCTATGGTAACGGTGTTTATGACAGTGTTTCAAGCTACTGGTACAGTGTTTGACAGTGTGTTTCAAGCTACTGTACAGTGTTTATGATCAGTGTTTTCAAGTACGGTATCGAGTGTTTAGACAGTGTTTCAAGCTACTGGTATCGTGTTTAGACATGTGTTTCAAGCTACTGGTACGAGTGTTTATGACAAGTGTTTTCAAGCTACTGGTATCGGTGATTCGACGTACGTGTTTATGACAGTGTGTTTCAAGCTACTGGTATCGAGTGTTTACGACAGTGTGTTTCAAGCTACTGGTATCAGTGTTTATGACAGTGTGTTTCAAGCTACTGTATCGAGTGTTTACGACAGTGTGTTTCAAGCTACTGGTACAGTGTTTATGACAGTGTTTCAAGCTACTGTATCGAGTGTTTATGACAGTGTGTTTCAAGCTATGTATCGAGTGTTTAGACAGTGTTTTCAAGCTACTGTATCGAGTGTTTAGACAGTGTTTTCAAGCTACTGGTATCGAGTGTTTATGACATGTATTCAAGCACTGGTATCGAGTGTTTACAAGTGTGTTTCAACACTGGTATCGAGTGTTTAATCAGTGTGTTTCAAGCTACTGGTATCGAGTGTTTATGACAGTGTTTTCAAGCTACGGTACGAGTGTTTATGACAGTGTGTTTCAGCTACTGGTAACAGTGTTTATGATCAGTGTTTTCAAGCTACTGTACGAGTGTTTAGACAGTGTGTTCAAGCTACTGGTATCATGGTTTATGATCATGTGTTTCGAGTGTTTACGATCAGTGTGTTTCAAGCTACTGGTAACAAGTGTTTATGACCAGTGTGTTTCAAGCTACTGGTATCAAGTGTTTACGACCAGTGTATTTCAAGCTACTAGTATCGAGTGTTTATGATCAGTGTGTTTCAAGCTACTGGTATCGAGTGTTTACGACCAGTGTATTTCAAGCTACTGGTATCGAGTGTTTATGACCAGTGTGTTTCAAGCTACTGGTATCAAGTGAGTGTTTACGACCAGTGTGTTTCAAGCTACTGGTATCGAGTGTTTATGACAAGTGTGTTTCAAGCTACTGGTAACAGTGTTTATGACCAGTGTGTTTCAAGCTACTGGTAACAAGTGTTTATGACCAGTGTGTTTCAAGCTACTGGTCACAAGTGTTTATGATCAGTGTATTTCAAGCTACTGGTATCGAGTGTTTATGACAAGTGTGTTTCAAGCTACTGGTATCGAGTGTTTATGACCAGTGTATTTCAAGCTACTGGTATTGAGTGTTTATAACCAGTGTGTTTCAAGCTACTGGTAACAAGTGTTTACGACCAGTGTGTTTCAAGCTACTGGTATCGAGTGTTTATGACCAGTGTATTTCAAGCTATTGGTATCGAGTGTTTATGACAAGTGTGTTTCAAGCTACTGGTATCGAGTGTTTATAACCGAAACGATACCAGACCTTGGTGTGATAACCATTTCCTTGACCAAACCAGATAGTCAGTACCAACCAATGAGCCGAGAATTGTGTGCCAATTTCAAAACAACATGACTCCTTAGATATAAATAAGAATACATTTTTAGCCAATGGATTTTAACAGTTGGGATGTATTTAAGTTAAAGTGGGCGTTAATTTCTAATAATATGAAGTACATGACAGTTAGTAGGCACTTAAAAACTGTTTGGTTATGGATGAGATCTTGGCCTATTTACTCTGCCAGTGCATACTTCATGTTTTATATTGGTTATTTTTGGGAAGATACGTTTAGTTGGGTCCAAGATTAAATAGTTCATTTTCTGCCGATTTGCAGTGCATGCAAGACTACATAGACTAACCTACCTTGGTCAGAACCACTTGGTCGATAACACTCGATCCCAAGTGAATTGCGAAAACTTGCCTATTAAATACAGATATGAGTTGTTTTTCTGTCACTGATGCTACTGACGAGTGATGACAACCAGTGATTTACCGCAAGTTGGGCTCTTAATTCCATAATCTCTTTCACAAACACATCCAATTTGGTTCCACTAATAAATAATTAACAAGCCCATTCTAATCGTTTGTTGCTCAAGAGTCTCCTGTTAATGCATCAACGGACGTGAGAATGAAATGTCCCAGGTGTGTCTTCTTAGCAATAACATCTTCACACTGAGCACTTCTCTCTTCAATCGAGTTCACGTGTTCAATGTCTCAAAGGAGTTAATATAATTGAGTTCTCAAGATGACAGCCACTATTTGAAATGTACTCACATGTGTATAACACCAATTGTTCTATTAATGAGAGTAAAACTCTCACATAATACAATATAGTCAAACCTCCTTTAAGAGAAACCTTGAGAGCCAACTGGCACTAGCACACTCCACAAACTGTTCAGCCTTTAAGAGGATATTGTTATGTTATCAGATGAAGAGCAAAGACAGACAGACAGACAGACATTGTGTCCTTATAGTGAGCAATAGTTGTTTAGGGGGGGACTGTGGAGGAAAGGCAATAATGGGTTACAGAGGTATACTATGGATGAGATACAAGCAGAGCATGTTAGCTGTCACGAGGAGAAACAGGATTAGGATTGAAGTTATCCGGAAATAGTAGGAGTACATGAGAGGAGAGGAGAGGAGTGGTGTAGAGCCAGTGGTAGAGGGAGACATTTCACTAAAATGACCCAGCCACGTTATTAATAAATTATGTACAAACTAATTGATCGAGGTAAACCATGTTTACCAGCAGTGTGCGAAGATTCGAAACATCAACTTCACCCCGAATAAAAATTATGGCTTTGGAAATAATAATATAAACAGATCAAATACCTTTAGTAAAAAAATGTCTAAATTTAGATCTGGTTACAGACATAAAAGAGCTATTTTCAGATCATGTGTAGGTGTTATTGCTAGAACAATCGCTACATCATGGTTAATGGTGTATTGCACTATCAAAGACTTGGATGGTTAAAGGAAGTTACTTTATTGCTTTCTAAACATTTAACTTAACTATAGTAAATTTAAAAGAACTGTCTTGTGACATTTGGTCACAATGTTTTTAATTTATACGAAGCTAAATTATGTTGTTTTTTAATTGATGGTAATTGAATGCCAAGTGTTTGGTGAATTGTGAGTAGAAAAGTTTGAAAGTTGTAATGTACAATGTGTATTGCTTGTCCAAATAAACACAGAAATAAGCCTGTGAAAAGACTGGAGCTAGGAACACTACTTGCCTGTGTTACATCTAGTTGAGGGACCTGGAGCTAGGAACACTACTTGCCTGTGTTACATCTAGCTAGAGGGACCTGGCGCTAGGAACACTACTTGCCTGTGTTACATCTAGTTGAGGGACCTGGCGCTAGGAACACTACTTGCCTGTGTTACATCTAGCTAGAGGGACCTGGCGCTAGGAACACTACTTGCCTGTGTTACATCTAGTTGAGGGACCTGGCGCTAGGAACACTACTTGCCTGTGTTACATCTAGCTAGAGGGACCTGGCGCTAGGAACACTACTTGCCTGTGTTACATCTAGCTAGAGGGACCTGGCGCTAGGAACACTACTTGCCTGTGTTACATCTAGTTGAGGGACCTGGCGCTAGGAACACTACTTGCCTGTGTTACATCTAGCTAGAGGGACCTGGCGCTAGGAACACTACTTGCCTGTGTTACATCTAGCTAGAGAGACCTGGCGCTAGGAACACTACTTGCCTGTGTTACATCTAGCTAGAGACCTGGCGCTAGGAACACTACTTGCCTGTGTTACATCTAGTTAGAGAGACTGGCGCTAGGAACACTACTTGCCTGTGTTACATCTAGTTAGAGGGACCTGGCGCTAGGAACATTACTTGCCTGTGTTACATCTAGCTAGAGGGACCTGGCGCTAGGAACATTACTTGCCTGTGTTACATCTAGTTAGAGAGACCTGGCGCTAGGAACACTACTTGCCTGTGTTACATCTAGCTAGAGGCAGACTAGTCACCCTGGACCACTTCTTGTTGTCAGGGTCGTACATCTCCACAGTGGCCAGCTCTGTCGTTCCATTGCTGCCCCCCACTGCATACACACGGCCCTTCACTACCGCAATCGCGAACCTTCCACGAGCCTCCTTCATTGGGGCCAGCGTCATCCACAGGTTAGAGTCGGGTTCGTAGGACTCCACCACCTTGAGACACTCGGCTCGATCATAGCCCCCTGTGGGGAACATTAAAACAAGTGGTCTTCTGTTGATTCCTTCTTGGTGTTTGTCCATTTGCAGCAGTGGCAAGTAGAACTGTGCCTTCCTCCAAATATAACAAAATGTACCTCCATCGATACCAAAAGAGGTTTTCCTCAAGAGAAATAAATTAAGCCAGTTTTTTTTTAATACCGCGCCCTACTACCCATTTTTAGTTATGCGTGTACTAATTACTCTCATGTGTTAGATATTTGGAAAGTTGAATTTCGAGGAAGTGTACTCACATTTGCATGGAGGGAAAACCGTCTCTCAGTAGACTCGACAGATCAAAACTATCACCAGACCAGTCTATTGTGAGCGAGACGCCTAAGATCATGTGGCCATCAAAGCAAGTTGAGTCATAATTAGAGATGGGTCGAATCCGAATCTACATTTTATTTTCGAATCTCGAATCCTAGCAAATTGTTAGAAATTTTAAGGATTTACATATCCTACATTACACAATATATGCCTACACTGTAAATTAAGATTTATTTCAATCACACTTTAAATTTTAATCAACCCCAATCACTCCTTGCATAATACTGGTTAAAATTCAGCCCAATTAAACAATCTAGACTCATATTATTGTTTAGAAATCAACTCAATCAAAATTTGAGTGAGATAAACAAACAGATTAGGCCTAGCTACCTTTTGATCAACTTTAATCATCTTGATTCAAAAATGAGGTGGCCCAATGAGGTATTATAATTTATTTTGATAAGAAAGCTAAAATAAAAATACAAACACATTTTTTAATAAAGACTAAAACAACATGCTTAACAATTAAACACACGTTGGAAATAGTGAACTCAGTAATGCCTAAGTAGGTTTTATTATATATTCATTATCAATTTTCGCTTAGAAAACAATAAATATATTTGATTCTTGTGATATGTTCATTCCCATTTTATATGGCAGGACTACGTTTAAATATTTCTACAATTACTTCAATAACATATTTAAAAAATTAATAAACACTTAGTTAAAATTAATTTAAAAACAAATTATGAATTAGCAAGTTGTTATTTATTCTTAAAACTCGAGAGCGCTTACTAAGTGATCAGATTACCTGAATCTACAGGTAGGCGTAAATAAACAGTTTTACTGCTGACAGTATTTATTTTTCAAGAAACCTAACAAAATATCTAATTAAGGATAGTATGGAATAAATTGGGGCTCTTTGCATAGTTGTAGAAAACTTAAACATGTTGGGTAGTAAGAATTAACATTCATGTTTATTTAATCATCATTCTGGCTGCTGGCGAGTAAACAGATATGTCATGGCGGCTGACTCTGTATCGTGTGCAATGTGTTGTGTGTTTGTATTTCTCTTAAAAAAAAAGCCTTAATTTATTTGATTTATTTGTAATTCTAGTTTTGATTTTCAGTTTTTGAAGAGTTTTGATGTGTTTATTAAAATATTTACAAGATTGTTTGTGAGGTGAAGTTTCACAAGTGAGCATGCGCTGAAACGGTTGAGTCCAAGTTTCCCACGTTAGATTTTCTACACCTAATTATTATTATTACTATTATTATTATTATTATTATTATTAAAAAAATAAGATTTTATTCATGTCATCCGGCAAAATAAATATTACGGATGAAGTTGTGCCTTTCAAGTAGGCCTAACTAAATAGTTTTTGAATTCAGAATCAAAATTAAATGCTTTGTTTGTGAATGAGGATAGTTAATCCACTACTACCATCACAGTGTAGGAATGTAGTAACCCTCACCGCAGACAAGCAGCGTTCCGTTGAGGTTGGCACAGCCGACCGAGCACTTGACAGAGCTCATGTTGGCCATGACACAGTACAGGTCTGGCTTCTCCTCACTCACCGGACGACTCGCAACAGGGGTGCTAACTGGGGAGGGAGTGGTGGGCTGGTTCAGACGTAACTGCACCGACATGGTGGCCAGGTGACCATTCAGAGTGACCAGCGCCAAAAAGGTGTGGTCTGGAACAGAGTGAAATAATAAAACATGAGACAGTAGTAACATTACATCAACTCTAGCAGTTAACATGAGATGAGACAGTAGTAACATTACCTCCAACTCTAGCAGTTAACATGAGATGAGACAGTAGTAACATTACATCCAACTCTAGCAGTTAACATGAGATGGACAGTGTAACATTACTCCACTCTAGCAGTTAACATGAGATGAGACAGTAGTAAAATTACCTCCAACTCTAGCAGTTAACATGAGATGAGACAGTAGTAACATTACTCCAACTCTAGCAGTTAACATGAGATGAGACAGTAGTAACATTACCTCCAACTCTAGCGCTGAACATGAGATGAGACAGTAGTAACATTACATCCAACTCTAGCAGTTAACATGAGATGAGACAGTAGTAACATTACATCCAACTCTAGCAGTTAACATGAGATGAGACAGTAGTAACATTACCTCAAACTCTAGCAGTTAACATGAGATGAGACAGTAGTAACATTACATCCAACTCTAGCAGTTAACATGAGATGAGACAGTAGTAACATTACATCCAACTCTAGCAGTTAACATGAGATGAGACAGTAGTAACATTACCTCCAACTCTAGCCGCTGAACATGAGATGAGACAGTAGTAACATTACATCCAGCTCTAGCAGTTAACATGAGATGAGACAGTAGTAACATTACATCCAACTCTAGCAGTTAACATGAGATGAGACAGTAGTAACATTACCTCCAACTCTAGCCGCTGAACATGAGATGAGACAGTAGTAACATTACATCCAACTCTAGCAGTTAACATGAGATGAGACAGTAGTAACATTACATCCAACTCTAGCAGTTAACATGAGATGAGACAGTAGTAACATTACCTCCAACTCTAGCAGTTAACATGAGATGAGACAGTAGTAACATTACCTCCAACTCTAGCCGCTGAACATGAGATGAGACAGTAGTAACATTACATCCAACTCTAGCAGTTAACATGAGATGAGACAGTAGTAACATTACCTCCAACTCTAGCAGTTAACATGAGATGAGACAGTAGTAACATTACCTCCAACTCTAGCAGTTAACATGAGATGAGACAGTAGTAACATTACCTCCAACTCTAGCAGTTAACATGAGATGAGACAGTAGTAACATTACCTCCAACTCTAGCAGTTAACATGAGATGAGACAGTAGTAACATTACCTCCAACTCTAGCAGTTAACATGAGATGAGACAGTAGTAACATTACCTCCAACTCTAGCAGTTAACATGAGATGAGACAGTAGTAACATTACCTCCAACTCTAGCAGTTAACATGAGATGAGACAGTAGTAACATTACATCCAACTCTAGCAGTTAACATGAGATGAGACAGTAGTAACATTACATCCAACTCTAGCAGTTAACATGAGATGAGACAGTAGTAACATTACATCCAACTCTAGCAGTTAACATGAGATGAGACAGTAGTAACATTACCTCCAACTCTAGCAGTTAACATGAGATGAGACAGTAGTAACATTACCTCCAACTCTAGCAGTTAACATGAGATGAGACAGTAGTAACATTACCTCCAACTCTAGCAGTTAACATGAGATGAGACAGTAGTAACATTACCTCCAACTCTAGCAGTTAACATGAGATGAGACAGTAGTAACATTACCTCCAACTCTAGCAGTTAACATGAGATGAGACAGTAGTAACATTACATCCAACTCTAGCAGTTAACATGAGATGAGACAGTAGTAACATTACATCCAACTCTAGCAGTTAACATGAGATGAGACAGTAGTAACATTACATCCAACTCTAGCAGTTAACATGAGATGAGACAGTAGTAACATTACATCCAACTCTAGCAGTTAACATGAGATGAGACAGTAGTAACATTACCTCCAACTCTAGCAGTTAACATGAGATGAGACAGTAGTAACATTACATCCAACTCTAGCAGTTAACATGAGATGAGACAGTAGTAACATTACATCCAACTCTAGCAGTTAACATGAGATGAGACAGTAGTAACATTACCTCCAACTCTAGCGCTGCAATAAGGTTCCAATCACTCTCTTTCTCAGTCTCTGTGGTTGGGTGATCTCTCGAGAGTACATGAGCACCCTGGGCTTGGCGGGCTGGAGTTGACCCTTGCGACGACTCTGGAACGTTACAACACAATGTTTATACAACTAATGTAGTACAATCAACCAGGATTCACACCCTTTTCCCCCTGTCATCAACAGAGTAATGCCTTAGATCATGCGGCTACTAAAGCAGGTATCAAAATATTAATTGAAAGTCATAAAAACTGTAAGACTACAATATCAATAAACATTAATTTTATTGCTCCCAATTTGAGATGGAGAAGAATAAAAAATGAAAGTGCCCACATTTGCGGGTATCGAGAGTGAAAATACCCTCATTAGAGCACCTTGTGATTGTTGTGGTTCTTATTGGACATCTTCTTGTAGTCCTGAACTATTTCAGTGTCACTTAGTTCCCCAGTCGGCAGTTCCGAGCAGTCCTGTAGCGAGTTGTCTAGTGCCAGGTACAACAGGTGAGTCTGGAGCACATAATACGGTGAGTATCAGTGTGAGGCGAGCTTGCTGCACACAATACAGTATCAGTGTGTAGAGCTCACCTTCTCTGTGACGCTGTCTATGTTGGTGACCTCCTCATCATATTGCCTCTTGACCCAGTCCAACACCAGTTGACACACAGACTCGCCGACCACCAGAGACATCTCTTGGCGAGTCTGGTTCAATACCTCGATACGGACACAAGGCAGGGACAACAAGATCTTCGACTTGGACACTTCCTCAAACTGAAACATTCACAGTCAAGTTACATGGTTTCATTTGACAATCCAAGAGCCGGTACTATTGTACTATTGTACTATTGTTAGTGACGTGTATGGACCTACATGCTGTGCTATGTACTCCTCCACTTGACCGACGAAGGTCTTGTTGCGAGCAATGCCCGGTAGGGAGCGAGTCTCAATACAGTTGTCCACATTCAAGTTCCTGATGAAATGTCTGGTGCATTCCTTCATCACTCGGTCCATCATGAGGTGACAGGCGGCCAGGTACACGGCCTTCACCTGCGAGTCTGGGACATCCAGTCTGAACAATCACACAACATCACACGTGGAGCAACAATCACACGTGGGGCACTGGATGCAACGTATCAATAATGTTCGGTTAAAAGAGAGAGATTACAAAATACAGATACAACCTGACCAACAGTTTATTAAGTGATTAAAAAACTATGTTACTTGGCTGTGTAAGCGTAGTGTGTCAACTCTCTTGGCTGTGTAAGTAGTGTACCAACTCGCTTGCCTGTGTAAGCGTAGTGTGTCAACTCACTTGGCTATGTAAGCGTAGTGTGTCAACTCACTTGGCTGTGTAAGTAGTGTATCAACTCACTTGGCTGTGTAAGCGTAGTGTGTCAACTCACTTGGCTATGTAAGCATAGTGTGTCAACTCTCTTGGCTTTGTAAGTGTAGTGTGTCAACTCTCTTGGCTGTGTAAGTAGTGTACCAACTCGCTTGCCTGTGTAAGCGTAGTGTGTCAACTCTCTTGGCTTTGTAAGTGTAGTGTGTCAACTCACTTGGCTGTGTAAGCGTAGTGTGTCAACTCTCTTGGCTTTGTAAGTGTAGTGTGTCAACTCTCTTGGCTGTGTAAGTAGTGTACCAACTCGCTTGCCTGTGTAAGCGTAGTGTGTCAACTCACTTGGCTATGTAAGCGTAGTGTGTCAACTCACTTGGCTGTGTAAGTAGTGTATCAACTCACTTGGCTGTGTAAGCGTAGTGTGTCAACTCACTTGGCTGTGTAAGCGTAGTGTGTCAACTCACTTGGCTGTGTAAGCATAGTGTGTCAACTTACTTGGCTGTGTAAGTAGTGTACCAACTCACTTGGCTGTGTAAGCGTAGTGTGTCAACTCACTTGGCTGTGTAAGTAGTGTGTCAACTCACTTGGCTGTGTAAGCGTAGTGTGTCAACTCACTTGGCTGTGTAAGCGTAGTGTGTCAATTAGCTTGGCTGTGTAAGTAGTGTACCAACTCACTTGGCTGTGTAAGCATAGTGTGTCAACTCACTTGGCTGTGTAAGCGTAGTGTGTCAACTCACTTGGCTGTGTAAGCATAGTGTGTCAACTTACTTGGCTGTGTAAGTAGTGTACCAACTCACTTGGCTGTGTAAGCGTAGTGTGTCAACTCGCTTGGCTGTGTAAGCGTAGTGTGTCAACTCACTTGGCTGTGTAAGTAGTGTGTCAACTCACTTGGCTGTGTAAGCGTAGTGTACCAACTCACTTGGCTGTGTAAGCGTAGTGTATTAGTTTTTCCAGGGCCGACTTATCAAATCCTCCATTTAGTTTGTAAGTGATGACATTCTCTCGCTGATTGCCCTTGGTCTCATCGTCAGCGGTGAACATTTCAAAGAGATAGGAGCTGGCACTCGCCAGCACTGCGCGATGGGCGTGGAACTCAGCGCTGCCAACCTGGCAACATTAACCACAGGCTCTGGTAAATAAAATATCTCTGCCTACCTTGCACGTTTCCACTATGGTGTGTCTTATAGGATAGGGCGATAGCATCATTTGTCAAGGTGAGACTGATACTTCCTTCCAGCTACCCATAGCTTGTCTTAATTTGCAATGTATGTATCAATTAATTAATTTTAATGGACCTGAACGCGTTATCAGTATTGATTCCAATAGAGTTGAAAAGGTGTTAAGCTTTGGTGATGGCCTTGTTTACGATTGTTTAGCCGTTATCTATGGAACAGACAGAGATTAATATTGATATTACTGAAATAATTTGGATAGCAAACATGAAAACTTTTATAAGAGTTTCATTAACAAATATTGTGTACCACCATTTCTAAATAATGGGCTAATTATAGTAGAGTGCCCTTTTTGCACTGTACAGCGGGTTGCAGGTGTGAAAAAATAAAATAAATATTGGAAAATAAAGAGAAAATGAAGTCCATATTTTCTAATTGTGGTTTCTCTGTTGTAAAGTGAAAAAACTATGTTCTGTGAGAGTCTTGGTCCAACCATAACTTCCTGTGAGAACTATCACACTAGGACCCATCTCACAGTCACCTTACAGTCCTCTTAACTTAACCACGTTCTGTGAGAGTCTTGGTCCAACCATAACTTCCTGTGAGAACTATCACACTAGGACCCATCTCACAGTCCTCTTAACTTAACCACGTTCTGTGAGAGTCTTGGTCTAACCATAACTTCCTGTGAGAACTATCACACTAGGACCCATCTCACAGTCACCTTACAGTCCTCTTAACTTAACCACGTTCTGTGAGAGTCTTGGTCTAACCATAACTTCCTGTGAGAACTATCACACTAGGACCCATCTCACAGTCACCTTACAGTCCTCTTAACTTAACCACGTTCTGTGAGAGTCTTGGTCTAACCATAACTTCCTGTGAGAACTATCACACTAGGACCCATCTCACAGTCACCTTACAGTCCTCTTAACCACGTTCTGTGAGAGTCTTGGTCTAACCATAACTTCCTGTGAGAACTATCACACTAGGACCCATCTCACAGTCCTCTTAACTTAACCACGTTCTGTGAGAGTCTTGGTCTAACCATAACTTCCTGTGAGAACTATCACACTAGGCCCCATCTCACAGTCACCTTACAGTCCTCGTAACTTAACCACGTTCTGTGAGAGTCTTGGTCTAACCATAACTTCCTGTGAGAACTATCACACTAGGACCCATCTCACAGTCACCTTACAGTCCTCTTAACCACGTTCTGTGAGAGTCTTGGTCTAACCATAACTTCCTGTGAGAACTATCACACTAGGACCCATCTCACAGTCACCTTACAGTCCTCGTAACTTAACCACGTTCTGTGAGAGTCTTGGTCTAACCATAACTTCCTGTGAGAACTATCACACTAGGACCCATCTCACAGTCACCTTACAGTCCTCTTAACTTAACCACGTTCTGTGAGAGTCTTGGTCTAACCATAACTTCCTGTGAGAACTATCACACTAGGACCCACTCACAGTCACCTTACAGTCCTCTTAACTTAACCACGTTCTGTGAGAGTCTTGGTCCAACCATAACTTCCTGTGAGAACTATCACACTAGGACCCATCTCACAGTCACCTTACAGTCCTCTTAACTTAACCACGTTCTGTGAGAGTCTTGGTCTAACCATAACTTCCTGTGAGAACTATCACACTAGGACCCATCTCACAGTCGCCTTACAGTCCTCTTAACTTAACCACGTTCTGTGAGAGTCTTGGTCCAACCATAACTTCCTGTGAGAACTATCACACTAGGACACATCTCACAGTCACCTTACAGTCCTTGTAACTTAACCACGTTCTGTGAGTCTTGGTCCAACCATAACTTCCTGTGAGAACTATCACACTAGGACCCATCTCACAGTCACCTTACAGTCCTCTTAACTTAACCACGTTCTGTGAGAGTCTTGGTCTAACCATAACTTCCTGTGAGAACTATCACACTAGGACCCATCTCACAGTCACCTTACAGTCCTCTTAACTTAACCACGTTCTGTGAGAGTCTTGGTCTAACCATAACTTCCTGTGAGAACTATCACACTAGGACCCATCTCACAGTCACCTTACAGTCCTCTTAACTTAACCACGTTCTGTGAGTCTTGGTCCAACCATAACTTCCTGTGAGAACTATCACACTAGGACCCATCTCACAGTCACCTTACAGTCCTCTTAACTTAACCACGTTCTGTGAGAGTCTTGGTCTAACCATAACTTCCTGTGAGAACTATCACACTAGGACCCATCTCACAGTCACCTTACAGTCCTCTTAACTTAACCACGTTCTGTGAGAGTCTTGGTCTAACCATAACTTCCTGTGAGAACTATCACACTAGGACCCATCTCACAGTCACCTTACAGTCCTCTAACTTAACCACGTTCTGTGAGAGTCCTGGTCTAACCATAACTTCCTGTGAGAACTATCACACTAGGACCCATCTCACAGTCACCTTACAGTCCTCTTAACTTAACCACGTTCTGTGAGAGTCTTGGTCTAACCATAACTTCCTGTGAGAACTATCACACTAGGCCCCATCTCACAGTCACCTTACAGTCCTCTTAACTTAACCACGTTCTGTGAGAGTCTTGGTCTAACCATAACTTCCTGTGAGAACTATCACACTAGGACCCATCTCACAGTCACCTTACAGTCCTCTTAACCACGTTCTGTGAGAGTCTTGGTCTAACCATAACTTCCTGTGAGAACTATCACACTAGGACCCATCTCACAGTCACCTTACAGTCCTCGTAACTTAACCACGTTCTGTGAGAGTCTTGGTCTAACCATAACTTCCTGTGAGAACTATCACACTAGGACCCATCTCACAGTCACCTTACAGTCCTCTTAACTTAACCACGTTCTGTGAGAGTCTTGGTCTAACCATAACTTCCTGTGAGAACTATCACACTAGGACCCATCTCACAGTCACCTTACAGTCCTCTTAACTTAACCACGTTTTGTGAGAGTCTTGGTCCAACCATAACTTCCTGTGAGAACTATCACACTAGGACCCATCTCACAGTCACCTTACAGTCTCTTAACTTAACACGTTCTGTGAGGTCTTGGTCTAACCATAACTTCCTGTGAGAACTATCACACTAGGACCCATCTCACAGTCACCTTACAGTCCTCTTAACTTAACCACGTTCTGTGAGAGTCTTGGTCTAACCATAACTTCCTGTGAGAACTATCACACTAGGACCCATCTCACAGTCACCTTACAGTCCTCTTAACTTAACCACGTTCTGTGAGAGTCTTGGTCTAACCATAACTTCCTGTGAGAACTATCACACTAGGACCCATCTCACAGTCCTCTTAACTTAACCACGTTCTGTGAGAGTCTTGGTCTAACCATAACTTCCTGTGAGAACTATCACACTAGGACCCATCTCACAGTCACCTTACAGTCCTCTTAACTTAACCAGTTCTGTGAGAGTCTTGGTCTAACCATAACTTCCTGTGAGAACTATCACACTAGGCCCATCTCACAGTCACCTTACAGTCCTCTTAACTTAACCACGTTCTGTGAGAGTTCTTGGTCTAACCATAACTTCCTGTGAGAACTATCACACTAGGGCCCATCTCACAGTCACCTTACAGTCCTCTTAACCACGTTCTGTGAGAGTCTTGGTCTAACCATAACTTCCTGTGAGAACTATCACACTAGGACCCATCTCACAGTCACCTTACAGTCCTCGTAACTTAACCACGTTCTGTGAGAGTCTTGGTCTAACCATAACTTCCTGTGAGAACTATCACACTAGGACCCATCTCACAGTCACCTTACAGTCCTCTTAACTTAACCACGTTCTGTGAGAGTCTTGGTCTAACCATAACTTCCTGTGAGAACTATCACACTAGGACCCATCTCACAGTCACCTTACAGTCCTCTTAACTTAACCACGTTCTGTGAGAGTCTTGGTCTAACCATAACTTCCTGTGAGAACTATCACACTAGGACCCATCTCACAGTCACCTTACAGTCCTCTTAACTTAACCACGTTCTGTGAGAGTCTTGGTCTAACCATAACTTCCTGTGAGAACTATCACACTAGGACCCATCTCACAGTCACCTTACAGTCCTCTTAACTTAACCACGTTCTGTGAGAGTCTTGGTCTAACCATAACTTCCTGTGAGAACTATCACACTAGGACCCATCTCACAGTCACCTTACAGTCCTCTTAACTTTAACCACGTTCTGTGAGAGTCTTGGTCTAACCATAACTTCCTGTGAGAACTATCACACTAGGACCCATCTCACAGTCACCTTACAGTCCTCTTAACTTAACCACGTTCTGTGAGAGTCTTGGTCTAACCATAACTTCCTGTGAGAACTATCACACTAGGACCCATCTCACAGTCACCTTACAGTCCTCTTAACTTAACCACGTTCTGTGAGATGTCTTGGTCTAACCATAACTTCCTGTGAGAACTATCACACTAGGACCCATCTCACAGTCACCTTACAGTCCTCTTAACTTAACCACGTTCTGTGAGAGTCTTGGTCTAACCATAATTCCTGTGAGAACTATCACACTAGGACCCATCTCACAGTCACCTTACAGTCCTCTTAACTTAACCACGTTCTGTGAGAGTCTTGGTCTAACCATAACTTCCTGTGAGAACTATCACACTAGGACCCATCTCACAGTCACCTTACAGTCCTCTTTAAATTAACCACGTTCTGTGAGAGTCATTGGTCTAACCATAACTTCCTGTGAGAACTATCACACTAGGACCATCTCACAGTCACCTTACAGTCCTCTTAACTTAACACGTTCTTGTGAGAGTCTTGGTCTAACCATAACTTCTGTGAGAACTATCACACTAGGACCCATCTCACAGTCACCTACAGTCCTCTAACTTAACCACGTTCTGTGAGAGTCTTGGTCAACCATTAACTTCCTGTGAGAAACTATCACACTAGGACCCATTCCTCCTACAGTCCTCTTAACTTAACCACTGTTCTGTGGAGTCTTGGGTCAACATAACTTCCTGTGAGAACTATCACACTAGGAACCCATTCACAGTCACCTTACAGTCCTCTTAATTAACCACGTTCTGTGAGAGTCTTGGTCTAACCATAACTTCCTGTGAGAACTATCACACTAGGACCCATCTCACAGTCACCTTACAGTCCTCGTAACTTAACAGTTGGTTAAACTTGGCATAGTGTTTGATGTGCTCGTCAAGTTACGGATGGGTGCGTTCCATTGGTTATTCTCACTGAACCAATAGATTGTAACTAACTATTTAAATGTCTGTGAAGTTATGGAGTTGTTAGGGAAACAGATTAAAGTATAATACATGTTTATGTTGTTGTTTATAGCACGCCATGTTATTCAATAATCATATCCATACATATAAGTTTATAATATTATAATGCTCTTTTCTATGCAAATAAAGATGGGTAAACCTACTGTCTATTTTAAACAAGCGTTTATTTTAACGATATTTAAGCTTCAAAATAATTTAATATCCAAACATTAGTCATAGTTAATGTTTAAACACACAATTTAAAATTCAAATAAAAGCCACCTTTAATTAACCATGGACGTGTACTGGAGGGGAGAACGTGAAGAAAAAACACGTCCCATACTACCCATTCAGGCCTACAGCTATTGTCAATTACTAACAACCATTTACAACAAGAAATGACCCCTCCGAGTCGTGAAGTGAAACCATGTTTTGAACAGGAAAGAAGAGCCCGTAGGGCTGGGAAAACTTACACAAATTAAACAGCTATGTTAAATAAAGGAAAAAATGTGACATATTTTATTATTATCTTGGTGATAAACTGGGAGTAATTTGTTCTTATGATAGGGATTGAACACATGTCAATTTATTGGTAGAGTCACGTTGTTCCATGAACACCAGAGGTAATCATTGGTAGAGTCACGTTGTTCCATGTACACCAGAGGTAATCATTGGTAGAGTCACGTTGTTCCATGCACACCAGAGGTAATCATTGGTAGAGTCACGTGTTCCATGTACACCAGAGTAATCATTGGTAGAGTCACGTTGTTCATGCACACCAAGGTAATCATTGGTAGAGTCACGTTGTTCCATGTACACAAGTAATCATGTAGAGTCCGTGTTCCATGCAACCAGAGGTATTTTGGGTAGAGTCACGTTGTTCATGTACACCAGAGGTAATCATTGGTAAGTCACGTTGTTCCATGTACACCAAGGTATCATTGGTAAGTCACGTTGTTCCATGTACACAGAGGTAATCATGGTGACATCTATTTAATTACAGGGACGAGACCAATCTCCAAAGTTTTGTAAGCTTGAAGTTGCAAACCAGAAGTAAAGACGCTAGCTCTAGCGACTTGTCATGTGATCTTGTCTACAAGTACCCTGGAACATACCCAGTGGTGTTCTCCCAATAGCAACATTGATGATTATCAACAATGAACAGTGTCTATGGATCATTCTCACCAAATATCAAAAATATCAAAATAATGTATAGAGGTACAAACAGAACTTTTGTTGGGCCCATTAGAGAGGCTTGGAAAACATCATAATTATTATTACTATCACAAGTTGAGCCATTGTTGTATCGACAGCGCCATTTCCAGATTTGTTGAATTCGATTTACCCTTTCATAGAAAAAAAGCCAAACTCTTGAGAGTTTTTAAGGAACTTCCTTATAACTAATTTACCTCTGATGCATCCTCGAATATTTAAATTTACTTTATTCTGATTTATTTTGCTTACTTTTATCCTTTTTAAATATTCACACTTTTATTACTCTTAATTTATTTATTTATTATTTTTATCATCTATGATTAATAATTATGTCCTGTTTTGTTAATTATTGTTCATCAGTGGGGCTATGTATCATTATTTGTCTATTATTGTATGTGCTGCCCGTCATAGTGTAACCTTGTTACAACATGAAAGGAAAAGGATTGTTTTGGCTCACTGATTCTGTCCCCATTTGGCTGGTCTACACCGAGGCTCCACACTACGTACACATCACGGCTCGACTTGTTTCTAACAGAGCGGAGGGACCTGCCTCGCCCAAAGAGAAACAAGAGACGATCGACATGCGCGCTGACAAGAGTGTTTTGGTATCAACGGTCGGTTGAACGGCGCGTAATTTAAATTATACCCAGACTGTGTGAGAGTGTTCCAGAACCAGGCACTCTCCTCCCCCTTTTCCCAGCCTTGATTCCCACGCAGTGAGAACACGTGATTCAACTTATGTGTATGTAATGGCAGGACTCTATAGCCAAGACACACATTTCTCTGCACTCTCTAGGTGAGACACTTAGTGTTAAAGACAAAGGATTTAGTTTATTTATATCAGAATTCTGTTTGGTTTATGATGGATTCTAAGTTACTGTTTCGGCGATATCTGCTTAAGATTTAGCTTTGGTTATACTAAAATTATGACTGCGGAATTTTTATTAGAGATCATGGTTGCGCAGTCGGACTTAGCGTAGTTATTCTATAGACTAATGCATCTCGTCCGCTTCACGGGTGGACTTGAAACTTATAACACCGCCATTTTGATATGCGGGATGTTGGTCATAATGTACCCATTGGGTACTTTAGTAGGATCATGTTGAATGATTGTAATACTTGGCTCAAATGGGAAGTTAAATTGTTTGAAGATCTGTACTTAGTGGGTCAAATCTGGGGTCGCGAGCCCACGCTCATAGTATGTTAGTTTTGTTGGCAGTTAGGTTACTCTATTTTATAGGTCTTTTAATTATGGACCTTTTTCCTAGTTGTTATGGCTGTAATGATAAACCTTTTTCAAGGACACCTTGTCATCTACGTTAGGTATTGGAGAATTGCCGATGGCGACTCGTCTATTTCTTTATGATAAGTTATAATAGTTTTTAGTCCGCAGGTTATCGTTTCTATTATTATCATTATACATGACATTTTTGTACGAAGGTCAACTTAAATGTTAATATTGTGGGTTCTATGGCAGACAATCTTAGAGCTTGGGGTTGTGCCCCAAATCATTTATTTCTGTATTATTTTCTACACCTGACTCTGGGCTTGTGTCTCTCTCTCTCTCTTAAGTATTGTTATTTATTGAATAAATAAAATAAACTCTTGTGAACTTCCCGACTATTTATTAATGGTAAATAGGTGTGAGAAAGAGGTCACAATAGATCCCACAACTATAATATAAATTAGACATATTAACAAAGTGAACTGTTAGTATTCTGTAACAAACCTGGGGTTCAAGCCACAGAGACTATCTGTCCAGGCAATAGAGAACTTAGAATAACTAAATCTACGAAAGACAGAGCGTTCATGAAAATGCTGTCAACAGCAACATGAGTCTGGCTGACAAGGGATACTAGTTAAAATGTTTCTTATCTATCTTTAAAATGGTATGATGATGATTATGATGATGATGACTATGGGTTTTAAATGTTTTAGTTTAATAGCCTTACTAACGAGTTGTTTTCCTAATTGATGTAGTGTTGTATCAAGATGGTCTTGTAGTTTCCACTGCTTTCTAAGAGTCGTTATAACAAGAATGAAAACAACACTAATAGACATTGGCCCGTATGCAAGCTGCTAGAACATCTGGCTTGAGTCACTCAAGGTCACGTGAAGAAATCTTACACAGGAGTACCACACCCCAAAGGAAAATAAAATTCTCTACAACCAATGCCTTCTAAAGTGTCGATTGTGCTTGTAAAGTTTGATAGCCTGCTTAAATATGTACATGTGTTGATAGAAACATCGTAGTTAATTAAGAGCGTGTGATGAAATGAGAGATAAATGGTATTTATTAGAATTAATTAGCTAGTTTACAACTGTCAAATGAAAAAAAAAATGATGTTAGGACCATCACAGCTAAGAAGAAAGCATGGGAGCAAATCCCTAGGATTTCTAAATCTTCCGGTAACCTCCAAAAGGTGAGTTTATTTTTATCTTATATTATTTTCACTTTAATACTTTATATAAAATCACGTATATTATTTGAGTAATTGGATCGTCTAAAGAAATAAACACAAGTAAAGTAAAATCTTTAAACGTATTTCTTATTGATGGTTTACACAAATGTCAACTTAACCAAAAATTATTTGTAGGCCCTAGCGTCGATAAGTTTTATTCCCTTTCTCTGTAGGCCTAGCGTTTATTTTTGCATAGCTTAAGTCGAAACAAAAGTTGTTTTGAAATTCTAAGAACGAGTGGAATTAATATATTAGGCCTAATGCGCTAACCTACTCTTTACTCCTAACTTCATGTATGTTGTGTACAGATAGGTCTTAGTAGGCCTGATTTAGCACTTTAGACCAGTACTATCTTAGGCTAGTTAACCTTCAATATAATATTTTTGTACAAGGTCTAGGCCTAGTCACAAAGTAAACATAGTAACTAAACTAACAATATCATCCTCATAAATAGAAAAATATTACAACATACAAATATACAGTATTACCTTGAAGTTTATAAAGACAACAAATTTCATAAAATGCTTCACTGATTATTAGAACCAGTATATTAATATAGCCAGCTGTATAGTGGGAACTTTCATTAATATAGGCCTTTATAATAATTTATAATAACCATTAGTAATCTTTTCTTGTTTGATAACAAAGACACCTCAAGTTGACCTAGTTGGAACTGTGTTTATATTATATTGTGAATCACTTTAGAACTCTGGTTCACTTGCGCAAACATTGGGACATTGTCAAATCAAGAAGGAAGAGGCAACTAGTTGAAGAGACAGTGGAACTGATGAGCACTGGACGAGGGCCCTACAATTCTCACAAGCCATCATGTCCCAGGGTCGAGGTGGTAGCCCCCCCATAACTGCTGCTCTGAGGTCTACAGGTTACACCGTTGCTGACACTACCCTTTTGGAGTATCTCGATACAACAGGTAGGCTATGTGAGATATTACAACTATAAGGTTCATATTTACAGAGAGATGCACACACAGAAACAGATTTTATAAGTTTATTTATATTTATAAATATAATTTGGATTAAAAGGGTAGGCCTACTATTTACTTTTTAATAAACAAAATATTGATACACATACAAAATAGGTGTAAGTTTCATGATAGTAAACAGAAAATTAACAATTGTTTACAAAATTAATTACATGATTGTCATAAACATGCTAACTCCTGAAAAAACGGCTTTGTTGACTTTAATCTGGATGGACATGTCTAGTATTGGTGGATGGAGTCTTTAAGAGCAAATAATGCACACTTGTCGATAAGTTTGGCCTGTCCTTTGAATCTTGTTTTAGTTACCGTACATAACATATGTGTCCTTATAGTGAGTGTTGGGTTTAAGATGTAAGCATGTGTTTACAAATTATAATGTGCAATATCAATCAAACTTGCATCTGTTGACCTGCAATGCTTTGAATGTTAAATTACATTTTCAAAAGCGTGTTTGAAAATGTAATCTAAATGGTTTTAATTAAAAGCAATTTGATGATTATGTGCATTGACACCCTAATTTAGTATTATAGTAAAAAGACATGCAGAAAACAAGCCATTGAAACATTTATCTGTGCAGTGTACAATGGTAAGAATGTTAATACATTATTAGTGTTATTCTTTGATATTATTGGAAATAGCAGCTGAAAACCACATGACTTGACATCTGACTTATGAAAGGTGTTTTAGTAACATCTAAGCTTGTTTTGTTCATATTTTCCAGATTTCTCAACTACAAGGAGTGTCAGTTTGTCGCTGCCATTTCTTACAGCAGCACTTCACATCACCTGCATCCCTCTAGGGACTATTATTTGTAAAATAGTTGACAAAACAATTATAATATTTCCACACTTATTGTTAACACTAGTATTATCTTTATATCTGCATTCAAGTGAATCAATTCTCTCTTTGATGAACTAGAAAGTGTAGAATTTAGAGTGAGCTCTGATAGGTGAACATTAGGTTGCTGCTGCGTAGTTAGACCCAAGGTTAAGAATCTTAATAATTTTACATAGTAAATTATTGTTTATTAATATTTTCTACATTTAACTTGCTATTATGTCTCAAATTATCAAACATAAAATTATAGGATTTAAGAATTGAGCCTAGATGTTTCGGCTCTAGAATTTATAAAACTACCAACATTTTCCCATTTGTTTAAAATAACCCTAATATGAATATTGTTTTTAAGTGATGAGTAGTAAAATTACAATTTCCAACATCCATTGTGTCGAGATCGACATATAAAATGTAAATATATCTACATTCTTATGTTATAAAGTGATTACGGAACTTTCACTTCCGCTCTGGAGGGTCTCTGGGGTACTTGATTTCCTGTTTTTATGTTGTTGCTAAGGACTGCAGGTATCTTCATTCAGCATCGCAAATTAAATTTATATATATATATATATTTTGTCTATGTCTGGCCAATCTCTAGTGTTTATCTTTTAAAATAAACTGACTGTGGAAAAATGATTATAATTATTTCCATTCCTTAGCAGGGTGGTTTATTATTTTTCATCCCAAGGTCCAAATTTGAGCACCACAGGTTGAAGATATAGCCAGTTGTTTGTCTTAATAATATAGGCCCACATACAACACTTAGAAATTATTTTTAATATATATTAAATTATATTAAAGAGATTATATTTGGAAGAAGGTAAAGAAAAGGTGGATAGAAACACAAAAAAGGGACGAGTTATATTATAGTTAATAGAGTTATATTATATAAATTGTAATTTTGTCTGGTAGAATCTTTCCAATTATGTAATAGATAAGTTTAATTAAAACATTTTTATCAATCAAATAAGTGCATAATGAGATGCAGCCATGAGCTTTTCTAAATAAATGTCTCCCAATATTTGTCTGGTGAATATTAAAGGAATTCAATAGTGTATTCATAAGGTCAAATTATTTTGGTTTGTTTACGCTCCTATTATATTGAATTGAACTTCAACAATATTGTATACGATATATTCACTAAATGTGTTACAAACCATTTAACATGATCAACAATAAACCTGCCTCGTTGGTGTAGTTGGCTAACGCGCTACTTTTGTGTTGAGCTAGACCACCGAGGGCAGGAAGATTTGAGGTTCGAATCTTGGTCGAGTGAACTGAGGTGAATTTTCCTAAATGGTTTTTCACTCTCTTCCACACAAATGTGGGTTCACTTCCTCTAAATTCAACCTTTCATATTCCTAACACATTACTTAGTGTAATTAGTATTTAGGCGTACAACCCGAATGGGTAGTAAGACGTAGTGCTAAAAAAATCTTTAATACCTTATTATTATTACTATGGTACTTTGGTTACAGTACCTGTAATCTGAGGCAGGAAAACATTCAGGTTTACAACTCCAATACCAGTAAAAGAAAATCATAACAATTGATTTAAAATTATTTATTAGCTCTCACTGGCAAGGATCACAATCATCATGTTTTTAGCACACAATATTTACAATACACACATGATATGTTCTCTCTAACGATCAGTGTCAGAGCAGATTGTATTATGTTCAGTCACGCTTGGCACGGAGTGTACCAAGGCCTGCCACTACGGTCTGTGTAAGTTTGTATTTTGATATTGTACAAGTATAAACACTAAAATAAATAATTCACAGTTGATTCTCTTCGATATCAAACTCCAGGGAAGTTGGCCTTGTCATAGAACAGCACTAGCACAGCTTACAGTTCTGCTTCCGCGGTGGGAAACTACACCACATGGCGCATGTTTTGGGCCAACCAAATTGATACACGCGATACCGGTGACTGGTCAACATTGTAGGCCTACATTTCTCCGCCAACAACCTAAAAATGGAAGAACAAAGTTACTAGACTATTTTACAAAATTATAGGAATAAATATGTCTGTAGGCCCTGCTGTGATTTTTTTAGAGGTAAGGTTATTTTGGATTTTATATACATACAAAAAATCAATATTAAATGTCAACCAAAATCCCAATAGCTACTGTATGTCACAAAACAATCAATTAGCCTATTTGCTTCAATTACATAATTAAAAACAATGGAAGAAATATGTTGTCAGTAAATAATACAAGTCCTAATATAAATAAAACTTATATACTTAATGCTAAATTAATCTTAAATAACACATTACAAAAACAAACATGAAAATTTATTAATGTATTCAATCCCAAAATTTAAATTAGTTGTTCCTTCTAAAAAAACAGTTATGAACCATGTTTTTTTTTGTAAGTTTAGTAATAATAAATAATATAACCTTAAAAAAAAGTATATTTATAATTTGGTATTAACTTACTTGTAAGCATTCCGTGGCATAAAACTGAAGGGTGGTCAACATTTGTTGTAAATGAAGCAGTGGAAGTCGTTGTGTTTCGGGATTGTCAATTTCCAACGTAGGGAAGATATCTTGTCATGCAACTTCCTTCTAAAATAGAAAATATTTTACGAAATTGTTCGTCAGAATAGGCCTAACAGGTATCCTGGAAATCCCTAACATGCCTCTTCTTCAAAATAATCGTCGATAATGTCTAAATACGTGACGCACCATATTTTCTTGACAACACAAAACAATAATAACAGATGTGTGACATCTCTATTGCTCATTAGTCCTGTGTATAAGTGATAGGAGTAACCGGGACCTACCTTCGAGTTCTCAAGCGCAAGCAAATCAACCCACCTCCGCCTTTTCTCCTACTCGTTCTTGCATACGGGCCATTGAGTTGGGTCAGTTATATTCACATTTAATTTCTGTTTATTTAGGATCTTTATCCGTCGAAAAATGTATTTTATTGTATTATGATTTGTTATATTTAAAATGTTTTAAAGAACCTTTCGGCCTTTATAAATGTAAATTTATAGGTAGTTTAGTGAATTTTGATGTAAAAAGATTTGCTATATATAAGATATTAAAGAACTTTTTGGCATATGTCTATGACTGCTATTAATTGAGAAAGACAATCCCACATTAATTTGTTTTTAAAAAGTGGTGATTTAGTAAGGGGGTACATCCTACGACACCTGGTGACCACCGGGTCAGAGCTCGAGTCTACCAGCATCCCTGAGCAAGACAATCGTCGAGACCGTGTCCACACACCCTTACATCGGTTCACTCGAGTTAACAGTGTAACATTTACTGTGTATACCAAGTAAGTTTCGCGAGAATGACTACTACATCAACCAATAAACCGCGATGACAGGATCAATTCGCACAAACTAATAATAGTAGTCATTTTAAGGAGTGCAAAAGTTACTTTTTGAATCTGAAGCGAGATTGAGATCGATGTGGAAAATAGTTTTTAAATGATCCAAAAAGTGAATCCAGGTAAAGTTGTAGCATGCCAGTTAAAACAAGAGAACAAGTACTAATCTATTCCATTAGGATGTGGTTGCCGGGAAACGCCCAAGCGTCGAGGAAAATTGCACCAGTGTATCATACCGGCACGCAAGCACTTTCACGCCCTGATCGAAGAAAAGAAAGATAATTGTCTCTGCTCGCCACACCTTCTGACATCGCTGATGAGAAAGAGTAATTCTGCAACTCTAACCCCCCTTCCCCCCTTAGATCTCCCGATGTAGTCCAAGTCCAAGCCAGTTCTGTTGCTATATAATGAATTCCCTGTGACTCACATTTTTGTATTTCATACAATTGATTGCCCTGGCAGTACTCATTAGGAAACGACCAATCATTGTAAGATACTGTGTAGATAGCTGATTGTTAACCATCTATTATTTGTAAAGTGGAAGCTCCTCTTTTAGGGTATTATTCTTAGGTTTTTCGTAACTCTACATGGGGGTTAATACAAGCTAGCAAACTTAAATAGTATTCTTCTTAGTAACTCGAAAAATATTGGATTTGATGCTTTGTTTCTATTTTCAAATGTTTCACAATCATTCTTGATACACCTCTCGGGTATTAGTGTTGTACTAGCCTGGATAGATTGTCTTTATGTATATTGCCTAAAACTTAATTCCCTTTTTACTGTTACCAACTTGTGGCAGACGCTTCTTTGTTCAAGTAAGAGTGAATATTCCTATTTCTAGAGTTATTAACCTAAACTAAATGTTCTATCTAACTCCTGTCGGTTCCTTGTCAACAGAGTGTTGATATCTGGAGGAGCGTGATGGTGTGCAGTGTACTCACGTGCAAGACCACATCACAGAAGTGGCGGTTCTTCCTCATCATGTTGAGGGACTGCAAAGTGCGACTGTTATGTTGGTCATCCTGGAATACAAGTCCTGCACACTCAAGCTCATCTCTCCCTTGCTCCGCCACTGACATCACTACCTCAGGGTCGTCAACCACTTCTGAAACAGTGACACAGGCCGGGTCAACTAACTCATAGGCTAGTGTAAATGTGTCGGGTTACACCCGCTTGTACTAGCCACCAGATGTCGTGAAGGGGAGGTGTGACCGGTATCTGCACCAAGCCCTGTCTTTAGAGGCCAGAGATAATTATAAACAGTACAGGGTGTCTACTCAGAGGAACAAAAATTCGTGACATTTTGGTGACCTTTTTTGACCACAAAATACCTTCGGAGGTGTAAAGCCCAAACGGACAGTAAGATGCGGTGCAAAAAAAAAATCCTTCGGTAAACGGTTGAACATTATATTGTACATCGGGCCTAGATGATATAATAACAAACACAAGTAAAAACTATTACTATAATCATACAACAAGAAAACTTACTTGTAATTAAAGATGTTTGAAGCTCCAGAAGCTGAAGTCTCTCAACAAACATAAAAATCTAATATTGTTCAAATTTGTCACCTAATATTTAGTTTATACACAAAATCCCAACATACAGGATTTACATCTGCCTCAGTCGTTTCTTCTCCAAGTCGATTTCAGTTTGAAGTGCTGAAGTCTCTTCTTCAGCCTGTTGGAAAAGTTTTCTTTTCTTTGCCTCGAGTTTATTTACAGTTTCCAAAGTTGTTTTTGATCTGTTAGCTTCTTCACTTTCTTTCTTCTTCAGTTCTTCAATTGCTTCCCTCCTTTTGGAACTTGCTCACCTAGCTGCATGCAGCATCCCACTTGTAAATTCCACATTCTTTATGCCACCTACCGACAGAACCATTGAATATATGCTGCGTTGGGAAATTAGAGAACGCTCTTTCATATTTTCAACCAAACATTCCTTGTTTACTGAAAAACCTCTTTCAACAGCACTGTTTCCATGGAATATTGTAAATATCATCGTGCAAAATGACAGCAATGCCTTGCAAGCTATTGCATTAATGAAGATGTTGAAGAGAAAAGAATCTAGTCTGGTTTCATTGAAATCAAATGTCTTCAGCTCTTCTTGAACAGAAGACTGCTCACAGATTTCAAGGTAGTTTTTTCTTATATGTTCAGCTTCAATGTATGCAATATGGTTGTTTGAAGTGAGTTGATCGAGTGCTATGTTAACCCGTTGTACTCTTAGAGTGCCACTAGTCATTACTGCTGGTGAAAGGCATGAAGCACCTTTCACCGTGCACTTTCGTAATGGAGACCTAGGCCCAGTCAGTTTTTGAAACATTTCCACTAAGAAGTGACTGCAATCTTTTCTAAAGAGCTGTACATCAAGTTCTTTCACATTTTTACAAAATTTCTTCGCACCAAAGCCTATGTCTACGTCCGAAAAGCTCAATAGATTTTCATAGTTGACATCAATTGCCAAGAGCTGTCCTGAGTTTTTCCCATTGCTTATAACCTTTGCCTTAAGGACGCGGGCAGCAATGCTACGTGTCATCGAATAAAGTTCGGCATGTACAAAGGGCAACATTGGATTGTCTTTTTGAATATTTTAAGATATGGTTCCACTTCTACTACTAACTGTAAGAAAAAGAGTTTTGCTTCAAGAAGGTTATCTTTTAGGAAGTCTCGTACAACACCGAAATTCTTTGTTTCAGGTGGTTTGGAACACACAAGCCACATATTTCTTCAAATGTGGAATCATTTTCAAGGCTCTCCCTCCACCCATCTGATGGAACACATTTTAAGTGGAAAGAGGTCTGATCCACTTGAGAGGATGTAATCAGATCTTCGAGATGGAAAATCTTTAAACAGATAATACAACCAACGCAGAGAATTGTGAACTTGCCATTCACATTTAATATGAGCTGTCTTATAAGCCCCATGAACTGTATGAAGAGAGCATGTGCCAACATTAATAGGTTTCTTGTATTCAGAGTTATCTAAATTTTTTCCTATCATTTGATTGAAGTCCTTAAGGAATTTTAAATTTACATTAGGTCCATCAACAGCAATTTGTAGAACATTCTTTAAAGGCAGTCCTAATTCAGACACACCTGAAGTAAAGGAATCAAGGTCAGCTGCAGTAGAGTGCTCTAAAAACACGAAGTTCAAGTATCGGGTCGAAACCACATTTAAACTTTAGTTCCAATAACGAACAATGATGTCCATTTGTCCTTTTTTGGCAATCCTATTTAGACATTCGTCAAGTGAAACCGCAAAAAATGCAATCTTCTTTAACTCCGCCGAGAGTTTTTCTTGGAAGAAGGGACCAAGACCAAAGTTTGTCAAATAGCCAAGTTTGTCTTTTTTCATTTTGAACTTGTGTGCTATTACACTGTCAGGAAACATGATTGAGAAAAGATCACTGGAAATACACGAACCTCTGTCAGAAGTACGAGTCATAAGCTTATTCATGGACCACAGAATTTCTGCTTTCAAGGTATCATCATTTACTTAAAGGTCCTCCAAGAGATGAGGAAGATAAAACAACTAATGTATCACATTTTGATTTACAAAATGTACAATAAGCCTTATATTGGTCATCTTCAACAGTCAGCCAAAACTCTTTGAACAAACATTTACCAGGCATCTTTTAACAGATTAGCCTAAACTTCACACATAAAATCTTTGAATGCCCCCAAAAAAATTATGGATTTTTTCGCAACACACGATTAAAAAATAATTTAGGACTAATATTTTATGTGCCCATAAGACAACAAAAATCATTTTAAAAATTGGTAAATTTCAACTGTTTTGAATGAATGGTCTTTAAAATTAAATTAATTACGTCAAGGATCAAATATTAACACTAATAGTATTATTTTATATTTTATAAAAAATACGCCATATTTCACTGCGAAAAGGAATGCTATTTGCTGCCAAAGTTAATTTGAAATTATAATATACATTTTACACCGCCTTCAAATTGCAGTCGGATCACTGAAAGCATAAAAAATTGATAATTACTGCCAACATCTTGATCCAGATCCACAACACAGATGAACGCACAGTTTGTGTAGAAAATGTCCTGGTATTTTCCCGTATCATCTAAAAAACCTGAATTCCAATTAATTCACTCAAAAACCATTAGGGTAGGTGTGGGCAAAAAACCGCAGTTTCGGTTGTTTTTTTGGTATTATCGGCGCTAGTGGGTCAATATTCCATCGAAAACGATGTAACTGATAGATTAGGATGTCAGCAAGACTTACTTACAGTAACGATGCTGTTGGATACATATCAAGTGAGCAATTTGAATTTTTCAAAAACCTCTTTCTGCAGGCTTTTGCCCCACATGATTGGGTAAAAACCCGCACTGCGGGTTTTTACCTCATTTCACACCTTTTTGGAAAAAGGGAAGGGTTTCAATGAAGAAATATAATGTAATAAAAAATGTATTTCGCAGAATAAACCAAATAGATGTAATAAGTCATCGTGAAATCAATGGAAATCACTCACTAAATGTTTATACAAAAAAAAGTTAGTCTTAAATATGTTTTGGTAAACATAGGCCTATTTTGAAAAGAAAAACATTGATCGTCAAATTTTTAAAGAATAGGTATTTTGTGTTTAACCCTTACGTTGAAAAAAAAAAGGAAAGAAACAAAATAAACCTTGAACCTCAAATTAATTATTAAAGATTGTTTCGTGAGTAATTTGATTCAATAAATTGTTAAATTAGTCAAATCTTCCGGGAAACTTATTGTGTTTTGGAATCTTGCAGAAGAATTTCGAATTGGCTTGGAGAGCTTCATTTGAATATCATTCTTCTCCGTGTTGGCCTCCTCAGCTGTCTTGTAAAACAGCCCATGGTAGCCATCCCTATAAAGCGAGATGACTAATGATGTAGAGCCTGAAGCAGTTTTTAGTTTTCCCGTGCACCTTGGCAACAGCAAAATCACCAATTTGAGGTGATGGTGTCATTTTCTCTTTTTTCTTCCTCTTCAGAAAATAAACCATCCAGATCGGAGCTGTCACTATGGATGGATATGTTGATGTCCGATTCTGAAGAGCTGGAAGGTGATTTCTTCCTTCTATTTCCTTTTGGTTTGGCGGCGGGGAAAAGTTGCTTGTTGCAATTGTTATTCTTTGTGGATTCTTTTTCTGCTGAAATTTGTTCCAAACGCTCTTTGTTGGGGGTAGATGTCAGTATTACTGACTCCAAACCTCTACCAGAGCGTTTTCTTTTTATTTAAATTTTGGGGAGTGGAATTATGTCTTCCGGTAGTGTCTTGATTTGAGAGGGTCCTGGGATGGCTTGGCCAATGTTTTCTTCATGACTGGTACCTGGAGGGATGGAGGGGTTGGTGTTTGGAGGACATTCAGAAACTTCACTAGGCTCACAACCCACGGTTGAATCATTTTCCTGCTCAAAGATTATGAACCTTCTTTCATCTTCTTCAAGAACTCTTCTTGGTCTTGTTAGGTCACTTCTGCAGGTCAAATATCAGCCTCAGTAAATTTGTTTTTGTCCATGGGATGGATCCCAGTTGCGCGAAAACCTTGGACTGCATTTTCCATGGTAGCTGTCTCGAAAGTCTCAGCCATCTCTTGTGTGTTCATGTAGCCTTTGTCTGTCACTGCCAGGGCACATCCGACTGCTCCAGTTTTAATAAGGAGGAGATTGAGTCTCATACGCACGAAAACGAAAAATGGAGGTACAAAGTGACCAGTCGCGTTCATTGACACAGTTTCACCTTGTTCAGCTGACGTGTTTGGGGAGCTTATTTGGCACTGTCTGGACCCCCGTTTCATCCATATTATAAACACGTTCAGGTGGAAATCCATATTTTATCATACAGGTTTCCAGGTTTTCAAAATATTTCTGTTGGTTTTGCGGGCTATTCTGAGTGACAACTTGTTTCTCCTGAAATCTCTCCCAGAAAGTTGGCTTTGTGTGGAGAATGGGTTTTCTATGCCGTTTTTCACTGCATAACTGTATATCAGAAACCGCAAAGACTTCAAAGTCAGGCCAAAGAAACGCTTGTCCAATTCAATACAGTGCTTGACGATTTCCTTTTCTTGTTCTTCAGAAAATACTTTGCGGAAATGCCCAAGCTTTACAGTCCCTCTTCCTATCTTCAATAGAGTACGCAGCAATAGCTTGGTGGATTGATGACTTGCCCAATCAGTGTGCGTGCACGGTTGAGAATGGCTTCTGTCATGGGCCTGTGTTCCGTTTTTCTTTTGTAGTTTCTGAAACACAAGAGAAACCATTTTAGATTACTTATTAGATTTTATTATTTAGCCAATATTATTAGGTATTAGATTATTATATTAGTATTTTATTATTATATAGTTTTACTATTATTATTAGATCATTATTAGATTATTACTAGATTTTATTATTAGATTATCGTTATTTAGGCAATATTACATTTTAATTTAAAAATCTTATCAAAATATTGATGTTCAAGACAAAATAATTCAATTTGTAAGGCCAATTTAATATTCAAAGGTATTGGGGCAAAAGCGCGCACTTTGAGCTGATGCGGGTTTTTGCCCCAAACCATGATGTTATCATTGACCCCCATGTGTACCAAGATGGATGGATCAAGAATAGGAAAGAGTTCTTAGATAATAACAGACCTAACCTCACCTGTTGCCTTCAAACAGCAAGTTTAACCTGCTGACAACATTCAAGTAAATCAAGGGAAATATTACAGAAAAACTGGTTAAAATACACTTACCTTATTTTTTCGTTGTGCTGACATCCAACCGCCATAAGTTTCTTCTACATAACTGGTGGGGTTGCAACCTATCTGCACCCTGGAGGCCGATTATTAAATTACACGTTATGAGTAAAAAAAAAGACATGCGGGGTTTTGCCCCCACCTAACCTATTTGTAGACACATACACACACGGCATAATGCACTCTCACACCCCACCCGCCACATTAAAATTTAATACAAGATGGCGAATGTTAGCCTTGTCATTGGACGATGTGCGGGAAATTCAAACTAAAATTATTTTCGTGACTTATGACCCAGTAGACACGGTGCAGTAAATAGAAGCTGTTTGTGGTAGGTCAGTGCAGAGATTCAAGCAATGTGAGAGCTTTCCATAACGTCCTCTTCTTTCAAGTACCTTACCTAGGATAATGCAAGTCTAGAGCAGAGTTAGAGCCTTCCGAGTCGATTATCATAATACACTCTCTTTACAACTTGACCAAATATATTGAGGCCGAGAACTGTGATAAGCCGTGAGTGAATATTGAAAAGGGGGAGGGGTTGCTTGAACCCACAGGTCACCAATCACCCTTCACCCAGCTGTGTTGCCAATGTACAGTCACAATATATTGGTAAAAACACATGTGAACACAATAAAATGGAGGCAGATACTAGTTTACAGCTTTTCTTGTTCCTCTGTTGTGATATCGTATAATTCCAGAACGATGATTGGACTGAGATGTTTGGTAAAGAATACCAGGGCTAGAGAGGAATTCTGTGAGGAAGCAGCGCGAGGGTATTAAGATGATTGCTGTGAAGAGAGAAGCAGAACATATACAAAGAGCCCCAAACCTGCCCCATTTTACCAGATGGAACAAACAGTCAGGAGTATGTCAACACTAACTTACAAGAAACACTATTGGGTTTAATCTCCAACACTTACTGTATCCAGTGACTGTGGGAGCCATTTCTTCAAGTGCAGGCATCAAGTGCTAGTGGTTTATTGTTTCACAAGCCAATGTTTTTATTAGACAAGTCCAGAGTCAATAATGATCAAACCTAAGACGAGCACACCAAAGCTTTGCTGATTGAGTGTTACATTAATTGTGTGTTGATTAGTTAACAGTTAAACAACGTAATGTTGATAGTGGGAACAACGTATATTCTGTTCACGATAGGTGTTTACCTGGATGACAGTTCAAAAATCATATGTTTAGGTTTTGGGTTGCCAACACTTGTAAAAGATCACAGTTTTGTTATAAATGTAGAGATCTTTAATTACCTGTTATATATTACATTTAAAATAACGTAAACTTAAGTTTTCTCATACTATTTCATTTTTTTAAATAATTTCTTTTTATCAAACTCGAAACAGTAGTTTAAACATAATTAAAAGTACTTATTTTTCATTTTGGAACGTTACTGATTTTGTGTAATATAGTGCACAAATCAATACCTTTTAATACATGCATCGTATTTACTTGGAAAAGAGAAAATAGTTATTTTTTTACATACAATAAATGATTTTATGATTATTTTATCGTATTTTGAAATATTTAACTGAATAAAATATTTTCATCAACTGCGTGTCTGCATCATTGTAAAAAACTTGTTTACCGTTATGTTCAATCATATGGTTTAGATTCGTCAGTCACCATTTTGAAGGTTTTTGTGAAAGTGGTGTTAATATTTTTTTTAAGGGTAATAAAACGAAAAATAAACTTTGTGTCCGACCTCAAATAAATATATAATTAATATTGGCCTGATTACTGTGGTTAACTATCACATTAATATATTACCATCTGTTTTCATCACAGTGATCCAAAGTGATAGATGTTAGCTGTTGGCGTAGTGATATATTAGGGATTACAACTAGTAACATTTCGAGCTGTCATCCAGGTAAACTTAGCTCGGGAACAACTTATAGTGGGAACAACGTAATGTTACCAGTGAGAACAACGTAATGTTGCCAGTGAGAACAACGTAATGTTGCCAGTGGGAACAACGTAATGTTGCCAGTGGGAACAACGTAATGTTGCCAGTGAGAACAACGTAATGTTGCAAGTGGGAACAACGTAATGTTGCCAGTGGGAACAACGTAATGTTGCCAGTGAGAACATAATGTTGCAAGTGGGAACAACGTAATGTTGCCAGTGGGAACAACGTAATGTTGCAAGTGGGAACAACGTAATGTTACCAGTGAGAACAACGTAATGTTACCAGTGGGAACAACGTAATGTTGCAAGTGGGAACAACGTAATGTTGCCAGTGAGAACAACGTAATGTTGCCAGTGGAACAACGTAATGTTGCCAGTGGGAACAACGTAATGTTGCCAGTGGGAACAACGTAATGTTGCCAGTGGGAACAATGTAATGTTGCAAGTGGGAACAACGTAATGTTACCAGTGAGAACAACGTAATGTTGCCAGTGAGAACAACGTAATGTTGCCAGTGAAACGTAATGTGTTGCAAGTGGGAACAACGTAATGTTGCCAGTGGGAACAACGTAATGTTGCAAGTGGGAACAACGTAATGTTGCAAGTGGGAACAACGTAATGTTGCCAGTGAGAACGTAATGTTGCAAGTGGGAACAACGTAATGTTGCCAGTGGGAACAACGTAATGTTGCAAGTGGGAACAACGTAATGTTGCATGGACACGTAATGTGCAGAACAACGTAATGTTGCAAGTGGGAACAACGTAATGTTGCCAGTGGGAACAACGTAATGTTGCCAGTGGGAACAACGTAATGTTGCCAGTGGGAACAACGTAATGTTGCCAGTAGTTTGTTCATTGTTCTCAGAATATTAAAAAAGAACCTGACATGTGTTGATAAAGACATTTGGTGGTTGTGTCATCTCTAGGAGGTATTAAGTCTTCAGTCAATACACAGTGTCAGAGCCACAGGAGTCACTGGTTAGTGTCAGAGCCACAGGAGTCACTGGTTAGCGTCTGAGCCACAGGAGTCACTGGTTAGTGTCAGAGCCACAGGAGTCACTGGTTAGTGTCAGAGCCACAGGAGTCATTGGTTAGCGTCAGAGCCACAGGAGTCACTGGTTAGTGTCAGAGCCACAGGAGTCACTGGTTAGCGTCTGAGCCACAGGAGTCACTGGTTAGCGTCAGAGCCACAGGAGTCACTGGTTAGTGTCAAGAGTCACAGGAGTCACTGGTTAGCGTCAGAGCCACAGGAGTCACTGGTTAGTGTCAGAGCCACAGGAGTCACTGGTTAGCGTCAGAGCCACAGGAGTCACTGGTTAGTGTCAGAGCCACAGGAGTCACTGGTTAGTGTCAGAGCCACAGGTTAGTGTCAAGAGTCACAGGAGTCACTGGTTAGCATCAGAGCCACAGGAGTCACTGGTTAGTGTCAGAGCCACAGGAGTCACTGGTTAGCGTCAGAGCCACAGGAGTCACTGGTTAGTGTCAGAGCCACAGGAGTCACTGGTTAGTGTCAGAGCCACAGGAGTCACTGGTTAGTGTCAGAGCCACTGGCTAGCGTCAGAGCCACAGGAGTCACTGGTTAGTGTCAGAGCCACAAGAGTCACTGGTTAGCGTCAGAGCCACAGGAGTCACTGGTTATAGTGTCAGAGCCACAAGAGTCACTGGTTAGTGTCAGAGTCACTGGTTAGCGTCAGAGCCACAGGAGTCACTGGTTAGCGTCTGAGCCACAGGAGTCACTGGTTAGCGTCTGAGCCACAGGAGTCACTGGTTAGTGTCAGAGCCACAGGAGTCACTGGTTAGTGTCAAGAGTCACAGGAGTCACTGGTTAGCGTCAGAGCCACAGGAGTCACTGGTTAGTGTCAGAGCCACAGGAGTCACTGGTTAGCGTCAGAGCCACAGGAGTCACTGGTTAGCGTCAGAGCCACAGGAGTCACTGGTTAGTGTCTGAGTCACAGGAGTCACTGGTTAGCGTCAGAGCCACAGGAGTCACTGGCTAGCGTCAGAGCCACAGGAGTCACTGGTTAGTGTCAGAGCCACAGGAGTCACTGGTTAGTGTCAAGAGTCACAGGAGTCACTGGTTAGCGTCAGAGCCACAGGAGTCACTGGTTAGTGTCAGAGTCACTGGCTAGTGTCAGTAACCAAAGCTCCTTGCAGATCTGAAAACTAACAAACGGAGGGAGCTTCACAAGTACAGTTCCGTGTTGAATGTGACAACATGGCGGCCGATGTGTCGACATTAAGACTAAACAATACATCATGAAGCTCCTCCATTACAGGAGAACAGTTACTATAAATGAACATACAAAAGATTATATGGCAATTTAACAAAGGTGAAAGTTTTAAATCACAAGTCTTGCCGTATGAACACGTCAAACTATATTTCTAGCAGTCGAATGTTATCACACGATCACTGCCACGAGGTTAAAAAGAACTGAGTTGACTGTTGAAGACTGAAGTTGAACTGACGGTCTGATGACGATACCACGTTGGAGGGGGAGAGGGGTATGGTGCGTGACGCACGAGACTGCGCTCTACAAACACTCAGTAGTCAGTTGAGGCCCCCCCCCAACCCACCAATACCAATTCCACCAACAGGAGTGGACCGGGGCTCTAAGATGTGCTCCGATAGCAGCACACTGTCTGATTCGTATAGCGCCTCTCACAAAATAATACATTAATAAACTCCGATGAAAAATATTATTTGGATTATTATCGCATGAAAGGTGGTCGGACGGACGAACAGACAGACAGGGGGGATAGGCAGAGTTATAAAATCCACTATTTTGGTTTCGGACACACATAAAATGTAAGACTCGTCACAAACTCGAGGTAGACAATTTTAACGATCATAATACTTTTTCTGATATGAGAATAATCGAAGACAAATCATATGAATTCATTTTGAATTTATAACCTTGAATATTATCTTTTGCCAGCACGTTTGGACTTCGCGCACTTGAAAGATGTGATACAGTCAGTTACCGAGTGTCCAATCAACAGTTGAAAGATGTGATACAGTCAGTTACCGAGTGTCCAATCAACAGTTGAAAGATGTGATACAGTCAGTTACCTAGTGTCCAATCAACACTTGAAAGATGTGATACAGTCAGTTACCGAGTGTCCAATCAACAGTTGAAAGATGTGATACAGTCAGTTACCGAGTGTCCAATCAACAGTTGAAAGATGTGATACAGTCAGTTACCGAGTGTCCAATCAACACTTGAAAGATGTGATACAGTCAGTTACCTAGTGTCCAATCAACACTTGAAAGATGTGATACAGTCAGTTACCGAGTGTCCAATCAACAGTTGAAAGATGTGATACAGTCAGTTACCTAGTGTCCAATCAACACTTGAAAGATGTGATAGTCAGTTACCTAGTGTCCAATCAACAGTTGAAAGATGTGATACAGTCAGTTACCGAGTGTCCAATCAACAGTTGAAAGATGTGATACAGTCAGTTTAACCCTTGCAGTGTCCAATCAACATTGAAAGATGTGATACAGTCAGTTACCGAGTGTCCAATCAACAGTTGAAAGATGTGATACAGTCAGTTACCTAGTGTCCAATCAACACTTGAAAGATGTGATAGTCAGTTACCTAGTGTCCAATCAACAGTTGAAAGATGTGATACAGTCAGTTACCGAGTGTCCAATCAACAGTTGAAAGATGTGATACAGTCAGTTACCTAGTGTCCAATCAACACTTGAAAGATGTGATAGTCAGTTACCTAGTGTCCAATCAACAGTTGAAAGATGTGATAACAGTCAGTTACTCGAGTGTCAATGCAAGTTGAAGATGTATACAGTCTGTTACTAGTGTCCAATCAACACTTGAAAGATGTGATAGTCAGTTACCTAGTGTCCAATCAACAGTTGAAAGATGTGATAAAGTCAGTTACTGAGTGTCATGCCAAGGTGATAGATAATGTCTGGTGTTGATAGGTCACGTGACAGAGTGGTCTAACCTGTATGTATGTTTATAACAAGGGCTGACTGACATTCTGACAGTTATTTCACCATTCTTTCACACCTGAATAATGTTTGCTATCTTTCGGAAGATCATATTCCAGATGAACGATATGACCACATGACACCCTCTATGTCTGGCCAGGTGTCAAGGACCCCGCCTGGCAGTGAGTCAACTAGTGATGACACCCCTCACCACTCACCCCCTACTTGGCTCTGTCCCCCAAAAAGGGAGGGGGGAGGAGGCTAAATATGGGAGTTGCATAGAAAATGCAATCGACTCTGCGTGGAGGGAGAGTTTAAAAACATATGAGGAAAAAGATTCTCAGAATAATTAATATCCTGTGCATAGTCAAAGCAAGGGAGTCTCACGCCTATGTCCATGTAACCACCGATACGGGTCACACCTAGCTCACTTTTATAATCAATACAGATGAGCTATCCTGGTATCCTAGAGTCCCGAGTGGTAATGACCCAGCCAGCTTACCTTAGGATAAACTAAGTGTATTATCAACAATGAAGAGATATATCATCAGATTGCTAGTGAAGGGCTGTTGAGTTGTTGACGTTATCAACAAGTGCTGATAGCATGTCGTATCAACAAGTGCCACTTCTCGGCGGGGTTTCTTACTAAATAGTTTAACTCACTTCCTTCATACAAATTCGTCAACACTTCCTCTCAATTCTACCCTCCTCTTATTAATTGCGAAGAGCTCCGGATGCCACGAGACTCGTCGGAAAATAAAGAGGCAACCTATCAGCAACAAGCTGTGTGTTGCCGACAAGATATAGCCTATCAGCAACAAGCTGTGTGTTGCCGACAAGAGGCAGCCTATCAGCAACAAGCTGTGTGTTGCCGACAAGAGGCAGCCTATCAGCAACAAGCTGTGTGTTGCCGACAAGAGGCAACCTATCAGCAACAAGCTGTGTGTTGCCGACAAGAGGCAGCCTATCAGCAACAAGCTGTGTGTTGCCGACAAGATATAGCCTATCAGCAACAAGCTGTGTGTTGCCGACAAGAGGCAGCCTATCAGCAACAAGCTGTGTGTTGCCGACAAGAGGCAACCTATCAGCAACAAGCTGTGTGTTGCCGACAAGAGGCAACCTATCAGCAACAAGCTGTGTGTTGCCGACAAGAGGCAGCCTATCAGCAACAAGCTGTGTGTTGCCGACAAGATATAGCCTATCAGCAACAAGCTGTGTGTTGCCGACAAGAGGCAACCTATCAGCAACAAGCTGTGTGTTGCCGACAAGAGGCAGCCTATCAGCAACAAGCTGTGTGTTGCCGACAAGAGATAGCCTATCAGCAACAAGCTGTGTGTTGCCGACAAGAGGCAGCCTATCAGCAACAAGCTGTGTAAGCTCTCTGATTGTCTGTACCACGGGTTGCATTCTCTACAGCTTGTCCCGCCAGATCAAACAACCAACCGGTGGCGACCACGAGGGGGCCAGGGTCCAGAAGGGTGGGGGGGGGGGGCGTGACTCCAACCCGAAGCCACTGGTGCAATCAAGGAGACCCCCCTCCCCCTAGGTAACAGACAGGAAATAACAGATACGTAGCCTTACGGGAGATTTGCTGCGCCCCTAGAGTCAGGTAGAACTTGATAACAGCGCTTCCAAGTGAGAATTCTTTAAAACAACTCACTTTCAAAATGTTCCTCAAGAGTGTTGAGTCCAAATGTCCAATGCCAGTGCTTCTACACCATTTGAACGTAAGCGACACGCGGTCTTGAAAATAAATTATTAAATATCTTATGACCAGCTTCTGCGGTCACCATTCCTTAGGATTCACTCCTTCGTTAACCTGGACTGCAATTAACTGGGATATCAGTGTTCGAATCCCGATCGGGTGAACTGAGTGTTTTTTCCTAATATGCTTAAATTTCTCCTTTAACGCAAATACGGTCACATTTTCCAAACATTTTACCCTCCTCATTCACTATTCATTGGAGTAAATACGTGGATAGCCATAATGGGAATAAGACAGAGCGCACAAAATATATCAGTAATTAAAGTAAATACTTAAGTTGTAAAGGTAGTATTTATTTTTACATGTTGTTGTCAAATTAATATAAACAAAATACACAAGTGATATGCTACTTTATATACTAATACCCGCCTCGGTGGCATAGTTAGCTAACACACTAGTTTAGTGGTGAGCTAGACTGCTGAGGACGGGGAGGCCAAGGTTCGAATCTCGCTTGGTTGAACTGGTTACTTAAATGGTTTTCCACTCTCCCTCCATGCAAATGCGGGTTCACGTCCTCTATATCCAACCTTCTAAAATCCCAGCCCATTATCGTAATTAGTACATAAGTGTACAACCAGAAAGGGTAGTAGATGTGCTACTAAGTATCACTATTATTATTTTATAGTGATGTGCAATCAAAGTTAACAAATCGGTTTTAAATCAGTTTATAATAAAATCAAGTCTGAAAATGAAGCTTTTCTCCCTAAACGCGCATTAGGATTACACAATTACACTTGTCCAACACCTTCTCGTGCCTGTATGGAAAATTAATTATCTCTTAATTTTAGTAAAGGGAATAGAAATAAATATTTTTAAAAAAATACACTGAAAACTCTTTCAGTATAAAATTATTTTACTATAATAGAACAATATTTTCCTACAATTAATAATTGCAGATTTTCTTAAATAATAAATATTTATATCACAATAAAAGAGTTTAGAAAAGGGAGTAAAATTGTTGACAATACAAAGTATATGAAAAAATATATTCTTAATTTTACCCAAATATTGTTTTAATCACAGCTATAGTTATTAAGTGTTTGGTATAAAAATTATCTAATAAAGTAAGAAAAAAGGTTCTGATTATGTAGTTTGGATAGGTTTGAATCTAAAATTATGATCACTATCATCAAAAAATGAATACAATAATAATATAAAAATAAGATTTAACAGAAATTTGATTCAAATGTGTGTCAAACATAATTGGACATTGATATATTTCATGATATTTTGGTCACTTTGCTATGGTGAAATATGTCAAAGCTCGATCTAGTACATTACAAAATCATTCTTGCTTTATTGGTGAAAATCCAACTGTCATAATTTTCAAAGTTCCTTCGTGTACAATCCTAAGCTAACCATGGCAATCACAACTCAGTTATTGCAATTAATAAATAAAAAATCTTAGAAGGAAAATATGATCTAGTTTACAATCTGAGTGCACAAACAAGCGCAATAACAGGGCGGCCGTCACACTCTAATGACAATGCAAACTTTACCTAAGCATGATCATAGAAACATGTTTGAAAAAGAGCATCACATTTCACCAACAAGCATAAATTAAATAATAGACTATTTTACAGAAATATATTATGTATGCAGCATCATTATTATCCAAAGAGAATCATGGTCACCAAGCTATGTCGCTCCTAGATATGCGGTAACAGCTATGTATTTGTATCCACTTTAAGATTGGCTTTAGTTTGTGTGTTTATCTACTTTTAGTACTTTAGACTTTTTTACTCTGCCTTTACAAATCTAGTGTTCCAAATGTCTTACTACAATTCAATTTTTATAAAAAGAACCTTTTAGAAAATAGATATTTTTTTTGCGGTCAACATCGATAACATTTTCTATTTTGTTATTTTTGTTATCACTGTGCCTTAATATTCGTTCGAGCTATACACTTATGTACTACTAATTATGCTATTGGGTTAGAGATGAGGGAGGTTTAATAAATATAAAGTGTACCTGCATTTGGAACTTATCAAACAATGTATCCCTGTCTAGCGACTCAAACCTGTTTAATTATTAGATTGCATGGCGACATTTCAACTTTTACATCTACAAAAACTGCATTTAAATAGCTTTGTAAATATTTTGAGGGTACCATCCCTCCCTATTTTCCGAGCATTCATTTTTAAATTTAATAAGTCAGGCCTTGATACTTTTTGAGTTTGTCTTTAAACCCACCTGACTTATGTCAATCATCAAACACTTGGAGAAGTAGTTTAGTATTCTAGTTTTAAAATTTTGAGACCCTTATCTCACCAGCCTCCTTAGAAATAACCAATATTTAAAATGTGTTTGTGGTTATTTGAAGTTATCCCTCTACGTTCTACCTCCTACTTGTACACCCCTAACCTCTCCCCCACCCCCTCCTTCCCTATTTCCTGTAGTCTCATTTTGAAATTTAAAATGTTCAGACTTTATAGTTAATTTGGGTGGTCCCTATCTCTGCTTGGAGAATTCCAGTTTTATATCACACATAAAAGTAGTTTCACAGAGAAGTTGTTGAATGTATTATTTTTTGTAAATGTTGAGCTCGCCCCTTCCCCTACCATTTCTTTAACTCCCACTTATAAATTTCAAATATTAACATTTATTTGGTTATTTTGAGAGGACATTCTACCTACTTGCCAATTTAAATACTCTATCACAGCTAAAAGTTGTTTTTAATTTTATAACCCCTTGCCCCCTCCCATCCACCTCCCTATTTCCCGGGCTCCCATTTAGAATCAAAATATAGACTTATAGTAATTTGAAATGTCCCTTTATTTTACTAAAACATTTCAATTTTCTGCCACATTGGAAATTAGTTGTTTCTATTAGTTTTGAAATATTTAAGCTCATTTCTCTAACTATAATTTAGGAATTTCCATTTTTCAGACTTATTTTGTTATTTGGAGTTGTCCTCCTAAACAAGTGTCAAATTTAAATTTGCTAGCACATATAAAAGGTTTTTATTCTGTTTATATCCCCTCCCTTATTCCAGAGCATTCCTTTCTTGTAATTATAGCTCATGGAAGCTTCCAGAAGCTTTCGTATAGTAAAATAAAATATAAAAGTAAAACATATGGATGGAGGTAGAATGTTCGAGAACAGGAAACTGGCTCAAATTACCGTTTAGAAATGCATATTGTTCTTTTTAGGAAAGGAAGTAAATTTATTTTCCTTATAAAAGGCCTTAAATTGTTCTTTGGACTCAACAGGTCCTACCTCATGCACTCTGACGTCATTGACAATGGCTCTTGTGCCCTCTTAGAAGAAGAAATGCTTCAAGCGCCATGTAATATACTATATAATTTAAATAAAATAAGATACGTTTGTATAATTAGAACAATATTATTGTCAATGCTCTCACATATTCTTTAGGGGCAAGTCAGTAACATTACAACTTATTAAACAAAAATGTTCATTCTTTTATAATTATTTGAAATGATCTCATTGATTGTCTGAAAAATTTCAATCTTCTATCACTCTGGAAAGTATTTATTTATATTAATTTTGGTACTCTTGAACACATTTTTTACCAACACACCTCGGGAACATCGTGTGGATGCCATACATAAATTAATTTCATAATAGTATTCTGCGACCTGATAAACCCCCATATATCAATTTCATCTTGATTGGAGGGCATAGAATTTACTGCCCCTTTTATTCCTTTACATCACTTTAGGCGATTAAATTTGAAAAACCCTAAAAATGTCTCACCCAATTCTATAAAGAAATATTCATTTTAAAGTTCAAGGCTCTATGTCCACTATTTCAAAAAATGCACAGTCTGTGAATTTTGAAAACTTTTTAACTTCCTTTTTCATATCTTACAGGTTGACGAATTTCCCAAAATTCGGTCCTATCTCTGGTATAGAGCCAAAAACGAACTTTTATTAAAAATTTCAAATGTCCATGTTTGAAACGATTAAGCTCTTCCAACAAAACCACAAACCCCCCCACTTCATTTATTGTCTCTACGGGCAAAATTGGCCCTGGAGTTTGGAATTGAAAGCAACAATGTCTCATCCCAGTATAGCCACACTCATGTTAATATCATTAAGTCAATATTTAGTTTAATATAAGAGAGAAAACATAATAAATCCTCATATTTGTGCTTTATACTTCTAATATTTAGATATATTATTTTTAAATAGCAGTTGAAATGAACTATTTGGCCGAAAATAACTGTAAATAAATGTTTTCAATAGATGATTCTTCTATGATATCAGTTTTGGTATCCACTAAGTGAAAAATAATGTTTTAATAAAGACGAAACTACAAACAAGTTTATAAGTTGTATAATATTAACTTGTGTTCATATTATTAAGGGTAATAATTCGACCTACCTCAATAAATAAATGGTAAGGTACACCAAATAGACTTTCTCTCTACTTTGTCTAAAAATGGAAACATTTACATAAAACTTGTAAGATTTGTGAACAAGATAATATACATTTTTGTAGAAAGATGATGGGAAAAAAGAGCATCATGTTCCACAAAGAGGCATAAATGAAAGAAATGTATTGTTCATTATTCATATTTTACAGATTTTACAAATTTTCATCAAAAACCAAAATAATAAACTCCCGCTTTCCGAGACCTCAATTTAAAAAATAATTACAAATAGCTCATAGGCTACGGACCATTAAAGAATTACGTAAGGATTTTTTGGGGCAGGGGTGATCAGTTATCTCTTTAGTTTTTGCAGGGGTGGGCATAATCCAACTTAACTAAGGATTTTATCAATGTTTATGGTGAGACCAAATCTAAATAACACTTCTACAGACGCGGGGCGGGGTCTAAAAGGTTGCACCTAGCGATGACAGATGGCGCTGAAGTGTAGCCTATAGACGCACACAGCTATACATAACTACAAAATTACATTTATTTATGATGTGTTACACCTAATTTTACTGCAATAAGTATTCTATAATTTCACATCACCAATCCTTTTGTCTAAAATAATATAATTTAACAAATCGTAAGAAAATTATGTAAGATCGGTGAGGGGAAGTGGGGAAACGAAAAATCTTACAATCCCTTAAGTAGGAATATTTGGGGGTAAGGGGGTTCAAAATAATTTAAACAAAGATTCTTAAGTAATTAATGAAAAGCCCCCTATTGATTTTATAAAAATATATTTCAAGTAAAGGTTTTTCTTTTTAATTTTAATTTTGTTACAACCTTATAAAAATGAGTTATTTTGTGTCTCAAATACTTACAAAGATATGATTAAAATTGGCAATATCTGCTTATGTAACTTACCGTTAAAACTATGTTCATGGGATGATTATAACGGCCATTTGTTTATAACAATCAACAATGCCCAGATATGAAGTTTAATGAAAATCGTTACAGTGGATTTCTAAATAGCTTGTTTTCTCTCTTTTTTTATCTTTAGTAAACTACCCTCAATTTTAGGGTAAGATATCTAACCCCAAAACCCCTCTGGGGAGCCTTATAAATACATATATACTAAGTTTTAGCCTGATGAGTAAAATGCTTAAGGGTAGACTGTCCTTATTTTCTTCAATGCCTTTCCTAACATTATATGTACAAAACTTGATTTGTGTTGCACATAAGGAAATTGCTCAATAGATGTTTCTAGGATATGTGTGTGAACATATCTGTAGGGGATTTGAGATTCCCTAAGTCATCATGTCCTTTATTGAGATATGCTCTATGAAAAATTAGATAATCATGTCAAGACTCCATGTTGGTGACCTGGAGGTCTAGGGGTAAGGTGTCAGACTTCTGTGCTGGGGCTCGGGGTTCAATCCTCGGTCCCGGCACAGATTTATCTGATTACCAAACCCTTCCTTCACCTCTGACAAGACATCTTGTGAATGTGTGGAATGCCAGGCCTCCACCGTGGTTCGGATTCCACGTTAAACTGTAGGTCCTTCATTTCATCTCACAATCACCCTACCATTACACATTAGTGTAAGTGCGTATAACCCGAACGGTAGTAAGACGCGGTGCTAATAATAATAATTATAATAATATTCCATGTTAGCATCAAACTTTGTTAATGTATTCATGCAGAGGCTAGTCTAGTCCATTAAAGTATAGATGTCAGCTTTCAGTGAAAACCGATTGTTGACTACATAGATATTAATTTGATACGTGAGATACAAAATAGATAGGTATCTCAAAATGCTTTCCTATTTACTATTCAACATATTTTGTTATTAAATGAATGGTATTTTAAATAGTAACTGATGAATATGAAAATAGACATACAATTTTAATGTTATTTTATCATCACAAATTAAGATTAGATAATTAATTGTTTTACCGTTTGATCTATTTAATATGTTACTAGCTATCTTGCAGACAAGATAGAATGGAAATTTCACTGTGAACTCTGCATGAATACATTAACAAAGTTTGATGCTAAAATGGAATATTATTATTATAATTATTATTATTAGCACCGCGTCTTACTACCCGTTCGGCTATACGCACTTACGCTAATGTGTAATGGTAGGGTGATTGTGAGATGAAATGAAGGACCTACAGTTTAACGTGGAATCCGAACCACGGTGGAGGCCTGGCATTCCACACATTCACAAGATGTCTTGTCAGAGGTGAAGGAAGGGTTTGGTAATCAGATAAATCTGTGCCGGGACCGAGGATTGAACCCCGAGCCCCAGCACAGAAGTCTGACACCTTACCCCTAGACCTCCAGGTCACCAACATGGAGTCTTGACATGATTATCTAATTTTTCATAGAGCATATCTCAATAAAGGACATGATGACTTAGGGAATCTCAAATCCCCTACAGATATGTTCACACACATATCCTAGAAACATCTATTGAGCAATTTCCTTATGTGCAACACAAATCAAGTTTTGTACATATAATGTTAGGAAAGGCATTGAAGAAAATAAGGACAGTCTACCCTTAAGCATTTTACTCATCAGGCTAAAACTTAGTATATATGTATTTATAAGGCTCCCCAGAGGGGTTTTGGGGTTAGATATCTTACCCTAAAATTGAGGGTAGTTTACTAAAGATAAAAAAAGAGAGAAAACAAGCTATTTAGAAATCCACTGTAACGATTTTCATTAAACTTCATATCTGGGCATTGTTGATTGTTATAAACAAATGGCCGTTATAATCATCCCATGAACATAGTTTTAACGGTAAGTTACATAAGCAGATATTGCCAATTTTAATCATATCTTTGTAAGTATTTGAGACACAAAATAACTCATTTTTATAAGGTTGTAACAAAATTAAAATTAAAAAGAAAAACCTTTACTTGAAATATATTTTTATAAAATCAATAGGGGGCTTTTCATTAATTACTTAAGAATCTTTGTTTAATTATTTTGAACCCCCTTACCCCCAAATATTCCTACTTAAGGGATTGTAAGATTTTTCGTTTCCCCACTTCCCCTCACCGATCTTACATAATTTTCTTACGATTTGTTAAATTATATTATTTTAGACAAAAGGATTGGTGATGTGAAATTATAGAATACTTATTGCAGTAAAATTAGGTGTAACACATCATAAATAAATGTAATTTTGTAGTTATGTATAGCTGTGTGCGTCTATAGGCTACACTTCAGCGCCATCTGTCATCGCTAGGTGCAACCTTTTAGACCCCGCCCCGCGTCTGTAGAAGTGTTATTTAGATTTGGTCTCACCATAAACATTGATAAAATCCTTAGTTAAGTTGGATTATGCCCACCCCTGCAAAAACTAAAGAGATAACTGATCACCCCTGCCCCAAAAAAATCCTTACGTAATTCTTTAATGGTCCGTAGCCTATGAGCTATTTGTAATTATTTTTTAAATTGAGGTCTCGGAAAGCGGGAGTTTATTATTTTGCTTTTTAATGAAAATTTGTAAAATATGAATAATGAACAATATGTTTCTTTAATTTATTAAGTCTAATTAGCTTCCCAATATCCATCAGTTATCACGTTTGGATGATGCCAACGCCCCTCGACTAGTTGGTATGAATACAAAAAATATCTTAAGATTTGAATGAAACAGTTTACCTTCTGGTCGGTCTCTCAGTTGCGCCATTTTCCTTTCAGCTTCAATAATGATGATGTTTCCAGCACTGTTAAAAAAATAACATTTCATATGTGAGGCAGAGTGATACCAACTTTCAAAAATCATCTTTGACTATTAACTAGTGTAAAAAGAGTATAAGTATTCTGGAAGGAAGAACAGTAAATAAAACCTCTTTCATATATTCATAGCTCAAGTTATGTGATTTACATCTTTAGCTTTTGATGGATGGCCAATACCTATAAAATAGCATTAATTATAATCAAGTGAAATGCTCTCAATGTCGATCCTAGCAATTGTGTTTATAATTTCTAAAACAGTTCTTCCGACCACAATCAGGAATAGCAAATATTTACAGGTTCCCTACTTTGTTAAATTGATTGATTGATTTTGTTGCTCTAGGTAAACAAACAGGAAGAGGACAAAATAAAAGCAAACAGAGGGTTTTGGTTTTGTATTACAAACTTATAAAGGCTACAATAATTAGGCTCACTTAATATTAACATATTTTAATCAAATTGAGGTATCCTATTGTAACTTAGGTAATAATATACAGAGTTGGTTGTACCCAAAATGCATCATTAACTGAGGTGTGGTTAAAGTAGTCAGGAAAATATGTATTCGTGTACAGTATTAGTAAACTTATTATTCTAATAGGCCTGTATATTTTTAAATCATATTGCAATGTCTAAAGAGATATATAACTGGATGATGACAGAGAATAGTGAATAGTGACTGGAGGGGAGGGGGGGGGCGGTATTGTGCTCCCTAGGACCATATTGTCACAAAATGTTAGACACAGGTTCATTTGTCAATGTCACAAATATATTCTCTTTGTTACTAAACATTTACATTAACAATACACATCAACAATGAGGGATTGCAAGTCCCCAGTAATTGATTGATTAAAATGTGTACCAAAATACCAACTCTGCATTTAGGGTATCGAGATCCTTTCCAATCATAGTCATTAAAAATATTCCCAAAACATGACAGAGTTTATTTTATTTTACACCATGCAATTTAATCTGTTGACACGAGGAATGGTAAGTTCTGTTGGGTGGGTATGTTGATATAATTTTACTAGCTATGGAACACCATTGACGTAACTAGGATTAGTGCACTCAGCTAGGTAACTCATCATGTTGTATAACTATTGAATTAAATCACCCAGCGTCGGACGTCGATTGATTCACTACAGATTAATTCCCAGATATAATAATGCTGTGACGATGTTTAGGTTGTCTATAGCTCCGTGGTCGAGCGCCTATCATCACTGTATGGAGAAGATACTGTTTAACCAGCTATCTATAGCTCCGTGGTCGAGCACTAATTAAATCGGTATTTAAATACAATTAAAGAAAGAGAACTGTTGATGGCTGTTTATTCACACACGGTTTATTTAAATGACATCTGTTCATTACTTATACATGCTCCAATCAAATGCTTTATATCAATGCACACTTGTGATATTAATGTAAGTTATTTTATACTGGGTTAGACTGTGACTGCCAGTGTGTGGCTCTGACTGACTTGTGCGTGGGCGGAGGGTTGTACGGGTGGATCCCCTGCATGCCTTAAACATACACACAATGGCTTATATATGACATACCCCTTGCATCTTTCTCCCCTCATCAACAGTGTGAAAACTAATAGAAAGAGTCCTGGCGACAGGTGTTGTGAAAGCTGGCTTATTGGTATAGAGAAGTGGCGTATTTGCCAAATACTGCGGAGTTGTTCCTTTAACAGGAAGAATGGTATGAAAAAATATATTTTACTGGTAAAATCCTTTTCCCATTATTTCTAAAATGCGCGTGTTTCTTCATGGATTAATAATAAAAGGATACTCTACATATGTTACTTTAAAGAAAAATTACCTTCATCCATGACTTTTTATATATTTTAGATTGATTTGAATCAATACCATTACAGTGTCACCCAGTTAGGTAACTCATGTTGTCACCCAGTTAGGTAATTCATGGTGTCACCCAGTTAGGTAACTCATGGTGTCACCCAGTTAGGTAACTCATCGTGTCACCCAGTTAGGTAATTCATGGTGTCACCCAGTTAGGTAATTCATGGTGTCACCCAGTTAGGTAACTCATGGTGTCACCCAGTTAGGTAACTCATGGTGTCACCCAGTTAGGTAACTCATGTTGTCACCCAGTTAGGTAATTCATGGTGTCACCCAGTTAGGTAACTCATAGTGTCACCCAGTTAGGTAATTCATGTTGTCACCCAGTTAGGTAATTCATGGTGTCACCCAGTTAGGTAATTCATGGTGTCACCCAGTTAGGTAACTCATGGTGTCACCCAGTTAGGTAACTCATGTTGTCACCCAGTTAGGTAATTCATGGTGTCACCCAGTTAGGTAACTCATGGTGTCACCCAGTTAGGTAATTCATGTTGTCACCCAGTTAGGTAACTCATAGTGTCACCCAGTTAGGTAACTCATGGTGTCACCCAGTTAGGTAACTCATGTTGTCACCCAGTTAGGTAATTCATGGTGTCACCCAGTTAGGTAATTCATGGTGTCACCCAGTTAGGTAACTCATGTTGTCACCCAGTTTGGTAATTCATGGTGTCACCCAGTTAGGTAACTCATGTTGTCACCCAGTTAGGTAACTCATGGTGTCACCCAGTTAGGTAATTCATGTTGTCACCCAGTTAGGTAATTCAACGATATATATTTACAGAGTTTCATTCAGTTGTGAAACTTCAATAGGAAAACAATAGAATTTGAAGTAAAAATGTTTAAGAACTTCATTAAAGTTAATTTTAACTTGTTAAACCTTACTGTTACATGATCCATTAATGGATTAGGTTTGCATAATAATTAAGAGGTTGTAGATAAATGCTTATTGCAATATATTCAAAATGAGTATCTAAAATAGCTGAAGCTGAGAGATTATGAAAACACAATCATTTATTCAGACATGAGTGTAACAATAATATTCATGTTGTAAAAGTGGAGATTGGGAGGGGAGTTACAAACTGCCTTCGGGAATAGTAGTATTGAACTGGAAGCCATTAGAAGTATAAAAATTCTAAGTTTGGTTGGCAGAATCTTTCAAATTTTCATTAAAAAGAACTACTAATATTCCAGAAATATATTACGAAATATGCACGCACATACACTTTCAAAAAACAACTTAAAATATATTTATACATATTTTTACTAATGAAATAAATGGTTAATAAAACAAAAACATGACTTTCTATGTAAATAAGTCTATTTTGAATCATTAGCTCACAATTTTTGGAACCAGAGCTATCAAACAGTACAGACCATTTAGAACCAGAGCTATCAAACAGTACAGACCATTTGGAACCAAAGCTATCAAACAGTACAGACCATTTGGAACCAGAGCTATCAAACAGTACAGACCATTTGGAACCAGAGCTATCAAACAGTACAGACCATTTGGAACCAGAGCTATCAAACAGTACAGACCATTTAGAACCAGAGCTATCAAACAGTACAGACCATTTGGAACCAGAGCTATCAAACAGTACAGACCATTTGGAACCAGAGCTATCAAACAGTACAGACCATTTGGAACCAGAGCTATCAAACAGTACAATCCATTTGGAACCAGAGCTATCAACAGTACAATCCATTGAACCAAGCTTAACGTACAGACCATTTGGAACTCTTCATTATTTTAATTTGACACAGTTTAATGAGATTACTGAGCAGTGTTCATTCTTCCACAATTGTAAGTTCTAGCAAACATTGAACATATTTCTTGGGGACAGTTCATTTACAAGTAATCTTGATAACTCACGAGGTTGGAGATTATCAAGTTATCAGTTTAAAGTTCAATTCAGGATCTTTATCTTCAACTGCGGCTGGAGATTATTATTGTAAAGTAGAAACTATTCTTTCATGTCTTCAAATTCAATGAACCCAGAACAAAACTCCTGTTCAATTGGAACTAAATACATCATAAGTTGAGTAAGGTCAGCATCCTCTTGATGTTCTTTTATTGAAGAACAGACCCCAAAGTATACTAATTGGTTTCTTGGATGTCATTTTTTGAAAATGTCACTTCTTTTCCGAAAAGAGTGGATATGGCTCATAAAGTTCAGTTATATTTTGTTTTATGCCTTGAAGTTTCAAATGTAGAATGTTTAGGTGTGCTGTTAGATCAGTTAAGAGCTAAAGTACTTAACCATTCTGTATTAGGTAATTTACTTTCAAAATCATCAGTTTCAGTTTTAAGGATTTCGTGCAAAAGTTGAAGAAGGTGTTCTCTCGTTAAACTGAAAAGGTGATTTAAGGTTTTCCCTGTAATGAAAATAAAGGAATGTCGCTATATTCTTCCTACGGCTGTGTTCAGTTGGCCCCCTGGATAGCTCTACTATTCCCACAATGCCCTTCACGCCACTGCTAAGCTTGATGAGCACCTCTTGGTCTGATGCCTTACTGGGGTTTCAATGTTGTTTATCTTGAGCAAACTGACTAAGCCCATATTAATTTCTGTCATACTGGAACATTTTGAAAAGCCACCATACTTATTTACAACAGAGGTTAGAGCCATATTAGAGCCAGGGGCAGATGTATAAAGTGGCACTAAATCAAGCAGCTCTTCTTTGACAAAACAAAAAGTTAATTATGGTTTTAACAAATATTAGCAGTTGACTTACATCAGTTACATTAGTTCTCTCATCAAGGTTGACTGAAAACAATTTACATGTTTACATTTCACCCTGTAAATTTGTTTAGAGTTGATTACTCATATATGGGTGACCTGGTGGTCTAGGGGCAAGGTGTCAGACTTCTGTGCTGGGGTCCGGGGTTCAATCCTCGGTCAGATTTAACTGATTACCAAACCCTTCCTTCACCTCTGACAAGACATCTTGTGAATGTGGGGAATACCAGGCCTCCACCGTGGTTCTGATTCCACGTTAAACTGTAGGTCCTCCATTTCATCTCACAATCACCCTACCATTACACATTAGTGTAAGTGCGTATAACCCGAACGGTAGTAAGACGCGGTGATAATAATTATTATTATTATTATTCATATTACAAATTATTTTAGAAAACGTTTGATGTGACAATGCCATAGTCTCAAAATTCAATACAATATTTCTTCTCCGACACTCCTGAATGAAATATTGTTTGTTGCTAGTAGAACTACATATGAGGTGTGCAGGCTTTTCTTTTGAATAATGGTGTAATGGTGGATTTTGACTTGAGATCTGACCAGATGGATGCGAGACAATCATAATGCCTCTTAAATCACCGACATCTTCAGGACATATTGACACTTTTCATTGAATAACCTGTTTTCGACTTCCACTTTTCTTTTTATATTCAATTTACTTAGGCCCAGTGCTAGTTAAACTCACAGAATAGTAGTAAATAAAAGTGGTGCACATTAAACTACTAAAACATATCTAAGGCAAAGGTGTTCAGTCACAGAGCATGATTACAACAAGTGTACTTTGGTCCGTCGAGCCTCAACACAAACATTCATCAACTGTACCTCCTACAAGTATCTCTCCCCGCAACAAACCTCAGCTTTGGCCGACCAATCCTTTAAATGTACAATGCTATAGACAGTTTCCAAAAAACCTTAATATTGGTAATAGCTACTTTAATCTTTGTATTCTCCTTGTGTGTATTAATAATAACAACAATAATTTTAGGCCTGTGATAAATAAAAAAACATTTTTATGCCCAGAGAAGAGCACTAGTCCCTATTTTCACTATAACAGAAATGTTGGAGCTATGGTGAGTTCTGTGAAGGGCTAAGCCCCACATCAAGCGCGTGCTTGGGCCAAGGAGACATGTTTCCATGGCAACAAGATTAATGTTTGACAGTGTTTTGTCCTCACTCGAACTAGTCGAATTCCTCCATCTTCTTCTTTAAATACTGTCCGGTGGATTCCGTAGAGCTTCTCGGGGTTAATTAATTAATGGTGGAGGTGGAGAATATATAATATATGCTGAAGTTTTATTTTAAATAAACATTAATAGACATTTTGAGCCACTGGTTAAATAATGAAAAGGAAACCAATTACTTAATACATGAGATGACTAAATTGTTGATGTGGTGGTAATTTAGCCCACCCATCTCTGCACCCTCCTTGAGCAACACGAAAAGAACGTACGAGGCTATATATAGGTGTTATCAGTTTGGGTGCTAACACTTCCCTTCCCCATGGTATCAAAAACAGACCGCAATCAGATGTGCTGATTGGCTAGCTCCCCCCTATCCCCTGTGAAGCCAGAGCTTACAAGGGTGCTTACAAGGGAAAGGTAGAAGGAATACATTTAGAAGACGCTAAGAACCCAACAAACACTTTCAAGAATGAAAATTACTAGATTTAAAAGTTAAAAGCCTAAAAATGAAGTTAATGAATGGAAATTTAAAACATATATTTCTTAGAGCTTTGGTAATGATTTGGACAACTTATAATTAACATAAAGTCCCACACTTTCTTATAATTAAACATTTGATCGTAATATAGATATTAAATTAGGCCTGATTGGAAACAATAGATGTACCTTAAGGGTAGTACTCTCAGTATCTTGATTGTACTAACATGTTTGCTAATGAACTAAAGGGCGGATTTTGGTAAAATGTTACTAAATGTCTGATTATTATCAATACTGGGCACGTGCAAGCTTATTACATGTATAGTGAATTTAGTGATTTCAACAAGGGTATTAAATTAACAAAATAAACAACGGCAAACTAATATATGTAGATAAAATGTTGGAGAAATAAGGGCCTAAAGCCCTGGTCTCTTTACACCACAATAGAACCCTGATAGTCAGGAGAACACAGATCTCTTTACACCACACTAGAACCTTGATAGTCGGGAGAACACAGGTCTCTTTACACCACATAGAACCCTTGATAGTCAGGAGAACACAGGTCTCTTTACACCACACTAGAACCCTGATAGTCGGGAGAACACAGGTCTCTTTACACCACACTAGAACCCTTATAGTCGGGAGAACACAGGTCTCTTTACACCACACTAGAACCTTGATAGTCAGGAGAACACAGGTCTCTTTACACCACACTAGAACCTTGATAGTCGTGAGAACACAGTCTCTTTACACCACACTAGAACCTTGATAGTCGGGAGAACACAGGTCTCTTTACACCACATAGAACACTGATAGTCGGGAGAACACAGGTCTCTTTACACCACACTAGAACCTGATAGTCGGGAGAACACAGGTCTCTTTACACCACACTAGAACCTTATAGTCGTGAGAACACAGGTCTCTTTACACCACACTAGAACCTTGATAGTCGGGAGAACACAGGTCTCTTTACACCACACTAGAACCTGATAGTCGGAGAACACAGGTCTCTTTACACCACACTAGAACCCTGATAGTCGGGAGAACACAGGTCTCTTTACACCACACTAGAACCTTGATAGTCGGGAGAACACAGGTCTCTTTACACCACACTAGAACCCTGATAGTCGGGAGAACACAGGTCTCTTTACACCACACTAGAACATTGATAGTCGTGAGAACACAGGTCTCTTTACACCACACTAGAACCTTGATAGTCGGGAGAACACAGGTCTCTTTACACCACACTAGAACACTGATAGTCGGGAGAACACAGGTCTCTTTACACCACACTAGAACCCTGATAGTCGGGAGAACACAGGTCTCTTTACACCACACTAGAACACTGATAGTCGGGAGAACACAGGTCTCTTTACACCACACTAGAACCTTGATAGTCGGGAGAACACAGGTCTCTTTACACCACACTAGAACACTGATAGTCTGGAGAACACAGGTCTCTTTACACCACACTAGAACCTTGATAGTCGGGAGAACACAGGTCTCTTTACACCACACTAGAACCTTGATAGTCGGGAGAACACAGGTCTCTTTACACCACACTAGAACCTTGATAGTCGGAGAACACAGGTCTCTTTACACCACACTAGAACACTGATAGTCGGGAGAACACAGGTCTCTTTACACCACACTAGAACCCTGATAGTCGGGAGAACACAGGTCTCTTTACACCACACTAGAACCTTGATAGTCGGGAGAACACAGGTCTCTTTACACCACACTAGAACCCTGATAGTCGGGAGAACACAGGTCTCTTTACACCACACTAGAACCTTGATAGTCGTGAGAACACAGGTCTCTTTACACCACACTAGAACCTTGATAGTCGGGAGAACACAGGTCTCTTTACACCACACTAGAACACTGATAGTCGGGAGAACACAGGTCTCTTTACACCACACTAGAACCTGATAGTCGGGAGAACACAGGTCTCTTTACACCACACTAGAACCCTGATAGTCGGGAGAACACAGGTCTCTTTACACCACACTAGAACCCTTATAGTCGGGAGAACACAGGTCTCTTTACACCACACTAGAACCTTGATAGTCGGGAGAACACAGGTCTCTTTACACCACACTAGAACCTTGAGAGTCGTGAGAACACAGGTCTCTTTACACCACACTAGAACCTTGATAGTCGGGAGAACACAGGTCTCTTTACACCACACTAGAACACTGATAGTCGGGAGAACACAGGTCTCTTTACACCACACTAGAACCCTGATAGTCGGGAGAACACAGGTCTCTTTACACCACACTAGAACCCTGATAGTCGGGAGAACACAGGTCTCTTTACACCACACTAGAACCTTGATAGTCGGGAGAACACAGGTCTCTTTACACCACACTAGAACCTTGAGAGTCGGGAGAACACAGGTCTCTTTACACCACACTAGAACACTGATAGTCGGGAGAACACAGATCTCTTTACACCACACTAGAACCCTTATAGTCGGGAGAACACAGGTCTCTTTACACCACACTAGAACCCTTATAGTCGGGAGAACACAGGTCTCTTTACACCACACTAGAACCTTGATAGTCGGGAGAACACAGGTCTCTTTACACCACACTAGAACCTTGATAGTCGGGAGAACACAGGTCTCTTTACACCATACTAGAACCTTGATAGTCGGGAGAACACAGGTCTCTTTACACCACACTAGAACCTTGATAGTCGGGAGAACACAGGTCTCTTTACACCACACTAGAACCCTTATAGTCGGGAGAACACAGGTCTCTTTACACCACACTAGAACCTTGATAGTCGGGAGAACACAGGTCTCTTTACACCACACTAGAACCTTGATAGTTGGGAGAACACAGGTCTCTTTACACCACACTAGAACCTTGATAGTCGGGAGAACACAGGTCTCTTTACACCACACTAGAACCTTGATAGTCGGGAGAACACAGGTCTCTTTACACCACACTAGAACCTTGATAGTCTGGAGAACACAGGTCTCTTTACACCACACTAGAACCTTGATAGTCGGGAGAACACAGGTCTCTTTACACCACACTAGAACCTTGATAGTTGGGAGAACACAGGTATCTTTACACCACACTAGAACCTTGATAGTCGGGAGAACACAGGTCTCTTTACACCACACTAGAACCTTGATAGTCAGGAGAACACAGGTCTCTTTACACCACACTAGAACCTTGATAGTCGGGAGAACACAGGTCTCTTTACACCACACTAGAACCTTGATAGTCGGGAGAAGACAAGTCTCTTTACACCACACTAGAACCTTGATAGTCGGGAGAAGACAAGTCTCTTTACACCACACTAGAACCCTGATAGTCGGGAGAACACAGGTCTCTTTACACCACACTAGAACCCTGATAGTCGGGAGAACACAGGTCTCTTTACACCACACTAGAACCCTGATAGTCAGGAGAACACAGGTCTCTTTACACCACACTAGAACCTTGATAGTCGGGAGAACACAGGTCTCTTTACACCACACTAGAACCTTGATAGTCGGGAGAAACACAGGTCTCTTTACACCACACTATAACCTTGATAGTCTGGAGAACACAGGTCTCTTTACACCACACTAGAACCTTGATAGTCGGGAGAACACAGGTCTCTTTACACCACACTAGAACCTTGATAGTCTGGAGAACACAGGTCTCTTTACACCACACTAGAACCTTGATAGTCGGGAGAACACAGGTCGCTTTACACCACACTAGAACCCTGATAGTCGGAACTGTCTGATTAACCGGGAGAACACAGTTATTATTATTATTATTATTATTAGCACCGCGTCTTACTACCCGTTCGGGTTATACGCACTTACGCTAATGTGTAATGGTAGTGTGATTGTGAGATGAAATGAAGGACCTACAGTTTAACGTGGAATCCGAACCACGGTGGAGGCCTGGCATTCCCCACATTCACAAGATGTCTTGTCAGAGGTGAAGGAAGGGTTTGGTAATCAGATAAATCTTTGCCGGGACCGAGGATTGAACCCCGTCCGCCAGCATAGAAGTCTGACACCTTACCCCTAGACCACCAGGCCACCCTTGAGCATATTTTATTATCAGATATATATATCACTGTTTCTTACCATTCTCCATCTGAGCTTGTTAAACACCTAAAATATATTTCATTTGACTTAATTTTTTTCCCCAGGCTGTTTCCTGAAGTGTGTTTAACTATCCAGAATTCCGGTCCCAAGGTTTTACTGTCTTGCCATGTGCACTCTATAGGGTTGATATAAAACTATTTCAAAGGTGTGAATTAATGTATGAAGCTAGCACGAGTTAATTTATTACTATTATCTCATACATTTACAATACCCCAAGAAAAAGTATTTAAATTGTGCATTGAAAGTTACAATTTAGACATTTGGTGACAATTAAAAAAAAGCATAATATTATTAAAAGTAGATATAATAGTATAAATAATATATTCCCATATATAGGTATTTAATATATTAGTTATGTTAAGCTAAATGTCCACCACAAAGAAAAGTTTTATAAACAAGGCTAGTCTACTTCCCGCCCAATCACGTCTCTACATCTTAGAGTTACTTTATTTTGGTTCCCTGTGTACGGGTAGTCAAGTTCGAGCTAAATCTTGTTTCATTAATCAGTTTTGTGGGTGTCAGATAAAGCCTATGTTGGTGGGTACCCACAGTTCAAATATGTTACTATCTGTCATAGCACAGCTATGTTTCACTATTTTTAATGTTTATAAAGTATTTCTTTAGATTAATTATTGATTCTGAACAACAGAAATTAAACTGTTCATACTTTAAATAAAATCCAGCATACACTTTCATGTAAAAAAAAAAATGGAGGATATTTTGTTTGTATCCTTAAATGTGATATGAGCTTTATTTAAAAACATCAGGTGGTATTTTGGTTGGAAATCCGTCATAAAACCTGGGCTGGTCTGATTTGTGAACCCGCTCTGAACATCAACAAATTACACATCAAATATCTCTTTTGTTTAACAATTTACGTTTATTTCATCTATTTAAACGTGTTTTAACTAATAAACGCGATAAAGGGCATATCATATTCACCCTTTAGAAAGAAAAGTGCACACGCTAATTTGTGAATATGTATGCACACTTTAAAGAGAATTCAGACAATAATAAAATAGCGCCATTGCAACTTTGAATCAAGTAAAGTGCACAAGTACACAAGTACAAAGTGTACAGATTATTCAGACACATCCTTGGTAATCAATAGCACAAATCAAACATAATTATACAATTATACGAGATACGATAAACAAATGTTATGTCAAAATTGCGTGAAAGCCATTATATATTCCTATACACACTCACCTCATTCCAAATCGAGAGTTATTTGTTAACTAGTTACTTCCTTGATAAGCAATAGCTATAAATATTATTAAAATATATTTAAAATTGATATCAATAACCGAATGATTTCCTCAATCAAACTAAAGGAGATATAAACAAAGCCCTGAAGAGCTCCCAGAAGTCCGCCACATCCACAATAAACAAACCTTTTTCACCAACATTAGAAAAATAAATGGAACCAACAAAAAATTTAGTTCCAAAATTTCTAATAGATAGAAGTAGTATAGATAATTAGTTTTAGCATTACAAGTGAGAGAAAAATTGTTAATTTTGTGTGTAGCAGTAAACTTTTAAAATACTAGGCTTAAGATATAAACCTGGTACTAAAATATAGAATAGGTAATCAACACATCTTCATTTCTAAATATTTCTGTTCTACTGCATTTTAACTATTTAAAAAAAATTACTACAGGTCTTAAAAGGGGGTAACAAATGTCCCATTTGACCCCCCTCCGGCCGCTTGGGTGCAACACTGTGGTTTTGTAATCCCTCACCTGCTTAACACAATGTGTGCATCCTGTAGGTTGACAAAAGACAACGCTCCGCTACCTACTAGTCTCCATCGTTTGAAGTAGCGCGCCAATTTTATGCTATTTTGTTGTTGCATAGCCTAGTAGTGTGGTGATATCCATCAAAACTGAAATTGACATGGTAAGTAATGCCAAATATATAGGTTTTTTTTAAATATTTTGTTAATTTTATTTTATTCATTTCTATTGTTTTAATTTTGGTCCAAAATATATAGTTTAATCTTAATTTATTATTATTATTAGCACCACGTCTTACTACCCGTTCGGGTTGTACACACCTACGCTATTGTGTAATGGTAGGGTGATTGTGAGATTAAATGGAGGACCCACATTTTAACGTGTGAGCCGAACCACGGTGGAAGCCTGGCATTCCCCACATTCACAAGTTGTGATTAATACACGTATTGTCAGAGGTGAAGGAAGGGTTTGGTAATCAGATAAATCTGTGCCGGGACCGAGGATTGAACCCCGGACTCCAGCACAGAAGTCCAACACCTTACCCCTAGACCACCTGGTCACCTCCACAATTGTCAAATGAATTAAAAAAAAAAAAAAAAACAAGATGGCAAAAATATATTTTAGAAATTGTAATCCTAAGATTTATTATTTTGTTTAGTCACAGTTTAATAATTAAATTTGATGAGAAATTACACCTGGTTTCCGGAATCCAATTCAAAATATTTATCTAAGAAATACTAGAGCTAATATTTCCAGATTCTGCCTACCCATACAGCAGTGGCGACTCCTCCTTAAGTGCGCAGGTGCAAGTGCACCACTTATAATTTCTAACAAAATAGTATTTAACATTATTTAATTTAAATAATAACAATTAAAAATTTCATAGTGAATCGATTTTTTTAAGAATATATTTCTTAAAATTAGCTATGCTCTTACGTTTTTCGTTCTATTTATTATTCTACCTGTTTTCCTGACTGCTAGCGCTGTCCTAGTACTTCTACTAAACTCCAGGGGCGTGCAACAATCTGAGCATGCGCATCGAGAAGTAGAGAGGTTGTTGACCTTTCAAGTTAGTTTTAAAGTGGACCTTTAATACATGGCCTCGTGCGCAGCTTGATGGTGAACTTGGCGATTTGTTTTGATCAACCAAAGCATTACTACCAGTTATAATGTTTTTTAAAGTGTAGTTTTTCTTTTTTTAATCTGTACACAATTAATTAAGTACAATGATTGTTTAAATAGTAGTTAATTAGTTCATAATAATTTACAGATTCAGTGCTTATTTTAAATATCAAGAAGAATTTTGCGCAAAACATTAATTATAAAAAAAACTTGGCTTATGTAAATAGTTGTTATTTGTGAACGAGTTCGAGTTAGTGTTTTTTTTTAAATATCGAAATGAATTCTGTGCAAAACATCTTACGAAAAAAAATTTCTTTGTGTACTCAAGAAGAAAAATTAGAAATTAAAAAACTTAGTAGACCGACACCAAATATTGTTCTAGAAAAACTAACAAAAACTAAAAATCGAGAGTTTACTAGAAAATTCAACGTAAAAACTTACAAAAAGCATCCATGGCTATGTGGTTGTAATGTAAAAAAATGCATTGTTCTGCTTTCCGTGTTTACTCTTTGGTGGTGACTTATCTTGGACGAATTTAGGTATGACTGATTTGAACCATTTAAGTGAGCGAATTAAAAAGCATGAAATATCATTGTTACACAAGAACAATTCTTTAGATTTGGCTGTACTTGGCAAGACCAACATACGATCACAGATTCTGGCTACAGAAGCGCTATCGAGCTTCACAATAAAAAAGTTACTAACAACAAGTATGTTTTAAATATTATCCTAAATTGTATTCGATTCTGTGGCGCTTTCGAACTGGCCCTTAGAGGTCGTGACGCTGATTCATCTTCTAGCCCTGGAATATTTCGTGGACTTGTCAATTTCAATGCGGAGTTGGATGATGCTTTGAAAGGGCATTTAGAAAAGTCTACAGTTTTTAAAGGCACCTCTAGTTCAATTCAGAATGAAATACTTCAATGCATGCTGGATATTTGTCATGAAGAAATTTCAAAAGAAATTAATAATGCCAGTTATTTGGCTGTTATAGCTGAAGAAACAACTGATGTCTCAGCTACTTTTCAAATGGTTATCATTTACCGATATATAGTAAACGGAAAGCCAGTGGAAAGATCTTGGAACTATGTAAATCCCCCATTTCACGACACTGCATCTTTGTCAAATTGTCTCAAAGAGGAAATAGATCAACATGTAGAGAAAGAGCCTCATAAGTTAATAGCACAAGCATATGATGGTGCTTCAGTTATGAGTGGATCTCTCAATGGTGTTCAGGCTAAAATAAAGTAGAGCTATCCTAACGCTGCTTATGTTCACTGTCATGCACATCAACTAAATTTAATAATGTCAAATGCAGCTTCAATTAATCGTAATGTCCGTATATTTTTCGCCAGTTTAGGAGGATTTTGTACATTTTTTTCTAATTCCCCTCAGAGAACAGCGATTTTAGATGAAGTTGTGGATAAACGTTTACTACGATCAGCACCTACAAGATGGAACTTTCATTTTCAAACAGTAAACACAGTTTGCGAATACAGAGAAGAACTTATCGAGTACATGGATACAATAGAAACGAGGGATGACATTAAAATATAGCTACAATTGAACAAGCGTTTGGTCTGAAGAGAACATTAGAGGATGATGTTTTTATATTTTGGCTAACTTTTTTTCATAAAATAATGCCTCATGTAGATATATTGTATAAACAGTTGCAAAAAAGGAAAACTGATCCAGCGTTTGTAAAAAAACAAAATAGATTGTTTCATAGAGGAAATTTCCAAAATAAGAAATGAAAATAATATATCTGATGATCTTGATGAAAATAAAATAAAGCGGAGACGAAATGAGAGACACACTCGTAATAGAGAGGCTAAAGAGGTTTGTGACGTCATCATCTGTCAAGCAAAAGACAGATTCAGCTTTACTGGTCATCTTGTTGCTGTAAATTTGTTTTAGCCAGAAAAGTTTTCTGATTATTGTAAGTTGTTTCCTGATAACTATTTAGAACTCACAACAAATTCGTACCCATTTTTAGATGCAAAAAAACTACGCACAGAGCTAAGTATCATTTATGTCAGAGAGGAATTTCGAAATATGACTAGCGCTTTGACTCTGTTCTCATTTATAAATGAAAACAATTTAAGTGAAATTTTTGAAGAATGCTTAAAACTTTTAAATATTATTATAACAATCCCTATGACAACAACAGAAGCAGAAAGATGTTTTTCTACACTAAAACGTGTCAAAACATTTTTAAGAAATACTATGCACCAGGAAAGGTTGTCAGCTCTTGCCATGCTGTCTGTCGAGATAAACTTTATTATGAACATTTCAGACTTTAATTCTAGAGTCATTGAGAAATTCGCAAAATCTAAAGAAAGAAGAATGGAGTTTTTATTTAAAGTAGCTTGAGGCGTTTAAGATTAAACTGTTGGGTGTTTTGTAAATAATGTCTTCAATTATTATGTGAGTAATTTATTCTAAGGTGTTTAATTATTTATGATTGCGCCAGCAAAGTAAAAGATTGTACTAATGTAGGTGTGTTCAATTTTTTTTTTTTAATTAATGTTGGTTTGTAATGTGCTGTAAATAACAGCTCAGAATGTCAGTAATTTACTAAAAATTTGGTATATTTTTAGCTGTCAATATTTTTACCGTCAAAACTTTGTAATTGTATAGTATGGATATTTCTTTTAAAGTCGAATCCTATATTTGTTTCGAAGCTACACACACACCCGTACTGCTGTGAAATATTAGCCTAAGTAAAACGATATGTAAATATAGATATGTATGCTATATTAAAAGAGTATATATCATATTTTAGAATATTTGAATTGTGCACCACCTATTTTTTTGGTCACGAGTCGCCACTGCCATACAGTATATATATAGGCCTACATTTCAATCAAGTAGAGTAGGGATGAGGAAGGTAGAATTTATGTGGGTTAAAAGTATGGAAATATAAGTAAAAATTAGTTCATTACATTGGGTCAGGACTTAAACCCCGAACTCTCCGTTTCCGGTAAATTAGACTAGATTAGTTTAACACAGTGGTTCCCAACGTGGGGGCTATCGCCCCCAAGTGGGCGATTTGGGTTATCAGGGGGGCAATAAATAAGTGGGGGGCGATTTGGGGGCAATGAGTATTCAAAGGGGGAAAAATTAAAATAGTACTGTACAGTAGAAGTTGCTGGGTAGCACGAGTCACTGGCTACTCTCAGCCGGCGAGTTCACTGCACTCACCCCTCTTCACAGTCCCCCACCTGTTGTTGTTCAGCGCGGCCGACTGGTGACTCAACCCCCTCCCCCTCCTGCCAACACAACACACTTGCCATTGACCTACATTCGTCTTCAGTCTTCACTAGCCTTTGTGTGCCTCACCATCAGTTTTTGTGCGTGTCTTTTCTGTTTTTGTGCGTTTGTTTTGAAGTGTAGAAGTTCATGCACAATGGATTCAAAAAAGAAGAAGTGTCGTCAATACTCAGCTGAGTATTTAAAATTCGGTTTTATCACGTCACCGCAAAATGTGCAGTTTCCACATTGTCTTTTGTGCGATAAAACATTTACTAGTAATGAAGCCATGAAGCCTTCGCGAATGAAAGATCATTTATCAAGAGTACACAGTGATAAAGTGAGTAAAGAACTTAGTTATTTTCAACACCTCAAAGCTAAAGCTGTTAAACGGCCTAATGTGAGTGAATTATTTAAAAAACGAGCAACCGATCTTGACAAAGGTCTTCTTGCTTCTTTATTTATCGCTAAATGTGGTAAACCTCACACAATTGGCGAAACTCTTGTTTTACCGGCAACAAAAAAAATTGTTGAAATCATGCTAGGCGAGGGCCCTAGTAATAAGATAAGTCAATTGGTTCCTTTGAGCAACAATACTGTTTCCAGGCGAATTGACGAAATGGCCACAAACGTTGAATCCAAACTCACCAATTTGTTGAAAAAAAGGAAATTTGCATTGCAGATTGATGAATCAACCGTGATTGATAACAAAGCAATTTTATTAGCTTATGTGAGGTTTATCAATGAACAAAAGGAAATTACCGAGGAAATGCTGTTTGCTAGAACTTTGATCACTGATACGAAGGGATCGTCGACTTTTAAAGTGGTACAAGATTATTTTGAGGAAAAAGAGATTCCCCTAACAAACGTGAGCGCTTGCGCAACAGACGGTGCTCCTGCCATGTCAGGTCATCATGCTGGGTTTCTAGCCCACCTTAAGAAAGAAGTGCCAGAGGTCATCACTATTCACTGTGTCATTCATCGTCAACAGTTAGCTGCGAAAACATTGAGTGGTGTCCTGCATGAAACCCTAAAACTGGTCATTACTGGTGTCAACAAGATTAAAGCTAATTCCCTCAATGACCGTCTGTTCCGACAACTTTGCGATGAAAATGATGAGGAATTCGAACGCTTGCTTCTACATACGGCCGTGAGGTGGCTTTCCGAAGGAAACTGTTTGCGCCGTTTCTTCGAATTATTTGACATGGTTACTGAGTTTCTCAACACGTCTGATCCTGTTTTAAGTGAGAATTTGAAGCAACGCAAGTTGGAACTTGCGTACCTTACATATATTTTTGAAAAAATGAACGAAGTCAATATAAGGCTTCAAGGAAACAAGATGAACAGTACAAGGCCAGAGGAATTATTTCATCATTCATCGCCAAGTTTGATATTCATAAGGTAAATATTGGCCGTAAAGAGCTGATTCAGTTTCCGACCCTTAAAAAATTTTCAGTGTCAGCTGACGGGACTCCTGAACTCCCAGAAGACAAAATCCTAATTTTTACTGATCACCTTGTCCAGTTAAAAACTGACATCGAATTAAGATTTGAAGATTTGACCAAGTTACAAATTCCTGATTGGATTCTAGATCCATTCTCGTTTGAAACTGTGGATGAGCTTGATAACTCTTTGCAGACAGAGTTTCTAGATCTGAAGTATGACTGTGAGGCGAAAATCATTTTAAAGCAGAGCGGTTACGAGTTAGGCTAGGTGAAGATTATGGACACTTATCCACAACTGTGGGGAAAAACTGAACCACTTCTCATCTCGTTCCCGTGAACATATTTAGTTGAAAAAGGATTTAGTTCTGTTGTCCAGCTCCTCACAAAACAAAGAAATAAGTTGGACATTTGCCTCAAAGGAGACTTGTGCCTGAACTTGACGAACATAAAGCCGGATATTCAAGCTTTAACTGAAATCCACTAAGCACAAGGCAACCATTGAAAAGGTAAATTAAAACAATTACAAATTTTCAAACTTTCATTTATCTTTTCAAATTTTAACTGTCAACTTTCTTAATTTTTCCAGATTCCAATTTAAAAATGAAAACATGTACTGCTGTTTTTTTAAATGTACATCAATGATCTTAGTTAATTATTTCACTTCTTTGTTATTTAAACAAATCTGTAAAAAATGTACATTCTTTTTCTATTTTATTCAAGAGTGACCGGATAAAACTGCTTTGGTTGTTTTTATATACGGTAGCAAAATTGTTTATAATAATAAAACTGCTTTATTATTTACACCTTACTTCAAATTAAAATTAGGCATACAATGAAAATGAAAAGGGGGCGATAGGTGTTAGTCAACCCCTAGAAAGGGGAGCTGGGCCACAAAAGGTTGGGAACCACTGGTTTAACATTTTGTTCACGAGCCCATTGATGAATGTCTTTAATAGCTGTCTTGTACCTAAAAAAACTCCTTATATAAGAGGGAGTAATGAAACTAATCCCCCCAAACCTGCCTGATTTCCACACATGATTTTTAAAATATCGAAAACGAAAAGTGCCATTATTAAACAAGTTGCAGTCAGTCTGCATTCAGGCGTCTGAGAAGGATGTCCTCATTGCGGTGATAAAAGGGCTTAAAGATCGTCTTGGGTTCGATGTCCATCTTAACTAGCTAGAGATCACTACTGTGTGAGTGACCTGTGATCTGATCTCCAACATGACCGTGAACTGTTGGCTGGGGAGCTGAGAACTAATAGCAGTTTCAGGATTTTTGTTCGGATGACCAGCCGGAACTTTGAGCGTGTTTTAAATACGAGTGGATCGTCGTAGCGATGGCTGCAGATTATTGCCCTAAAATATATTCGAAATATTTTATTGGGAAAAGATATATTATTGTAATAAGCCCTCACTCGACTTTATAGTTAGAAGTTGAGTCATCAAAGGCTATCGACTTTACATAGATATTTTAGGTTTTGCTGTTTAATTTGGATAAAAAAATATATTGACCCTCTTCGCGCAACGGTGATAGCTTTAAAACTATCCCTCTCCCAGCTCTCTATCTATTTATTGCACAAAGCCACTTAAGTAAGAATTGATGAACAGCTGTTATTTTTAACCAAAGAGAAATATTTTATTTACCGATCTAAAACAATACACAAATCATGGGTTCATGTCCATGATAGTGTACACAAATAAAGATTATACAGATGAGTCATTACCCACACAAAAGGAAAACGTGGTAAATTCGCTATGAATATTGGGTTTTAGTTTTAGGCCACTATTTTTATCGGCATTCTGGATCTCAAACCTTTAAAATGAGTTTTCATTTGTCAAAATCTGTTCAGCCATTTCCTCATAAGTTCTATTACTGGAAACGTGCTTATCAAATTATATAAAAGATGATTATAGTTGACTAAAGAGAGAAAATACATTATTTAGGGATGCTATTCCAGTTGACAAGGATTAGCAGTAACTTTCGACAGTACAGACTGTCCTCTATTTGTGCAAAATATTTAAAACCCAAATGTTTCTTTGATCTTTACCGCCACCCAACGGGAAACGTGTAACATGTTGTAAAACATGAAACAATTTTTAAGACTACAATGTTTTCAAACATTTTTCAATTGATTTCCCAACAAGTTGTAAGACATTGTTTCAAAACACAACTTTTACAACTGAAGTGTTAGCTAATATTTAAATCGAGTCTTCGTCGGGTCTACTGAGGATAAATTTTGATAAACTGTTTCCCACTCTCTCTTGGAGCAAATACGGGTTCCCTTATCCCTAACATATTGGCGTAATTAACATGACCCGAATGCGTATAAAGACGTGGTGCTAAACATATATATAGTAAGCGTGTAATTATAATATATCTGTAATGTTTACACACACTGAAATATTAGGACGTTTATAGAAAATACAATATAACGATGTTTTGTATAATAATATCTTGTTGTCTTCACTGGTTGTGTATAGAAATGAAATGTTTTTGTCCGTCTGTCTGTCTGTAAGTCTATTTGTTCCTCTATCACGCCCAAACCCCTGTACCAGCTGACTTGTAATCTGGCATGGGTACATACACATAGCGCATTGAATAATTAAAATTTACTTACGCCATTTTGTTTCAAAGTAGCAGCTATAAAACAATCACCTCCAAATCACGTGATAGTTTACTTAGAGATTAAAAGATCAAAATTGATAGTAAACATATCTAATCAAGCGATGTTTTGTAAAATTAGTATCTAAGCACAATTTAACATGACAAACAAAAAAATTATCTCATTTTTCCGTTACAAAGACATAAAGGGTACAATGTGCACCTCGAAATAGGAAATTTAAACTTTTGATTGGATTTTTTTTAAATTAATTAATTAAAATAATGAAATAGGTTTATAAATGAACGCTGAAAAAATAGTTTAGATATTATGGCGAACAACATATAATTTGATATACTTATAGAGTTCAAATATTTATGTACAATTTTAACTAGCAATAATGATATTATTATTATTATTAGCACCGCGTCTTACTACCCGTTCGGGTTATACACACTTACGCTAACGTGTAATGGTAGGGTGATTGTGAGATGGAATGGAGGACCTACAGTTTAACGTGGAATCCGAACCACGGTGGCGACCTGGCATTCCACACATTCACAAGATGTCTTGTCAGAGGTGAAGGAAGGGTTTGGTAATCAGATAAATCTGTGCCAGGAAATATATGATAATGATATTAGATTAGAAATTAGGAAAATAACACAGTCGGGAAATGCTTACTAGTATTCGGTCAGTTAGTTGTAGTCATCTTGCCTGCTGTAAAGGAATGTAAAACTCAGAATATACAAAACAATAATTTTACCTGATGCTCTTTATGGGTGCTAAACATGGTCTCGTACCTTACATTACGAAACTACACTTAGGGTGCTCGAAAACAAGGTGCTTAGGAAGATTGTAGGTCCAAAAATGGATGACGGTAGTAGGGAATGGAGGAGGTTACATTGTGAAGAGATACATACCCTGTGCTCATTAACAGATATTGTTAGGGTAGTTAAATCTCGCAGATTATGGTGGGCAGGACATGTACCATCAAGGCACTGACTGGTAGAGCCAATGGGAAGAGACCAGTGGAAAGACCCAGATGCAGATGGGAGAATAACATTAGAATGGACCTGAGCTATACTGGATAGAGCTAGCTCAGGATAGGGATAGGTGGAGTACCTTTTTAAGTGCGGCGATGAACTTTTGAGTCCCTAATGCCATAGAGTAAGTAAGTACAGTAATTAAAAACTTAACCGGAAGAAACAAAATGAAGAATTTGTTTTTTCTTTATGTTGGGGGTGACCTGGTGGTCTAGGGGTAAGGTGTCAGACTTCTATGCTGGCGGCCGGGGTTCAATCCTCGGTCCCGGCAAAGATTTATCTGATTACCAAACCCTTCCTTCACCTCTGACAAGACATCTTGTGAATGTGAGGAATGCCAGGCCTCCACCGTGGTTCGGATTCCACGTTAAACTGTAGGTCCTTCATTTCATCTCACAATCACCCTACCATTACACATTAGCGTAAGTGCGTATAACCCGAACGGGTAGTAAGATGCAGTGCTAATAATAATAATAAAAATAATAATTTATGTTGGTAGCAAAACGTTGCCCGGGGTAACCCTGATATTCAATGTAGGGCTACCCAAGACAAAGCCGGGTACTTCTGCCAGTAGGTACGTAAAGGTGCCCCAGTAACTAATCAGGGTTTTTAAATTAAATATATATTATATCGAGTAATTATCTTCAATCAAACACCGGGATGTATAGCTGACTGGTGAGACAGTCGCGCGCTTACTCGGTTGCATCACTCCCCCTGACGCACCATCTTAAAAACAACTCTTTAATCGAGGAAACATTCTATTCTCACAACCTTGGGCTCAAGGAGCTTAGAAACAAAGATATATAGAAAACTAAAATTTGGAATGTATACTTAGGACAACTCTTGAGGATTTGTACATAAGTAATTTTTAACAGCTGTTTCATATATTGTGATTCTGACGCCTTTGACCCCGTGAAAATCACTACAGGTAGCTACAAAACAAGGCGGGGCTAGGGGATGGGGGCTGAACCGTTATGCCTAACTAGGCATGTTAAAAAAAATAACAATAATATTGATAAATTATTCAAGGAATACAATACACATAAAAGATGATCTTATTATAAGAGTTGAGATAAATGTGTGAATATAAGGAAAAGTTAAAATAAGGATATAATAAATTGGGAAACTATGTAGTATTTAAGAGTTAATTATTTAGTTATTATAACAATTTGAAAATATATTATAAGTAGACAAGATATAAAAGAGGAAACCCTTAAAACTACGAAAAATTAAAAATTTTACAAAAAAGGTTAAAATACAAAAACAAAAAACAAAATTCTAAGTAAAATTTGACAAAGGTAATCAGGGACTATCGAAAAAGCTTGTTAATTATAAGTTAGAGAAAATAGAATATGTTATGATTTGAAACAGAGTAATTAATTAATTAGGATGTTGATTGATACAGAGTTAATAAATGACAGTGTATTGTTCCATAGTGGTTATATTTCCTCTCCTTAGGTATGGATGCTATAGGGTCGGGTAACAAACGACATGTTTCGGCGTATTATGCCATCATTAGGTCTGAGGAAAACCAATGTGAGGTTAGGAACAATAATATTGTAAGTTAAAAATCGAGAGATAAAGTCAAAAATATTATTTAATTATAACTAAGAAAGGAAATAGGCTAACCTAAAAATTATTAATAAAAGAGGATAAAATTAAAGATTATTATTGATGTGAGAATTAACTGTCAAGCTTACCTTTAAATTAAGGGGTTAGATGTTATCCCTTTTCTCCAGACGTGTAAGAGTTTTAAGAAGAAAAAAATTTCTTAGAAAGAAAAGATTTTTATAAACTAGAGCTCGAAAGAATAATCCTGATTGTTGTGTAACATAGAGATATAAAGAGATATATTAGGTAAGAATTAAGGTGCAATGTGGATAGACAGAAAAAGGTAAATTGAAAATGAAAAACGAGAGAAAGTTTCAATCTTTATGAGTTGGCTAGGAAAGGTTTTAATTATGAAGGTAGGGGCAGTAGGGAGACACGGTAGGAAAAGGTTAGGATTTATTAACTGGTTGAAGATATTTAATTGTGTTAATCAGGGTTTGGTTTCCAAACTTGGTTTGTTCATTGAGGATAGTGTTGTGATGAAGACTAGCATTATAGATATGTAGATTTTCAGCAATGTTCATTTTGTGGCCTTTGGTGGAGGATAGAAGCAGTTTCATACATTGGTCAATAGGGGTGGGTTGATGGCCAGAAGTTTTTAAATGTTCTGCAAATTTTGATTTTGTTCTGTTATACTTAAAGGCACTAAGGTGTTCAAAATATCGTTCAGAAAGTGCCCTGCCGGTTTTTACAATGTAGGTGGCGTTACAATCGCAAGTTAATTTATAGATTCCACTTTTACTATAGGTATTGTAAGTGTTAAGGTTAGAATTGCGAAAGAGATATTATTGAAAACGAAATCATATTTCATTTTGTTAAAGTTTGCACCGCCATTACCAGGAAGTAGTGGGAGGGTGCAAATTAACGTACAAGCAATGAATCATAACAATAAAGCATTTTATTATAAATACAACAGGCATGTAAATGATAGAGAAAAACTAATGAGAATAAGATTCTGGTTCAACTAATATTGGGTGGCTCCATACGCCAAGCCGCTGCTTCCATCCTCCGGTTACTAGGCGAGCGCCAGTGGATCCCGAGTGTTAGATCACAGGGGAGACCAAGTAAATACTGCGGGCACCCCTCCTTGGGTCGGCTAGAGCTCCGCGTGGCCTCTCCAGTATTACGTGCCTTAATCGGACACAACCATGCCAAAGGGTCAAAACATGAAAATATCCTCAATCATAACCTTACATTGAAAGATGTGGGCGCTCCCCCACTCCTAGTCGGGTGTACAAAGGTAACAGAGGGAGGCTGGCGCTCCCTAGTACGAGGTGCTCAAGGTCACACGAGCGGCCTTTCTAATAGCCCTCAGTAGCAGGCAATGATTCAATATTTAGACCGAGCCGGCCGCAAGCACGGACTCAATACACCAAAACACAAAGATATCGAACACCCTACCATCCCTGGGCCCCTCTGGGTTACCCACGCACCTTATAATGTCCCTAATGGTCCCCACGACTAGGCCCAAAGGCTAGCAGCCAGTAGCGCTAACAATAGTATGTAAGCTATTAACCCTAACATTCATAGACACGGGGGCGAGCGCTGTTGCACAATACCCTAAGGCCCCTTTCTCCCAACTAGCGAGTAGCACCCACTAAGAGGTCGAGGGACACTATGCCTATAACTAATTGACTAGCTTATTAAACAAATACAAGACAATATGGGCCAAGACAGCAAGACTCTACGATACCTCGTCACAACAAAACGGGAGTCCACACCAATACTCCTCGATATATCCTGCTGACCACATAGCCCAAGGCGTTACCTTGGAATCACAAGGTCCACATAGAAAGTTAGTTGATAGCAGCGAATCACCCTGGTACAAGCAAGGCGGCCCAGCTGGATCCTGGGCGGAGTTGAATAGAGTCAGTAGTATGACGCCAGCCCTGGTACATCTGAGTACCAGCCACGGTTAGATGGGCGCTGGTAGCGGAGTACCAGCCCTGGCACAAGCAAGCTAGTACCAGCCGCTAGAACTGGCGCCGGAGGGCGGAACTTCGGGAAGCAGACGCCTGGTCCCTGGCCAGGCTGAAGATAACAATTCCACGCTAAAGCGGCGAGGGTCAGCTGGTCATACCCTTCGCTCCCCAGCCCTGGTACCCCATAGCGCAAATATTGCACTATCGCTTCTCACCAAGAAACGGCATGGACCCAGATGGTCTGACGGAATGGATAGAGAGCTCCGTCCCAGCGAGTCTTGTTCCCCTTTGTTGGCTGAAGTAGTACTACGTGTGAGACCAGGATGAACCGACGCGCAGAGCGTCCAACAAGAGAGTCTCTATATGGTTGTACAAAAAAAACAATCAGCTGTTCAGAGCGTAAAAAACACTCGGAACGCGCATGCGCGGCAATACATGGGAGGGAGTCAGAGAGACCAAGAAGAGGGGGAAAGTTGCTGCGTCTGCGCATGTGCGAGATTCGCGTCAGAAAGAATTAGAATGATTAGGTCAGCGTGACCTTGTGCGAGCTGATATTTCATATTAGCTCGGCACAAGTTCGTTAATATTTGAAATAAATAAAAGTCCAAAAGATATCTTATTGAAAAAGACATATTTCAGTTCATTAAAGTTCGTTAATATTTGACATAAATACAAGTGTAAAAGACGTTATTGAACGATGTCATGTTTCATCTCTGTTAAAAGTGTAAAGCTTAAGTCCACCAATACTGGACGTCAGTAATACGCGCAAAGTTTAAAGTTAGAGTGTTTTTTTTTCAATATTTGAAATAATTACTAGGAGCCGAAAGTGAATTTATAACAATAAAGATTTAGGCCGAAAAGTAATTTATCTTACATGGTTTATATCCGAAGCCGTAGCTCACACAAGCTATTTCCAAAGCCAGTCCCAGAGTGGCGCTTAACCCACACGGTCACTCTTTTATACAGAAATCACAGTTCACAGCACACGGAACGAAGGGAAGACAAGGGGGTGGGGGGGAACCAAAGAACATGAGGCGTGGAATGTTCTACGAGCGTCTAGACGGCAGACTTGGGCACTGGTGAAGTGTTTCTTCTTTCCAACCGAAGATCTTTGGTTCGGAGAAGTCGTTGCTGAGCGTTGGAATCAGCTGGGCTCTCGGTATTCCGGGATTAGTCGTCTTGTTCGGGTGTGAGTGTTCCGATGGGCCGTGTAGTCGTGTAGCCGGGCCGGCCGCTGATGGTGTCTGTATAATTGGAAAGTCGGTTGTTTTTGTTTGGTTGCGGGTAGCTTGTGGCTAATGCTACAGGGCTATCACAAACTTAGTCTCTCTCAGAGTGTATATTGTTCTCATATTCTAAGTCTTTCACCACGATAAAATTTAACCCTCAAATTTAGAGAAAAATCTCAACCTTGAGTTTAAAGCGAGATTTCTCGAAACCATTTAATTTATTCGGGCAACGCTGGATACTTGCCATTAGATTAAATAATAAAACAAGAAAAAGGACCTCTGGAGATAAAATAATACAAAAAGTCAAACTAAACAGTTATTCCTAGAAAAAATATAGAAAGTAACATTTGATAAGAAAATATTTGATCTGGATAATATTTAACTTTTAATACAATAATGATAAATTATATTTCATCGTCACTCAAAAAACAATTCAATTATATTGATATGTGTTTGTAACAAGTTACAAGTTGGATGTAACAACTTACGAGTTATGGCTAAATTGAATGGGGGACACTAATCGAACCTCCAAGACGAGTTGCAACACGCGGCACCGGCACCGACCAAACTTACTCCAAACAACCATCCGATAAGACTGACGGAGCGTTAGACAGACGCCACCTAGCGTCAAACCCGAGACTGGCGAGAAACAAAGGAAGATAGTTGCTTCTTCCGGCCACTTCAAGCTTCGAGACGATTCCACACGTTACTCGACCCCGTTTCTCGCTTCTCCTTCCTTCCCTCTCCTCGCGTCCCTCCCCCTCTCTGTCAACTTTAACTTTATATATATAGTGGTGCGCTGGTGGTCTAAGGTCATTTATTACACCACCAACTTATCGAGGTGAGAACGGTGACGTAGGGCAGGGGATTATTATTATTGTTATTATTTTGTATCTAAATTATATTCCGGCGTAATAGGGAATACTTTCTAAATTATGGTTCTGGACACGAATCTTAGTTTAAATATGTAAACTCACTACGTCATGCGCTTCTCGCTGTTGACAAAATGTCGTCGCCTTTCTGCCGTCCTTTTGGGCTCCGGCCCTGTTTATTGCGCCTGTTGGGCTTATTGGTATATTTACATACTATTGAATACGCAAAGTAAAACTCTGCGTCTTGGGGTTTATGCCATCGTGTATATAATTATTAGTATGTTTAGGATTAGCTGTCGTCCGGGTAGATTACATTATATTAGGAGACAGGACGCTAATAGGATAGATTGGGACTTGATCCATTATTGATTGTTATTATTGTGTAACATTATGATATTAGTTGGGGGTTGTGAGCGCCTAACGCCTATGTGTTAGGCGGGACTTTTTAATATCATTAACTTTAAAGACCACCCTTTGTGGATTGGATGTTCTTTGAACATAGGACCATAGACTTTGGTATAAGTCAGTTAGGATTATTGTCTGATATGTTTAATTATGTTCGTTGTGCATCATTGCATAGTTGCATTGTTGAGTTATGGTCTCCGCCATCTAAATTGAACTATTCCTCGTTAGGAAGGAAGACGCGCTTCACGCTCTGTGTTTTGTTGATTTCTATAATGTGTACTTTTTCATTGTTTATGACAAATAAAGAATTATTGTTAAAATTAGGCCATTTCGCCTGATTTACAGTCATCCTCACCCTAGTTCAGAAAAGGGGGGCAGGGGGGTTGCATGTTGTTAGTTTTCAAAATATGTTTGAATTTAATTTCAAATTAAATTGACTTTGTAAATAAATACTAACGACAGTAGGGTACTCTTAATATAACGGGGAATTTAACATACTTCACTTTACGCTTACTTCTCAAATTATTCAACGGAAGGAGAAATCACTTCTTTTCCAACATGTGAATTCCAGACCAAAACATTCGAACGGAAAGTACGTTAAATAAATTTCATATTAAAATTTAAACTGTCAACCAAGGCCGGGTCTAAATTATTTTGCCGCCCTGTCTAGATCAAGATTGGTAATACTGATATTTTTAAATAACACCGTGAGCCCACCCTTTGCCTCGCACAAGGACAAGCTAACCGAGGATCACAGCAGCCCCGCAACCTCGTGTGTGTCTACTTCATCTTACTTTTATGGCTATGTAAATCTCGTGCAAAGCGACTGTGTACACGCAAACTCCATTTCTCATAAACAAACAATGCTAAGTCACAAACAGAAGAAAGACCCTATTAATAAGCAGATTTGTTCACAAATAAATTGTGATCAAGCTGTTGGTAGGATGTGTGTTGAGAAGATAATCCGATAACTGGACAGTCAAGGTTTGGCTTTAGGAGGATATGAATCTGGATCAGGGAATATATTTCAGTTGCTTAGTCTACGCGGCGAGAATGTCCCAGAGCTATCGGCATGGTTGAAGCGAAGTAGAGATAACTTTTTGGACGGGAAAATACAGAATAAAATTCATGAAATAATGGGAAAAGAAATGGTAACGATTTGTATTAATGTTATGTATCAAGATCCTACAATATTTGCCGTCATTTGTGATGAAACCAGAGATGTGCGTGGAGAGGGGCAGTCAAATATCCGTTTTATGGACTTGTGCCCCCAGGAGAGCTCTGTTGGCCTCTGCAGCGGGAGAAAAACCACTGGAGAACATATTGCGTCAATAATTTGTGATGTCATGATCAGACTCCAGCTTCCTGTGATAAATTTGAGAGGCCAAACCTACGAAAGAGCTGGAAACATGAGTGGCTCAGAAAAACGGTCCCTTGCCGGTTTTGTACAATGTGATGCTCATTATGGAAACCTCGTGTTAAAAGATGCCTGTGAAGCCTCTCATGTTGTAAGAAACAGTTTTCAATGGACGCCATATGCTGCTTTCCCAACCAACAACAGCGAGATCCAGATTGATTGCGCAAGATTCAGATGGGCCGGTGAGGAACTTTCCCCAAAAAGACAAAGAAAAAAACAAGTCCTCGAGTATAGGTTAGGGATGTGGTCCGAAATCTAGACATTTTGAACAAAGGCATTCAAGGATCTAAACAAACCATATGATGATTGACTCAGCCATGTCCGAGTTGAACACCAGATTCAAGAGGAAGGGCTCGAAAGAGTGCAGTCAATGGAAAGTGTAAGGCTTGGATCAGGGGAAGAATTAGAGTTATTGAGAAAGATTCCTGAAATCGATACAAAATTTCTGATTACTGAATTGAAAATGTTTAAAGTGAAATACTATTCATCCAGATCCACAACTGGAAATATCTGAATTTCTTATGGCATTCAAGGACCTCAACCCAGAAGTAAGGTGAGAATTTTTTAACTCGTCCTACTCTCATAATCTTGTTGTAACAGTTTTTGTTTCTATCGATGAGAGTATTCTCGATTAATTTCTCTAAAGCTCTATTAGCTTTTGGAGTTATCCAGCCAAAGTGAAGTTTTGAAAACATTAACTGTAATGAATCTTTTGTAATAGACACAGCCTATATTGAGGCGTGTGTTCCTGATTGTGAAAGACAAAACGAGTATCACAAGATGTTGTGATTAGGAACACAGTGTGTCAGCATTCTCCACGATAATCCAGGCTAACAGGGCTGACTAATCACCATTGAGTCTAAGGAATCACTCTGCCCGTTTTTGGGGCTACGTGGGTTGGGACGCTGGATCATCGGTACGTGTATTGGAGGGCTATCGTTGAGCCCAGGGTACCGGGGTTCATAAACCATGTAGGAACATCTAGAGGTCAGTCAAGCCATTGGTTAAGCATTCCTTGCATACCTCGTTCAGTCATGAGCTTCTAAGTAAATATATTAAGTTTCTTCATATTCTCTAATATTTCTTATCAACATCCCATTTTGTAAAAGAAATAGTACAAATAAAAATGATAAAAACCCAAGCAGGACGTCTTATCTTAGTCTTAATCTTAGTGAGGCTAATCCTGGTGTTGCCAAGTACTTGGTGCAAGTCCGAGCAATTGTTTAGTGCTGTGAGACAATTGAAAACACGCCCTGGGAACTCCATGATTAACACATGGTACCAAACTTATAGAAAACTCAAACAAGGAATTGGCATTTTTAGTCCAGTCAACAAAGTAAAAATAGGAGAAATAATTCGTGGTCGCAAATTTTTGTACAGTGGTAGTACCATGATCAACATACTAAAAATCCTGACCGTTAGGGGGTTAGCGGGGGGGTGGGGGTGGGGTGGGGCGTTTAAAAGTCATTCTTTCACGTTATTCTCATATCACTCGAAAATCGTGGCCTCTAATGGAAAGGTGTTCATATACAAAATTAAACTACATTAAATTCCCCACAAAAAAGACCCCTATTATTTTTTTTTTCTCTAGGATGAATTGTTTGTGATATGCAGGGAATGGAAAAATCGCGGATTATTAAAAATAGTGTTTTAATGGTATATTATTATTAGCACCGCGTCTTACTACCCGTTCGGGTTATACGCACTTACGCTAATGTGTAATGGTAGGATGATTGTGAGAATAAATGAAGGACCTACAGTTTAACGTGGAATCCGAACCACGGTGGCGACCTGGCATTCCATTAATGGTATAAAATTAAGGTTTAATGTTAAATGAACTTAGAACAGAGCAACTACATTACTTATTAAAAACAAACCTCTTATCTTGAATGTGTAAGTCTCAAAAATCAATAATTGAATCATCATTATCATCTTGAAGATCGAGTAACGGTGCACCATTCATACATGTACCGTGGCACGTGCCGCACACCATGGCGCATGGAATGCCGGCTTTTCGGCATCCACATCGTCCCCCACACCCAGTAGAACATCGGCAAAAGATGTTGTTCAGTATCGCTTCAGGTGCTACTGGGTCTTTGGTTGTTACAGGGGTGAGTGATCCATCCCCACTCGGTGGGGGTAGGGGGCTGTTAAGCCATTGCTGTATCTGTAAGTAAGTAACAACAAATAGTGTTGTAAAAATCATTAAATAAAAACAGTAAGTTAATAAAATTAATATAACTTACTTGTAAATAAACTCTAAAAGAGTGTTGCTGCGCAGCTCCTGTGGTTGGTGGCAATGAGGCGAGGTCTGGTTTTGCCTTCGTTGATGCGTTTAGGAATGCAGCATACCAGCATTGATTCAGGTCTTGCTGATCTGCATTCGCTTGGTACCAGCCTGTGCGACCTTGTCTGCTGGTGTCGAGGGGTTAGTAAAAAGGTCTGATATTGTCTTCATATGCCTAGGAATCTTGCTGAACAGCTTAACCATTCCTCCTTCACTCTTGTTGTAAATGGTGGAGGTGGTGTCACACCCACTAAAGGCACGGAGGAGGAGGATAGTTGCAGCAAAAGGAAGTTGTTGGAGTTTGTTTGCTGAAAACAATTTTGATTCCACCTTGCCCCTGCCCGGCTTCATGAAGTTTACGTTACTCCTTGGTCGTGCAAAAGCAATGAGTAAAACAATCAAGTCGACATCTTCCCCTATTATTGTGACAGTGGGGTGTAGGGCAGCTTTCTCTAACCCACATCTCACTATATCCCCTGTAGCAACTACTGCTTTTATTCCCCTCGCTGCCATTTTGTCACTGAGGAGTTGAATAAGTCTGGTTTTGTTATTCTCGTTTGCGAGAAAATGCTCTTGCTAAACAGTGACATTAATGCTTTCATTAAAATTAATGTCAACTAAAGTTTTTGAGGCCCCTTCTCTACTGCTCTGCTCGTTTTGTACTGTTGACGTCGCCATAACCATCGAAAACCACAGTACAGTTTTGACCGTAATGTTTGAGTACATAGGCTATGTATTGATCGCAAAGTACAGAAATCTTGGTACCCATATTCCATTTCACGCGGTGAAGGAGGAAGCCTCCATCTAATGCATTGGTGCTCGTTCGTAGATTCATAATTATCCTCTGGAAGAGCATCGTAGAGAGAATACTCCTTTCCTTTCATTGCCCCTTCATTAAAGAGAGCCAACGGGCATATTCCATAAGCTGTGCAACATCTTCATCACTCTTATTTGCAATGGCAGTTCTTTGGAAAATGGTTAGAGGGTCTGCAGTCACTCATTCACCGTTCACTTTTACGGCATTGCTCATACTAGCCAATGACAACACCACATTCTTCTTAGACTGTTATGTCACCAAAATTACAACCAACAAAACTTTGCATGGTTGTGGTACCAATTTCTAAGGTCAGGTGACTTTATTTTTGAGTTTCCGACTATCCCTGTTGACAGAGACATAAGTGAGTTTATTTTCGGAAAAGGAGGATGGTCATTGAACCATTCATAAATCTTTGCCCGGCCTTGCCCATCCCTATTTTGCCGTGATACCCGGAAATAAACATGCTGCTCCCCACTTGAAAAATCACTCCAGTAAACTCCTCTATTGACGAGCAGATGGCGGTTGCTCCAGGAACCCACCAACCCACTTGGTTAGAACAGAATCAGTTATTCCTCTTCCTCGCGTCAGGCCACCCGAGCTTTTCTTGGAGCGCATTAGAGTCTGACCAAACCCCTGCCCAACGTGAAGCAGTTCAATTTATGGTGAAGTAACCCTTATCTGCAAAGTCCTTGAACACATGTGGTGGCTAGTTTTCAATGATAGCATGTCTTGAAAGTAAAGATGGGCACATTTTGCATATTGAAAATGACCGCTTGCATGGAAGAATGGTATCATTTTCTGAACACAAGCTGAGTGGCCATTACAATCACCATGGCGCTCAGAATCTATTAACTTCTTCATCAATGAAACCATGTTAAAATATATTACACCCACAAAGCAACGGTAAACCCGTTGTTGTACAGACATTTAATATTCGGTCTGAACCCACTTCATTTAACATTAAACATTAATTTTATACCATTAAAACACTATTTTTAATAATCCGGGATTATTCCATCCCCTGCATATCATAAACAATTCATCCTAGAGAAAAAATGAATAGGATCTTTTTGCAGGGAATTTAATGTAGTTTAATTTTGTATATGAACACCTTTTCATTAGAGGCGACGGTTTTCGAGTTATACGAGAATAACATGGAAGAATGACCTTTAAATGCTCGCCCCCCCCCCCCTCCACCGCTTTTTAGTATGTTGTTCATGGTACTCCCCCCTACCACTGTACAAAAATTTGTGACTACACAAATTATTTTCCCTATTCAACCTTTTTTAATCTTCGTTGACTGGACTATTTTCAGTAGAGGTTAAAAAACTATGATGAAATCAAATGTTAGAAAACACTCCCATGTGTCCTTGGTTGGAAATGAACTCCGATCTACCGGTGCAGTTTGTGGGTCAAGCGCTTTGACCACTCAACCCCTGTATTGAGGCGAGAAGGCTTATCGTCAACAAACAGTGATGGTAAGCATTTGGTTTCAATGAATCACGCCGTCTGATGTGGTTTGTAAACATCGATCAGAAGTGAATACATCTATATGTATGTATGTATGTGTAACAATGATAATTTGTGATCTTACAATAAATATAATCAAAATTATGTTTGGTTTACATTAATAAGACTGGTCTATTCAGATCCAAAAGTAGTTATATTTTTTTAAATAATGCATCAAATTGTAACTTTGTTAAACTTAAACTCAATATTTAATAGGCCTTTTAATGTGAAAATGCAAATAAATAGTTATGCAATAATAAAATCTAATTCTTGCACATATTAAATGTTTTTTTGGTAACCATCAAATATTTTATATTTTGGTTGTTTAGTTCAATTAAGCATCCTTAATAACACAATTTTAACATTTATTTTTATCCTACCCTACCGATAATTATAAAATGTAATCAAGTTTGGCTGTCACTGATGTTTGAATGATTAATAGAATAGTTAAAATACTGTTGTACTTACAAACTGACGAACCCAACTTGTGTACAAGTAATGTCATCACTTGACGAGTTTAATTCCAAACCTGTATTTTTTTCATTCTTTCTCTTTGTATATTTATTTGTCCAGTGATTTGGAAATTCTATTGATGTTTAAAGATTAGGAGACTTAAATGAATATCATTTAATAAGTTGACACGGTGTGAACTCTTTACCGGCAAGCTTTCACCTGGCCTCACCAAAAGCAAAGCTCACACTCCGCCAATCTAACGTTTGACTTTAAAGGGAACTGTGAGTGTTTGTGTTTGGTTCCAGTCTAGGCCCGTCAAGGTAATTAGGATAAATCCACAGGTTCTCGTCGTCATATATTAGAGGTATTTAGCGTGCACTTTCTGAACCTACTCATTATATCAGCACATAATAATTTCTATGAGCAAGAGTGAAAGGGCCTACCGATTTGTCAGGAAAGGTATTTTCACCTTCGTTCCAGGGTTCCTTTACGCGCCACAATCGGCCAGCTTTACTTCCCCATCAGAAGAAAGTTGTGCTACGGATTTTTATCGCTCAAAACAAATCTGTTGACCCTGACTGGGTTTGAACCACCAACATCAGGTGCGGAGGTGAGCACTTTACCACAAGAACACCGAGTTTAACAATCGACAATTTGATCACGAGCATCGAACCCCGTGTCAACGCTCGTATTTAAGATCTACCTTCACTTGTTGGCTCTGTCGTAGAACAACGGCATGTCGAGATCCAAGGTTCCATTTTCATATCTAACTTTTCATTTCTCACTTATTAAATAGGAATCCACTATAAGGTCTAGTTTTGCTAATGAGAGGGTTGTTTTCTACCATTAGCTTATTACAGCGCTAAAAAAGAATAAAATAAAATGACAAACTTCCCCGATAGTTATCCTGATACGGGAAGACATGAATACACCGTCCATCTGTTCTAAAGTTGCCACTTTGATAATGTCCATGTTACACGAAGATGCTTGTATTTAGAGATATCAAGTTCTTTGTGCGTCCGGTTATGTATGGGTGCAAACATGTTCTATTAAAGTAATAAAGTAACTAAATACATGTTCACAAAGAACATTCTTTTAGATATTGTCAACTATTCTGTCTTTTGTGTAAAATATTGCCAACTGAAAATATTTAAAGGGTAAATCATATAATTTGGTTGAAAGCAAAATAATCTTTAAAATTGTGTTTACATATTGTTTGTTGAAGCAATAATAAAAAACCAGTTGATTTTTTAATAATTTATTCGCTATAGAAACAAAATGAATAAAAATGTATCCTATAACAATGTGACTAGAACTACTTCCAAGATAATATGTCATCACCCATATATCACACGTTGCTGTAGGATTGAGAGCATTGTGGCCGTTCCTCGACCAGCAGAACAGGAATAATATCTTCTCACAGAGGAACTGAACGTGAGGCGCTCGCTGTGTGTTGAAACCTAGGCATCTCAGAGAAAGAAACAGGCTGCTCTAGTTTGTTCGACAGGGACTCAGCCCTTGTTACGTCTTGTTCCAGCACACTCGGACCGGACAAGTCCAAGATCACACAGTATGTGACAAAGTCGCTCTGTTGAAGTGAAACAGTAAAGTTGGTACACTCTGAGATTTGAATTATATTGCAACTACAAATTAGAGGCTTTAACATTTGTTGTATGTTTCCAATATCCTACAATATATGTAAATAAAACAGATAATAACAAGACCATGTGTAATATATGGATCATGACACAATCAAACACATTATATATGTTTTAACAACTAATTAGCAATTTAATGATAGTTTATCTGACAAGTAAAAGCTAGAAAATGCACTCTTTTAATATAAATTTGAATATCTTGGTAAAGTCGTATTGAAACTAAATACATACATCTTTGTGAATACACTAAAACATCAAAAAATGTTTTGATAATAATAAGAAAATTTATAATATTAATAAATTCACATTTTTTAAATGAAACACATAAATAAATGGAGAAATAATTAGTTGTACTTATACATCGTAATTGAGAACATATCAAAGTGGCTCACACAGCTCGACAGTTTGGAAGATGATATGTTCATCATTAACAACACAGATTACAAGTAAATATCACATTTTAACAATAAAGTTGCCACCAATTACAGGTTTTAAATCATTATATTATTGAACTTTCATAAACTTTCTACGAAATGGCCTTATAATCAGAACAACTCCAGTTTTAAACACTAAATTACTGATGTCCAGAAACTGACATGTCATTTACAGGACGACGACTTGAAGAAAATGGGAGAGTTTCCTCTTCATTAAGGCAGGGGTACACAAACACATGTTAGGGGTAGGTGAGGTGGTAAACAGAACGAGGGCCAGAGCTAGTCACGAGAGACCTGGGAGCGACAGTCTTATATAGATGTACAACCTACATTCTGCGCTAACAACTTTGGGGGTACACCAGCAACAAAGCTAGACTACCACTGGTATGAAGTGACACTATCGCAAGAGACAGAATTGTAGATGATATCTAGACCAGCAACAAAGCTAGACCACCACTGGTATGAAGTGACACTATCGCAAGAGACAGAATTGTAGATGAATATCTAGACCAGCAACAAAGCTAGACCACCACTGGTATGAAGTGACACTATCCAAGAGACTGAATTGTAGGACAATATCTAGACCAGCAACAAAGCTAGACTACCACTGGTATGAAGTGACACTATCGCAAGAGACAGAATTGTAGGATGATATCTAGACCAGCAACAAAGCTAGACTACCACTGGTATGAAGTGACACTATCGCAAGAGACAGAATTGTAGGATGATATCTAGACCAGCAACAAAGCTAGACTACCACTGGTATGAAGTGACACTATCGCAAGAGACAGAATTGTAGGATGATATCTAGACCAGCAACAAAGCTAGACTACCACTGGTATGAAGTGACACTATCGCAAGAGACAGAATTGTAGGATGATATCTAGACCAGCAACAAAGCTAGACTACCACTGGTATGAAGTGACACTATCGCAAGAGACAGAATTGTAGGATGATATCTAGACCACAACAAACTAGACTACCATGGTATGAATGACACTATCGCAAGAGACAGAATTGTAGGACATATCTAACCAGCAACAAAGCTAGACTACCATGGTATGAAGTGACACTATCGCAAGAGACAGAATTGTAGGACGATATCTAGACCAGCAACAAAGCTAGACCACCACTGGTATGAAGTGACGATATTGTAGAGACTGAATTGTAGGACGATATCTAGACCAGCAACAAAGCTAGACTACCACTGGTATGAATGCATGTAACCCGAACGGGTAGTAAGACGCAGTGCTAATAATAATACTGGTCTGAAGTGTTTTAGAATTCCTCCTTGCGAGAGATATTTGAGGGATATTTTCTTTAATATACTAATTCTTGGCTCAGATGCATTTTATGATTTTCTAAAACTCAAGTTGGAGTTTGTTGTGAATTTGAATTTGAATGTGTCAGAGATATTAAACATAACTTATTTTTAGCCTTTGGTTGAGCTGCATAAGATGTAAAAAAAAAAAATCCCAAAAAATCCCAGTTTTTAAGATTGTTAGTGTTCATTTTTCTGGGTTGATATCCAATCAACAAAAAGTGATTTCCATTCTAATGTCCATGCAGATCTATCAAAGTTAAGGCTTCTCTTCCACTGAACCAGGGGAGACAAAGGTGTTTACAAAATGATCATTTCGTTCGTATTTTATTATGTAGGAACTTCCCAGAATACTTGGAAGCATGAATGAGGAGAGACATGGAGATAGAGAGGACAGCAGGGAGAGTTGTTCTATAAGTGTGTAAGAGACCTGCTCTGGAGAGTTGTTCTATAGGTGTGTAAGAGACCTGCTACGGAGAGTTGTTATATAGGTGTGTAAGAGACCTGCTATGGAGAGTTGTTCTATAGGTGTGTAAGAGACCTGCTACGGAGAGTTGTTCTAAAGGTGTGTAAGAGACCTGCTACAGAGAGTTGTTCTATAGGTGTGTAAGAGACCTGCTACGGAGAGTTGTTATATAGGTGTGTAAGAGACCTGCTACGGAGAGTTGTTATATAGGTGTGTAAGAGACCTGCTATGGAGAGTTGTTCTATAGGTGTGTAAGAGACCTGCTACGGAGAGTTGTTCTATAGGTGTGTAAGAGACCTGCTACAGAGAGTTGTTCTATAGGTGTGTAAGAGACCTGCTACAGAGAGTTGTTATATAGGTGTGTAAGAGACCTGCTACGGAGAGTTGTTATATAGGTGTGTAAGAGACCTGCTATGGAGAGTTGTTCTATAGGTGTGTAAGATACCTGCTACAGAGAATTGTTATATAGGTGTGTAAGAGACCTGCTACGGAGAGTTGTTATATAGGTGTGTAAGAGACCTGCTACAGAGAGTTGTTCTATAGGTGTGTAAGATACCTGCTATGGAGAGTTGTTATACAGGTGTGTAAGAGACCTGCTATAGTGAGTTGTTCTATTGGTGTGTAAGAGACCTGCTGTGGAGAGTTGTTCTATAGGTGTGTAAGAGACCTGCTATGGAGAGTTGTTATATAGGTGTGTAAGATACCTGCTACAGAGAGTTGTTATATAGGTGTGTAAGAGACCTGCTACGGAGAGTTGTTCTATAGGTGTGTAAGAGACCTGCTATGGGAGTTGTTCTATAAGTGTGTAAGAGACCTGTTACGAAGAGTTGTTCTATAGGTGTGTAAGAGACCTGCTGTGGAGAGTTGTCCTATAGGTGTGTAAGAGACCTGCTGTGGAGAGTTGTCTATAGGTGTGTAAGAGACCTGCTGTGGAGAGTTGTTCTATAGTGTGTTATGAGACCTGCTGTGGAGAGTTGTTCTATAGGTGTGTAAGAGACCTGCTACGGAGAGTTGTTCTATAGGTGTGTAAGAGACCTGCTATGTAGAGTTGTTCTATAGGTGTGTAAGAGACCTGTTACGAAGAGTTGTTCTATAGGTGTGTAAGAGACCTGTTATGGAAAGTTGTTCTATAGGTGTGTAAGATACCTGCTATGTAGAGTTGTTCTATAGGTGTGTAAGAGACCTGCTGTGGAGAGTTGTCCTATAGGTGTGTAAGAGACCTGCTGTGGAGAGTTGTTCTATAGGTGTGTATGAGACCTGCTGTGGAGAGTTGTTCTATAGGTGTGTAAGAGACCTGCTATGGAGAGTTGTTCTATAGGTGTGTAAGAGACCTGCTTGGAGAGTTGTCCTATAGGTGTGTAAGAGACCTGCTGTGGAGAGTTGTTCTATAGGTGTGTAAGAGACCTGCTACGGAGAGTTGTTCTATAGGTGTGTAAGAGACCTGCTATGGGGAGTTGTTCTATAAGTGTGTAAGAGACCTGTTACGAAGAGTTGTTCTATAGGTGTGTAAGAGACCTGTTATGGAAAGTTGTTCTATAGGTGTGTAAGATACCTGCTATGTAGAGTTGTTCTATAGGTGTGTAAGAGACCTGCTACGAAGAGTTGTTCTATAAGTGTGTAAGAGACCTGTTACGGAGAGTTGTTCTATAGGTGTGTAAGAGACCTGTTATGGAAAGTTGTTCTATAGGTGTGTAAGAGACCTGCTACGGAGAGTTGTTCTATAGGTGTGTAAGAGACCTGTTATGGAAAGTTGTTCTATAGGTGTGTAAGAGACCTGTTACGAAGAGTTGTTCTATAGGTGTGTAAGAGACCTGTTATGGAAAGTTGTTCTATAGGTGTGTAAGATACCTGCTATGTAGAGTTGTTCTATAGGTGTGTAAGAGACCTGCTACGAAGAGTTGTTCTATAAGTGTGTAAGAGACCTGTTACGGAGAGTTGTTCTATAGGTGTGTAAGAGACCTGCTACGGGGAGTTGTTATATAGGTGTGTAAGAGACCTGTTACGGAGAGTTGTTCTACAGGAGAAACATGGACAGTAATGTAAGAGAGACAAAGAGAGCATGTTAGCTGTCACCAGGAGAAACAGGATTAGGAGTGAAGTTATCCAGGAAATAGGAGTACATGAGAGGAGCAGATACCAGCAAGTGTGCGAGTGAGAGGAGAAGAATGGGGGAAGGATAGAGGAAGATGTATGTATTTTAATAAACAGAACAAAACTTCCTTAGGAGAGGAAGTAAAGCCATCAGTCCCATGTCGATTGAAACACATTTATTTTTATTCAAAATTAAATAAAACTTAATGTGAACATAAGTAGCCTACAAGGCAAGTAAACAGATAGAAGAGAAAATTGGTGAAGAGCAAGTAGCTGTTCACAATCACTGGCCTGGCGAGAATAAAGCGCGCTAATACTTTACACAGCAGTTGTTAGCATTTGAGCTATAAATACTACATTTTCAGAGTTTACCTTGCTTGTCAATATTCCTTTTACTTGAGATAAACAAACGTTGATAACATTCCATCCCAAGTACATCCAGTTACGTGTCAGAGTTCTGAGTGCCATCGAGTACCCCTTGTACACTTTCTGGAAGATATTTATCAGAACAAGATTCAAAAGTTGATGTAATCGAAGAGAATAACTTTGAAAGCTGGAACACTAATCTAGCCCTTTTTTTAAATCATATTTCCAACATTTAAATAATAAACCTGAAAATTTGTGGCATCTTTATTCAATAACAAGAATTAAAAACGTCCCTGATGTAGCGCTTGCACTTGATTGAACTTAGTGCTACATGAGAACTAAATAATGCACAAATGTGCGTTGGTCTGGAGAAACCAGATATTCATACATTTATTCAGTTACTAATTGGGGTTTTAATTCAGAGAGGATTATAGAGCTAATCATTTGAGCTTTCTTTTTGACTTTTTAAACCTTAAACATCACTTAAAACAATAAAATTGTCAGGACGAATCAAATAACGACGGCGTAATAAAGTTCAAATTATCAAAACATTGTGAGTAAAATTATTTGTCATACAATAAAGATATATTTCATATCATCAATCAAAAGTGTGGAATTTTTTAAAATAACTAAACAAAGAGTATACTTAAATATACAGAGAAAATTATATTTTTTTCCAAATAAATAAATATAGTAGAATCTGCCAATAGACTTATCATGTACCAACCAACACGATATAAATAATTTTTTTACTCTTAAAATAAATGATTAAAGACTTTTTTTTAAAAGCTCTGTGATTATTTGAATTTTCAAGCCAAACCTTTAATAAATTCTCTTCTTGTCTGAATGTTGGATGTATTATTTCGGTGCTGTTTGTGTGCAGTGGTGGTTCGTGAGAGAGGGCTGTGGGGCGCCACCTCCCTTGAAAAATAAAGATGAAGAATAAATAAACCAAATTTTAAAATTAATACCAAATTTCTCATAATTTTCATTACATATTGTAAAACAAAAATTAATAACTTTATTGTAACATAATTTCCCCATTTTATTGATGAAATTAATAAATCTGCAAGGCGACAAGCGCACCTACCTACTAATAAAACAACGATAACATGTGCTCGCAGTCCCTCTGTGGTTGCCACCACAACCTGACGTCACTAAGTGGTCGTTTACTATGTCTTGTGGACTGTGTGATACTAACGGTCAACAAACTCATCGGGGTCAAGGGTGATGTTATGCTCACCAATTAAATAAATTGCTCAACAAGCTCCTTCTAATATAACAAGTGTTTATTTGCCAATCTAAAAGGAATTACCGCATTTTTCTACAATTTTACAGATAGAAAAGAGAGCATGTGTGCAATAAAAAAATGAGCCGACCCCCACAAACTAGATGGAACTTTCGATCCAGGAATAATATCAACAGTCTTCACTTACAAAAACAATATTCTGAAATGTTTTGAAAATATATAAGGACTCGGGAACAGAGGCAGTGACTGTCAGGTTTGTTAACTCTTGAAAATAGCAGTTTCTTGTTTATTTTTAATCAGTACCTAAAGCTGATGTGTTATTTAGTCAGTTAAAAGTTCTGCAAGCCAGAATTCAAGCTGATATTGACGACTTCAAAAAAGTGATAATTAGAAATAGAAATAAGTGACCCTCTGTATTAGATAGAGAGGAAAGAATTGAGATAGTTGCAGAAAGTCCCAACAGTTGTATGATGAGAATGTAAATTTATTCACAAAGAAAGTTTGTGATACAGTTATATTTCCAATTTGATTGCTTTGTATTCAAAAACCATATGTGTGGGGTAGAAATATGTCTGTCCAAACACCTAAATTGTCTCAGTTAGATGATGTCAACCAGTTTTGCAGAGCATTTCCAATGTTTACTTTGGAACGTGAGCGATGATTTTCAACTCTTTAAGTTGATAAGACTCTACTTAACAAAAGCCATGGTCTAAGACAGATTAAATGCTCCAGCCATGTCTTCTATAATCTAGAGAAGAGTCGATGATTTGCGAGATACCACAGTAAAATTCCTTTCAGACAAAAACAGCCCAAGATTAGATTTTTCTTTCAGACGATAAACTTAATGATTACCTAATTCTTACCTATGTCCTATGTATTGTATAGTGCTCGATATAGTGTTAAGAACATATATATGTTTACTTGCATGCTCACATATGTATGTCACGATAGACAGGTTGGTATAAAACAAGCTGTAGTATAACCATATTAAGAGAGCGTCCTTCATTAAGGTTCACTCACGAGCCACCACTGAGTGTCTAGTGGTGACTTGTGGTTTAGTGTTCCCTCCACTTGTTTGGATGTTGAATGTGTATTTAGGGTAGAACCAAGCAAACTATTTCTGAATTCACACTTCACACATAAATAGATTAAATAGAAAGTTGGGGAGTAATTTGGCTGAAGAAAACACATATTTGTGTTTGGATATTAAAGACCGTTGACACAAATGCAATAATTGACAGCAAAGAAATATATATTTGTGAGTAAAAAACACACCAATCATGTTTATTTAATAATCAACTGTACAACTCATCAAGGAATATTGACCAGCCAAAATCATTGATTTTCCAGAATATTTCCTGTTTCATTGCTTCTATCGCTAATTGTGGTTTTAAATTGAAAAGTAACAAAAGAGGTTTACTTAAACTTTTGCTAAAAATAAGTTTAATTTAACATTTAAATGGAATAAAGTTTTCCTCCAAGTTATTGAAACAGACAAATGAAAATATTTCTTATAGTGCTAACAAATGTTAAAAATGGGCAGAGTTGGACTGATCAGATGCACTGATATTTAAATGTTTTCTGACTCTCTCTCCAGGCAGTGTCTGGTTTAACATTAAGATATGTACCTTCACAGGAACTAGAGTAGAAACGCAAGATATGACATTTCATCATTAGTTAAAATATTATTATGAATTTGAGCTACTTTTTAAGGAATTTACTGTCCAATAAAATACTTAGGTAAATGCAATTAAGATAATTCACTAACTATTGCAATTTATCGAATTTGCAACTATAGTATGATTTTGGTAGGAAGAACAGTAGAAGTTAGTTACTAAAACAATTTTAATATATTCATACATAAAGTCAGGCTATCTGCAGCTATCACTTTTGAAATATATTATCAATACCTATCAAATAACACAAATAATATATGAAATTTTGGCAGGGTTGTCCGCAAAGAAATGTGTTTGAATTTTCTCTACTGTTCTTCCAACCAAAATCAGGGTATAGTCATATGTCTCTAAATAAAGTAGTTTTTTGATTTAAAATAAATATATAAGCGAATTATTGCTTTCAAAAACTCAGCGACTATGCAGCAACTTGCTTCAGAATTATCAGCAAGATTTCAAAAGCTAAATAACTTATGGAAGAAATAACAAATCCTTATTAGTTACTTATAAACTACCTACTTCTCAAAACTAAAATATATTTCAATTTTTAAAGGCCTCGCCAACGTTTTTCTATCACAAAATATTTGTGCAAGCATTATAAGATATTCAGTACTCACTAAACTGACTGAATTGTCAACTATGAGCTTACAAAGCGCAGCACTTGTTTTACTAAGATTATGGAGATCACTTGGTTAAGATTAAGTTAAGTTGTAACACCACCGTTAGAATTTAATTTCCATTTTCTTCGAGCTAAAGAGCAAAATGTTGTGCAGCACCTGAAAACAAACAATTTCCATGGAACATTTTAAAACAATAAATTACTGTATCTTTAAAACACATTTATAATAACTCTCCTAATTATCTATAAATATCAACTTATTGATGAATTAATACAAAACCATTATGAAGGCACGAAGGTAAAGCAGATAAAATGTGTAGCACGATGAATGAGCGGACAACATCTGTCTGGCACAATGAATGAGCGTATAACATCTGTGTGGCACAATGAATGAGCAGATAACATCTGTGTGGCACAATGAATGAGCAGATAACATCTGTGTGGCACAATGAATGAGCAGACAACATCTGTGTGGCACAATGAATGAGCAGATAACATCTGTGTGGCACAATGAATGAGCGTATAACATCTGTGTGGCACAATGAATGAGCAGATAACATCTGTGTGGCACAATGAATGAGCAGATAACACATCTGTGTGGCACAATGAATGAGCGGACAACATCTGTCTGGCACAATGAATGAGCGTATAACATCTGTGTGGCACAATGAATGAGCAGATAACATCTGTGTGGCACAATGAATGAGCAGATAACATCTGTGTGGCACAATGAATGAGTGATAACATCTGTGTCGCACAATGAATGAGTGGATAACATCTGTGTGGCACAATGGATGAGTGGATAACATCTGTGTGGCACAATGAATGAGCGGATAACATCTGTGGCACAATGAATGAGCAGATAACATCTGTGTGGCACAATGAATGAGTGTATAACATCTGTGTGGCACAATGAATGAGTGGATAGCATCTGTGTGGCACAATGAATGAGCGGATAGCATCTGTGTGGCACAATGAATGAGCAGATAACATCTGTGTGGCACAATGAATGGGCGGATAACATCTGTGTGGCACAATGAATGAGCAGACAACATCTGTGTGGCACAATGAATGAGCAGATAACATCTGTGTGGTACAATGAATGAGTGGATAACATCTGTGTGGCACAATGAATGAGTGGATAACATCTGTGTGGCACAATGAATGAGTGGATAACATCTGTGTGGCACAATGAATGAGTGGATAACATCTGTGTGGCACAATGAATGAGTGGATAACATCTGTGTGGCACAATGAATGAGCGGATAATATCTATGTGGCACGATGAATGAGCAGACAAATGTGTGGAATGCCAGGCCACCATCGTGGTTCGGATTCCACGTTAAACTGTAGGTCCTTCATTTCATCTCACAATCACCCTACCAATACACATTAGCGTAAGTGTGTATAACCCGAACGGGTAGTAAGACGCGGTGCTAATAATAATAATAATGAGCAGACAACATCTGTGTGGCATGATGAATGAGCGGATAACATGTGTGGCACAATGAATGAGCAGACAACATCTGTGTGGCACAATGAATGAGCAGACAACATCTGTGTGGCACAATGAATGAGTGTATAACATCTGTGTGGCACAATGAATGAGTGGATAACATCTGTGTGGCACAATGAATGAGTGGATAACATCTGTGTGGCACAATGAATGAGCGGATAATATCTATGTGGCATGATGAATGAGTGTATAACATCTGTGTGGCACAATTAATGAGTGGATAAAATATGTGTGGCACAATGAATGAGCAGATAACATCTGTGTGGTACAATGAATGAGTGGATAACATCTGTGTGGTACAATGAATGAGTGGATAACATCTGTGTGGCACAATGAATGGGCGGATAACATCTGTGTGGCACAATGAATGAGCAGATAACATCTGTGTGGCACAATGAATGAGCAGATAACATCTGTGTGGCACAATGAATGAGCAGATAACATCTGTGTGGCACAATGAATGAGCAGATAACATCTGTGTGGCACAATGAATGAGCAGATAACATCTGTGTGGCACAATGAATGAGCAGTAATCTCGAATCCTGGTACATGTTGTATTGTATTATGTTGAATGATTTTAACACATTGACAGTATAGCAGTCCTCAAAGCTGAGGTTAACACTTGAAACTGGTTCTACACGGTTCTGAATGTTAGTGTCGCCTCATCTGTTCACAGAGTCTCAGTGGCGATGGTCACTAGAGGTATAGTATCTGGTTTGTAAGGTTTGGACGAATGTGGAGTTTCAGATAGTCCAAGGTTACTGATGATTCTATCTAAAAACTTAGAGTGTTTTCAAACAGGTTTTTGAAGATTTACAGAGTCAGAGGAGATGTGGTGAGCGAATATGGCTAGACTGTATGAGATATGTATTTTTGTGTTGGATGGGACACAGCTACCAAAGAGAAGCCAAGTTTTGATATCTAATAATCTTACGTCCACATCAAGAAATGTCACCTGCTCAGTGGATTATTTGAGATCAATTTTAGAACTGAAAAGGAGTTGAGGTTGTTTAAAAATAGGATTAGAATGTCTTCTTCATCTTTCCATGTCATGAATATGTCTTCAGTGAAGCTAACTTCCTGAACAGCCATACTACTTCCTCTCTACTACTATTTGACTTACACTGTTCTGTTCAGCCTTACTACTTCCTCTTTACTGCTACTTCTGTTCAGCCTACTACTTCCTTCTATGCTACTCCTGTTCAGCCTTACTACTTCCTCTCTTACTGCTACTTCCTGTTCAGCCTTATATTTCTAGCCTACTACTTCCTCTCTTACTGCTACTTGTCCTGTTTCTAGCCTTACTACTATTCCTCTCTTACTGCTACTTCCTGTTCTACGCTCTTACTACTTCCTGTTCAGCCACTCTTACTTAACTTCCTCTCTTACTGCTACTTCCTGAGGAAGATGCAATCAGAGCATCCAAATATTGAAGTGTGTGTAAATGTTGTTTTTACTTTTATTTATGCTTTAATTTTATTCAATTCTCTCATTTTAGTTACTACAGATTATATAGTTTGCTTAGGGAACTATAATTTATACAACATTCAAAAATTAAATGTGTTCAAAAGACATCTTGTCGAAGCTCAAATACAGGATGGGGCAGAAAGTGTTGACACAATTAATAACACTATATCTATAATATTTTAACTGCTGAATGCTCCATATTAAACTGGTGTCCATTCCCTTACGTTGCAGTTTGGGGGTCACAAAGGTCAAATATCAATGGAGGTCCTGAACACCATGTTCACCAGACTTTATCCCGTGGAGCATGTTTCAGAGTCGTGAGTACGCGACTTTACCAAGAACAAGTAGGGTGTTTGCATATAACTGTGGCCCTCTTAAGGACATTGTTTTAAAAAAATAGTTCAATGATTTCTAAAGAATTGTCAATCTTTTGTTTTAAGTTTAATATGGATCATTCAGTAGTTAAAATAGTATAGATATAGTGTTATTGTGTCAACACTTTCAGTCCCCCTCAACGAAAATCGACTGGTGATATTTGCAATTAGATCCAACTGTCGTCTAAACATTGGCTGATATTGATATTATTTTCTAATCCTAAAATAGATTAATTATAGAGGGTTTTACAACCCAACGATGTAAATATTCTGAATAGTTTATTCTTTCTATCACTCATTTAGACGAGCGTAAAAGGTTGTATGAGTGGTACAAGTGTTGTATCTGCTTCTAACCACGCAGTTTCAACAATGCTGACAACACCATCTGGGGCCAAGCGACAGACATCTCTCAGACAAACACGTTCTGGTAACAGTTTATAATCCTCACCATCTTAGCCATGGCCATGCAAAACTCTCGACAGAGCGACATAGCTTATTTTGGCGGCAGTGTCAAACCACCCGATGGGGCCCACCTCACAATCGGCACAAGCCAGATACTTCACACCCCCCACACTGTGCGAGAATCCAACATTTTCAAACGAATACATGTCCTCGACCAGCCAGTAGTCCTTTATGAGTTCCTCCTCAGACCCCTTCATGGGACTGCTATCTTTCTTCATGTGGGGTAGTGGGAACTGAAACATAAAACAACGCAACTAACACCCTCTGGTGACGGTTAACGCAAGTGGTGTGGACAATCAGCAGGGTACACTACTTTCCACACACCTCAACCTGCTTGTAGATTGCTGTCCCTGGACTGAGAATAGTCGACGGGCAACGCTGACACCGAACTTGTCTCTTATTCTTGCCATCCTGAACTTCTTCTTGCAGAGGAAACGTTGTAGAAACTTTGCCAGCCATTTTATTAGATCTGAAAACACCAGAAATGGTTTACTAGCCAGCTGGTGTTAGTTTGTGGTGCAGAGCATCATGGGTCAGCTTACAATCCTACTGTGTTCAGAGAATATGTTAATCAAGCGTCGGCCATACTTGAGCAGGTAGCTAACCCACTGCCCTCAAGGTCAAACGAGATTATGTTACCAGGGTTATCTGCCCCATTTAGGCTAGTTTTCATTGATACGGTCAAATGTTTTGATATTTCATTCACTTTATTACACACACAAGAGTATAGAAAATCAAAATACACCAAGATTTATAAAATTTGACACCTTTAATAAACACTAGTTGTGAACAAAACTCAACACATTGTCCAAATCCCTTGTGAAATGCAGATATTGACAGCGATAGTTAGCACTACACCCGTGATCCCTTGTGAAATGCGATGCAGCATATTAGACCACTGATCTTGAATGCAGATTGACAGCGAATTACACTACACCCGTGATCCCTTGTGAAATGCAGATATTGACAGCGATGTGATACGTACTGTAATGCAATTACATACACACCCGTGACCCTTGTGAAATGCAGATATTGACAGCGATAGTTAGCAATACACCCGTGACCCCTTGTGAAATGCAGATATTGACAGCGATAGTAGCACTACACCCGTGATCCCTTGTGAAATGCAGATATTGACAGCGATAGTTAGCACTACACCTGTGACCCCTTGTGAAATGCAGATATTGACAGCGATAGCACTACACCCGTGACCCCTTGTGAAATGCAGATATTGACAGCGATAGTTAGCAATACACCCGTGACCCCTTGTGAAATGCAGATATTGACAGCGATAGTTAGCACTACACCCGTGACCCGTGCTCTAGACAGATACACACGTTTAGTTATCACATTCAATACTTTATTTTATATATCATTATACATTAAATTTATTAATAGGCTACATGAAAGATTAGGTTAAGCTGGGTTGGGAAAGTAGTAGTAATAATAATAATAATAATAATAATAATAATAATAATAATAATATGAATATAAATTAGTTGTCTTAGTACAGCAATGACGTCTGTGTAGATAAATACTTGGGAGCTGATTTGCACGAGCCTTCAACAGACTGTACCCTTCAGTTGTTTGTACCCTTCAGTTTGTTATGTACCCTTCAGTTTGTTATGTACCCTTCAGTTTGTTACGTACCTGCACATTCACAGCTTAGTCAACTTCACAAACAAGAGGAACTTTGATCCAAAGGGTTATTTTGAAACAATAAGACAGTGTGTAAGTTGTGTTCAATCTAATGGATATAACACAATTTCACTTCACACCCTGCCATTGCTTGACACGACATTACTCATGAGTGATCACACGGTCTCTAGTGACTAGACTGTCGGTAAGGGAGGGATTGCGGTTCCAAGTAGGGTCGGCTGTTTTCCCTAAATGACACAGTCTCCGTATCCATAGTTCCATAATACGTGGTCCTCTATATCCTTATATCTGTAATCACGTGACCATTCCAACCAATAAGATAGTCAGACACATCATCCAATCAAAAACTTCAAAAGAAAATCATTACAGCAAAGAGCGAGCTCCAATAAGTCAACCGATCAATAAAAAAAACACTAAAAAATCTTGTGTAGAAAACTTCCAGAAAATAGGTTCTTAAAATGTAGTTCAATCACAATAAACATATATATAAAACCAGATTTTACTTATCAAACTTAAATAAATTTGCCTGAAAATGCAAAACAAAGGTAGGTCCTAGTATCCTGAATGCAGGTCTAAACAAATAAAACACGTTTTATATTATTTTCATGCTTCCTTTATGTTTTGATCTTTAATAAGCCCAATCACAAAATAAAATCTAATTGTAAATAATTTTTTTAGTGTTTAAGATACCAGATCCCAACGCTCAGGAACATATTTACTCAACTGTGATTGGTAATCCGTACAAACTAGTCCTTAGAGTTCTATGAAATACGGATTGAAGGACTCTGTGGCCAAAGCATGCGGGCCACGAAGTCTATGTCAGGGCCTTTACATTCCTTCTACACACATTCAGAGACAATTATACCGCTCACATCCATGCACGACTGAGTAATTATGTGGATATGCCAAATTGGTAGTAAAAGCAACATAAATGTATGAGCATGTACATAGCCTAACCTACGAAAAACACACATGATAATAATACTAAGCATAATCCAATAAAAGTTTTACTTAAAAAATAAAAGGTAAATTGTAAAAATTAAATAACAGTTCAGTTTACCAAGTTCCTTTCTTCTGTTTATTTTCTATTAAAGTTAATCTTACAAGATTAGACAAATAATAAGCAATCGATATACATAATATTAAATATGTATATGAATTGAGATGAACGTCGAGAATCGATCAATGTTTAAACGAAATGCTACCAACATTAAAACAATAGTTATTAAAGATTTTTTAGTAGCATCAAATAAAAAGGATTTATCAACGTTACTTTGTATAGGAGACTGTACAATTTCCTTTTAAATATAAATATGTCGGTGTAGAGACGAACAAAATATGTCTTCCCGGTTATCTCGTAGATGAAATTCGTGGTGAGATAGGGCTAGGTTAGTTGGGTCAGAACAGTGAACTGATGGGAAAATCAAGAAAGTGGAATCGAGAGTAAATCAAATACAAGTGCTCCTGGGTCCACGGATAGCAGGTCCGGAGCAACCTTGTTCCTTCCTTTATACTCCAGAGATATTTTGGAGCAGTCGTACAGTAGAAAGGAAGTGGTTATATTGTGTTCTTGTCACAGCACTGAGATCGTGTCCGGCGCAACCTTACTTATCTATTACAGGCCAATTTAGAGACGGTTTGAGGAGTTACAAATAAGCATTGAAGGGGAAAGTTCTCGTAGGTCAAAACATTATTTCCACAATACAAGCACAATATGTAATGTATTCTCACAATAAATTGTTACGATGATGAGTGACATTGAAGGGACCCACTTGGTGATCAAATGATTTAAGGCAAGGATTTTATCTAGCCCACAAAATATTTAGCAAACAAACAATTTGTTCAAAAAATAGACTTAATAGCTAATTACTAATTGGGAAATGCAAAATTGAACTTTTTTTGCTTTACTTTCTTTCAAATTAGCCAAACTTTTTTAAAACCCATAAAGCACATGATATCAAAAAGGTTGCCAGCCTATGGTCTCTGTCTTCACTAATGCACTAAAATAGACTGCAGATGATAAGGAGATTGAGGTTTGATTCCAGTTGGGTGGACTGAAGGTGATTTTCCTTAACGTTTTCAACCCTCATTCCAAACAATCAACCATTTTCATCCCTAACACATTGGCGTAATTGGCATAAATGCTTATAACCCAAACGGGCAGTAGACGTGGTGCTAAAAAAAACTAGCCTGATAGTAGGTACTAATACTGTAACTCTGACAAAAAGGAACAGGTCCAGTGGTGGAGCAGTAACAGGTTGCTCCTGCTTCACTAAAAATAAACTAGCCTGATAGTAGGTACTAATACTGTAACTGTGGCAAAAAGGAACAGGTCCAGTGGTGGAGCAGTAACAGATTGCTCCTGCTTCACTAAAAATAAACTAGCCTGATAGTAGGTACTAATACTGTAACTGTGACAAAAAGGAACAGGTCCAGTGGTGGAGCAGTAACAGATTGCTCCTGCTTCACTAAAAATAAACTAGCCTGATAGTAGGTACTAATACTGTAACTGTGACAAAAAGGAACAGGTCCAGTGGTGGAGCAGTAACAGATTGCTCCTGCTTCACTAAAAATAAACTAGCCTGATAGTAGGTACTAATACTGTAACTGTGACAAAAAGGAACAGGTCCAGTGGTGGAGCAGTAACAGGTTGCTCCTGCTTCACTAAAGGAGCAGTTTTTTCCATTCTTAATGCAGACGACAGCTCGAAAATTTCAGCCACAGATGCCAATCTAGTTATATTTTAGAGATCAATGGTTGTTATAAATGGGAAGAAATGTGTTGTGGAGCGTTTGGATACACTGGGTCATACGATGTAGTCGTGAAAGATCACCGTGAGTGTGGACAGATATGATCGGAATTCAGGAAAGTAAAGTTGAACGGTATTCGTTACATCGTATCAAATTAGAACATATCAGTTTTCCACGCTTGTATCATGAATAACTTATTCTTGAGGAATTGTCTAGAGTATAACATATGTCTCTTTCTTTTATAGTTCATGGTTATAATTAAATTATAACTATAGGCCTACCCAGTTGGCCAGTTCCGGCCCGTACTGGGAGGGGTTTGGGGGTTCAATCCCCCTCCCGAAATAATTAGGCTGAACTAAGAATTTATTTTCATAATGTTATGATGTCTTACTATTTTACTTTGCATTTCTAAGGGTGTTATTAGCTCTCTTAGTTAAAGGGTTGAGGAGTCAAAATGTGTTTAAAGCTTGGCTGTGATTGAAATCTAATATCTATAAACTATTATCCTTACCAAGACTAACATTTACAAGAAATGTCAACTTCTGTTACCACCATTCCAATTCTGGAAGGTCCAAATCAACAAATCCCTTACTTTTGTTTTCACAACTGGCCAGCCAAACCTCGGTGGAAAGATGGGCTATTTCCAAGAAAGTAATAAGGTACAGTTACATCAGATAGAACAACTATGTATTGGTTTTTGGTAAGATACCGTAAATGCGACAAATAATTATTTTACATTTGTATAAAACTTAGCATGAGTGGTTTTTACTTGTTAAGAATGGATTCGCTAAAAATTTACAAATAAACGCAAATATAAAAAACTTAAACATTAATAACGTTTAGCAATACAGTGTTAGGTGAAAGAAATAGTTTAAAACGTATTTACACGAAATTAAAAGAGTTTCTAGGAAGATAACAATCTTAAAACTGTTATGTTTTCTGTCTTCCTCCTCTCATAGTAACATTGTTTTATTGGTTCATTGTTGAAGCATGGTTGAAATATAATTTTTTTTTCAGAATCAGAGAGAGACACACACACAGTAAGCAGCAGTTCAAATTTGAACAGTGAACATTTCGGGTGCATGACGTTGAAGTTTGTTTGACAAGGTGTGTCTGTGCATATATAGGTACTTGATTTGAACTTTACTTGAGTTGATAAATTGGTGATTGAATCATGAAAATAAGTACTGAATAACTTGCGAAGAGCTAAATTTATTTATTTGAATATAGTTTATGGTTGAATAGGCCATGTTTTATTTGCTGCCGAACAAAGTGGAAAAGGTGAGCATCAACAGTTAGGAGCACTAGTAAACCAATATTTTACCAACCGAAAAAAAAGCTCTTGACAGTTTTGTCACACATGGTAACATAGCTTAGCACAAGAAGTGAAGTAAGTATGCAGATTTATTTTGGAAGATTGGAAGTGGAAAACAAAAAAGTGTAATTGATCAACTCAGCAGGGAACGTGAACGGCAAACTATAGAAAACAGAGTTAAATTGCGTTATGAGATTGAAACAGTGTTTTTTGGGAAAGGCAGGAAATTGCTTTGCGTGCTACGAGTGACACAGGAAGCGTAATGAATGTCAGAGTACACAAGCTTATAGAAATAATTAACCAGTTTTAAACTTAACAATACATGCTATAACTAAGAATATGACTCAACTGTTACATAGATTCTTAGGTATAGACACAGATTAGATTTTAAAAAAAGACGAACGACACATTTAACGGTTGTACCAACCTAAACTAGAATATCCCTGCATAGAATTGCATATTTTAACACTCCTCAATTCTATCAAAACCACAAAATTAGGCAAAATATTCCACATGTACCCTTAAATATACACAAATAAACTCTAGTGAATCAGCATTTGATTAAACCAATATAATTACGAAAATACTCTAATATGTTTCCAACCAAACTCTTTGTCAGAATGTAGCACCTTTTTCATTTGTCTCCAAATAAATCACATCAATAACTGTTATATTACAGCGAGAATTGTCAAATTACATTACAGTCTAACTTGGTACAAAGCGAGTTCTATTCTGCCAAATACATGTTGTGCACATAACATTACAAAGACAGTCACAGATAACAAGTCCTTGGGATCACACCTCTGATGCACGACTTGTTCTTGGATAGAGAGTGTAGTTCCTCACATAGCCGCAGGGCGCTATCATCACATCTCCCCTCTAAAGATCGAGACGGTCTACGGGTTTCCTGGACCGTTGGCTTCTTCGAGCGGGAATGGACGACTTGGGAGAAGAATCATCAAGTTGAGGTACTTCATGTGCCACCTCTGAAGGCGTTGGGTGAACTGGTAGACTTGACTCTCTTCTTGGAGATGATGAGCTGTTATTTGGCAACTCCTCCGGCTCTTGCTGGACCCGAGGACCATTTCCATGAAGGGGCTGGAGAGACTTGGGATTCCTTCTAAATTGTCCGTCCTCTGTTTGGATTATATACGACCGAGGTGTTTCATGTTTCTTCACTATGGTACCTTCCTGGTTCCGGTCGGTGATATAGACTTTTGTTCCAGGGTTCAAATTTGTGAGAGGCCTAACCCCATGGTGACGATCATAGTTCTCTTGTTGTTTCGACAGTCTGTGTTCTTCTCTGCGGAACAGCTGGTCCAAATTAACTGGCGAGGGGATGAGGTTACTCGGTAATGTTGGTATAAGCCCCCTAAGTTTTCTCCCCATCAAGAGCTCAGCAGGGCTATAGCCAGATTCTAGAGGTGTGGAGCGCAGCATAAGTAGGGCTCTGTAAGGGTCCTCGCTCTTTTCAATATGATTTTTAAAATTCTTTACTTCAGACTCTGTAAAGCCGTTGCTTTGTGAGTACTTTGGGCTGGATGTAACAAGCTTAAAATTATAATCTTTAGCAAACTGGAAAAACTTTTCATTTATTATATTGTTATACATTGTGAGCCACAATCAGCTCTAATAATTTCAGGTACTCCATGTCTGGCTAGAATAGATTTAAGATGATTTATGACAAAACTAGTAGTAAGGCGCCCTAGCAAAGCCATTTCTGGATATCTGGAGTAGTAGTCAGCGACAAGGAGATACCAGTTACCCTTCAACTTCAAAAGATCCATGCCAATTGTTTGCCAAGGCCACTCAGGAAACATAGTAGGTATTAAAGGTTCTGATCGATTTATCCTAAATCTGGCACACTTGGCACAGTTTTCAACAAGATCTTTCAGTTGTGTGGACAATCTTGGCCACCAAACACTTTGTTTAGCAAGTGCTCTACATTTGGTAATCCCCTGATGACCTTCATGTAGTTTATTTATTATTTCCTTACGCATGCAATTAGAAATTATTAATCTATTACCTTTTAGTAGAAGGCCATTTTGTAGAGATATTTCATTTTGATGCTGCCAATATGGTAAGCACATTTCCTGTATTTGTGACTTTAGAGGCCATCCGTGTTGGCAAAACTGCATTAGGTGAATACTAGCCTCGTCCTTATGTAGATTCCGAACAATTTCCGCCAACTTAGCATCAGACGCAGGAAGACCACAGACAACCTCTTGGACATATGCCATCACTTCTTCAGCTAGTTCATCTTCCCCAGCAAGTAGTGGCTGCGGATTGCGGGAAAGAGCATCAGCAAATAGTAGATTTTTACCAGCTACATGAACAATCTCATATGAATACCTCATCAATCGAAGCCTAATTCTTTGTAGCCTAGGGGATATAGAATCTAGGTCTTTGGTGGTGAAAATAGGAACTAAAGGTTTATGATCAGTCTCTATTGTTATATGAATACCTGTAATAAAATCAGAAAAGCGTTCACATGCCCAAGCAAGAGCCAGTCCCTCTTTCTCAATTTGCGCCCACTTTCTCTCAGCTTCACTAAGAGTTCGAGAAGCGTAACTAACAGGTCTTAGAGATCCATCATCTTGGCGTTGTATTAAAACTGCACCTAGGCCATAGGATGATGCGTCAGCTGACAAAATAGTGTGATTACTGCACTTATATAAAGCAAGACTAGGTGGCTTTGCTATGGCTTTCTTTATGTTTCCAAAAGCCTGAGCCTGTGGACAATCCCATAACCAGTCAACGTTTGAGTGGAGAAGCTCATTAAGAGGTTGCGATAAGGCAGACAGATTTGGGACGAACTTGGCCAGAAATGTTACAAGACCCAAAAATCCTTTTAGCTCCGTTACATTAGTGGGAGGTTTCAGTTTGAGAATAGAATCAACATTTTTTTGGATCTGGAGAAACACCCTTTGCAGATACAATATGGCCAAGAAAGTTAATTGTAGTTTGCCGAAACGAACACTTTTCCTGATTTAGAGTCCAACCTGCTTCTTGCAGCCTATAAAGGACCTTATACAGCCGTGAGTCATGTTCCTCAATAGTTGACCCATATACTATAATATCGTCAAAATGGCAGAACACTCCTTCCAATCCTTCTAAATGCGCACTAACCTTCTTCTGGAAAACTTCTGGAGCAGGGGATATCCCAAAGGGTAACCGAAGAAACCGATACCTTCCATATGGTGTGATAAATGTGGTTAGAGCTCTGGAAGACTCTGTGAGAGGAACCTGCCAGAATCCTGAGTTGGCATCTAATTTTGAGAATATCTTAGCCCCTTCTAGTTGACCTAGGGAATAATCAACTGACGGCATAGGGAAACGTTCTCGTTCTACGTGTTGATTTAATTTAGTCAGGTTGACACACAACCTTGGGGATCCATTGGCTTTTGGAACTATAACCATGGGAGCACACCAATCGGATGGCGTGTCGACTTTTTCTATGACTTCATTCCGAACCATCCTATCTAGTTCTTTTTTAAGAACCTTTTTTAAAGGTAAAGGAACACGTCGGGGAACACTAATAGCATGAGGTACAGCCCCTTCTCTAAGTTTTATGTGGTATGGTTCTCTAATTTTTCCTAGTCCTGTAAAAAGCTTGGGGAACACATTTTTTGGAACAAAATTAGCCTTTCCTACTCCAGAAATCCTCTTTATAAGACCTAATTTCTCACTAGTATGATGGCTTAGAAGAATTCTATCTGCTCCTTGGACTACATAGAATGTCTCAAAAATATTTTTGTTTTTGTATTGGAGTTTCCCTTGAATCCTGCCAATGGTTATGAGCTGAGCGCCCCTGGACCGGATAGGATTTTATTGGATGGTAAAAGCTCCATATATTGAAAATACTTCTCGTATGTACGTTTTCCAATAATATTCACATCTGCACCTGTATCAATTTTAGCAGAAAGGTCTTTCCCACAGAATTTAGATTTTACCAACCATTTATCATGCACACAATTAGTCTCTGTAGAGGCAAGGCCGACAAATTCCCCATCTTCATCTAACTCGTCCTCCGTATCAACAGCATCAACTGATCTAAATCTACAACATTTTGCATAATGTCCTTTATATCGACACTGATGACAGATAGCACTCCTAGCAGGACATTTGGTTCTAGGGTGTTCAGTATTACTCCCACACCAAAAACATGATTTCCTAGTTGGAATTTTATCTTCGTTAGAAAAGGCGTTCCTATTATAACAAAAAAATTTTCCACTCTTTTTTCTTGGTTTATTTGTAGCATTAACCTTGTCAGCTGTAACTTGACTAGCTCCTGTTAGAGTCTCCTGCTGTTTTTTCACTTGCTCAGATTGTATAGCAGCATTAACAGCCCTTTCTAGAGTTAATTTGGCATCTAATTGTAGTTTAAACGAGAGATTTTTATCTATAATACCAACTACGACTCTATCTCTAATGGCTTCGTCATAAAAAGTGACAGGAAAGTGGCAATCTTGAGCAACAGTATGAAGATCTGTAACACAATCACTTACTGACTCACCCTCAAGTTGGAATCTAGTATGGAACCGTGCTCGTTCAAATATTATGTTTTTGGTGGGAATAAAATGTCTGTCAAACTTCTGAAGGACTGTATCAAACTTCTTTTGATCGGCTGATGATAGCTTGAACAATAGAAATATAGTTTCAGCCTGAGAGCCCATCAAATAAATCAAAGAATTTACCTGATCTTCTTCTGCCTCCTTTATCATACCTGAAGTACGTCTAAAACGCATAAACCGATCTTTCCATGATTTCCATTCCAATGTTGATTTGAAATCGAAAGGGTCTGGATCCGGTATTTGATACACAGGAGCCGACATAATGAAACTGGGTTCTTTTCACTTCACCTTAGTAATACTTAAATACCGCACAATATCCCACCGCTGCCACCATGTTATATTACAGCGAGAATTGTCAAATTACATTACAGTCTAACTTGGTACAAAGCGAGTTATATTCTGCCAAATACACGTTGTGAACATAACATTACAAAGACAGTCACAGATAACAAGTCCTTGGGATCACACCTCTGATGCACAACTTGTTCTTGGATAGAGAGTGTAGTTCCTCACATAGCCACAGGACACTATCATCACAATAACACCATTTAGATACAAATCACATACAAAGTTGTCTTTCTTAAATACTCATGCATTTCCTGAGACACAAATTTGCCAACATTAACTGACCTAAAGCGGCTTATCTTTAAGTTAAAGTGAGCTATTTATATAGCTCCAAATTGTTTGAAGTATGCAAATACTTCAGACTTTGCCTTTAGAGTGTAAATAGCTTAAATTTATAGCTTTACCCGTCCTAAAATTCACCTTCACAAGCCTGGTCCCATCACCTGTCAGAGTACACAAGTTTATAGAAATAATTAACCGGTTTTAGACTTAACAATACATGCTATAACTAAGAACATGACTCAACTGTTACACAAGTTCATATGCAGAGACAAAGATTAGATAAAAAAAACTAACGACACATTTAACAGTTGTACCAACCTAAACTAGAATATCCTTGCATAGAATTTCATATTTTAACTATGAAACCTGAATAGATGTAAATGATGGGAATTTTCTCGTTTGTTGAAATTACGTGCACATGCTGGTGACTCAGTTATGCGAAATCACTTAGGAACAGGAACAATTAAGGCTTAATATATTAGTCTAAAAATTTAAAATCAAATTATTGACATTTGGAGTTGCATAGTAAAAAAAAATGTTATTTTGGGATCTAGTTATTTATTCTGGAAATACTATCAGGTTTAGTTGATGAGCACATGAGGACGACCGTCAAATAATAACTTCCGCAACTAGGTGAGTTGCGTACGCTAAGTTACAGTTGTCTGTTCTCAGATGATTAAAATACAATGCACTCAAACGACTCCCTTTGATTGTGTTTTAACCTACCTCTTTCATCATCCCACACAAATAACAAACAGAGGTAGAGACAAGAGAGTTATAAATTTTATTCAAAACAATCAAATATGCCTTAATGAGGAAAAGGAACATACAAGCGTTAGGCGTGAGCTAGTAAACAAGCCAAATGGGTGGGCAGGCGCATAAGTAACCACCAAGGCCAGAAGGGCATGTAAACAGCAACATTAGGTGGAAACTAATGTAAGCGCCAAAAATGGCGTCATCATAAAACAACGATAATACTCTACGAATTGACCTCCAAGTTAATATTAATTACACCTCTCATAATCAAAGGTTAAAAACCAAGCCCAAGCTTTAAATCTAAGGTGAGAATAGGATCCCAAGTTTTCGTCATCTGACAAACCCTACCTAACCTAAACATCGGTATGAAACCTTTCATTATTTATATATAGAGCTCAAAATATCCAACAATAATAAATACTCTGAATATCTAATTACAAGTAGAATGTCTACCAGAGAAATATTTACTTGGCGGCGCGTGACCCCTTCTTTAACTAACATATAAATATAAGTGATACAACGATATTAAACTATATCAAATTCAATAACAAACAAAATGTCCACATTATAAATATTATCCATGCCAGCTTGTGGCCCCACATTTAAATTACATCTAAACATAAATGGTCCACCAATAATAAACTATCCCAATCATTTTTGACATCAAATAGATCATGACAACAGAAAATAATACAGAACATTTGGTTACTGTCCCTCTACTAGCTAAAGCAGGCCATGAAACTTTCCATGAAGCGGATATAATAAATTTAAGATAAAGACAATCAGGTCAAAACGGTCTTCCCAAAACACCCAAGGAACGAGCACAGCTACGGGCTGGTCGCCCATGGTATCCAAATATCTCATAGCCTTAAAGACAGACAACCGTAAAATAAATAATAATAATAATAATAATCATAAAAAATATATGTAAGTCTTGAACAGTAAATTTAGAATAATAAAGATTTAGCACCAAAGAGAATTTTGATAAACATGTCGAGCCTACTTAATAGTCAGGCCTCTCACCTCGAAAGCCCAAAGTGTAATGCGTGATCACATTCTGGACTCCAACTGTTATATATCCTAAGGAAATCGTGTGTTCTCGGGGCGCGGAGAGCAACGGAGAGGAAAGGGGGTAAGGGTTCCATAACAGTCTCCACTCGTCCACATGCATTTAAGTCTATACACAATCACAGTTCGTAGAAGTTCTGAATACGCCCGCCGACGCTGCTCATTTGTTTTGGGGAGTGGTTCAACCAACACGGCTGGAAGCGAACCTCGGACCTCTAGGTAGTTCAACGTTGAAAGTAATGCGGTGTGTATGTCGGATTGTTGTCGTGCTGGAATGAGTCAACTGGGGCTGGCTTGGTGAGTTATACAACTTCTCCGAATTTACAATGTAACATGGTTACAGTGTTAATACTTTCTTTTGTTACTATTTTGTTAATATTTTTTTATTTATTTTCTTATATTATAACATGTTTAACAATATTTTTACTTCTCATTTTTCTGCAAAAAGTGGCAAAATATATATCTCACACCAAATTATCTTATTGAAGCTCAAAATTCTTACTTGTTTGATTAAATATGGCTCAAATATATTTTTTCTAATTAAAAAGCGTGTTTGTTTTTAATTTATTAAATTTCAATCACTTATACTTTTGTCATTAATTGAAATTGAAATGCCCATTTAAATGAACAATATGGTTAATCTTAACTTGTATTATTACATCATAGAATTTGAACAGTGTTAGAAAAGCTATTACTGAAATGAAAGGTAAAATTTATAATTTTTATTCTTGAATATTATTTATATTTAAAGTTAAAGAATGGAAAGTGTTTAATTTTCATTACTGGAGTTATAATACATTTTCAAATTGAATTTATACTTTTTCTGATTCACACGACGCTAGATGATGACGTGCTAGCTAGTGATAGTTAGCATGATGGATTTCAAGTACGAGCTAGTGTCGTGTGATACGGACTTTAGTGGGGCCTTCGACCATAGATAAGGGATAGTCGACCGTCTCCGATGGTGTCTGGTGTGATCTGTGCAATACATTAACATTCATAATCTTTGGGTCACTGTGATACAAATTGCAAATAATTATATAAAATAATATACATTTCATGTTAAGAAGTGTCAAGTGATAGTTTGTTTTAAAACCAATTCTTTGAATTTACAAATTTAGTGTATACTTTCTTAGTACAATTTTAATTGTTTATAAAAAATAATGTAGATTTGTTTTTTTTTGTTATTTTGAACTGTCATTAGCTAATTTAAAGTAGGCCTACTTAAGGAAATACATTTAAGCTACGATATCATGCATGACTTTTACAATTTTTTTTAGAAGGTCAATGTTTTAATAATCCACTATTTTAACAAGGGTCGTTAGGTTATGATTCTCGAGCATTGAGGGGGAAGGGGGGATGGAATGATTAACAATAGGTACCAAAATGGTGCATAATCGAGGTATGAGCGAAAAAGGAAGGGGATGGAGAGACATTGCAGTTTGATGGGGAGATCAGGGTTTGAATCCTACCTAAGGGTAGATTTCCACATGAGTTAATAATATGGTTTCCAAGCTAATGTGCATTTCCTCCAGATTACCCTGATATCCCTAACGAATTAAAACTAACTTAAATGAAATGTAAGTGTTATTACATCGGAGGACTACACACATTTGGGATTCACGGATAAAGAATAGGTTTAATACAATGTAGAGATAATATTATAATAAAAGAAACTACATAATTGGAGACAGAAATGACATCAGTTTCACTTTGTCTTTGTTATAGCCTATCATAACAACACAAATACATAGAAATGTACTCTCATTAAGATTGTATTGAAGTTGCTCTCATCTAAATCACAGGGTAGCAATTTGTCACATATTTATTGTGTTAGTTTACAAAATAAACACTATCTTTTACCAAAACAAATATTTGAAGATTAACAATACCAAGTAGAAGAAACTGAAAATGGTCCCTCAAGTCTGTAAACTAACAATTTAAACATCAGAAGAGGTGCTCCCCACAAGACACTGGCGTGTGTTCTTTGCTCGGAGATGTTTGTATTTTGAAAGGTTTTCATCTGGAACAGATGATAACAAAATTTAATGAATGAGATTGATAGATGATTAACTTACTAGAGTAGTCGTATTAAACCTGTACTCTCAACTGACTGTGTAGCTGTACTAACTTTATCTGAACTGACTCGTAGTGACTAACTTGTATATGAACTGACTCATGTAGCTGTACTAACCTGTATCTGAACTGACTCGTGTAGCTGTACTAACCTGTATCTGAACTGACTCATGTAGCTGTACTAACCTGTATCTGAACTGACTCGATGTAGCTGTACTAACCTGTATCTGAACTGACTCTTGTAGCTGTACTAACCTGTATCTCAACTGACTCATGTAGTTGTACTAACCTTTATCTGAACTGACTCGTGTAGCTGTACTAACCTGTATCTGAACTGACTCGTGTAGCTGTACTAACCTGTATCTCAACTGACTCATGTAGTTGTACTAACCTTATCTGAACTGACTCGTGTAGCTGTACTAACCTGTATCTGACTGACTCGTAGCTGTACTAACCTGTATCTCAACTGACTCTGTAGCTGTACTAACCTGTATCTGAACTGACTCTGTAGCTGTACTAACCTGTATCTAACTGACTCGTGTAACTGTACTAACCTGTATCTGAAACTGACTATGTATTAGCTGTACTAACCTGTATCTGAACTGACTGTGTAGCTGTACTAACCTGTATCTGAACTGACTGTGTAGCTGTACTAACCTGTATCTGAACTGACTCTGTAGCTGTACTAACCTGTATCTGAACTGACTTGTAGCTGTACTAACCTTATCTGAACTGACTCGTGTAGCTGTACTAACCTGTATCTGAACTGACTCGTGTAGCTGTACTAACCTGTATCTCAACTGACTCGTGTAGCTGTACTAACCTGTATCTGAACTGACTCATGTAGCTGTACTAACCTGTATCTCAACTGACTCGTGTAGCTGTACATAACCTGTATCTGAACTGACTCGTGTAGCTGTACTAACCTGTATCTCAACTGACTCGTGTAGCTGTACTAACCTGTATCTGAACTGACTCGTGTAGCTGTACTAACCTGTATCTCAACTGACTCGTGTAGCTGTACTAACCTGTATCTGAACTGACTCGTGTAGCTGTACTAACCTGTATCTCAACTGACTCGTGTAGCTGTACTAACCTGTATCTCAACTGACTCGTGTAGCTGTACTAACCTGTATCTGAACTGACTCATGTAGCTGTACTAACCTGTATCTCAACTGACTTGTGTAGCTGTACTAACCTGTATCTGAACTGACTCATGTAGCTGTACTAACCTTTATCTGAACTGACTCGTGTAGCTGTACTAACCTGTATCTCTATGGATTGGCCCAACAGGGTCGATATGAGTTCAGGGTTCATCTCTGAGGCAGAACTGACCGAGCAGCGCAGAGTACGACAGGAAGAGTGGGATAAAGTGCGCAAACCTGAGGAACCAGAAGGTTAGGGTTGGGTGACTGACCAATGCAATTAAACCACACTAGTTGATTCTATTATATTCCGTTGAATGTATTTTATTTTAAATGTCAAATATGTTTAAATGAACATTGTTTCAACTACCCCATATGGGGTTATTGAAACATGACCTAGGACACTGTAGCTATAGGTGCCAAAATTATTTTTGGAAAAATAGAGCATTGTCACTAATGACTATATGTTCTATTTACCCTTCAAACAAAGACTTAGTGCCACTATTTAACTTAAAATGACCAAGAATATTTATAAAGTCTGTGATGCACTCAAGAATACTTCAACATTTTCTTTATATCCTTGATGACATTTGAGATGGACCATTGCCATTAAGCTTGACTGGACTGTGGAATGAACTGACAGTAATATCGTCTTGTTTTGGCCGGTCAAAAGAACCTCGCGCAAAACTTCATCCAGCATTAAATAGTTCCGACCAATACATTTAGGTTAATACAGAGCAGAATATTCTTTCCAAATGTTATAATTGCCCCAGCCAAAGTGTTCTAATTACCACAAAACTACTTTACTGGGGTAATTAGAACAAGGAGACTATGATGGGGATTAACTACAATTATACGGCTCAACAAACTACAATATGTTTGAAGACCTCTTTTTTAATATTGTTATGATTTGGATCTATGGAAATTAATAACGTATTTATCTACAGCATATTTATTGAATGGATTTAAATTTATCAGTCAACTTTTTTGACACTTTGTCACAAAATTGGCTGTAAAAAAGAATTTTTTTTTTTTTGAGATACACCCCAACATTTTTAATATACATTATCATACTTAATTTGCTTAAGTCATATACAAGTTTTAAGATCATTGCTAAAACCGTGCTCCAAATACCCCATGTGCTCCAAATACCCCATGTGCTCCAAATACTGCCATGTGTTCCAAATACCCCATGTGCTCCAAATACCATTGTCCAAATAGTGTGCTCCAAATACCCATGTGCTCCAAATACTGCCATGTGTTCCAAATACTCCATGTGCTCCAAATACCCCATGTGCTCCAAATACCCCATGTGCTCCAAATACTGCCATGTGTTCCAAATACCCCATGTGCTCCAAATACCCCATGTGCTCCAAATACCCCATGTGCTCCAAATACCCTGCTAGTTCTTATCAGTGGACTGTTTATTAAACACTATGTTAGTCCACCTGTAGATTAGTTCTGGGTAACAACTGAAGGTTAAGAAGAGTCACAGAAAGGCTGATATTAGTATTGGGTTGTGATAACACATGTCATAGCTCGGTGGTAATTTATAACTATGTCTCTGTTGGTCTATAGTTGTGAGCCTATCAACAAGTTACTGTGTTTGTTCGACGGAGGACATACCTGGTGTCATGGCTCTCAATATTATGAGCTAATCTTACATTTTCACTCATTATTTTCTCATAATAGAACTCACACTAAAGGATTATTAAGAAAAAATAGCCCTGTTTGAATATTCAAAATAATTTTGGTGTGAACCCTATTTTGAAACAACGCATAATAGTGCGTTGGAGCTGAACGTCCGCGTGACAATTTCTCGCTTACCAAGGCGGCCACCTTATATTATTATTATTATTATTATTATTATTATTATTATTATATTTAATTTCTTTATAGAGTTTTAAATGTTTTGTATTTTCATTTTTTGCAAACCATGGGACCTGATTGACATGAAATAAAATGCCTGAAAACTATTTGTACTTAAGATCTATATTTGTTTGTCCAGACTGTCCTGAGCCTGAATTTGATCATCGCTCCTTGTTTGATCGTCTCGAGGAACAAAAACGTAAACGAGAACTTGACTATGAAGAAGCTCATAAGCTCAGTGAGTGTATCTTGCACCAAATGTATCTTCACTATGTGTTAAATGTATCTTGAAAAAGTAAGCACAATTAATGGTCGTTTCCAGAAAACATGATCAAAGGTCTGGATGACGAGGAAGTTGAGTTTCTGGATCTTGTGGACCGCAGCAAGTTGGAGGAGGAACGGCGAACTTCCGCAGAAGATGCTCGGGAAATCAAGGACTTCAGAAACGCTGTGGCTAGCTTACAAGAACGTCACATTGAAGAATTAATAAACACAGAAATACGCACAAAACCAGCTTTGCCCAATCAAAGGTACAAATTAATATTTGCAACTGTACAACTTGTATCGTTTCGGGTTATCTGAGCTGAGGAACTCCTGATCAGTTTAATGTATTAATAATGGTCTCTTAAGTCATGTTCATACCAATGTTCCTACTTCTTAGAGTACCTGATCTCTCATTGGATATAAGCCCCACGTTTCAGCGAGTTTTACTGAAAGGCCAGATGTAGTTTATACGAGGGCTGAAGAGCTATTACCTGTCATTGAAGCTCGTTGCGTCGTGCATGAGCTTAAACAGGTTGTTTGGGACTGGCTGTTTGTTTCACCTAATGGCAGCTTGAAATTTAAGCACACAATTCAGCAAGTAAAAATGTTGTCATAAAAAATTACTTGTATTGTAAAATATACACATACATAGTTACTAACATGTCCTAACAACTCAGAATAGCTGATACAACAAAATGTCCGCAACAATCTTGTCTTGTGGGCTTTGCTTGTGTCTCATCATCATCTCCAGCCTATGGCTGGGTCATTTTATTAAAATAATTACATCCTTCCACCATTCTTCTCCTCTCACTTGCACACTTCCTGTTATCTGCTCGTCTCATGTACTCCTAATATTTCCCGGATAACTTCAATCCTAATCCTGTTTCTCCCCGTGACAGCTAACATGCTCTCCTTGTCTCTTTTACATTACTGTCCATATTTCTGCTGTGGAACAACTCTCCAGAGCACCCTGTATAACTACGTCCACAGTCAGTTCCTCCAGAGCACCCTGTATAATTACGTCCACAGTCACTTCCTCCAGAGCACCCTGTATAACTACGTTCACAGTCAGTTCCTCCAGAGCATGCTGTATAACTACGTTCACATCAGTTCCTCCAGAGCACCCTGTATAACTACGTCCACAGTCAGTTCCTCCAGAGCACCCTGTACAACTACGTCCACAGTCACTTCCTCCAGAGCACCCTGTATAACTACGTTCACAGTCAGTTCCTGCAGAGCACCCTGTATAACTACGTTCACAGCCAGTTCCTCCAGAGCACCCTGTATAACTACGTTCACATCAGTTCCTCCAGAGCACCCTGTATAACTACGTCCACAGTCAGTTCCTACACAGCACCCTGTATAACTACGTCCACAATCAGTTCCTCCAGAGCACCCTGTATAACTACGTCCACAGTCAGTTCCTCCAGAGCACCCTGTATAACTACGTCCACAGTCAGTTCCTGCAGAGCACCCTGTATAACTACGTCCACAGTCAGTTCCTCCAGAGCACCCTGTATAACTACGTCCACAGTCAGTTCCTCCAGAGCACCCTGTATAACTACGTCCACAGTCAGTTCCTCCAGAGCACCCTGTATAACTACGTCCACAGTCAGTTCCTCCACAGCACCCTGTATAACTACGTCCACAGTCAGTTCCTCCAGAGCACCCTGTATAACTACGTCCACAGTCAATTCCTCCAGAGCACCCTGTATAACTACGTCCACAGTCAGTTCCTCCAGAGCACCCTGTATAACTACGTCCACAGTCAGTTCCTCCAGAGCACCCTGTATAACTACGTCCACAGTCAGTTCCTCCAGAGCACCCTGTATAACTACGTCCACAGTCAGTTCCTCCAGAGCACCCTGTATAACTACGTCCACAATCAGTTCCTGCAGAGCACCCTGTATAACTACGTCCACAGTCAGTTCCTGCAGAGCACCCTGTATAACTACGTCCACAGTCAGTTCCTCCAGAGAACCCTGTATAACTACGTCCACAGTCAGTTCCTGCAGAGCACCCTGTATAACTACGTCCACAGTAACTTCCTCCAGAGCACCCTGTATAACTATGTCCACAGTCAGTTCCTCCAGAGCACCCTGTATAACTACGTCCACAGTCAATTCCTCCACAGTACCCTGTATAACTACGTCCACAGTCAGTTCCTCCACATCACCCAGTTCCTCCAGAGCACAATGTATAACTACGTCCACAGTCACTTCCTCCAGAGCACCCTGTATAACTACGTCCACAGTCAGTTCCTCCAGAGCACCCTGTATAACTACGTCCACAGTCAGTTCCTCCACAGCACCCTGTATAACTACGTCCACAGTCAGTTCCTCCAGAGCACCCTGTATAACTACGTCCACAGTCAGTTCCTCCAGAGCACCCTGTATAACTACGTCCACAGTCAGTTCCTCCAGAGCACCCTGTATAACTACGTCCACAGTCAGTTCCTCCAGAGCACTCTGTATAACTACGTCCACAGTCAGTTCCTCCACAGCACCCTGTATAACTACGTCCACAGTCAATTCCTCCAGAGCACCCTGTATAACTACGTCCACAGTCAGTTCCTCCACATCACCCAGTTCCTCCAGAGCACAATGTATAACTACGTCCACTGTAACTTCCTCCAGAGCACCCTGTATAACTACGTCCACAGTCATTTCCTCCAGAGCACCCTGTATAACTACATTCACAGTCAGTTCCTCCAGAGCACCCTGTATAACTACGTTCACAGTCTGTACCTCCAGAGCACCCTGTATAACTACGTTCACAGTCAGTTCCTCCAGAGCACCCTGTATAACTACGTCCACAGTCAGTTCCTGCAGAGCACCCTGTATAACTACGTCCACAGTCATTTCCTCCAGAGCACCCTGTATAACTACATTCACAGTCAGTTCCTCCACAGCACCCTGTATAACTACGTCCACTGTAACTTCCTCCAGAGCACCCTGTATAACTACGTCCACAGTCATTTCCTCCAGAGCACCCTGTATAACTACATTCACAGTCAGTTCCTCCAGAGCACCCTGTATAACTACGTTCACAGTCTGTACCTCCAGAGCACCCTGTATAACTACGTTCACAGTCAGTTCCTCCAGAGCACCCTGTATAACTACGTCCACAGTCAGTTCCTCCAGAGCACCCTGTATAACTACGTCCACAGTCAATTCCTCCACAGTACCCTGTATAACTACGTCCACAGTCAGTTCCTCCACAGCACCCTGTATAACTACGTCCACAGTCAGTTCCTCCAGAGCACCCTGTATAACTACGTTCACAGTCAGTTCCTCCACATCACCCAGTTCCTCCAGAGCACAATGTATAACTACGTCCACTGTAACTTCCTCCAGAGCACCCTGTATAACTACGTCCACAGTCATTTCCTCCAGAGCACCCTGTATAACTACATTCACAGTCAGTTCCTCCACAGCACCCTGTATAACTACGTCCACAGTCAGTTCCTCCAGAGCACCCTGTATAACTACGTTCACAGTCTGTACCTCCAGAGCACCCTGTATAACTACGTTTACACTCAGTTCCTCCAGAGCACCCTGTATAACTACGTTCACAGTCAGTTCCTCCACATCACCCAGTTCCTCCAGAGCACTCTGTATAACTACGTCCACAGTCAGTTCCTCCAGAGCACCCTGTATAACTACGTTCACAGTCAGTTCTTCCAGAGCACCCTGTATAACTACGTCCACAGTCAGTTCCTCCAGAGCACCCTATATAACTACGTCCACAGTCAGTTCCTCCAGAGCACCCTGTATAACTACGTCCACAGTCAGTTCCTCCAGAGAACCCTGTATAACTACGTCCACAGTCAGTTCCTGCAAAGCACCCTGTATAACTACGTCCACAGTCAGTTCCTCCAGAGCACCCTGTATAACTACGTCCACAGTCAGTTCCTCCAGAGAACCCTGTATAACTACGTCCACAGTCAGTTCCTGCAGAGCACCCTGTATAACTACGTCCACAGTAACTTCCTCCAGAGCACCCTGTATAACTATGTCCACAGTCAGTTCCTCCAGAGCACCCTGTATAACTACGTCCACAGTCAGTTCCTCCACAGTACCCTGTATAACTAGGTCCACAGTCAGTTCCTCCACAGCACCCTGTATAACTACGTCCACAGTCAGTTCCTCCAGAGCACCCTGTATAACTACGTCCACAGTAACTTCCTCCAGAGCACCCTGTATAACTACGTCCACACTCAGTTCCTCCAGAGCACCCTGTATAACTACGTCCACAGTCAGTTCCTCCAGAGAACCCTGTATAACTACGTCCACAGTCAGTTCCTGCAAAGCACCCTGTATAACTACGTCCACAGTCAGTTCCTGCAGAGCACCCTGTATAACTACGTCCACAGTCAGTTCCTGCAGAGCACCCTGTATAACTACGTCCACAGTCAGTTCCTCCAGAGAACCCTGTATAACTACGTCCACAGTCAGTTCCTGCAGAGCACCCTGTATAACTACGTCCACAGTAACTTCCTCCAGAGCACCCTGTATAACTATGTCCACAGTCAGTTCCTCCAGAGCACCCTGTATAACTACGTCCACAGTCAGTTCCTCCACAGTACCCTGTATAACTAGGTCCACAGTCAGTTCCTCCACAGCACCCTGTATAACTACGTCCACAGTCAGTTCCTCCAGAGCACCCTGTATAACTACGTCCACAGTCAGTTCCTCCACATCACCCAGTTCCTCCAGAGCACCCTGTATAACTACGCCCACAGTCAGTTCCTCCAGAGCACCCTTTATAACTACGTCCACATTCAGTTCCTCCAGAGCACCCTGTATAACTACGTCCACAGTAACTTCCTCCAGAGCACCCTGTATAACTACGTCCACACTCAGTTCCTCCAGAGCACCCTGTATAACTACGTCCACGGTCAGTTCCTCCAGAGCACCCTGTATAACTACGTCCACACTCAGTTCCTCCAGAGCACCCTGTATAACTACGTCCACAGTCAGTTCCTCCAGAGCACCCAGTATAACTACGTCCACAGTCAGTTCCTCCAGAGCACCCTGTATAACTACGTCCACAGTCAGTTCCTTCAGAGCACCCTGTATAACTACGTTCACATCAGTTCCTCCAGAGCACCCTGTATAACTACGTCCACAGTCAGTTCCTCCAGAGCACCCTGTATAACTACGTCCACAGTCAGTTCCTCCAGAGCACCCTGTATAACTACGTCCACAGTCAGTTCCTGCAGAGCACCCTGTATAACTACGTCCACAGTCAGTTCCTCCAGAGCACCCTGTATAACTACGTCCACAGTCAGTTCCTGCAGAGCACCCTGTATAACTACGTCCACAGTCAGTTCCTCCAGAGCACCCTGTATAACTATGTCCACAGTCAGTTCCTCCAGAGCACCCTGTATATCTACGTCCACGGTCAGTTCCTCCAGAGCACCCTGTATAACTACGTCCACGGTCAGTTCCTCCAGAGCACCCTGTATAACTACGTCCACACTCAGTTCCTCCAGAGCACCCTGTATAACTACGTCCACAGTCAGTTCCTGCAGAGCACCCTGTATAACTACGTCCACAGTCAGTTCCTCCAGAGCACCCTGTATAACTACGTCCACAGTCAGTTCCTCCAGAGCACCCTGTATAACTACGTCCACAGTCAGTTCCTCCAGAGCACATGACCAACCCTCTCACTTATCTGGGAGCCAACTGTGTTTGTGTCTTAGAGGTCAATATTATTATCCTAGCCGAGTATATGGGTGGGTTGTTTTCACTTTACCTTCACACAAATGCTGACACACTTTATCTAAACTCTACTGTGAAGATGCGGTTCAGATGGATAGTGAGCTGCATTATCCTCATTTTATGAATTATTTCAAAACCAGAACTGCTACCACAACTCCCTCTGTCGTTTGTTAATGTACATGTTCTGTCGTGTTGGCAGTGGCCGAAGCTCCCAGACCAGACTCCTTGCCGGCGCAGTGGTGAGGAAACAGCCAGCTGATGTCGCAACTCCTGGCTCGGCTGACAAGAAGTCGAGAACCTCTGCAGGTACATTTACTCTCCCTGCTACCACAAGTCCCCACGATCAAGTAGACTTGTACAAACATTCCCCTGGGGTTGTCCATAAATTACGTAGGCTCCCCCCCCCCCAACCCCCCGATCTGACATGAAGTTTTAGAATACCGATTTGCAATAAAATTAGCTGTAACACATCATAGGTATATGGAATATGAAAAGAATTCTGTAGTTAACTTAATTATTTATTTTTTAACAAACCATATTTTTAATGAATTTTTGCTACTTTATATTAAATTTAACTATTACTAAAATTTTATATATATATACAGAGCCCTGCTTTTATGGTGAATAAAAAGCCCAATTTCGTTTTTAAGTTTCCCAAAAGAGGTGAATAAGTGGTGAGTTACAAATATCCTATTTTTGCGACGAAATCGTCGAATTAAGACAAAAGCTTTATAAAAGTGGTTTTTACCAAACTTTCGTGATTAAGGTGACTTTGTTGGGTTAAAACTAGACTTCCAGGACAATGTTTGAAACAGGTAAACTAAACATATTGAATTGAAAACCAAAAATTACATTTTGTTTGGACAAAACGGTAAAAAACACTAGTCCAAAAAAAATGTGCTGTCAACTTATTAAAACAGAAAGATTTAGCGGCAGCTGGTCCAGGAAAAGTATGTACAAGTCACAAAGACAAAATATTACACAAAAATTTATTTTTCAATATCCTAAAATATTAGCGCGAATGCCGAAAATCGCGATTATCGCGGACATTGTTTAAAATCGCGAATATTGCGCTAAAACGCCGATTTCACTAATTATCGCGACAATTCTGAGCATATATTAGCAATCAGGGTAACCTGAAATGTGAACATCTGAAAGAAAAATGCCATATCTAACATTCGCGAATTATCGCAATCTCCACAAACGCAGGGCTCTGTATATATATATATATATATATATATATATATAACACATACACACACACACTTTTTGTACATACATTTTTAGTATGATAAATAAAGTTAAAATAAACAATTTAATTAAATGTTAAAATGCACAGGTTTAGGTTTCTGATTATAATTATTAAAAATTATGAGAAATTGTGTGGGCTCATTTTGTACACATTAACCAATCATCCCTGTACATTCGCTGAAATGTTCACATTTTATAACATTTATTTAAATAATAGAATATTTGTAAATGTTACATTTCTAATCATGATTCAAATTGTGATTGACAGAAGCAACAAATGGTGAGACTGAGAATGGTGGAAGAACTCCAAGGAGAACATTTGCGGCTCGCGAGACAGAAGCTCCGAGGTGAGTTGGATTGTGACAGTAGAGGGGGAGCTCAGTTTACTCCCAACTCGTCGGAGCAAGGAAAGTTAGTTATAGGTGAGTTGGATTGTGACAGTAAGGGGTACTCAGTGGGCAGGAAGTAGTTATATTTTCCAACATTAGTCGGGGGCCAAGACGAAGTTAGTTATGTTGTTGTTGTCAAGCAACAAGAAGTTAGTTAGTATGTGTTGTTCTGTTCCAAGCAACAAGAAGTTAGTTATGTTGTTGTTCTGTTCCAAGCAACAAGAAGTTAGTTATGTTGTTGTTCTGTTCCAAGCAACAAGAAGTTAGTTATGTTGTTGTTCTGTTCCAAGCAACAAGAAGTTAGTTATGTTGTTGTCTGTTCCAAGCAACAAGAAGTTAGTTATGTTGTTGTTCTGTTCCAAGCAACAAGAAGTTAGTTATGTTTTCTGTTCCAAGCAACAAGAAGTTAGTTATGTTTTTGTTCTGTTCCAAACAACAAGAAGTTAGTTATGTTGTTGTTCTGTTCCAAGCAACAAGAAGTTAGTTAGTTATGTTGTTGTTCTGTTCCAAGCAACAAGAAGTTAGTTATGTTGTTGTTCTGTTCCAAGCAACAAGAAGTTAGTTAGTTATGTTGTTGTTCTGTTCCAAGCAACAAGAAGTTAGTTATGTTTTTGTTCTGTTCCAACAACAAGAAGTTAGTTATGTTGTTGTTCTGTTCCAAGCAACAAGAAGTTAGTTAGTTATGTTGTTGTTCTGTTCCAAGCAACAAGAAGTTAGTTATGTTGTTCGTCACACAATTAGTATTTGTGTTCTGTTCCAAGCAACAAGAAGTTAGTTAGTTATGTTGTTGTTCTGTTCCAAGCAACAAGAAGTAAGTTATTATGTTTGTCAAGCACAGAAGTTATTGTTGTTGTTCTGTTCCAAGCAACAAGAAGTTAGTTATGTTGTTGTTCTGTTCCAAGCAACAAGAAGTTAGTTAGTTATGTTGTTGTTGTGTTCCAAGCAACAAGAAGTTAGTTATGTTGTTGTTCTGTTCCAAGCAACAAGAAGTTAGTTAGTTATGTTGTTGTTCTGTTCCAAGCAACAAGAAGTTAGTTATGTTGTTGTTCTGTTCCAAGCAACAAGAAGTTAGTTAGTTATGTTGTTGTTCTGTTCCAAGCAACAAGAAGTTAGTTAGTTATGTATTTGTTCTGTTCCAAGCAACAAGAAGTTAGTTATGTTGTTGTTCTGTTCCAAGCAACAAGAAGTTAGTTAGTTATGTTGTTGTTCTGTTCCAAGCAACAAGAAGTTAGTTATGTTGTTGTTCTGTTCCAAGCAACAAGAAGTTGTAGTATGGTTGATGTGTTCCAAGCAACAGAATTGTAGTATGTATTTGTTCTGTTCCAGACAAGAGTTAGTTAGTGTTCTGATCAAGCAACAAGAAGTTAGTTAGTTATGTATTTGTTCTGTTCCAAGCAACAAGAAGTTAGTTATGTTGTTGTTCTGTTCCAAGCAACAAGAAGTTAGTTAGTTATGTTGTTGTTCTGTTCCAAGCAACAAGAAGTTAGTTATGTTGTTGTTCTGTTCCAAGCAACAAGAAGCGCAAGCTCGAGGGGGATGAAGATCCACAAGCCAACAGCATGCAGTGTATCGGTATCCTGCCCGGACTGGGCACGTACGCCGACTCGAGTGACAGCGAACAAAGCTCGGACACGACCAAGAATCCGTCCCGACTCTGGCGGTGGATCTGTTGGGTCGTAAGATCGTTCAGGCAGTTCTCAAGAACAAGTCTAGTTCTGGTTCAGGTAGGTAAGAACTGCACGGCGTGAGACTGAACCTGTGCCGTGGCATGAACTAACACGACTCGTTGTGTTTGTGTATGACTTATCTTCTGTCTGAGACCTCAGATCGGCTTACTGTTGACATGTACATTTAATATATTGCTAGCCAAGTGAGAGCAAACAAGTGACAGGAAATTGTGGAAACTCCCTTTCATAGGTTTCCATGCCGCGGCGGGGATATTTCACTCAACAAGGCAGAGATGATGTCTTGATATGAGTGTTCATTAGAACCTTAATTCACACAACCAATATTATTGATACACAGTCACATACATTTTCAAAAACAACTTTATTCATTTTTTATTGCATTTCTATTTACTTTTATGTTGCTCATTTTCTCCAAGACTAGTATTCAAATTAAATATTTGGGACTCAGAGGTGAAATAGTAGAGTTGTCCCGGTACTGATCTAGAGGGATAATAGACCGAGCATGTTTTTAGTCGATACACGGTTTAAAATTGTTACTGTCATTATTATATCTTTTTAAAGACAACCTATTTTCCCTTTTTGGGGTATTTTGTTATATTTGGAACAAGGTCCAGGAGCGCTGGGAAGGAACAAATAGGGGGGTGTGAAGGCCACTTTTTAAATACGAACCAAATATTGAAACTTGCGAAGGAAAGTCCAAGTCAAAGCTACCTAGGATTGTTGTTGTTGTCACTCAAGCTACTTTTAGTTTTTAAATTAATTATTTTTCTAGATCTTGTCAGTAACAAGGGCCAGGAAAATCACCTTATTTGTTACCTAAGGACTATATTCATAATTAATGCACACCGGCTTACTGATAAGTTTAATAACTTATCAATTAAGTTTTAATTTTTACTTGCATCCTGGAGTTAATGATATTATTTTACAAACTTTACATATGCATGTTTTTTTATCTGCATTTCTCAGATAACAATTATAAATTAAATTTTATTTTCATTTCCTACTTTCCTTATCAGCCATTGTGAATAATAAAGAAGAAGCTATGAAAAACTTGTGTGTCAAAATGCACTTGTAAATTTGTCACAGATAATTCCAACGAGATGGAATATTAAGAACCAAACATTATCTGTGAGCTGCGATGATAGCACAACTAAAGCGCTTTCTCTGCTTCATACCAGTGACCATGGTGTTATTTCTTTATAGGTATTTTTATTTTTTACAAAATTATGTTGGCAATAGTGAATATAATATAGTAACATTTACTTACCTGTTTTTTACTTATGCTTACTTTGTGGTAGTTAAATTACTAGTCAGTGTTAAAATTCTGTTTAGTAACGGTTTTGAAATGGTCAAAATATTGAAAATGTAATATTTAGTAAAATAAAATTAAATCGTCTGATAATTTATCAAATTTTTATCCTTCCTTTTAAATTTTTCGAATATGCGAAGGTTATTATAGATGTCAAAGGAGATTTGACCTTTGCACACCATTAGGAACAATCACAAAATGGCTGTTACAGTGAAGAGAAGAACACTGCTGACACTGGACAAAGAGGTAATTTCTGCCTCTTTAAGAGAACCTATCATCACCACCCAAGGATAGTCCTTGTCATCTTTGAGACCCGGATTGTAAGATTACAATAACATTATGATAATTAATGTAGCATAAAGAGTTTCCAACACTGCAATGACCAATGAGTAAAATATTGGTCTCACAAGTCAAGTAGCAAATCAAACATCAAATCAAACTTTACTTGTTTACTATTCAAATCTTACATCTCAAGTCATTATCCAAACAATTGTCAAGTTGTTCAAATACAGAGATTGTTTGTTAACATTAATATTACACAGAAATATCTTGATAGCAGGCAATGCCCTATCTGTAAAAATGATTGAATTTGTTTTTAAACTTGCGGTACAGAACAATACGTAAATAAAAAGAAAGGTGAACAGCAGACCATCTGTCCTGTATATGTGTTGAGGAGCACAGGCTATACTGCTGGGACAGCTGGGAGGTCCCCTAGTCGTTTCTATGTTGACTCTTTTAGAACTTTACCCAGGGGGAGGGGGTGGCAGGACTGCTCCACTTCCTTACATTCCCAGTCACGTACTGAACACGGACCTTACATTCCCACAGTGACGTACTGAACACGGACCTTACATTCCCACAGTGACGTACTGAACACGGACCTTACATTCCCACAGTGACGTACTGAACACGGACCTTACATTCCCACAGTGACGTACTGAACACGGACCTTACATTCCCAGTCACTAACCAACCATCCTGAGTTGTTGTTTAATATATTATATTCATGTTTACCACACAGAATTCACAACTTAAAGCTAATAAAACTTTAAATTATAAAATAATGAATATGTATGTAATATGTATGAGGCTAAACTTATAATGCAAATTATTATTTCCATTTGTTTACCTTAGGAAATATGGGCACCACTGATTTATAGGTAAAGAACAGTTATTTTGATACTTTTGAATATCGATGTATTGTTACAAAGGACACGGTTATAATCGGACATAATTATTACTCCACAATATTGCTACTGAGTTTAGTGACTATTTTTAATTAATAAATGGCGTATATAACCATATTTTTATTAAAAAATAATGTTCTCGTATTTTTACATAATATAATACTAAGACTATATAATCATGTCAATGCATCTGAGCATATTATCTTTATTATCTGATGAAAATTTAACTTATATTTTTAATTTTAAGTATGTCACAAATAAAATCTCTATTCCAGTCAACAATTAGAGGTGCCTTTTAGAGAGGTTTGTCCCTGCAGCCTACCAACCCAGTAGTACACAAAATCACAAAACAAACTGTCCACTATCAGAGGTGTCCGTCAGGGGAGATTTAACTGTCCACTATCAGAGGTGTCTCCGTCAGGGGAGATTTAACTCTCCACTATCAGAGGTGTCCGTCAGGGGAGATTTAACTCTCCACTATCAGAGGTGTTCGTCAGGGAGATTAACTCTCCACTATCAGAGGGGTCCGTCAGGGAGATTTAACTGTCCACTATCAGAGGTGTCCGTCAGGGGAGATTTAACTGTCCACTATCAGAGGTGTCCGTCAGGGGAGATTTAACTCTCCACTATCTCCACCAAGGTTTTGTTCTTTTGAAAAAGGGAAAGAAGAAGGAGTAAAATGACAGAATAACAAAACACAAACGATATAGTATATAATCTTCTCTTTCACACACTGTTTCCTGGTAGCGCTAGCGTCGCTTACTACCAAGCAACAAACTGGTACAAATAAACAATGTGAACTACTGCTGTGTAGAGCAATGCGCTAGCTAGCAGCTTGGGCTGGAGGTGTCTCACTGCCATGTTCCACAAACAGCCCGATGTGGACAGTTCATCAGGAGAGACTCATGGATAGTACGACCACCTTGGAGCCAGGCTACATCCCTGCAAGACGATTCGTAATAATGCACTGTTACGTGATTAGGCTGACGGCACACAAAAACAGTCAATCTGATCTCCAATCTTTGTGTTTGGTTTTTTCCCCAGCCTAACTTATCTAGACTGTAGCCCAGCTTATACTGCTCTACCGGTGGTTTCCACAACGCCACAATAAGTTAGAGAGGCTATCACTAAACATGGTCCAAGCTATACAACCAACTAACCTAACCTAACCTTACATACTAACCTATCCTCTCTTAGCCGTCCTCTTATTGGCCGCGGAGCTCAAAGGGAAGTTGCGCCAAAGCACAGAAAACAGTCAGGTGAGCTTGATTTCATGTTTCTTAAAGGGAAAATAAAAACAAGCTTGGAGAAGGTATCCAACTAAACCCAAAGAACACTTTCTCCCACGGGTGTTGGGCGATATCCGCGAAGTGGAAACCAAATTTGGAATTTTGAGATGGTTTGGCTTTCTGGCAGGCCTGACATTGAATGACACTTCTTATCTCCCGGCACATACCTGGCCAGACATTGACTGACACACTTCTTATGTCCTTGTACATACCTGGCCAAACATTGACTGACACACTTCTTATGTCCTTGTACATACCTGGCCAAACATTGACTGACACACTGACACACTGACACACCCAGGAATGTGTCGGCCTGACACCTTCCAATGTACGCTGGGACAGTATGTCATGTGTCAACAAGCACGAGACAAATACTCTTCAATTCATATAGAGACAAACACACGACACAAGAATAGAGGGAAATGCCAAATTTCTTGCAGCACTCGGTAAAACACTAAAAACTTTGGACTTCAAATAAGATTCAGGAAATCGGAGTATATTTCCATTTAAATCTAAAACAATTGCATTACGATTGCTTGAAAAGTATAAAAGTGATTTTAATTAGTTTGTTTGAACATTATGGCTATACTTGTACTAAATTAAGGGAGCTCTTATTGCAACAAAACCATTAGCACAAACACAAACAAATATGTAACGTACTGAGTAGGACAGACACAAACAGGAGTCAACATGGCCCGGGGGTGTTGAGGAATGTGTGTGGCTGGAATACTCAACTATGCGACCAGAAGTGCCTACTAATCATAATAAAGTTGTGTTGTTCTTTGTGTACAACCAAGCTTGTTTCTTTAATAGCACGGTGTATAAGAACTAACTTGAAGACCTGGTCAACCCTATGATATTACTGGGCTACGACTTGTCAATACACATTGCATTGAATGTACAACTCTGCGCTGAGTTGTTAGGTCTAACAAACACTCATATGAGTGCATTATTCTCAGTGAGGTTTCTTGTTGAAGTGTTTTGTAACCTTGTGTAAGTTTTATAATTCAAGGTCATAACTTGTTGCCAAAACGAACTATTTTCTACTCAAATGAGTTGTTATGAGAGAACATGACACAAGAAACATTTCCTGGAGAGAGAATGAAATAGCACATCAGCTGTCACCCTTAGTCCGGCAATCAGAGTCAAGCTTGCCATCACGTTCCTGGCAAATTGTTCCATTGAACGAATAACAGGTAATGTTAACATTTGTTTTGTATGTTTTCAGATGAGAGCTCATCGTGAGAGTGACTTGTCGTTTCGTTGAGTTTGAAAGATTCTGTTGATTGCACTCATATAAAGTTTACTAGCCAATCAACAAATTACAAGTTGTAGCTGTACACATAGCACAGCGTAACACTCCCAGTGCTACCACTTGCCAAGTTAATGACGTACTTGACCTTGTCTAACAAGACTCTAGTTTGAATCCCAGTGGAGAGAAATGGTTATTCTTGCCATGTTGCGATAGTAGGCGAGATAGACAAGATGTTTGGATACCAACTGTGTTAATCTTTCCATAACACATTTCATTTATTTGAAAAATGAACAAAGTTTTTGGATATTAAAATGAAATACACAGCCAATTGAACACTAAACATTAAGTTAAATTTTGAGGAAGAAAGTAATGTATTTGTTCAAAGAGGTTCAATCCGTTACAATAATTTATTGTAAATGGTAAATCAGGTTATACAAATTAATATTTCAATAGTTTATGTGAATAAATGACTGTCATGAAAATAAACTTTAAATCTATTTCTCGAATAAAACCCATTGCTGATTTTCCCAGTGGCGGACTTGTCACAAGATCGAGTTCTGTTGATTCGCTCATCACTCAGCCGAGCGCATATGGTGAAGAACTGGCAGTTCTCAGGTAGTAAACACCGCGTGTGCTGTAAACAGACAACACGTTCCAGCAGATGTTTGTTCTGATTAACGTATTACTGTGAGGGCTGTCACCAAGATATAAACCACTCCTAGTTCTTACTATTACCTTGTAGGAGTAGGTTCCCCCATGAGGACAGTTGCGTTGCCGTCACAAGAGCCGGCGATGTAACTGGCCCAACTGTCGCACTGCACGCTCTTGAAACCTACATGTGACGTGATAGACTCTTCGAAATAGTACAGAGCTCTGACATGACTGCACTTATCTGAGAAAAACACATTGACCACATCTGTAACAGAGTGTACTCCACAACACATCCTAGGTATGGTGTATGGTAACAACACTCACGGTCACTTGGGTCACATCCAGGCTGGTCACAGCTCCCATTGTTGGGGTAAAAGTCTGCATGTCCCAGAGGTCCCAGCCACCCCACTGTGTAGGAGCAGGAGTGTATAACCTCCAGGAAGTCTGCATCACTCTTGTCCAAACGTTCATCAGTGCCCACCGTGTCAAAATATGAGCGGGCCGGATCCAGACCTACACAGGGACCCAACTATATCCTGGACAACACTATCATTGGTTGAGTTGATTTAAACAATCTGGCAAGAGAGAGAGATATGGGGACGTATCGGACAATCCTCTGGGGATCTGTGATGGTAAGCAGGCTAACAACATCCTCAGGTGGGTTGCTTGTTACTACTGAGACAAGGTATGTAACATATGCTTGTTACTACTGAGACAAGGTATGTAACATATGCTTGTTACTACTGAGACAAGGTATGTAACATATGATTGTTACTACTGAGACAAGCTATGTAACATATGATTGTTACTACTGAGACAACGTATGTAACATATGATTGTTACTACTGAGACAAGGTATGTAACATATGCTTGTTACTACTGAGACAAGGTATGTAACATATGATTGTTACTACTGAGACAAGGTATGTAACATATGATTGTTACTACTACAACTGACATTGGTCTTAGCATTGATGATATCCACTAGATCTCCGGAGAAACCCCCCGAAGGGCTCCCCAGCTACACCGTACCTGGGCTCTGCGGCCCCTAACAGTGCAACCAGTGATACCCACCGGGACCGGATGGAGGGAGGAATTAGCTCCTCCCAGTGATCGCCCATCCCGAGGAAGCCAAGAGCTCAGCCTCCGAACAGTCGTCTCCTCAAACCTTGGTTCTCAAAAGCCCCAGTACTTTCTGTCTCCCAACCTTGGCTGGATGTTTATAGATCCGTCAGTACGGGAAGATGGTAAAGACAGTCTACTGCGCGTGCGCGGGCCGCCGGACGTACGTCTGAGCACCGAGGCAAGGGGCAAGGGAGATGTGTTTTAGTCCTCTTACCAACATTATAAAAACAAACTTACCTGAAATCCTGCCAATCTTGCCAGCTGTCACATTCCCGCCAATTATTCCCGCCACCTGACCTCCCAGACTAACTCCTTGGATGTGAACTTTGGTCAGATTAAGGCCCTTTGTGGCGAGATAATCTAGGAGCTTTGCCCCAAGGGCTCCTACGGGGTACACATTGCCCTTCACGTCATTGTAACTTCCGGTAGACGGTCCAGACCAGTCCAGCTCTATCGCGTTGTACTCGCCGATAGACAGGTAGGCTAACAACAGGGTTACAACATCAATCTGTCGTTACAACACAGTCCACAGCCCTTACAGCAATGGTTGTTATTGAATATATTTTAGTGCCAATGAATCTCTGATAAAGGAACTGCTACTCAACCTGGAAATAGATGTTACTGCAGTGAGGATCGAACCCTGACCAATCATACCAACATGTTTACATTGACCCACCTTTGGCAATGGCGTCAAGCCCTCGTCCTTTGCCATTCTGGCCGTGAATAGCAACAATAGTTTCTAGATCAGCGTCGAAACTGCCAAGAGAGGCGTCGTCGCCTGTCCTGAGGACTGATGGTTCTGCTGGATTATCTCTGGAAATAAAGATATCCGTAAACTCGGTGTTTACTCATTTACTTTCCCTCCCTTTTCTATTTATTGGTTTCCTCTTTTTAGTAACCGATCCGATTTATTGGCCGATAATTCAAAATCTATAATTATAATTCTCAAGTCATGATAAAGAAAATATAATATAGTTCAAACAAAAATATTTAAATACAGTCTCTTGCATGTAAACACCAATTCTTTAATTCTGCATTAGATATTTTATAATTAACAGCAAAACCAATATTCTAAACCAAATAAACCATTCACTTGTATTTATCTTAAGGCTTATTTCAAATTATAAAGCAATTGATAAATATATTAGAGTTAAAGATTTCCTCAAGTAACAAAGCTAAACACTTTCAAAAACAATATTAAGTGGGCCAGTATGCTTTTATTTGTTGTGGATTTATAAAAAAATATATATATATTTAGGGATGGGTTGTGAATCACAACCTGGTCTTTTGTCACTGCTCCTCTGACGTCACATTCACAATTTGTTCCTTTTTGTCACTGGTCCACGGATAGCAGGTCCGGAGCAACCTTGTTCCTTCCTTTATACTCCAGAGATATTTTGGAGCAGTCGTACAGTAGAAAGGAAGTGGTTATATTGTGTTCTTGTCACAGCACTGAGATCGTGTCCGGCGCAACCTTACTTATCTATTACAGGCCAATTTAGAGACGGTTTGAGGAGTTACAAATAAGCATTGAAGGGGAAAGTTCTCGTAGGTCAAAACATTATTTCCACAATACAAGCACAATATGTAATGTATTCTCACAATAAATTGTTACGATGATGAGTGACATTGAAGGGACCCACTTGGTGATCAAATGATTTAAGGCAAGGATTTTACCTAGCCCACAAAATATTTAGCAAACAAACAATTTGTTCAAAAAATAGACTTAATAGCTAATTACTAATTGGGAAATGCAAAATTGAACTTTTTTTGCTTTACTTTCTTTCAAATTAGCCAAACTTTTTTAAAACCCATAAAGCACATGATATCAAAAAGGTTGCCAGCCTCTGGTCTCTGTCTTCACTAATGCACTAAAATAGACTGCAGATGATAAGGAGATTGAGGTTTGATTCCGGTTGGGTGGACTGAAGGTGATTTTCCTTAACGTTTTCAACCCTCATTCCAAACAATCAACCATTTTCATCCCTAACACATTGGCGTAATTGGCATAAATGCGTATAACCCAAACGGGCAGTAGACGTGGTGCTAAAAAAAAACTAGCCAGATAGTAGGTACTAATACTGTAACTGTGACAAAAAGGAACAGGTCCAGTGGTGGAGCAGTAACAGGTTGCTCCTGCTTCACTAAAAATAAACTAGCCTGATAGTAGGTACTAATACTGTAACTGTGACAAAAAGGAACAGGTCCAGTGGTGGAGCAGTAACAGATTGCTCCTGCTTCACTAAAAATAAACTAGCGATAGTAGTACTAATACTGTAACTTGACAAAAGACAGTCCAGGGTGGAGCAGTAACATTGCTCCTGCTTCACTAAAAAAAACTAGCCTGATAGTAGTACTAATACTGTAACTGTGACAAAAAGGAACAGTCCAGTGGTGGAGCAGTAACAGGTTGCTCCTGCTTCACTAAAAATAAACTAGCCTGATAGTAGGTACTAATACTGTAACTGTGACAAAAAGGAACAGGTCCAGTGGTGGAGCAGTAACAGGTTGCTCCTGCTTCACTAAAAATAAACTAGCCTGATAGTAGGTACTAATACTGTAACTGTGACAAAAAGGAACAGGTCCAGTGGTGGAGCAGTAACAGGTTGCTCCTGCTTCACTAAAAATAAACTAGCCTGATAGTAGGTACTAATACTGTAACTGTGACAAAAAGGAACAGGTCCAGTGGTGGAGCAGTAACAGGTTGCTCCTGCTTCATAAAATAACTCCTTAGTGTACTATACTGTACTGTGACAAAGGACAGTCATGGTGAGCATACGTTCTCCTGCTTCACTAAAAATAAACTAGCCTGATAGTAGGTACTAATACTGTAACTGTGACAAAAAGGAACAGGTCCAGTGGTGGAGCAGTAACAGGTTGCTCCTGCTTCACTAAAAATAAACTAGCCTGATAGTAGGTACTAATACTGTAACTGTGACAAAAAGGAACAGGTCCAGTGGTGGAGCAGTAACAGGTTGCTCCTGCTTCACTAAAAATAAACTAGCCTGATAGTAGGTACTAATACTGTAACTGTGACAAAAAGGAACAGGTCCAGTGGTGGAGCAGTAACAGGTTGCTCCTGCTTCACTAAAAATAAACTAGCCTGATAGTAGGTACTAATACTGTAACTGTGACAAAAAGGAACAGGTCCAGTGGTGGAGCAGTAACAGGTTGCTCCTGCTTCACTAAAAATAAACTAGCCTGATAGTAGGTACTAATACTGTAACTGTGACAAAAAGGAACAGGTCCAGTGGTGGAGCAGTAACAGGTTGCTCCTGCTTCACTAAAAATAAACTAGCCTGATAGTAGGTACTAATACTGTAACTGTGACAAAAAGGAACAGGTCCAGTGGTGGAGCAGTAACAGGTTGCTCCTGCTTCACTAAAAATAAACTAGCCTGATAGTAGGTACTAATACTGTAACTGTGACAAAAAGGAACAGGTCCAGTGGTGGAGCAGTAACAGGTTGCTCCTGCTTCACTAAAAATAAACTAGCCTGATAGTAGGGGCTAGCTGCACTGAACCGCGTTCAGTAATCATGTGTTTTTCTTTTCTTCATGGTGCGTGACGTCAGCTGCATGATTACTGAGCGCTCCAAGATCCGCTCGATCGATCGCTACCCAGATCAGTTCTTAGAGCGCGCTCAATCGTAATGTCAAAGTACTAATTTACCACTGTTGTAAATAGTTGTTTTGTTATTTTGTCATTTAACTGAGAATTAATATATTGATCATTTAATTGATAATTAGTAATATAAAAAACAGTAAAGACAAAACTTTCCACTGCCTGGGAATATTTTTATTTGTACTTCAATTAAAATAAACTATCATATTCTGAAAATTGAAAAATGACACTTGGACACAGGAATCGAACCCGGGACACTTAGTCTTAGTACGCCAATGCTCTTACCACTGAGCTATCCAGGAATCGTTGCATGCCCATGGTCATTCTTCACTCATATTTTAAGGCAGAGTCTTTGATGGACGTGCGGAAGTCGTCAGTTTATAAACATGTGATTATATAAGATCACAGCCATCAGACAACGCAGCCACCTGCGACTCGGTAGTTTGCAATGTATTTAAGCCAATTGACAATTATATTATAATTGTACGGGATTGCATATATTAATGAATCAGATAGCCGAAGCTATCATCTATGCATATGATATCTAACTAAAATGCATAGATGATAGCTTCGGCTATCTGATTCATTAAAATAAACTACCTAGAAATGCCTTTCATGTCACTTTTTCTGTTTTGGTAATCCAGATAATGACGTATAGCATAATTCTTTTGTCTACTTATTTTTGAAGCTAATTGTTTAATATGACGGCCAAAATATTTGCTTATGTGTCGGTGGCTTCATTTAAAAACCAACTTGGTGTATTCCCTTGTGTCTACAATAAAGAGTTTATGCTTTTTCTTTATCTATTTGTAATTATGCACATTCTTGTTAATCAATTATCATGACAGGGCAGTAAGCCTAACAATAAAATTAATTATATCCAACCAACCGTTACGTTTAAAACTTTTATTTAAACTTTTATTCAACAAACCTACTACTATCATGAAAAGTATAAAATTGTCAAAATCAGATAATTCTTGTTTTTGTGTATTGCTACTGTACAATTTTGTAATAAGGAAAAAAAAACAACTAAATCGGCATTGGCTACCGGCAATAACAACAAAAGGGCCTCGGCCCAGCCCTAAAATTAAAGGTGTAAGAATTAATAAGGTATTTAAACTTGTATTTGATCTGAAAGCTGTGTTCTCTTTGACAAAACTAAAATATATTCCAACGAGGCTAAACTATTTGAAAGCACGAAATGTTCTATTTTATTTTACTTCTCCAATTATTATAGAATATTTATCTTGAACTTCCTGCAGCCAAACTTTATCAACTAAAATACAACCTTTTTAGATAAATCAAGGTACCGTAATATAATATCACGGGTGTTACACAATTTGAGAACCTTATTTAGAGGTAAATAGCTTAAAAAAACTCTGGTCCCTGAATAGATCGGCCATGTTTTGTCCTAGTTGTTCTCATGAGGGCGCCAGAAATGTTATGTTTTTCTTGTGATTGAATCATTCCTCCTTTATGATGTACAATACAACCATTGTTGACAAGGCAATAGCTCAATTTACGTTTGAGAGATAAGAAAATAACTCTACTATACGGAATTACTGCCATTGAGTTTAGTTATAGAAAATTCAACTATTTAAACTAAATATAATAAATTAATTGATAATACGGTTAAATATTCGTTTCTATATAATAAATAATAAATTAAGCTGCCAGCTAACATTCAAAATTAAAAAGTAAGGACCGCCATTTTATCACCAAACAACTGAGAAAAATAATAAGCTCATTGGATCCATACAAATTCATATCTTTTAAAGGTGTTAAAATAATAAAATATTTAATTAGTTTAAAAAAATATTTAAAAATTCCTGTTAACATGGTTTGGCTGTAAAACAGTTAATATCTCAGTATAAAAAGATTTTATATAATATGGCCAGCACTGAGGGTTCTTCTGGCCAGCACTAAGAGTTCTTCTGACCAGCATTGAGAGTTATTCTGGCCAGCACTGTGGGCTAAAGGTCAGCCCTCTTCAGGCCGACACTGCGGCTCACTGCACACAGCACCAGAACCGAACCCGGGGGTGCTCAATCTTGTGTATGAAGTGGGGCTAACGCCAACAGTAAGTGTATAGCCCCTTATTGCGACTCGGCCCCCAGGTCAGAGTCTCACCACCCGTCCGCGTGGTGCTCTGAAGACAGGCACCACCTCAGAGTCTCACAACAGGGACCGACGTGCTAAGCTCCCCGCACAAAACTTTATTCTATTTCTATCATACAAGTTCACACTATTTTTCTGAGTACTAGCCTACAAAATAACACAATTAGGATAATATATTATATTGTATTGTATTTATATCAGAAAATGACAAGTTTGTTAAACTAATCTGGAAGTGATACTTACGGTGTGAAGAGATAAAATGTAACATCAGAATCATCCAATCTTGGATGTGAACCGTAGCTCCCTGGACAACAAACTGTAACAGTAGATATGTTTTGAAAGTGGATCAAACCAAACACAAGTAGGGGTAGTATATCTGTCCGGGCACAGGACTGTAGTATTCCCCAGCCCGGTGGTGTAATACAAGAAGACTGTGGGATGGCACGGCAATAGTTCACACCACGACCTACGACAATAACTGATCAACTCTGCCAATACACATGAGAAGGTGTAACCACACTTAAATCCTTATATTTGCGATACCCACCCTAGCAAGGATCTGGCCCGGCCGTATGTATCTGACCCTCGGCCATGCTTTCAGAGCCAGGAGTTTGGGCAATCAAGGCTGTGACGTAAGCTCACCTGTGCTGGCACGAACCTCCTGGACACGAGTAGCCTAGTGAGTCTCCTAGTTACAGCTAGTGAGTCTCCTAGATACAGCTTGTGAGTCTCCTAGATACAGCTTGTGAGTCTCCTTAGGATTACAGCTTGTGAGTCTCCTAGATACAGCTTGTGAGTCTCCTAGATACAGCTAGTGTCTCTCCTAGATACAGCTAGTGAGTCTCCTAGTTACAGCTTGTGAGTCTCCTAGTTACAGCTTGTGAGTCTCCTAGATACAGCTTGTGAGTCTCCTAGATACAGCTAGTGTCTCTCCTAGATACAGCTAGTGTCTCTCCTAGATACAGCTAGTGAGTCTCGTAGTTACAGCTTGTGAGTCTCCTAGATACAGATTGTGAGTCTCCTAGTTACAGCTTGTGAGTCTCCTAGATACAGCTAGTGTCTCTCCTAGATACAGCTAGTGAGTCTCCTAGTTACAGCTTGTGAGTCTCTTAGTTACAGCTAGTGTCTCTCCTAGATACAGCTAGTGAGTCTCCTAGTTACAGCTTGTGAGTCTCCTAGATACAGCTTGTGAGTCTCCGAGTTACAGCTTGTGAGTCTCCTAGTTACAGCTTGTGAGTCTCCTAGATACAGCTAGTGAGTCTCCTAGTTACAGCTTGTGAGTCTCTTAGTTACAGCTAGTGTCTCTCCTAGATACAGCTAGTGAGTCTCCTAGTTACAGCTTGTGAGTCTCCTAGATACAGCTTGTGAGTATCCTAGTTACAGCTTGTGAGTCTCCTAGATACAGCTAGTGTCTCTCCTAGATACAGCTAGTGAGTCTCCTAGTTACAGCTTGTGAGTCTCTTAGTTACAGCTAGTGTCTCTCCTAGATACAGCTAGTGAGTCTCCTAGTTACAGCTTGTGAGTCTCCTAGATACAGCTTGTGAGTCTCCTAGTTACAGCTTGTGAGTCTCCTAGATACAGCTTGTGAGTCTCCTAGATACAGCTTGTGAGTCTCCTAGATACAGCTAGTGTCTCTCCTAGATACAGCTAGTGAGTCTCCTAGTTACAGCTTGTGAGTCTCCTAGATACAGCTTGTGAGTCTCCTAGATACAGCTTGTGAGTCTCCTAAATACAGCTTGTGAGTCTCCTAGATACAGCTTGTGATCTCCTAGATACAGCTAGTGTCTCTCCTAATACAGCTGTGAGTCTCCTAGTTACAGCTTGTGAGTCTCCTAGTTACAGCTTGTGAGTCTCCTAGATACAGCTTGTGAGTCTCCTAGTTACAGCTTGTGAGTCTCCTAGTTACAGCTTGTGAGTCTCCTAGATACAGCTTGTGAGTCTCCTAGTTACAGCTAGTGTCTCTCCTAGATACAGCTTGTGAGTCTCCTAGATACAGCTTGTGAGTCTCCTAGTTACAGCTTGTGAGTCTCCTAGATACAGCTAGTGTCTCTCCTAGATACAGCTTGTGAGTCTCCTAGATACAGCTAGTGTCTCTCCTAGATACAGCTTGTGAGTCTCCTAGATACAGCTTGTGAGTCTCCTAGTTACAGCTTGTGAGTCTCCTAGTTACAGCTTGTGAGTCTCCTAGCTACAGCTTGTGAGTCTCCTAGTTACAGCTTGTGAGTCTCCTAGATACAGCTTGTGAGTCTCCTAGATACAGCTTGTGAGTCTCCTAGTTACAGCATGTGAGTCTCCTAGTTACAGCTTGTGAGTCTCCTAGTTACAGCTTGTGAGTCTCCTAGATACAGCTTGTGAGTCTCCTAGTTACAGCTTGTGAGTCTCCTAGTTACAGCTTGTGAGTCTCCTAGTTACAGCTTGTGAGTCTCCTAGTTACAGCTTGTGAGTCTCCTAGATACAGCTTGTGAGTCTCCTAGTTACAGCTTGTGAGTCTCCTAGATACAGCTTGTGAGTCTCCTAGTTACAGCTTGTGAGTCTCCTAGATACAGCTTGTGAGTCTCCTAGTTACAGCCTTTACTCGAGATTGTCACGGAACACCTAGCAAAGGATGTCTCCACCTCACGGGCGGGCCTCCAGAAGCTCTCTGGACTCTCTCACGAGTCCAACCTATTAGAGGTCCTTAGAGCACATTTAAAACTAATGGTAGCGCGGCGGGCACCAATCACTTTTCCAACTAAATTTATAGTCAAACATAATTCATAATGCAAATTGCACACACAGAAAAATACATATTATTTAAAAATATGTGAGTTTAGAATTTAATATATTTTTTAAATTTGCATATAAAATAATGCAAAGTTAGTACAATACAATTTAAACAAAAGCAACAATTATCACCAAACCAAAAGTCAATGTTAATAAATAAAAAAATACTGCTTTATTTACAGTTTTAACAAGACCAAAATAAATACACAAGGAAATATTTAACCACCCACCAGCATTTTGGTGCTTGGGTACATTTTAAAAGTATATGTTTATTCTGTGTTCATTCAGGCGACAAAGCTGGGTGGACCATGTCAAGGTATTTATAAAGTAAACAGAAGTATTAGGGTGGTATTAGTTAGTACAATGATAGTTGAGAGCAAAGGAGCCAGCAAAGACAGAGAAATGAGAGGGAGGGCCTTTCAATCACCAACTTCTTGAGAACAGCACCTCGAGATAAGCACAAACTTGATTTGTGTCGGAAAATTGAGATTAAAATTATTAGTCAAGAACTTTCTATCTGTGGTCAAGAAGTGTTGGACAGACGCACCATCGCACCCACGGGCACAGGGTTGGGAACCCCTGCTCCATGGTCTATTGAGGGAGGTTTTTACTTAATGGTTTTCCACACGAATACAGGTACACTTCATCACATAATAAACCCTACTCATCCCCAACCCATTAGAGTAATTAGTATACATGCGTACTACCCAAACTGCTATTAAATAAAAACTCACCTTTATTGGCCAGATCTGGCTAGTTCTGGTGTTTATCTACATGGGTATGCATTTTACGATAACTTTCCAACTGTTGTGATATCAACAACAATGCAGTTTAATAGCAAAGTGCTGCATCACTACAGACATTATGGCAAAATATTCAGCAATCACTGTTATATCACTGGGTGCTTCCACTGATTCTTGTGGCAACAAGACAGGGGAAATACAGACCAGGTATTCAAACAAATATTTGGAAATAGTAAAATAGCAGCAAACATGATCAATGTGGACTTAAAACTTCCAAGAATAACTCAACTCCAAACTAACACTGACATTGAAATATATTATTTTAGGCAAGCATTATTAATTCCGTACATGGATTCAATAATTACCTTTATACAGATAAGATAAGAAAATGCTTCTCAATATTTTACTTGCACCCGAATAAAATGAGAAACCTAAATTGTGAAGACTTTGGAAAGGCTGTTGAAGATATCATGACTATTTATGGACGTGCACTTTCCAATTTCAAATAAGAGGCTCATTCATGGCATCAGATTGGGCAAAAGGGAGATCAAGCAAAGAAACAGTGAATTTGAATGAACTTCTGGGAAGTAGGACTGCCTTAAATCTTTAGCGACGGCAGTCAAAATCGTGTTGTCGCTTCCAGCAACTTGTTGTTCTGCAAAGCGATCGTTTAGTACAGTTCGGAGACTGAGAGCCTGTCTGAGGAGTTCGATGAGGCTCACCAGGCTCACCAATATAGTACAGTTCGGAGACTGAGAGCCTGTCTGAGGAGTTCGATGAGGCTCACCAGGCTCACCAATACGGCACTATATAATGTACATTTATTTAATTCGGCTAATTTCTAGCTCATGCTTGAGAGGATCCGGGGGATTTTTTACAAAATTTACTGGCAACATATTACATTTGATTTGGCACAGCATATATACTTAAATATCAAAATTATAAGTGGACATCGACGATTCACTATTATCACTTTGGTAGCTGCAGTCACATATTTTATTTTCCACTCGTATAGAATGACGCACTTGGTTATTCCCTCATATTGACTGGTTTTAAATATTTTTATATATTTGTATGGTGTTTTGTTTATATTACCCTCCTCTAGGGGGATTACCTGTGCTTTGTTTGTAAGAGGCCCAACTACCATTTGGCGCCTCAAAACGCCAAATAATAAATAATAATAATAATAATAAATAATAATAATAATAATAACAACATTTATATTGAGTTGTTACCTTGGGCCTATGTCAACTTTGCATGAAAGACAATAGAGTTCTAATAAACATAAATTCCCTTCTTTAAGATGTTTTTTTAAGAGAAAAGTCAAATCTTCAAGTTATTTAATCCTTTAAGAAATTCTAAATATCAATAATGAAGTAGATTTTAAAGCCCGATTTTTATGTTTGTAATTTACTTTATTGTTAACATATGTCTTGGCCCAACCTTATGACAAACACAACAGCCAGATCCCAGAGCGGATCTAATTTGTACCAAAATATGTCCGCTGAGTTTGGTCTTGCTGGGCAGTTTTTTTTAAGATCCAAATTCTTAGATAAAATATACAAAATAAATTTGTATTGAAGTTAAAGAATATATCGAAAAGCCTAGCAACAAGTGTGAGTTTACCTGAAACTACTACCAGCAGAAGTAGGCAACAGATTGGCTTCATGTTGATGTGTGATTAGCAACAAGTGTGAGTTTACCTGAAACTACTACCAGCAGAAGTAGGCAACAGATTGGCTTCATGTTGATGTGTGATTAGCAACAAGTGTGAGTTTACCTGAAACTACTACCAGCAGAAGTAGGCAACAGATTGGCTTCATGTTGATGTGTGATTAGCAACAAGTGTGAGTTTACCTGAAACTACTACCAGCAGAAGTAGGTAACAGATTGGCTTCATGTTGATGTGTGATTAGCAACAAGTGTGAACTGATTTGAGAAATATTGTTCAAACAAGAGAGGTTTGTTCTTTATCAACAACTGGAGGAGAGTTTGGTAGATATTCAGATAAGATTTCAAGGTGGACCTTAAACAAATACACTTGGAAGGAGATTATTGGTTGATACAACCTCATTAGCAGATGACTCGTCAAACATATTATATTATCTTCTGTCTCACAATTTATTTTATGTTAATATATTTTAATTGAAAGGCTTTACTGTATCATTGGCATTATAGTAGTAATAATATTAATAATATTGTAATTAGTAAACAGTTAGTATACAATTATTTATATTTTAATATATTAAAGATGGCTCATTCAAAGCCCAAAGGATATTGTTTATTTTTAAATAACTTATCAAACAGACCTTAAATATAACAGTTAAACATTTTGTTACTATTTTTATGTTTATCTTTTGATTAATAACGTTCTCCAAAATTATGATTCTATTAATAAATGTGTTAGTAAAATGAAGATATTAGTTTGTAAATTATTGTATTTGAGCCAACTGTTGTGAATGTGTTGCAACCTTGTCGTGAGTTGAACCTAACTAATGATTGTATTTGAGCCAACTGTTGTGAATGTGTTGCAAACTTGTCGTGAGTTGAACCTAACTAATGATTGTATTTGAGCCAACTGTTGTGAATGTGTTGCAAACTTGTCGTGAGTCGAACCTAACAAATGATTGTATTTGAACCAACTGTTGTGAATGTGTTGCAAGCTTGTTGTGAGTTGAACCTAACAAATGATTGTATTTGAGCCAACTGTTGTGAATGTGTTGCAAACTTGTCGTGAGTTGAACCTAACAAATGATTGTATTTGAGCCAACTGTTGTGAATGTGTTGCAAGCTTGTCGTAAGTTGAACCTAACTAATGATTGTATTTGAGCCAACTGTTGTGAATGTGTTGCAAGCTTGTCGTGAGTTGAACCTAACAAATGATTGTATTTGAGCCAACTGTTGTGAATGTGTTGCAAGCTTGTCGTGAGTTGAACCTAACTAATGATTGTATTTGAGCCAACTGTTGTGAATGTGTTGCAAGCTTGTCGTGAGTTGAACCTAACTAATGATTGTATTTGAGCCAACTGTTGTGAATGTGTTGCAAGCTTGTCGTGAGTTGAACCTAACTAATGATTGTATTTGAGCCAACTGTTGTGAATGTGTTGCAAGCTTGTCGTAAGTTGAACCTAACTAATGATTGTATTTGAGCCAACTGTTGTGAATGTGTTGCAAGCTTGTCGTGAGTTGAACCTAACTAATGATTGTATTTGAGCCAACTGTTGTGAATGTGTTGCAAGCTTGTCGTGAGTTGAACCTAACTAATGATTGTATTTGAGCCAACTGTTGTGAATGTGTTGCAAACTTGTCGTGAGTTGAACCTAACAAACGTCACCCCCTCCAGTCCGAGTGTAACACACACGATTCTATATTAGATCTCTTGAGCATTTGAATACATTCTCGTGTTGAAAAACTAACAGTATATTTACATTTTATTGTAGCTCTTATTCAATCCCACGGTTAAAAGTACTGGTCCTGTTTGTTTTAACCGTGGTAAATCCCCTTAACACCATTCTACCGAGGGATAGCTCTTCTGGCAGATGCTGCTACTAATATGACAAATGATGTACTAATATGGCAGATGCTGCTGCTAATATGACAGATGATGCTACTATTATGGCAGATGATGCTAATAATATGGCAGATGCTGCTGCTAATATGACAGATGCTGCTAATAATATGGCAGATGATGCTGCTAAAATGACAGATGCTGCTACTAATATGACAGATGATGCTACTAATATGGCAGATGATGCTACTAATATGACAGATGATGCTACTATTATGGCAGATGATGATAGTAATATGGCAGATGCTGCTGCTAATATGACAGATGCTGCTACTAATATGGCAGATGATGCTAATAATATGGCAGATGATGCTGCTAATATGGCAGATGATGCTAATAATATGGCAGATGATGCTGCTAAAATGACAGATGCTGCTACTAATATGACAGATGATGCTACTAATATGGCAGATGCTGCTGCTAATATGACAGATGCTGCTACTAATATGACAGATGATGCTACTAATATGACAGATGATGCTACTAATATGGCAGATGCTGCTGCTAATATGGCAGATGCTGCTACTAATATGACAGATGCTGCTACTAATATGACAGACGATGCTACTAATATGGCAGATGCTGCTGCTAATATGACAGATGCTGCTACTAATATGACAGACGATGCTACTAATATGGCAGATGCTGCTGCTGAATATGACAGATGCTGCTACTAATATGACAGATGCTGCTACTAATATGACAGATGATGCTACTAATATGGCAGATGCTGCTGCTAATATGACAGATGCTGCTAATAATATGACAGATGATGCTACTAATATGGCAGATGCTGCTGCTAATATGACAGATGCTGCTACTAATATGACAGATGCTGCTACTAATATGACAGACGATGCTACTAATATGGCAGATGCTGCTGCTAATATGACAGATGCTGCTACTAATATGACAGATGCTGCTACTAATATGGCAGATGCTAGTGCTAATATGGCAGATGATGCTGCTAAAATGACAGATGCTGCTACTAATATGACAGATGATGCTACTAATATGACAGATGATGCTACTAATATGGCAGATGCTGCTGCCAATATGACAGATGATGCTACTAATATGACAGATGATGCTACTAATATGGCAGATGCTGCTACTAATATGACAGATGCTGCTACTAATATGACAGACGATGCTACTAATATGGCAGATGCTGCTGCTAATATGACAGATGCTGCTACTAATATGACAGATGCTGCTACTAATATGACAGACGATGCTACTAATATGGCAGATGCTGCTGCTAATATGACAGATGCTGCTGCTAATATGGCAGATGCTGCTGCTAATATGGCAGATGCTGCTACTAATATGGCAGATGCTGCTACTAATATGACAGATGATGCTACTAATATGACAGATGATGCTACTAATATGGCAGATGCTGCTGCTAATATGGCAGATGCTGCTACTAATATGACAGATGCTGCTACTAATATGACAGACGATGCTACTAAAATGACAGATGCTGCTGCTAATATGACAGATGCTGCTACTAATATGACAGATGCTGCTACTAATATGGCAGATGCTGCTACTAATATGACAGACGATGCTACTAATATGGCAGATGCTGCTGCTAATATGACAGATGCTGCTACTAATATGACAGATGCTGCTACTAATATGGCAGATGCTGCTGCTAATATGACAGATGCTGCTACTAATATGACAGATGATGCTACTAATATGGCAGATGCTGCTGCTAATATGGCAGATGCTGCTACTAATATGGCAGATGTTGCTGCTAATATGGCAGATGATGCTACTAATATGGCAGATGCTGCTACTAATATGGCAGATGCTGCTGCTAATATGGCAGATGATGCTGCTAATATGGCAGCTGTTATGAACCTCCGGTCAAGATATTTTCGGTGCTAAACATCTCAGTGCCAGTTTGAATTTTCTGTCGGTTGGACGATTAAAGAGACAGGATGAGTAAAGTGAAATGTAAGTTGATCAACATTACTATTGAGTAAGGCAGGCTGTTTCCAGGTTACCAGATCGTGTGGTCTTGGTAAAATGAATAGTTAAGATATATCTTATCAACCTCTTGAATGTCCGCTATACATTGATACCATTGTTCAAAGAAACACAAACTCTTGGAAACCTGTGTCACGAGCTGCCACTAACATCGTGGAGATGGTATCAAGGAAACTCTTGGAAACCTGTGTCACGAGCTGTCACTAACATCATGGAGATGGTATCAAGGAAACTGTTGGAAACCTGTGTCACGAGCTGCCACTAACATCATGGAGATGGTATCAAGGAAACTGTTGGAAACCTGTGTCACGAGCTGCCACTAACATCATGGAGATGGTATCAAGGAAACTGTTGGAAACCTGTGTCACGAGCTGTCACTAACATCGTGGAGATGGTATCAAGGAAACTGTTGGAAACCTGTGTCACGAGCTGTCACTAACATCGTGGAGATGGTATCAAGGAAACTGTTGGAAACCTGTGTCACGAGCTGCCACTAACATTATGGAGATGGTGTCAAGGAAACTGTTGGAAACCTGTGTCACGAGCTGCCACTAACATCATGGAGATGGTATCAAGGAAACTGTTGGAAACCTGTGTCACGAGCTGCCACTAACATCATGGAGATGGTGTCAAGGAAACTGTTGGAAACCTGTGTCACGAGCTGCCACTAACATCGTGGAGATGGTGTCAAGGAAACTGTTGGAAACCTGTGTCACGAGCTGCCACTAACATCGTGGAGATGGTATCAAGGAAACTGTTGGAAACCTGGCACGAGCTGTCACTAACATCATGGAGATGGTGTCAAGGAAACTGTTGGAAACCTGTGTCACGAGCTGCCACTAACATCATGGAGATGGTTCAAGGAAACTGTTGGAAACCTGGACACGAGCTGCCACTAACATCATGGAGATGGTTCAAGGAAACTGTTGGAAACCTGTGCACGAGCTGCCACTAACATCATGGAGATGGTGTCAAGGAAACTGTTGGAAACCTGTGTCACGAGCTGTCCACTAACATCATGGAGATGGTGTCAAGGAAACTGTTGGAAACCTGTGTCACGAGCTGCCACTAACATCATGGAGATGGTGTCAAGGAAACTGTTGGAAACCTGTGTCACGAGCTGTCCACTAACATCATGGAGATGGTGTCAAGGAAACTGTTGGAAACCTGTGTCACGAGCTGTCACTAACATCATGGAGATGGTGTCAAGGAAACTGTTGGAAACCTGTGTCACGAGCTGCACTAACATCATGGAGATGGTATCAAGGAAACTGTTGGAAACCTGTGGCACGAGCTGCACTAACATCGTGGAGATGGTATCAAGGAAACTGTTGGAAACCTGTGTTACGAGCTGTCACTAACATCATGGAGATGGTGTCAAGGAAACTGTTGGAAACCTGTGTCACGAGCTGTCACTAACATCATGGAGATGGTATCAAGGAAACTGTTGGAAACCTGGTCACGAGCTGTCACTAACATCGTGGAGATGTTGTCAAGGAAACTGTTGGAAACCTGTGTTACGAGCTGTCACTAACATCATGGAGATGGTGTCAAGGAAACTGTTGGAAACCTGTGTCACGAGCTGCCACTAACATCATGGAGATGTGTCAAGGAAACTGTTGGAACCTGTGTACGAGCTGTCACTAACATCATGGAGATGGTGTCAAGGAAACTGTTGGAAACCTGTGTCACGAGCTGCCACTAACATCGTGGAGATGGTATCAAGGAAACTGTTGGAAACCTGTGTTACGAGCTGCACTAACATCATGGAGATGGTATCAAGGAAACTGTTGGAAACCTGGCACGAGCTGCCACTAACATCGTGGAGATGGTGTCAAGTAGACGGCGAAGAAGAGTAACATTGTAGGACATTTACTGGGTCCTGATGGTTAGACGAAGATAGCTATAGAAGGAGATGTGTAAGGAAGTTCAAGAGAGACCAAGATGGAGAACATGGATCAGATAGCAAGCAGACGATGTCAGAAGAATAAGGTACAACATTTGGCCTAGGATAGACAAATTGTGAGGCTCAGGAAACCAATAGCGAGATTGATCAGATGATGATGATGATGATGAGAAACCTATTTAGGAAGAAGTAGCATCACTGTTCACCAAAGAGCCTACCAATCTACTACCCAATTGCCACACCTCCCGCTTATAGCTCGGACAGAATTGATTTTATCAAAACAGTAGGTCCACGCCTCCTCAGTACTATATAAATAGATCTTTAAATATCCCTAGGGCAAGTCGCGAGTTTTTAAAAACTATTTCGTAATTTTTCTGTATATATTAATTTTGTAATACCTCAGACAAGTTACGTAATTTGTTTTGCTTCTTTTTGACCCACTTGTTCCAAGGGTGGATGTGTTTTCAATTATATTAATTGTTTCATAATTTTTAATTAATTTTCAATTTTTAAAATAAATATTACGTCTAATTCACTAATTTAATAAACTTCTGGACATTTTTTTAGCTCTCTAAAAGCCCACTAGGGCACTACGCGAGATGTTTTTAATTAAATTAATTATTTCGTAATTTTTAATCAATCTACATTTTTAAATTGAAAATTAATTAAAAAAATTACGAAATAATTAATGTGATCAAAAACATGTCCGCCTCTGGAACAAGTGGATCAGGAAGTAGCAAATCAAAGTATGTAACTAGTCTGAGGTATTACGAAATTAACATGTAACACCTGTCGAAGTTACAACAATAAGAACAGTACTATTATCTTCAAAATAATTATTATTGGTCAATGCAACTCACCTCAGCTAGCTGTAGTCTAAATGTCCCACCCCACTTAACCTTCAATAACACGTGAGGACTGAAACACGACCGACCCTGATCTACTAGCCCAGTCGACTGACCGAGTCACATGAAATCTGTGATAGTTACGTCCTCATCCACCGCCACCACTTCCACCTTGGACCAGAATCGACTACAAGCTTCCAGAAGAATCTAGATTGACATTATACAAGGCTATGGCACAGAATACAAGCCTGACCAATCTTCCATCACGTGTCCATCCAATAGTTTAATCCTTCTCCTCTCCTCCCTTTTCCTATCTTGCACGCTTCAGCTGTAGAGTTAATATGTACCGCTGTATTTTCCTTGGAAAATTACTCTTGGGTGGATTTTCATTTAGGACGCTTCTAGTCCAGTAAAATGTAAGCTATTACATTCCTTTTCGGCTACTCATTCAAAATTATATTTTCGGTATGTTTATATTGAATTAAATCTTTTGGCTCAGAATTCTTGTTGGATACAAATATTTTAGTTTAATTAATTTTCTAATATTTACAAGTATTCTAATTCAATTACATTTTTAATATTTATATATAACGTCCCCCATTTTATTTGGGTGCCCGGTAGCTAACAACACTACCGCGGCACCTTATGAACTTATGAACTTACATGGTTGGAATGGGTGGTTCGTGGGGAGTGAGACTTATAAGTTAGTCCAATCACGTATATTTATTAATTGATTCAGATGACGAGGGAGCAGGCACAATAATGGGGCTCGCCAACCTTCCTATAGACCTGCGATCGAGCCTCCGCTAGGGGGGGGGGGAACCACCAGATCACATTTTATTCCCTTCGTGGTTTAGTCAGTCCTTGCTAGATACCGACTCTCTTCAACTGTGATGAAGCTCCGCCCCTATTTTTTAATCAACCAATCACTAAACAGGGTGTTATTACTATTACTTAAACTTGCTGATCTCTATGTCCAACAAGCCAGGAAGGTCCATCGGTCACACCGTGCTCGCTCGTCAACAGGATGCAATCTATATGCTATTCTCAGCAGGATGGCAACCCAACACTCTTGACTTCCCAGGAAATGTACAAGTTTGGGTTAACCTCTTGCCAGAATAAACTTTAAAATAACTTACGGATAAATATTGAATAGTGAACTTGTTGAACATGGTTAATAAATTTGGAAAATAATTGGATTTCTAACTAAATTAAAGTCTAGAGCTAGGAAAAGTTATGATTCGTATTATTGCTCTGATCAACTTATAAAATATGAGTCTTTAGTACTTTGGCATAAAATGAAAATTAAGGTTAGAAAGATCCAGTTTGGGTTTCGTATTGGAAAATAAAATTGTTAATATCAAAATGTGTAAAACATGGACATTTTCGTAGCTAAAATAATAAATGATTTTATCAGTAAATTAAACTATGATTAATTTTAGTGATAATAATAATAATAATCGACTTTAATGGCGAAGTTAAGGCTACTGCCTTTTCTTACACTTAACCAATACAATTTAAACTGAAGTTTAACAAAATAATATATATATATAAAAAACACACAAAAAGTATTAAGAAAAAGAGAGAGAAAAAACTAGAGCTAAAATACACATGTATTACGTACCACGCGCGCATGCACACACACACACCACACACACACACACACACACCACACACACACACACATATGTCTCACCCCTCTCAATCTCAAGAATGAGCTTCCACACGCAACTTATTTGCGACTTTTCGCTTGAAACCATTCAATTCTAATTTCTTTACATCGTTAGTTAGGGTATTCCATGAACGAGAAGCTGAAACAGTGAAAGAATTTGAGTAATGATTGGAATTATGAAGAGGAATGAATAAAACTGAGTTTTCTTGTGATCGAGTGTTGAAATTATTATTAGGGTTGAGTAAGCGAATACGTGAAGAAAGGTATTGTGGGGAGTTGGAGGTCAATAGTTTCTTTGTGATGGTCATAGAGTGTAGAGTTCGTCTTTCTTTAAGTCGTAGCCAAGTCAGTCTCTTATAGTATGGGGAAATATGATCACGTGACCTGAGGTCGAATATAAATCTAACACATGTGTTCTGGAGTCTTTGTAGTCTTGCCGCAAGGTCAGCTGTCAGGTCATTATAAACTACATCACAATAGTGGAAAAGCGGGAGGATAAGGGATTGGATAAGAGTGGATTTAATATTCATTGGTATACATTTTTTCAGGCGCTTTAGTGAGTGTAAGGCAAAGAACACTTTTTTACATATTTGTTTCACATGATTATTCCATGTTAGGTTTTCATTTATATGTAAACCAAGGTTATTAACAACCGGCACAAATGGAATTGGGCTGTTATTGAAATTTATTTGTTGTGCAGATGTGAAACTCAGTGTGGATAGTAATTTTTTTGACCCTATGACAATAGATTGAGATTTTTTAGGATTTACATTAAGACATTTTGTAGTGACCAATTATGTGTTGCACTTAAGTCAGCATTCATATTATCCACGGCACTATCGATATGAGAAAGAGAGAATGATAAATAAAGTTGGAAATCATCGGCATATAGATGATGTTGAGAATGTTGCAAGCAACTTGGGAGATCATTTATAAACATTGAGAAAAGGAGAGGACCAAGGACCGAACCTTGTGGCACTCCAGAGGTCACTGAACGCCATGTTGACCGAGTGTCACCTATCATGACACATTGTTGGCGGTCAGTTAGGTATGACTGCATCCATTGAGCTGAACTTACTGAAAAATGAAAGTTGGTTTGTAGTTTATCAAGAAGAATATCGTGGTTAATGGTGTCAAAAGCTTTGCTAAAGTCTAAGAGTGCCAACAGCGTCAACTGTCTTCTATCCATGGCTAATCTTATATCATCAGTTACAGTTATGAGTGCCGTGGTAGTGCTGTGATGTGGTCGAAACCCAGATTGGTATTTGTCTAGCAGCTTGTGATGATTTATGAAGCTATAGATTTGTCTGTGTACGATGTATTCAAAGGCTTTCGATAGCGCTGGAAGTATGCTTATAGGTCTATAATCTGTTACTGAAGAGGTTGGTAGCGGAGTTTTAGGGATAGGCCTCACTATTGCAGATTTCCACAAAGATGGAAAAATTCCTACTTGTAGAGAATGATTAAAAATATCTCTTATAGGGTTTAGAACATAAAATAGTATTTTTTTTTATAAATGTAATTGGAATTTGGTCATATCCTTGTGCATTTGTTTTGATTCGCTTAATTGACTGTAAAACATCTGCTAGCGATATTAAATGAAATTTGAATTTATTATGATTTGTGAACTGAGATGCTAAGTTAGTTGGAGTCCTATTTTTTGAACATGATCAATTAAACAAGGAGTATTCACAAAATGAGAATTAAGATCATCAGGCAATATGGGGAGTTCATTGTTACCAATACGTTTGTATCCAACATGATGATGCTATTCTAAATTTAATAGTTTTGATCGAGTTTATTTTAAGTATACGTTATGACGTAGCTTATAAACTATTTTATATAATATGTTTTGTTTTCATAAATTCAAGTTTGATGAACAAATTATAAATTTTGTCGTTTCATTACTAGGATTGTGTCCTTATGGCATAGAACATTATATATGGAAATATGGTAATACTTTGTATGTAAAACGTAACTTTGTCACTAATTGAAAAAAAAATGAACAATGTCTTAAGCAATATATCCCTATTAAATGAAAGTTTTCCTTTTGTATACTCTTAACAAGGACTTTAATCTTGTATACCTGCGAGAGATAGTTGCAAGTTTTGATGTTGTTCTGAAGTAATTGTATTTTGAGTACGAAAGTCGGTTGGGCTCAATTGTTAATGCTATTGCAGTTTTTTATATCTAGTCTATCATATAGTATTGCCTGTTTAGATGTTAGGATCTATGATACTGATATAGATCAAGCCGTACGTTTTATGAAATCAGGAATTAATACATTTGATTAATTGTTTATATCATTAAAACATATACCTTTTAAAAATGAACATTATTCTACCAAATAAATACCAAAGAACATTTTATAATTGAACTTTTCTGTTATGCTACCTACTTCACCCGATCAGCTACCAGTTGTATCTTTTATTGTTGATGTGTTGTGTGTGTGTGTGTGTATATATATATAATATATATATATATATATATATAGAGAATAAGAGAGAGAGAGAGAGAGAGAGAGAAAGATATCCCCTTTTTGGCAACTTAGGTGTTGTGTTAAGGGATCCGGCTCAGAACAGTTATCATATAAATTTTATATATTTGAGTATTGTTCAAAAGGGGTCATTCTGCAATTTCCTTATGTTTTTTGCTAGACCTCGTCGATAAATGCGAAACGTGTTTACGTTCAAAACCTGCCCAAAACACGAAATATGGAGAATTTACGCCAGACGTTCCAAATTCCTGATGGAAAGGCTATTTGTGGATTTCTTTGGCCTCCTGCTGCGGACTAAAGAAGGTCGCACCTACCTGTTTACGGCGTTAGATGCCTTTTATAAATTGATGTGGCTGGTTCCGGTGAGGAAGGCCTGGACTATCACCTTTATGAGAGCATTGGACAAGGAAATATTTAGAAACTTTGGATTACCGTGTAACTTGGTGTCGGATAATGCTAGTCAATTTAGATCTCACGCTTTTCGAGACATGTGCTTAGCAAAAGGGATACGTTACTTCCCCACAAGTCCCTATCATCTCTCCCACGTGGAACGTTTCCATAGAAACTTGAAGAGTGCGCTGATCGCATTCCACAACGTCCACCACAAACAGTGAAACACCAACCTCACGTGACTTCAGTTAGCCTTTGTAACACCGCCCTTAGTCTTCCCAGAAGATTAAGGCTGGCGCACAACATACAATTAACCATAAAAAAAACAATCATTTGCAGAGGAACCGAATGGATAATAACAAAAAGTGAATAGGCTGACACAGGTCTATTCACCCTCAGTTTCCACGAACTCACACTCCAACTATTCCAATATATATATATATATATATATGACGGGGGCATATTTAAAGTTTGAATAAAAGAATATATGTCAAATAATAACATTTTGGTTTTATTGATGAATAGAATAAACTTTGAACAGAATATGCGTCATAAGAGACATAACCAAGATTGCACAACATTTTATGAATCATGAATTGGTTGCAATTCATCATAATATTTTCCATACGATCTTAACATTATAACTGGTAACAACAAACTTTCCCTGCCTTACGGGCAATAAGTTACAAGTATCTATTTTGGCGATACTGCCGTGCAGCTAAATACATTCTTAACGCAACAATAATAATCTAAACTTAAAGTGCCGTATGGGCTATACCAACAATACAATCGGCAACCATAAGTTTTCCAAGCCATATGGGTAATAAGTTATAAGTATTTACTTTGTCAATACCATTATATATTATCTGCAACGCGGATAATAACTTTTCTTAAGCAACAATGGCTTGTAGGCGCCATATGGGCAATGAGTTACAAGTATTTACAAAACAAATACGCTTCATGTCGAAGTAAATTAATATAAAGGAATTTACGTTATAAAATTATATGAACCAATGAATATTACTTGTCAAAAAGGAATTTCTATTTACATAGGCCGAAATCAAATTTAGTACCTTCCTAATATGTCCTGGACACCTAGGAGTGTCCGAGGGGACAGTCCTGACAAGAGTGCCGTACATCTTGAATAACACCATTATATATGTTTATACTAGCTCAGATAGGGGGGAAGAGGGGTAAACATAAACCACGGCTAACATAGAACAATGAACAGAGGGAGGGGATAGATAGATGGCCCAGGAATATTCGCAGAGCTGGTAGAACATTCTAGAACACGTGGTTCAACATAACATTTCATTCTTCGCATGTGCACCATACATTTTCAACCCTGCCTTGAGATATAGCACAGGTCAGCTGTTCATGAAGTTTCCTCCTTTAGTTGATCGGTCGGTTTGATAGAGCCATGTTGTTGTTGTTGTTGTTGTTGTTGTCTTGTGCGGGGAGGACGTAGTGAGTTGGAGCAGCTGAATGGGGCCATAGGTGAGTTTACTTGCTTTTCATACGCTTTTGTAGCTTATTTCCAAATAAATGCTACACCTTCAATACTACCCTTCACGAGAGTCACAAGAGCACGCCGTCCAAGGTGTTGCATGGTTATGATGACCCTATTCAACCCATCAATCTGGAGTGGGAAATCTTTCCTACCGAGCGAGAAGAAGACTCTGGTCAAACCCCTCGAGAGAGATGGAAGAGAGCCCACGAGGCGGTGGCTAGACGCTACAACCAGTCCAGACACCCTGTATAGTACAAAGTGGAGATGAGGTGGAGTGAGAGTTCCTCAACTCATCTGACAGGACAGTCTGTATCGTACAAGGAGGAGATGAGGTGAAGTGAGAGTTCCTCAACTCATCTGACGGGACAACCTGTACTGTACAAGGAGGAGATGAGGTGGAGTGAGAGTTCCTCAACTCATCTGACAGGACAGTCTGTACCGTGCAAGGAGGAGATGAGGTGGAGTGAGAGTTCCTCAACTCATTTGACAGGACAGTTTGTACTGTACAAGGGGAGATGAGGTGGAGTGAGAGTTCCTCAACTCATCTGACAGGACAGTCTGTACCGTGCAAGGAGGAGATGAGGTGGAGTGAGAGTTCCTCAACTCATCTGACAGGACAGTCTGTACCGTACAAGGAGGAGATGAGGTGGAGTGAGAGTTCCTCAACTCATCTGACAGGACACCCTGTTCCGTACAAGGAGGAGATGAGGTGGAGTGAGAGTTCCTCAACTCATCTGACGGGACACCCTGTTCCGTACAAGGAGGAGATGAGGTGGAGTGAGAGTTCCTCAACTCATCTGACGGGACAGTCTGTATCGTACAAGGAGGAGATGAGGTGGAGTGAGAGTTCCTCAACTCATCTGACGGGACAGTCTGTATCGTACAAGGAGGAGATGAGGTGGAGTGAGAGTTCCTCAACTCATCTGACGGGACAACCTGTATAGTACAAGGAGGAGATGAGGTGGAGTGAGAGTTCCTCAACTCATCTGACAGGACAGTCTGTACCGTACAAGGAGGAGATGAGGTGGAGTGAGAGTTCCTCAACTCATCTGACAGGACAGTCTGTACTGTACAAGGAGGAGATGAGGTGGAGTGAGAGTTCCTCAACTCATCTGACAGGACAGTCTGTACTGTACAAGGAGGAGATGAGGTGGAGTGAGAGTTCCTCAACTCATCTGACAGGACAGTCTGTATCGTACAAGGAGGAGATGAGGTGGAGTGAGAGTTCCTCAACTCATCTGACGGGACAACCTGTATAGTACAAGGAGGAGATGAGGTGGAGTGAGAGTTCCTCAACTCATCTGACGGAACACCCTGTATAGTACAAGGAGGAGATGAGGTGGAGTGAGAGTTCCTCAACTCATCTGACGGAACACCCTGTACCGTACAAGGAGGAGATGAGGTGGAGTGAGAGTTCCTCAACTCATCTGACAGGACAGTCTGTACCGTACAAGGAGGAGATGAGGTGGAGTGAGAGTTCCTCAACTCATCTGACGGGACAGTCTGTACCGTACAAGGAGGAATGAGGAGTGAGAGTTCCTCACTCGTGACGACACTGTCGTACAAGAGAGATGAGTGATGAATTCCTCAACTCATCTGACGGACAACCCTGTTCCGTACAAGGAGGAGATGAGGTGGAGTGAGAGTTCCTCAACTCATCTGACGGAACACCCTGTACCGACAAGGAGGAGATGACGTGTGGAGTGAGAGAGTTCACTCCTCAGACTCTGTACGTACAGGGAATGAGTGAGGAGATCCAACTCTCTACGACATCTGTCGTACAAGGAGGAGATGAGGTGGAGTGAGAGTTCCTCAACTCATCTGACGGACAACCTGTACTGTACAAGGAGGAGATGAGGTGGAGTGAGAGTTCCTCAACTCATCTGACGGACACCTGTCCGTACAAGGAGGAGATGAGGTGGAGTGAGAGTTCCTCAACTCATCTGACAGGACACCCTGTTCCGTACAAGGAGGAGATGAGGTGGAGTGAGAGTTCCTCAACTCATCTGACAGGACAACCTGTACGTCAAGGAGGAGATGAGGTGGAGTGAGAGTTCCTCAACTCATCTGACAGGACACTGTACCGTACAAGGAGGAGATGAGGTGGAGTGAGAGTTCCTCAACTCATCTGACAGGACACTGTCGTACAAGGAGGAGATGAGGTGGAGTGAGAGTTCCTCAACTCATCTGACAGGACAACCTGTTCGTACAAGGAGGAGATGAGGTGAGGCGGCATACCTCTCAACCAGACAACAAGGTGTGACGTAGGCGGCACAAAATGTATAAACAAATTGACGTCGTATCTGTAGGCAATGTAAACCATATTTCAATCCAACATGTATGGTAATGAAAATTATTTTAATAAAAACAACAAATAATACAACTTATTTGGAAGAAGGTAAAAGAAAAGTTAATAGGAACATTTGGAAATGACGAAAGGTAGTTTCCTAATAATAATAATAATAATAATAATAATAATAATAATAATAATAATAATAATAATAAATAAATATAATTAAATAATAATATTAAAATAATAAATAATAATAATAATACAACTCAGAAAGTTGAAAAAAATAAAGTTAAAACTATGTAAATCCTATTAACTGCAGTACGATTATTTCTAGCAAAATACAGAGAGTAGACAGCTATTTCACAGAATTAAATATTTTAAAAATAAAAAAATAAAAGTTATTAATACGTAACCGAAGTACAACAAACGGAATATTGGTTTAAACTTTGTTACAGCCACATTGAAAATAAAAACATTTCTGGATTGCTATAAACTAAAAAACTATATATCATCTTTGGTATATTATTTATATAATACAATAGGAAATTTATATAAATATCATCTCGGGTAAGTAATCGTTTGAAATTACTGAAACTAGTTCAGTGAACTCCTAATTAATGCAAATATGTTACAAATGCAGTAAATATATTTTAATTAAAAACAAGTTCATCTGAAATGAAATATAATCTATAAAAATGTTGTATATAAGGCGTGAAGGTGGGAGCAGGCCCCCATCAGCTCGTGTCTGTCAGTCGACCTTGAACCGGGGTATCGCCCAGTTCCACCTCCAGCACCACCTGGGTGGAGTCTCGGGGGTCGACACAGGTACCGTGCACCTTGCACCTGAATTTGCGACCCTCCACCCGGTTCTTGAACACCTCCTTGTCATGCTGTGACCATTCGCCGGACTTACACGAGAGGCCTGAAAATATATTCAAGATATCCAGATGATGGAATTAAAGCTGAATTGCGCTGAGTTAGTTCAAACAAAACAGCTGACATAGGACTGACTTACCGTACAGCCTGGCCCTGACGGCCTGGTAAGGCAGCGTCCGGAACTCGTCACGCAATGACCTCATCTTGCTCTTGACCACAAAGCCGACATTGCCGTAGTCACAGAAATACACGCTCAACACTTCATCGTTCATGGACTGGTTCACCTTCACTCTGCACAGACACAGCACAGCTCAGCACAGCTCCTACACGTCTGTGGTTCGACTCCTAGACTAGACTACTACTAGACACTAGTCCTGAAACCCTTGGTGAAAACATTGACACATTTTTATCCTTGAACTTTTTATCTACACTAATATTATAAAGAGGAAAGATTTGATTTTTGGTTTTTGTTTGTAATGGATAAACTAAAAAAAAAAAAAAAAAATTCTTTCACCAATTTAAAGCTACATTATCAGCGAGTAACATAGGCTATATTTTATTTTGAAAATTTAATTTATTCCTCATTAAAAACAAAAACAAGAAATCAAATCTTTCCTCTTTATAATATTAGTGTAGAAAAGGAAGTGTTTGTTTATTTGTTGCGATGTCCAGCCAAATCTACGGAACAGAGATCTGACATTTTTAACACAGGTGTACATGAGACTATTTGTAGCACAATCCCACAGTGGGTCACGTGTGGGATTGCTAGTCTGAGATAACATATACATATACAGCCTCCCATTCAAAGTTTCTAGCTACACCACTGCCTTTGGGCACAGACCTAGCGGAGATGTTTCAAATGAGATGTAATTTGTAGATATAACAAACAAGTTGTGTTGACACTAGTGCAGCGCTGACCACAACTGACCTGAACCACTGACCAGCGTGGTAAGCGGCCAGAGTCTCCTTGGTTTGTGCTGCAGAGTTGAGATCCAGCTGAGAGGAATCTTCTGGCTTTGGTCGTGAACCATAGCAGGCTAACATGTGACACATCAGCTCACACAGCTTGTGCCTGTACGAGAGCGCTTGTACCTGCCGACATCAACACAATATTAGTTGATGTGAACCATAGCAGGCTAACATGTGACACATCAACACAATATTATCTCATGTGAACCATAGCAGGCTAACATGTGACATCAACACAATATTAGCTCATGTGAACCATAGCAGGCTAACATGTGACATCAACACAATATTAGCTCATGTGAACCATGGCAGGCTAACATGTGACATCAACACAATATTAGCTCATGTGAACCATGGCAGGCTAACATGTGACATCAACACAATATTAGCTCATGTGAACCATGGCAGGTTAACATGTGACACATCAACACAATATTAGCTCATGTGAACCATGGCAGGTTAACATATGACACATCAACACAATATTAGCTCATGTGAACCATGGCAGGTTAACATATGACACATCAACACAATATTAGCTCATGTGAACCATGGCAGGTTAACATATGACACATCAACACAATATTAGCTCATGTGAACCATGGCAGGTAACATTGACACATCAACACAATATTAGCTCATGTGAACCATGGCAGGTTAACATTGACAATCAACACAATATTAGCTCATGTGAACCATGGCAGGTTAACATATGACACTCAACACAATATTAGCTCATGTGAACCATGGCAGGTTAACATATGACAATCAACACAATATTAGCTCATGTGAACCATGGCAGGTTAACATATGACACATCAACACAATATTAGCTCATGTGAACCATGGCAGGTTAACATATGACACATCAACACAATATTAGCTCATGTGAACCATGGCAGGTAACAGTGTAAACCAATATTGATGACATCATACAAACACACAATATTAGCTCATGTGAACCATGGCAGGTTAACATATGACACATCAACACAATATTAGCTCATGTGAACCATGGCAGGTTAACATGTGAAAATCAACACAATATTAGCTCATGTGAACCATGGCAGGTTAACATATGACACATCAACACAATATTAGCTCATGTGAACCATGGCAGGTTAACATGTGACATCAACACAATATTAGCTCATGTGAACCATGGCAGGTTAACATGTGACATCAACACAATATTAGCTCATGTGAACCATGGCAGGCTAACATATGACACATCAACACAATATTAGCTCATGTGAACCATGGCAGGCTAACATGTGGACATCAACACAATATTAGCTCATGTGAACCATGGCAGGTTAACATGTGACATCAACACAATATTAGCTCATGTGAACCATGGCAGGTTAACATGTGACATCAACACAATATTAGCTCATGTGAACCATGGCAGGTAACATGTGACATCAACACAATATTAGCTCATGTGAACCATGGCAGGTTAACATTGACATCAACACAATATTAGCTCATGTGATCCATGAGCAGGCTAACATGTGACAATCAACACAATATTAGCTCATGTGAACCATGGCAGGTTAACATGTGACCATCAACACAATATTAGCTCATGTGAACCATGGCAGGTTAACATATGACACATCAACACAATATTAGCTCATGTGAACCATGGCAGGTAACATATGACACATCAACACAATATTAGCTCATGTGAACCATGGCAGGTTAACATGTGACACATCAACACAATATTAGCTCATGTGAACCATGGCAGGCTAACATGTGACATCAACACAATATTAGCTCATGTGAACCATGGCAGGCTAACATGTGACATCAACATAATATTAGCTCATGTGAACCATTGCAGGTTAACATGTGACATCAACACAATATTAGCTCATGTGGATCATAGCAGGCTAACATGTGATATCAACACAATATTAGCTCATGTGAACCATGGCAGGTTAACATGTGACACATCAACACAATATTAGCTCATGTGAACCATGGCAGGCTAACATGTGACATCAACACAATATTAGCTCATGTGAACCATGGCAGGCTAACATGTGACATCAACATAATATTAGATCATGTGAACCATTGCAGGTTAACATGTGACATCAACACAATATTAGCTCATGTGGATCATAGCAGGCTAACATGTGATATCAACACAATATTAGCTCATGTGAACCATGGCAGGCTAACATATGACACATCAACACAATATTAGCTCATGTGAACCATGGCAGGCTAACATGTGGCATCAACACAATATTAGCTCATGTGAACCATGGCAGGTTAACATGTGACACATAAACACAATATTAGCTCATGTGAACCATGGCAGGCTAACATGTGACATCAACACAATATTAGCTCATGTGAACCATGGCAGGCTATAATGTGACATCAACATAATATTAGCTCATGTGAACCATTGCAGGTTAACATGTGACATCAACACAATATTAGCTCATGTGGATCATAGCAGGCTAACATGTGATATCAACACAATATTAGCTCATGTGAACCATGGCAGGTTAACATGTGACATCAACACAATATTAGCTCATGTGAACCATTGCAGGTTAACATGTGACATCAACACAATATTAGCTCATGTGAACCATGGCAGGTTAACATGTGACATCAACATAATATTAGCTCATGTGAACCATGGCAGGTTAACATAAGACACATCAACACAATATTAGCTCATGTGAACCATTGCAGGTTAACATGTGGCATCAACACAATATTAGCTCATGTGAACCATGGCAGGTTAACATGTGACACATCAACACAATATTAGCTCATGTGAACCATGGCAGGTTAACATGTGACACATCAACACAATATTAGCTCATGTGAACCATGGCAGTCTAACATGTGACATCAACACAATATTAGCTCATGTGAACCATGGCAGGCTAACATGTGACATCAACACAATATTAGCTCATGTGGATCATAGCAGGCTAACATGTGACACATCAACACAATATTAGCTCATGTGAACCATGGCAGGCTAACATGTGACATCAACACAATATTAGCTCATGTGGATCATAGCAGGCTAACATGTGACACATCAACACAATATTAGCTCATGTGAACCATGGCAGGTTAACATGTGACACATCAACTCACACAGTTCAGGTAATGAGAGCAATATTTACATTTCGTTTAGTGTTTAAATGAAGTTACTGAGTATTTCACAGAGCACTACCTTAATAAAGACAAGCCGTAGCCGAGTGAGCCAGGATAAAGAAGGGCATGTCTTCAGGGGAGGGGGGGATTTGGACGTTCAGGTCTATGGTAAAATAACATCACAAGACCAAACAGCGAGGGTAGCGGGGTGGAAGAATCTGACACAGAGAAAAATATATCAAAATTTCATTAATAAATATTTTGAAGTAAACCCATTTCTGCATTCACTAATAATTGACATACTTCTAGCGTCCGAGTCCATACCCGTCATTCGACTCTCTCACGCTTGCCACCCCCTCCCCCCAGAGACACCTCCTAGCCAACATCCATCTTGCTACCCTACCCCCCCCAGAGACACCCTCCTAAGAGCCAACAGTCCATCCTTGCTACCCTAACACCCCCACCCAGAGACACCCTCCTAAGAGCCAACAGTCCATCCTTGCTACCCTTCTAACACCCCCCCCACCCAGAGACACCCTCCTAAGAGCCAACAGTCCATCCTTGCTACCCTAACACCCCCCACCCAGAGACACCCTCCTAAGAGCCAACAGTCCATCCTTGCTACCCTAACACCCCCACCCAGAGACACCCTCCTAAGAGCCAACAGTCCATCCTTGCTACCCTTCTAACACCCCCCCCACCCAGAGACACCCTCCTAAGAGCCAACAGTCCATCCTTGCTACCCTCTTCTAACACCCCCCCACACAGAGACACCCTCCTAAGAGCCAACAGTCCATCCTTGCTACCCTCTTCTAACACCCCCCCCCCACCCAGAGACACCCTCCTAAGAGCCAACAGTCCGTCCTTGCTACCCTCTTCTAACACCCCCCACCCAGAGACACCCTCCTAAGAGCCAACTGGCCGACTTCCTGTTGTCCTGGGAATATTTGACCGTTACACGCCGTCTCATACGTTTGTATGAATTAACAGAAAATATACTAATTTTATATACATTTTTATGAAAACTAATACATGTTCTATTAAATGTCATTAATATTATGTAAATTATTAGTCAATGAAATCATTGTTCAAATGTAATATATAATTTTTATCCAATTTTGACATATTTTTATCTCCGTGTTTGGAGGAATTCCTGAGTATATTACATCTTATTATTCACGGTTAAGAAAGTAAAATTAATTACTGCCGTATATTTTTAATTCGGAATATATTACTAATATCTTTTGATTAGTTTTGGTTTATATTTCGAGGGAGATGGTGTGGTTTCAGCGCCACGACACCCCCTCCCCCCTATGTACATATATATGATTGCGCTGGTGTGACATCACACAGTGGTGGAAGGTCGGTATTTGATATCAAGCACTAGTGTGCAATATATCGTTACCACAAAGTTTCCTGGATCCTCGGCAGAGAACACCACGATGTCAAATGTTCCTCCAACCGGCGGGAGAGGCAAGGGTCTCGGTTCAGGGCAGTGATGAGGAACTGAAACAGATAGCAAGAATAAAACAACACACGAGGCAGTGATGAACCGGGGAAATTGTAGAAACACTTCATATGTAAAATGGTGATTTGTACCCAGAGACCCAGATTCGCGGAAAGTAAAATTGTTTAATTCAAATTTGTATTTCACTATAAGAGAGAAAATAAAAAATATTCAGTAGTTAAAAGTTGTGACAAATTAATTCGAGTTGACGTTTTATAATGCTGTGACCTGCCTCAGTGGCGTAGTTGGCTAACGCGCTAGTCGTGTTGAGCTCCCCTGCTGAGGTTCGAATCTCGGTCGGGTAAACTGGGGGTGGTTTTTCCTAAATGCTCCTCTCAGAACTGTTGATTGCACCATTTGTTCACACACGTAAACTAAGCCACACTGTATTCAATAGTGGGATGTAAGCGTACCCGGAGGGAGAGTTGGTGTTCAAACAATCATACAGGCAGTGCCCCTGCTCAGGTACTGTCAAACTTCCCTACAATATGTTGGAGATGGCAACATTGTTGTGACTTTAGATTGCTATCCATAATGTTTGAGACGGAGCTTCTAGTATAGTAGAGAGAGAGGGTGTACACGTTATAACACAAACATAACAGTTTTATAAATATTTATTTACAATCAATGAATATGTACATAGTGGCCTCGGATACTAAGATGATAAGATATGTAAATAAAATAAATATTTAACTAGAAACAAATTTTCAGGTAGGGGTTCAGGTAGGTGGAGGATGGTACTTGCAGCTAAAAAAAATATCCCGGGTGCATAAATAATAGGTCAGTGGAATTGTCTAGAGTGAAAGAAGATTATTCAGTCCGTCTAAATGCTCACCTTTTAGTCGTGGCGAGAGCGTTTAAAGGACTCTGATACCCAAATGGCAAAGTGTTATAATCATCAATTATCCTTCTTTTGGTGTACACGGGCCGGTAGACTTTACTCTGCGAAACGGTACATACAGTCGCAAGACCTTTTCTTACAATTCTGTGCGGTATCTGTATGTATCGTTCCGCAGGCTGTTCTGTGTACCATCGCTTTCAAAACTTCAAAATTAACATCGTTCCGGTTGCCGTAGTTTATGGTGATCCCGCGAACCTTGAACACCGTTTTGGTTTTGGCAGGATCGCCACCAACACAAACTCGGTACGTGCAATTCTTGGGACTGCCAGATAAAAAGACGCTAATGTAGCTTCCCGGACTGTAATCCTGAAGTTCGTCGGTGAGGTCACCTAAAAGGTCTCCGGTCGGTGGACTCCAATCGCCGGGGCGTTCCGTGAATATAACGCTAACCCTCCTCCCTGAATGAGGAGGATCACTTTCTCCCGGGGCAACCCAGTGTGCGGAGTTAGGGGTTCAAACATTTCCACCGCCAAAGGCTGAACATATTCTAGGCTATTTACAATTCTCACTCAACGCAAATGCTGGCACACTATCACAAGATATTGAATACCGTGTGTGAACTTGTCACCTTACCTTAAATATTAACAACATATTCCTACTATTTTATATTGACAATCAGATATTAATTAACAAGCAGAAATATTATTTAGGTCTTGTACTCTGGTTTTGTCCCGAGCGCCGTGCACGCCAATGTTTCTCAGGGAGATTGTAAGACGGGACAGACCGTTTTCGGTAGGAAGGGAAGGGGGTGGAGGGATGTTTTGACCCGGGAGGTGGTTGAAGGGGAGGGGCGTTTTTAGCCGTTAGCGGAAGAGGGAATGGTGACGTCACAAGTGTTTAAACCCATTAGCGGAAGAGGGAAAAGTGTTTTGACCCGTTAGCAGAAGAGGGAAAAGTGTTTTGACACGTTAGCGGAAGAGAGAATGGTGACGTCACAATGTTTTAAACCCGTTAACGGAAGAGGGAAATAGCAACTAGCACGGCTTAGGGGAGGGAGGCGGGAAGTCTACGCTAGAAACCTTTTCAATCATCGATAATCGACAATTAATCATCAATTATCAATAATCGATATGTCTTGAGAGAGGATGTGAGTGTTTGAGGGTTCCCAGGGTTTGATTTCCCGTTCAACTCCAACGCCCCCCAATAATTAATTAGCAATCAACATGTTGCAAAATGCCTCCTGCTTTGTTATTCCCAATCAACGGTAATCTACGAATAATTAAAACTCCAGGGGGATAACTACACAGCAACATGTTGTTTTCACAGTTCAAGGTCATATTGGAATGATTAACCCCCCCCCCACTATTCTCACGGAATGACGGAGTCTCTAGAAACAAGTTGTGAGAAACATGTCTCACGGAATGACGGAGTCTCTAGAAACAAGTTGTGAGAAACATATCTAACGGAATGATGGAGTCTCTAGATACAAGCTGTGAGAAACATGTCTCACGGAATGATGGAGTCTCTAGAAACAAGTTGTGAGAAACATGTCTCACGGAATGACGGAGTCTCTAGAAACAAGTTGTGAGAAACATATCTAACGGAATGATGGAGTCTCTAGAAACAAGTTGTGAGAAACATGTCTCACGGAATGATGGAGTTTCTAGATACAAGCTGTGAGAAACATGTCTCACGGAATGACGGAGTCTCTAGAAACAAGCTGTGAGAAACATGTCTCACGGAATGACGGAGTCTCTAGTAACAAGCTGTGAGAAACATGTCTCACGGAATGACGGAGTCTCTAGAACAAGCTGTGAGAAACATGTCTCACGGAATGACGGAGTCTCTAGAAACCAGCTGTGAGAAACATGTCTCACGGAATGAGGAGTCTCTAGAAACAAGCTGTGAGAAACATGTCTCACGGAATGACGGAGTCTCTAGTAACAAGCTGTGAGAAACATGTCTCACGGAATGATGGAGTCTCTAGATACAAGCTGTGAGAAACATGTCTCACGGAATGACGGAGTCTTTAGAAACAAACTGTGAGAAACATGTCTCACGGAATGATGGAGTCTCTAGATACAAGCTGTGAGAAACATGTCTCACAGAATGACGGAGTCTCTAGTAACAAGCTGTGAGAAACATGTCTCACGGAATGATGGAGTCTCTAGAAACAAGTTGTGAGAAACATGTATCACCTAATGAAGGAGTCTCTAGAAACAAGCTGTGAGAAACATGTCTCACGGAATGACGGAGTCTCTAGTAACAAGCTGTGAGAAACATGTCTCACGGAATGATGGAGTCTCTAGATACAAGCTGTGAGAAACATGTCTCACGGAATGACGGAGTCTCTAGAAACAAGCTGTGAGAAACATGTCTCACGGAATGACGGAGTCTCTAGAAACAAGCTGTGAGAAACATGTCTCACGGAATGACGGAGTCTCTAGTAACAAGCTGTGAGAAACATGTCTCACGGAATGATGGAGTCTCTAGATACAAGCTGTGAGAAACATGTCTCATGGAATGACGGAGTCTCTAGAAACAAGCTGTGAGAAACATGTCTCACGGAATGATGGAGTCTCTAGATACAAGCTGTGAGAAACATGTCTCACGGAATGACGGAGTCTCTAGTAACAAACTGTGAGAAACATGTCTCACGGAATGATGGAGTCTCTAGAAACAAGTTGTGAGAAACATGTCTCACGGAATGACGGAGTCTCTAGAAACAAGCTGTGAGAAACATGTCTCACGGAATGACGGAGTCTCTAGTAACAAGCTGTGAGAAACATGTCTCACGGAATGACGGAGTCTCTAATAACAAGCTGTGAGAAACATGTCTCACGGAATGACGGAGTCTCTAGAAACCAGCTGTGAGAAACATGTCTCACGGAATGACGGAGTCTCTAGAACAAGCTGTGAGAAACATGTCTCACGGAATGATGAAGTCTCTAGATACAAGCTGTGAGAAACATGTCTCACGGAATGATGGAGTCTCTAGAAACAAGCCGTGAGAATCATGTCTCACGGAATGATGGAGTCTCTAGATACAAGCTGTGAGAATCATGTCTCACGGAATATGAAGTCTCTAGTAACAAGCTGTGAGAATCATGTCTCACGGATTATGAAGTCTCTAATAACAAGCTGTGAGAAACATGTCTCACGGAATGACGGAGTCTCTAGAAACAAGCTGTGAGAATCATGTCTCACGGAATTATGAAGTCTCTAGATACAAGCTGTGAGAAACATGTCTCACGGAATGACGGAGTCTCTAGTAACAAGCTGTGAGAAACATGTCTCACGGAATGACGGAGTCTCTAGTAACAAGCTGTGAGAAACATGTCTCACGGAATGATGGAGTCTCTAGATACAAGCTGTGAGAAACATGTCTCATGGAATGACGGAGTCTCTAGAAACAAACTGTGAGAAACATGTCTCACGGAATGATGGAGTCTCTAGATACAAGCTGTGAGAAACATGTCTCACAGAATGACGGAGTCTCTAGTAACAAGCTGTGAGAAACATGTCTCACGGAATGATGGAGTCTCTAGAAACAAGTTGTGAGAAACATGTCTCACGGAATGACGGAGTCTCTAGAAACAAGCTGTGAGAAACATGTCTCACGGAATGACGGAGTCTCTAGTAACAAGCTGTGAGAAACATGTCTCACGGAATGACGGAGTCTCTAATAACAAGCTGTGAGAAACATGTCTCACGGAATGACGGAGTCTCTAGAAACCAGCTGTGAGAAACATGTCTCACGGAATGACGGAGTCTCTAGAAACAAGCTGTGAGAAACATGTCTCACGGAATGATGAAGTCTCTAGATACAAGCTGTGAGAAACATGTCTCACGGAATGATGGAGTCTCTAGAAACAAGCCGTGAGAATCATGTCTCACGGAATGATGGAGTCTCTAGATACAAGCTGTGAGAATCATGTCTCACGGAATTATGAAGTCTCTAGTAACAAGCTGTGAGAATCATGTCTCACGGAATTATGAAGTCTCTAATAACAAGCTGTGAGAAACATGTCTCACGGAATGACGGAGTCTCTAGAAACAAGCTGTGAGAATCATGTCTCACGGAATTATGAAGTCTCTAGATACAAGCTGTGAGAAACATGTCTCACGGAATGACGGAGTCTCTAGTAACAAGCTGTGAGAATCATGTCTCACGGAATGATGGAGTCTCTAGATACAAGCTGTGAGAATCATGCCTCACGGAATGACGGAGTCTCTAGTAACAAGCTGTGAGAATCATGTCTCACGGAATGATGGAGTCTCTAGAATCAAGCCGTGAGAATCATGTCTCACGGAATGATGGAGTCTCTAGATACAAGCTGTGAGAATCATGCCTCACGGAATGAGTGAATATTCTAGTGTTACAGTCTTTCTTAATTAATGGGCTGCCCCTGTAGCTTCATCTCTTAGCTACAAACTTAGTCTACACTTTACTAATAATGTAATGAACATGTTCTCCCAAACCAATTCAAGAGACTCAGACCTGCGCACACTGGTGACCTTCCGCCACAAATTCCCGCGTTGGTGCACGCCGTGTTTATAGTGCCAAGACTGGGCAGAACGTACTCCACCTTGTATCGCAGCTGTGCTATTTACGGTACTATCCGATAGATAAGGTTGAAGTGCATTAATGGCCCGTCTACAACCAACATACCCGCTTGTCGGACTCGCAACTGCGCAATCGCAAATGCACTCGTAATTACGCTTTTATTAAATTACAAAATAGACTGTCTACAATGAAAAGTCGTAAAACGTAATTTCAACCAATAGAAACAAACATCAATGATGACTATAAAAGTCAAATTCATATTAATGTTTTCAAATAAGAAATAAATATTTAATAAATATTTAAATGGTTAAATACACATGATTTTAATTGAAAATCCTGTATTTATTACTATACATTTCCATCGTTGTTGTCATAGACCAAATAACTTCATATTATTTGATTTTAGTAGTCCATCCATTTTTGTTTTTTATTGGCTGAACGCAACTACATAAACGCAAGAGATGGACAATGTTCATCTTCGGACAAGCTGGTCCGACAAGCGGGTGCGTTTAGTTGTAGACGGGCCTTAAGTCTCAAGAATATGCCACTACTTTAGAACAGTGAACGTGGGTAGACTTAATATAGCAATCTAAAAAATAACAGTTTTTGGCAGAGCATTAGGATAAATGATGAAATATCCGGCTGATTCTTAGCACACACAACCTGAAATAGACCTGGTGTAGACCCGATTAGAACGTTGAGATTAATACCTTGTCTAATAGCTGCAGTATTTGTGATCTCTTTGCGCGAAAATAGACCTTGGACACTTTTAAACGACAAGATGGAATTTAAGAGAACATTTCCCGGAGCCGTTGTGGACTTGTTTGGTCTGTTGTCCAGTGCAGCAGTGTTCAGTGACACACCCACGTCTGAGTGTGTTTCGACAGACACATCCAGTGGCACAGAGTAGCTCTCATACATCTGAGTGATCAGAGTGCAAAGTGTAGAAAACTGCTCATCGCTCATCCCAGGTTTCCTGGTCAGAGTGAAGGGCATTCTCTTTGTAGCTGCGCTCAAGTTGTTGGTGACAGCTCTGTAACAGGGAAACATCACTGCTGTTACAATCAACCTGATACCTGCTTGGGAAGTAAAGTTGGAGTGTTCATATCTTTATAAATTATAGTTGTAGATATTACACCAGTTTTCCTGCACGTGGCATTGTCTCACCCTCCTTGCAGCAGTGTGTTGATGCACCGCAAGTTGTCAGTCTTGTCCTGAGGCTTGTAGTACATATTAACCACAGGGATACCATCTCCATCAGCATCCACCATCTCCACCACCACACAATGATTCTCCACCATCTCTTTCAAGAGTCCAGCAGTCTCGTGAGTCATCTCCAACAACGACAGCTTCACCTGTACAGCCTACACAAAGACAACAGGTCTAGAGCAACAGTAACAAACCATGTTGAAAGATGAAGAAACCAGTTGAGATATTCCTGGTGTTCCGTGGCTCTAGATAACTCTAGATATCTCTAGATAGCTTTAGAGACCCCGGATACGTAAACAGGGTAAACATACATAGATAACATGTGAAATCAAAAGATATAGATCCATATAAATAAATTAGCTTTAATGTGGCAAGTTTAACAATGCATAGGTAAAATAAAATACTGGCACCCTTCAGTTTTCCCAGATTAGGCCAATTAAGAAGCCCTGCAATACATAGCTATAACTGGAGTAAACTAGTGCTCCCACACCAGAAATTCAGGTGGCGAGAAGCGCTGAAATTAATGCACAACAAACAAGTCCCTGCTTATGCTCGATTCGGGTAGCTTTCATTTAACAAACAAATGCAGCATCAGCTATGATACAATAACATCCACCTAAATAGGCTATACGATACAATAACAAGATAATTATTTACTTCTAAATAAAATACAATCAAATTAGTGAGACAAGACAGCTTCCCTTCCATAAGGGAAAAGGACAGCCCACGCTAGGGAAGCTAGCTAAAACCTTTTCATCCAACCTACAACGGTAACGAGAGTATGAGAGTTATTCCAGTTTGACAACAAGTGAAAGTTCCAATTCAGGGCTCTGGGCCTGAGCACACAACCAATTGGTCTCAGCCAGGCTCGAGGAGATCAAACCCACGAGGGCCGGCGATCTAAGCAAAGAGAGGTTAAAGACAACCCCAACCTGATTGTATCGAAAAATATATTTTAAAAAACGTGGGTCATGCAAGATGGGCAGAAAGACCCACAAGTTGAGCATCGCATCAAAGGTGACCAACAGTTATGGCGTAAGACACCCAAAATAACTTTTGTAAAGCCGACCAATAACTAATAAGGCTTACCATCAGGCCTGGAACAACCTAAACAGCCCCTTTCACGCCTGGAGGCCCTGCAGACTACAACATGGTCATGCAGGCTTTGGTGTGTGGCACACTTTTATCTAAGCTGCTGGTCTGATGGATCAAGCCTATGGTGGAAACTTCACCAATGGCAAGTAGAGAGTGCCATGAAAGCGTAAGCTAAACTACGTTACATAAAATAAACTCATAAGAGCTACAAATATCCTCCTGAATGATGAAACATTTCCTAAGAGCTACAAAATGACTATTGAGGCCACCTACTCCCTATCAGTTTTAAATTATAATGCTACGACGGGTTATTTCCGCTGGAACTATCGTCGTGACCACCGTTGTGCTGAGAAGAAGTCTTGAACGAAGACACGTGGAGCTGGTTGATGTAATACTGTGTTCTAGCCCAGCAAGATATGGTGTTATATAGCGGCTGAGTTAAGCGAACCATTAGGAGAGAAGGGGGAATGATGTTCCATCAAGTTCAAATCGGCACGTACACCACAAACAGAGAAAATCACGCTCTGACGCGCTACACTAGACCTCAGTCAGTCGAATAGATAGCTTGGAATGGTCTAGAGCCACGTCGCTGGCCGAGAGACAAGTAGAGCACCTCTGATGGAACCATTCTCGTTCAGTGAAGCCGTCGAGGCGAGGTATGTAACAAACACAAGTGCATATTTAGAAGCTCATATCCATTTTAGACCGAGACAGGTTATTCTTGGTAGTTTGATTTAGGTCATACAGGGCTTGACTGACTATCCCGCTACACTAGCACCGGTACAAACCATGCTGAAAGCTGTAGAAACCAGTCAAGATGTTCCTAGAACGGGTACAAACCACGCTGAAAGGTGTAGAAACCTAAGATTGATTGGAATGTATGGATATAATGTATAGTTGCATCACAATATAAATTAAATTACTGTAGTTAACTAATTTAAGTTTAATCCAGAGCTAATAGGGTATTGAGTAGTTTTTAAAACTTAAATATACATTTAATATAATTAGAGATGTCGGTGCATCGCCCTACCTCCTAGTGGTAGTGACACAGGCAACGATACACTGGCCAGGAAGGCATTCTCTACAGTAAGGATATTGGTTTGTAGGAACAGTACTCAGGGTAAGAATGAGAAACGGTTGTACTTGTGGTAAACTGTCTAAAATGTGCCAACACAGATTGTTACAGCATCCTTACTGTAAGCAGTGAATACTGTTATGGGTGCGGGTACAATCAAGGCTCAAGTAACCTGGTCTACTTTATTTAAAACTACTACAAGAAACTGTGAAAGATAGCCTCGGAACTACAAAGCTAGGATGGGCAGCTGAGGTTAAAACTGAAGAACCCATCGGTTGAAAACTGGCGAGAATATGGACTATTGGAACGTGGAATGTGAGAGAGTGTGTGGTAAAGATAATGGATTGTTATAGGAAATGATTGGAAGAAAAAGTGATATTGTGTGTGCATGTGAAACCAAGAGGAAAGATGTTTAGATGACGAGTGATGGTAGCCTGGCACTGTGGTCAGGGCTGGATGAATGGGTAAGGGCAAGTCAGGGAGTAGGTTTATTCCTAAACCCAGCAACTAAGCTTTTGTGAGAAGGTATGAGTTGGTGTCATCTAAACTCCTGGGTACGTATGAAAATAGGTGTTCGTTGAGTAATGTTAGTTATTGGTATACACTGGTGAGGTGGAAGACGAGAATAAGAGAGTGGAATTTTGGAATGAGCTCAGTGAAGTCTTAAATGCACGTGAACCGGGTGAAAGAATTATATTGTTAGAAATATGAATGGATGGGTGGGTACCCAAAGAGAGATCTCAGAGAGAGTGTTAAGTGATGACAGGGTAGATGAGAATGGTAAGGAATTAGTGAGTCTGTGCTTAGAGAAAGGTTTAATTGTGTCATTCACATGGTTTAAGCACAAACATATTCGCTTGAATACATGGAAAAGTGGAGATTCCAGAACGATGATTGATTTTGTGGCGTGTGATGAGAGACTGAGAAGTTTGGTAAAGAATACCAGGGCTGTGTCAGTAGTTGAACTAGGTAGGAATTCTGTGAGGAAGCAGTGAGAGTTAAAGTGTGAGAGCATGAATGGAACGTAGAAATAAAGGCTAATGATATGAAAGTCTTGGAACAGAATAAAAGAAGTTGTAGTCGAGTTCGCGAAAGATGTGTGTGGATATGTGGTGGTGGGAAACTTAAAACGAGAGGCCTGGGGGAATGAACAGATGAAAAAAGCTGTGAGAGGAAAGAAAGAAGCGTACAAACGAATGATTGCTGTGAAGAGTGAAGCAGAACATAAAAATTTTGCGGGACATATACAAAGAGAAAAAGATAGATTTAATTCAAAGAAAGTAGTAAAGGAGAGTAAGGCATAAATGAGATTAATAGAAGGAGAAAGAATGCATAATAATTTTGAAGGAAATAAGAAGATGTTCTGGAAGTGAGTAAAGAGAATGAAACAATGAATGCAAGGAAATAACTATGGAAATCAGAATAAACGTGGTGAACTAATCTGGTATAAAAACAGTATATAATAGCGATGGAGGGAGTATTTTGAGCAATTGTATGGAGAAAATATGGAGAACATTAAATAATGGCAAAGTTGCGGGTGTAGAATGTAGATGGGATTACAGGTGACATTCTTAATCATGTGAGCGCGTTATTACTTGCCAAATTGTGCGAGTTGTGTATTGGGATTGTGAACGTTCCTAATGACTGGAAGAATGCTCTCATTGTTACTTTGTATAAAGGAAATGTAAGAATTATAGGGCTTAAGTTTGTAGAATATTCCAGGAAAAGTTTTTGGAAGAGTTTTAATTGAGAGGATGTGTGAACAAACTGTGGGAAAGATTTGGAGTGTGCAATGTGGTTTCATGTCAGGTAGAGCTTGGAGGGACCAGATGTTTGCATTGCAACAAGTGAGTAACAATTATATGGCAGTAAGGAAGAAAGTGTATTGTGCACTCGTTGATCTGGAGAAAGCGTACGATCGGGTGAATAGGATTATGCTCTGGAATGTTCTTAGAGAGTATTGTGTGGATGCATGGTTAGTAAATACAATTATAGCAGTGCAGGATGGAAGTGAAGCGTGTGGTAGGGTGGATGGAGCATTCAGTGATTGGTTTGGCATTGAACAGGGTTTTAGACAAGGTTATGTTATGTCTCAATGGTTGTTTATAAGTGTACAAGGGATGCTTGTAAGGACGTGGTTGGTGTGTAAATGGACAATGTGAATGCTATATTGGTTTGGGTATATTGAGAGGATGAGTGTGGATCGAATGGCGAGGCAAATATATGAAGGTAGAGTGTGTGGAGCAAAAGGATGTGGTAGATTATGTAATATGTCTCTAAATGTTGTAAATAAATGTGTGAAAAAGAGAAATATTAAGAGTTTAAAGAATAAAAGAGCTTGTATAACTCGGTGAATGGATGTTGTTGAAGTGAATGGAGTATGCAAGGATAGGGAAGCGTGGAGAAAGTTAGTGAGGATGGATTGAGTACGGAGTTATTTTTAGAGTTATAGGCATAGTTTCTTGCCTACCCCGTAGTGAATGACGTGGTTAGGTATGTATTTAATATAATTGTCTGATGTGCAGCGACGTTTCCACTCATCAGCATAAATGTCGTATCGAGGCTACAAAACAAGAGAACAGGATATATCATAAAGTGTCAAAGAATAAGAGAATATGCAAGTCAACGTTAAGTTTAATTAACAACAAATACAAGCAATGTTTAAAACATTCCCAACCTCCAATCTAATTCTTGACAGTAGTTAATTTGCGACGCTCAAATAAGTGAAATAACCAAGACAATTCGCTCGGAGAACTACACCAGACGAGACTATGGCTATGTGAGCCAATCAACCCTTACATCGCTTAGACCATCAACCAGGGTCGGAAGAACTACACCAGACGAGACTCTGGCTATTGTGAGACAATCAACCCTTACATCGCTTAGACCATCAACCAGGGTCAGAAGTATTCAAAAACACTCCTTTCCTAAACTAGGTTTCGAGATTTTTTCTAAAACGAAAGATTAATAATCAACTAAACCTCAATCAGGCAGACATGGATAGCTAATAAACATGCCAACAAAGGAAGTTTGTTGTAACTAACTACCAACACACATGAACCAAAACAAACTTGTCGAGTTACAACAACAACAATGAACCATCCTAATGTAAGAAGTGAGTGATATGACCTGGCACAGTCACTAGTCTCGGACATCAGATATAAGGTCAGTAGTTAGGGAAAGCGGTCACTTTGGCTCCAGGGCCCAGACACTGTTACAAATCTGAACAGCCAGAATTAAAACTAAGCCTATAAGAAACAATAGTGAAAGGACCAGTGATGCCTGCGCTTGGGTGTGGTCTAACACGTGGCCCGTGCTGTTGCCCAAGTTGGGTCACTGAAGGAGGAGGCTAAGCGCCTACTCACTGAGGCTGAGGCCAAGAGAGAAGCTGCGAGGGTTGAGGCAGCTCAGATCCGGGAGGTGGGCAGCAGGAGGCAGTGAGGCTCAGCGAGGGAGCTTCACCACCGCAGGCCGTTTGGGGGTTGGTAGAAGCTCTTGGTGCGCGCCTAGGCTTACAAATGATGGTGGACCGAGTTCCTCATTTTAACAACCACATGGGGGAGAACCCCATAAACCACCTTAAGAAGTTGAGTAGTTTGTGGGACGGTCAGGAAGTTCCTTCGAGAGAGAAAAAGCGTCTCATTGCGGCATCGCTGGAAGGGGTGGCGTTGTGTTGGTGGTCCACGTTCGAGTCTTTGTTCCGACAGGAGTTCTGGTCACCCGAGATACAGGGGCTTACCTGAGCCACTTTACACGCCATGAAGTACCGTGAGGGCGGGAATAAAAGCATGGAGGCACATTTCCTCACTCTGCTAGATAGGAGCAGACACCTGGATGTGCCCATGACTGACTCGGAGCTGGTTAACGTGGCCCTGGGACAATTCCCACTACGAGTTCAGGAAGTGTTGGGAGCGGTAAGGTATGGAGGCGGGAGGATTCCGAAGGAATTAGACGACTGGATGGATGGCCAAGTACCATCAGGGGAGAAGTTACCTCAGGGGCAGTGATCCAACAGCAGGTCCAGCAGCCTGGGCAACTAAAGGGATCTCAGCCAGATGTTGTGCTCCACTCCCACAACAATGGGGTGGTCGGGGTTTCAGCCAATTCTCCCCATCGGGATTTCTACATGGGAGGCCACCGCCTACGTACCAGAGGGGACAAGCCAGCCCACAGCCTCGAGTATCTGTGACACAGGTGGGCTACCCTCCTGTACCAGTGTGGTATCCTTTCTGGGAGACAGCTCCAGGTTTCCCGCCTCACACGGGAGAGGGGAACCTCTACGGTCAAGTCACCAATGAAGGGGTGTACGTCACTAATGACGCTCATGATAGTGAGGAGTTTATGGGCCATGCACCTGGGGGCGGCTCCAATAACAAGCGGAAGAAGCGGAAGGGACAAGGAGGGGGAAGGCCTATTTCTCCGTACAACAAGTGGGGGAGAGAACGACAGATGGGCCTTGAAGCTAGAAGAGAAGAGGAAAAAAGGCGGAAGAAAACACCTCCGCGACAATATTCAAGTGATGATGGTGCTAGGGGAGAAGTGTCAAACTCCCCACCCCTTTCTTAGATTCCTCCAGTGAGGAGGGGGAGGGGGTGAGTGACGCAGTAGGAGGTGACTATTGTGTAAGGGCGAGCACCTACAATGTTTTTGGACGCGATTGTAGGAGTGACTTGTTGCAGGAAGGAGAGGAGGAGATCGGAATATTCTCGAAATATCTGGAAGTGAAATTGAAGGTTGGGGGCCAGATGGTGAGCTGTTTATTGGATTCCGGGGTGGAGGTGAGTTGTGTGTCCGAGGACTTTGCTAACGTGATCCTGGAACACAACCTCCACGTTATGAGTCTACCACTTCCTCGCCTGGTGATAGTCAGCGTGACGAGCAGGAAGAGCCCCGCCATCACCCGTCAACTCCAGCTGAGTGTGGAAGGTTTAAGTTCTGGGAAGAGCGTCAACTGTCTAGTGGTAAGGGTTCTGGTCAAGCCCGTGATACTGGGAGTAGACTTCTTGGAGGGTCATTCTATCACATTGGATTTTGGTAGGCAGTCTATTTGCGTTGGAGGCGGTCGTTTGGAGGCGGCTCTCCAGGGAAAACCGATCCACTGGGATGCGAATCCTGATAGGCTCACTATAGGTGCGCTCGTCGTCCAGTTAAAGATGGGGCAGAGCTTGGTAACGTCCCCGTTGGGTTGAGAGAAACTATTCCTTTTCACCGTGGGAGACCACTTCCTACCGATGTGGTACTAAAGAGTTTTGTAGGTGACATGATCACTCTGGACCATGAACGGCGGGAGATCATGTACAGCTTGCTCCAAGAGTGCAGGGAAGCTTTCTCAGATCGGCCAGGTTTGAACTTGACGTATCGGGCCAACATCCGCCTAAGTAACACGGAGGCGTGTTTCAGGCGCAGTTATCCCCTTCCCAAGGCCTACGAAAAAGAGATTGACGCCCACATGGGGGAGCTACTTAAACATGGTATTGTGAGTCACTGTTCCAGCCCTTACGCCAATCCGTTGGTTTGTGTTATTAAAAAGGACCGCTCTGTTCGCCTTTGTTTGGATGCTCAACAAGACTATTGTTAGGGATAGAGAGGCTCCAACGCTCATCAGTGATATGCTCCATGATTTTGAGGGGGCTAAATACCTGAGTACTAGTAATATGACCAAGGGTACTATCAGCTCGCGTTGGAAGAGGAAGCCCGTTTGTACACAGCGTTATTGTACAAAAACAGGCAGTTTTGTTTCAACGTGGTCCCTTTCAGCATTAGTAACGCCGTCGCCGAGTTTACCTGGTGTATAGATCTGGTTCTTGGTGAGAAATGTTGTGGTTTTGCTCAGGCCTTTGTCGACGACATTTTGGTGAACTCTTCAACGTTTGACGAACACATCGAGCACCTCAGGACCGTGTTCAAGAAGATAATTAGTGCCAACATGACCATCAAGTTGAGCATGTCTCTATTTTTTAGGCAGGAGGTACCACATCTTGACGCCAAACGGAACCAGACCAAACCCAGATAAAGTGAAGGTGATCACCGAGTATCCTACTCTGAGGAACAAAACCCAAATAAAGGCTTTCTTAGGAGTGGTCGGGTATTATCGGGGCTACACGAATCGTTTGGCCGAGGAGGCGCTGCCTTTGTTCCGGCTACTTAAGAAGGACGCTAAGTGGGAGTTTGGTGCTGTAGAAGAAGCGGCTTTTCGGGGAGTCAAGGCCTTATTTTTCGAGACACAGATGCTTCACCACCCGAAGCATAATCAAGATTATTATGTCACCACCGATGCTAGTGGGTACGCCTTGGAGTCATCATTCAACAAAAGGACGTGAACGGGGACTTGAAGGTGGTTGCGATGGACAGCCGCAAGTTAAACGTGGTGGAACGAAACTATTCGGTCACCGAAAGGGAATGCCTTGGCATTGTATGGAGCCTCACCAAGCTCCGTAGTTTATTGTTGGGGAATAAAATTGTGGTGTTGTCCGACCATCCGGCCCTTTCGTTTATGAGGACATGCCGTCTTAAGAGCGGTCGCCTCACCCGATGGATCTTAGCCCTGCAGGAATTTGAACTGGAGAGCGCCTACATCCCGGGAAAGGAGAATTCCCAGAGCGACGCGTTGAGTCACCTAACCCATGAAGTAGGAGAGGAATCCGAGGGGGTTAGCTTGGCACCTAGGGACGAACTTTTGGTTTTGTCGGCAGTTCTAGAGGGTGAACCGGGGGCGGAGGAAGCTTTGTTCGATTTGGAGGGGTTACAATCCTCTGATACCAAGTGTACTCGGATTAGGAAGGTGTTGGATGATGCCGCACGTCCGGGGTTTGAAGCCGACGCCATTCAGAAGAGATTAATAGAGAGTTACGCGATTAAGGATAATATTTTGTACCGGCGTAGTATTTCTGAGAACCCTCTAGAGTTCCAAAATAAGGTGTTTATGCCGGATGTTCTAAGGAAACCTCTCATAAAACACGCACATCTGATTAAAGGGCATTGTGGTTGTAGAAAATGTGACCTCTACATCAAGAGGTTCGTGTACTGGCCTGGTCTAGCGGCGACAGTCCGTGCCGAACTTAGTAAGTGTGGACTGTGCCAACGGGCCAAGTTTAGTACGCGGAACCACACAGACACATGGGTACCAATAATAACTGATGCGCCAGGCGTCTTAGTGGCCGTGGATTTGATTGGTCCTTTACCGCGCTCCAAGGGCAACGTCACCTATGTCTTTGTGATGCTAGATACGTTCAGCAAACTGTGTAGACTCTACCTGGTGAGACGGGCTACCGCCAAGACTTGTGTTGCTAAGGTGGAGCGATATGTGGAACAAGTGGGAAGACCGAGAACAATATTGAGTGACCACGGGCCTCAGTTCACGAGCGGCCGTTGGCAGAGAGCTTTGACCAGCATGGGGATTAGGCACCCGGCTTCAAACCCTAGCGAGCGTGTAATGAAAGAACTGGGGAGATTTCTCCGGATGTACTGCTATTTTCAGCCCACGAAGTGTTTGAGGAAACATCCAACTCTACCATACATGCGACTTTGGGTCTGTCTCCCCATGAAGTTCATTTTGGTGAGGTCTCACAAGACTCTTTAATCCGGTTATTGAAGAAACCTGAAGGAGAGACTCCACCGACCAGGGAAGAGGTCAAGGAACGTTTGATAGAGATACCGCGGGGACTGTTAGAGGGTGCCGCGGTAAGGCGGGGGACAGGGCTTAATCCATCTGCTTAGCCTTACGAGGTTGGAGACCAGGTATTGCTCAAGGAAGCACCAGTGTCCGATTTTTGGTCACGGGAGACCAAAAAGTTGTTCTTGCCTTATTCCGGCCCTTTTGAGATAATTGGAATTAGAAGGAGCAATGCCTGTGTATTGTTCGACCCAGGAACCCAGCAGGCGCGGGGTGTATTCAACTCAGAGTTGCTCAAGCCGTGGAAACCGAACGTGTGAGCGACATTTTAAGTAACTGTTTTCTTTCTTTATAATATTTTATTTGTTTGTTTTGTATATATAGTTTGGTGTGGTATGCTAAACCCGCGTTTATCCCACAGAATTCGTGTCAACCAAAAACCGAACCAGATAGAGTAGGTTGCGCTTAGCGGCATTGAGGTGGCACGTTCTCTATAATGGGTTGGTTTTTTATTGTGTAACGTATATGTAGTTTGGTTTTAGAGGAAGAATATGCGAGGATAGTAGGTGGACGCTACAACATGCATCTCCGGCCTAATTAAAACAGTTTCAGTGCGTCGAGGTCGAACCAAAACTGTTTGGGGCATTTGAAAGGACTAGTGATGCCTGCACTCGGGTGTGGTCTAACACGTGGCCGCCAGGATTGAGTCAGGGCCCGTGCTGTTGGTATCACATTCAGTCGAGAGATGGCATGAGAAGGTTGTCTCGCTCCATAAGATTTTGAGGCTTACCACAAGCTTAAAATGAACCTGGAATGATTACCGTATGTAATGAAGTGTTTCGTTTATATTATGTGCTAATAAAATTCATGTCCTTGGGGACAAGTGAACCTGGGCCCGAAACCAATTGTTTGAGTGCCTCATTTGGTCCAGTTGGTCCAGGAATTGTGTGATCTTTTCTTTGAACATGGCCGCGTCTCTGGTGTAAGTAACGATTCATACCTTGAATTGACTGTGCATTCTTTTTATCAGCATATGCTGTTAGCTAACATACTAACAAAGAACAAGTACATTTCTTGGCAGTACTAGAATCACTGTGAATATTAAATTCCTTTTGCTTTAAACACGTAGTAAAGTTGTTTATATAATGTAAATTCAGCCTATGGTACTCTTGTGTTGTTACCTAGGACTGGCTATTGAGTATAAATAAGACTATTTTATTGGAGTGTGAAAAACATTGATAGTGAGAATAAATAACTTTAGAATTATTTAAGGCAAAATAATTCTTTTTTTTTTCTAGGAAAATACATAATTTATCATCTTAAGAAAAGTGTTTGTGACATGTTGTAATTGTAAACTCTTTTGTTGTGGTGTGAAATAATAGGTTTTTTTTTCTTATCAATTATACCGGTCAGTGGCGAGTTCGGGTAACCCAGAGGCCCGAGGCTAAGTCTGGGGTGTTTTACACTGGCGCCAGCCGGGCAGGCATAAATAGTGTGTAGAAACAGGGATGTGGACTGTTTGCGGGAGAAAGAACCCTTACAATAGAGTACATTACTACAGATGAGTGAAGCTCAGAAAAGCTCTCCAACAGCTCCTGATTGGGGCTTGAAACGAGTACTAAGTTATACGTGGGCCACGCCAGAAGGGCTGAGGCATATCCACAAGTTGCACACCCCAACTAGTGTATTAACAAATATTAATACCAAATATACTACTCCTAATTACCTAATTAGGACAGGCTTGGGAGTGGGACTCACTCCAGTTAAACTACAGGCCATATGGGCCGTGTAGGGAACTTACTCCGTGGAGCGACAATGATCCAACTTGTCGTGGGCTTAACCTAACCGAGACATCTTGTATTCCTCTAACTTTGTGATGTAATATCTCATAGACGTGTACGAGGCCTACTACCACCCTAACAAACATACATTCACCACTCTCTGTTGAACATCGGTCGATACATAGCTACGAGACCGACCGAACCATCCTGGCCAGGGCTGTGAACTGGTGAGCAAGGAGGGGTAGTCTTCCAGCATGTTCTACAAAGGCGTAGAAGGAATACGGGCCACGGAGAATGTTGTAGAGCTGGGCTGGCGTCACTTGCGCTCAGTATACGGGCTTGAAACCCAAGCCTTTCTCCAGCAGTTGAGTGTCATATACGAAGTTGAAAAAGGCCAGTGTTATACTCCAAACACGGTCCAATGGAGTGGTGTATAACACATCATGTTCAAACAGGTCTAATGGAGTGGTGTATAACACAATCATGTTCAAACAGGTCTAATGGAGTGGTGTATAACACAATCATGTTCAAACAGGTCAAATGGAATGGTGTATAACACAATCATGTTCAAACATGTGTTTTTGTATGTGTCAATGTTTCATCTCAACTATTTTTAACACAGGTAAGTGTGGTGGCCAGACAACTATCTCAACTATATATTTATATTTCATATTTAAATACAAACCATTCCATAGAGCGACATTTTGAAGAGATGCATACAAGTAATGTTGATAGTAAGCACAACATGACTATTGGGGGTCTGTGAATCGAGTCTATTTTGAGCGGGCTTTTCATCAGTATCAAGTTGAGCTTGGATCGAACAAAAATATAATTTAAAATAAAATAAAATATGTTTTAAACTTATATTTTAATATTGATTAAATTGAAAAATGACACCTGGACGCGGGAATCAAACCCGGGACCTTTGGCTTAATTAGTTTGGCTGGGTTTTGATTCCAAAGTCCAGGTATCATTTTTCAATTTAATTGATATGATATCGAGATGCAGATAAAGCCATAATTAACAAATATAATATCTTAAATATTTAATCCGTCATTTTTTAAATAGTTTAAAAAAATCAACCCATTATTATAGAATTAATTTTTAAACATACTCTAATATTACCAGAAACATTAATTGATTCACTATTCCTAATCATTTGATAAAATAGGTTTGGCTTTACAGATTTAGAATTGTTAATACGTAAACATCCCCTCCCCCTTTGCCCGTGTGGAGCACAGCTGTTCGCTTGGTTCTGCCAGAGAGAGAGAAATTAGAGCAGTCATGATTATTAAGATCTACGTACATAGACCACTTATCCAATAAGCTGAACTTGATGCTGTCTTGCACTAAGTCCGTAATAATTGCATTTTCCACACCTATATATTAAATAAACAATATGACGTGATAAGGTTGGTGTACCTGTGAAGGAATGCTCCTTAGTTCGGGAGACAGGTGTTCCAACACCACCAGTTGCATTGGATGCACGATGACGTGTTTACCGTGGTCTATACACTGCACTTCCACCTTCGACTGTAAATAACACTCAATGTTATACACAACTTGCACTAAAACGTTACACGTGACGATCTATCGCTAGTAACTAGCAATAGTTTGGATTCAAATACAGGACCAAGAGCTTGTTTTATATTACACACAATATACCCACTTAAAATACATTTGTGAGATCAACCATATTGAAAAGTGCAAGTGATGTCAAACTAATTCAAAATTTCGCAGATTTACAATATTGAAAAATATTGATTATTAACTCTTTAAGTAAAACCTATTTTCCCTTTTTGAGGTAAATTTTGTGATATATGGAGGAGGATATAGGAATGAGGAATAGATACAAACACAATATGGCTATTACAATGAGCACACTTTAAACTGCCACCACTTGATAAGAGATAATGGCCTCTTCTTGAAGATAATATATAGGCCCAATCATATGTTTCATCATATCATAACTCATCAGGAAGAAGCGAAACTAGCAACGCAACTTCTGAAAAGAGAAAACAAACAAAGGGAGGAAGATGAAGTTGGTGATCAATGATAGGACCTTTAGACAAGAACGATTCCTTAAAGATCCATATTAAGTTCTATTTAAACTTATTGCACAACATTAGTGTGAAAGTTGGAACTCATGTTGCCACAACACAACAGTGTGAAAGTTGGAACTCATGTTGCCACAACGCAACAGTGTGAAAGTTGGAACTCATGTTGCCACAACGCTGGGGGAAATAATACACTTGTAGGTGTTTACATTCTTAGTCCACTTGATTAGCGCTGTAAAGAGAAATTATACAGTAATTCATTAAAATAAAGAATATATAAAATAACGAATGTAGATTTAATGAAGAAAAGCCCAACTAGGTAATAATCCAATGCACAAAAGTGACATCTTTCTTTCTTGTTCCTTGTATCCCTATATTCCTTATTAACAATCTCCTTGGTTATAAAAACAGTGATTCATAAGAAACTATTATTGGAAGCTTTTGATGAACCTATCCTATAATTAATAAATGAAATAAGACACATTTCTAGGATGCCCATGAATATCAACAATTAGTGTTGCTGTAACGTGTTACATGTAACAAGTACACTCAAATGGAGTAACACTTACCCTCTGCCCTATTGGACTCGAAATCTGGTGACCATGAGTATTGACCTCTCTCCAACACACAGTTCCATAGACTAAACGTAGCCTTCTTTCGACAGCCGGCTCGAGAAGAAAGCCACGTTCAAGAAAAAAATAACTGAAGGTGACTCGGCGCACTTAGTTGCCATTTCCTCCGCCTGGGCTATTCTCGAAGATTCTTCTAGTTTTATGGTCGACCGGCAGAGTACCCGTTCCTTCCCTCCTTCACCCCTTTCCCATCCTTTCACCCTCCTTTCCTCCCCACTCTCCTTTCTTGTGGACATGACTGCCCGTTTGCTTGATATATATTGGGATGTTTTGCTAGAATTGTCACTGAATGCACCGTTGACTTGGAAAAGGTGAAAGCAGTATATTAAATTAAGGGTTTATTAAAGTCGTCAAAATTCTCTTTTGAATAATGGGAGGACTGTTTTGGACTTGCGAATTTAAATATGTTACTATGGGAAGAGTTTGTATACTATATTTGGGGATATGCTGTAATCAGATATTAATATTAACTTAACCCAATGGGGAACCTTGCTAATTGTTCTCATCAGAACTTGATCTCTATTTTTGCTCCAGGTGTCTGACCTTTTGGTTTAATACTAACCATCGTTCTGGTAAATTTCATTTGTTTTTGTTTTTTTGTTTTTTTTTTGGGGGGGGGATGACAGATATGTTTTCTCTTTGAACAGAGGCCAGCGTGCATCGCCCCATATGTAATTATATGGGAAATTAACTCCCACTAAGTGGATGGTTCTTTCTGAGATTGACAGGACACTTGCACTTATCACTGTTCCATTTTCTTAATGTCATACGTCAATCATGGCAGTTATAAGATATTATGTTTGAGTTATGCCCTGGAGTGGCGGGCTAGTTGTATTAAAATATTCGCCTTGGGAAGTTCCAGTAAAGATAGATATTTACATTGGTTGTTTCGTGGAGTCTTTGCTGGATATTCATACCGTAGGCCCGACTAAGTTTATATGTTGCCAGAATATACCATTTTGATAGTAATGTTTTACTTAGATATTTTATAATATTTATCTATGGTGGGAGTTTCTGTATCTGAACTCTCGGACTTACGTGGGCTGACCGTAGTAAAGGCAGGGTGATTTGCCATTGTTATACTTTCAAATTCTAATTTTTCTAGTCAATTTCACCTTTAGTGAACTTCTATGTCAAATCATGAAAATGTTTCTAATTCAAACATTATGGTCAAAATCATCCTTCATGAATAGCTATGGGTAATAATAATATTTGCGATATGGGCAACCTATTCTGGCGATGTGCTATGATACATATTGATACCTTTTTACATCAGACCATATTTGATTATTTTGGTAATCGATCATTGTACTTTTTCTATATTTTAATCAAATAAAATACTGTTATTCTCTTGTAACCCTCCTGTCTGTTATTTCTGTAACTTACAGGTGGCTAGTGTTAGTGTACTCACCTGAGAGCTCCTGTTGGCCCTGGCTCTAAGCCAGGAGGAGCCCTCCGACTCAGAGACCAGATACATCTTGCTCTGGTCCACGGGGAAACTGGGTCGCACGATGTTCGGCCGTTCATTGTCTGTGTTCATAAGATAGTTGAACATGATGTTCATGTAATGGATGTATTTCTTGTGTTCCATAGTCAGGTAGAGTGTACCCTCTCTGGGACACACATAGGACACACACGCTGTCTGCCGAACACCAACCTGAAACAATCAGTAGTACACTCCTTCCATTCAATGCGACTCGTGGAGAAACATTGTTGGATATGGAATAGTTTGCTCTTTCTATCACATGGATCGATTCCCCAACATTGCTCAGTTTCGTCCCCGGAGTGTGCATATGTGGACATGTGTTACCTCACATCAGAAGGAACAGCACAGTATTCAGAGCCCGACATTTACCCCATTGTTAAAAATGAATGGTTTCAGATATTTGATATAAATATAGCGTTAATATTATTGCTTTAAAAAAGGGTCCTACTATTTTATTTTTTAATGATAAGAAAGTTGGGATTTGTTTTACTTGCGATGATAACAATACAGATAGTTTATTTTTTAATTTGGCCCGTCAATATTTTCAATGTTCAACGTTGACCAAACAAGCTCGTTATGAGCTCGAGGAAATACGACAAATGAAGGTAGCAGGTTCTAGATCCGAGACTGTGGGTACCCAAGTTGGCAATTTGAGATAACTTAACTCGCTGGAGGAGTTGACAGGAGAGATGGTTAGGAACACAGTTCACACATGGAGGAATGGACAGGAGAGATGGTTAGGAACAAAGTTCACACTGGACAGAGAGGAAACACAGTTCACACAGTGGAGGAATGGACTGGAGAGATGGTTAGGAACACAGTTCACACAGTGGAGGAATGGACAGGAGAGATGGTTATGAACACAGTTCACACTGGACAAGAGGAACACAGTTCACACTGGATAGAATGTTTGTTTGTAACCTGAACTTACTTGCAGTGTCGGAAACCGCGCGGTCTCACTAATATTCTTGGCCATGTTGATGTTGATGTTGATAGTTTCCTTGTTGCTGGTGTCGTACAACATAACATTGGCACATGGAGTTCTCGACAAAACAACCGCCACAAACTCCTTGTTGTTAATTCTGGCAGAAACCTGCTCCTTCAGATTGATGTCCTCCGAGAATCCTTCCAGACCTGCCAGCCTGCACAAAACAGCCTCAAAACAAGACAAACACTCAATCAGAGCTCAGGTACCAAACTCGGATAGGAGAGGAGTATCTGAGTCCTTAAGGATATCCCATATCCGTGGACTCAACTATATGAGATTCATCTTATTGTAGGTAATCTAGGTGTTCGAATAAATTAAACATCTAACGTTGTAATGTTATCAAATGCACGGCAAATACAACCGACAGCAAAACATTCAGTTGTATAATTAACTTTAGAATATTATGTTGTGAATCAAAATCAAATTTGAGTAAAGACTTGTGATGTAATATTTGTTCCTCCTTTTTAATCAGTTTACAATTTAATACTGTAATATCATAGCCTACTACACATCGAATTGTGAGATGTTGGGGGCGGGAGGGGGGCTCACTTGGATCCCCCCCCCAAACCCCTTGGGCGAACATGGAAGATCAATAAATTAATAATGACAATCCAGTATCAACAGATTGTTTCACCTGGGGTGGTAGAGATGCGAATATTGGTTTCAGCTCCCAGATCATGTTCAAATTGTCCTCCACCTCCCCTCCCCTGTCAATCAGCTGTAAGATCCCTCGCAGGGGGCCGGTCACCTTCTTCAGACACACTCGATGCCATTCGCTGTTCATCTGCGCTGCATAGAAGTGCCCTTCTTGGGGCGAGCGCATCGGCAGCACTTTGCTGCGAGTGTAGAAGTTATCCATCATGATGCGGAGCTCAACCAACTTGTCCTGGAACCATCAGGGCTATCATCTATAGAAACTCACAGAGATGGGGGCTATCATCATGGTAAACTCACAGAGATGTGGGGCTATCATCATGGTAAACTCACAGAGATGTGGGGCTATCATCATGGTAAACTCACAGAGATGTGGGGCTATCATCATAGTAAACTCACAGAGATGTGGAGCTATCATCATGGTAAACTCACAGAGATGTGGGGCTATCATCATGGTAAACTCACAGAGATGTGGGGCTATCATCATAGTAAACTCACAGAGATGTGGGGCTATCATCATGGTAAACTCACAGAGATGTGGGGCTATCATCATGGTAAACTCACAGAGATGTGGGGCTATCATCATGGTAAACTCACAGAGATGTGGGGCTATCATCATAGTAAGCTCACAGAGATGTGGGGCTATCATCATAGTAAACTCACAGAGATGTGGAGCTATCATCATGGTAAACTTACAGCGATGTGGGTCTATCATCATAGTAAATCACAGAGATGTGGGGCTATCATCATAGTAAACTCATAAAGATGTGGGGCTATAATCATAGTAAACTCACAGAGATGTGGGGCTATCATCATGGTAAACTCACAGAGATGTGGGGCTATCATCATAGTAAACTCACAGAGATGTGGGGATATCATCATAGTAAACTCACAGAGATGTGGGGCTATCATCATAGTAAACTCACAGAGATGTGGGGCTATCATCATGGTAAACTCACAGAGATAAGGGGCTTCATCATGGTAAACTCACAGAAATGTGGGGCTATCATCATAGTAAACTCACAGAGATGTGGGGATATCATCATGGTAAACTCACAGAGATGTGGGGCTATCATCATGGTAAACTCACAGAGATGTGGTGCTATCATCATGGTAAACTCACAGAGATGTGGGGCAATCATCATAGTAAACTCACAGAGATGTGGGGCTATCATCATAGTAAACTCACAGAGAGGTGGGGCTATCATCATAGTAAGCTCACAGAGATGTGGGGCTATCATCATAGTAAACTCACAAAGATGTGGGGTTATATCATAGTAAACTCACAGAGATGTGGGGCTATCATCATAGTAAGCTCACAGAGATGTGGGGCTATCATCATGGTAAACTCACAGAGATGTGGGGATATCATCATAGTAAACTCACAGAGATGTGGGGCTATCATAATGTAAGCTCACAGAGATGTGGGGCTATCATCATAGTAAACTCACAGAGATGTGGAGCTATCATCATGGTAACTTACAGAGATGTGGGGCTATCATCATAGTAAACTCACAGAGATGTGGGGCTATCATCATGGTAAACTACAGAGATGTGGGGCTATCATCATAGTAAACTCACAGAGATGTGGGGTATCATCATGGTAAACTCACAGAGATGTGGGGTATCATATAGTAAACTCACAGAGATGTGGGGCTATCATCATAGTAAACTCACAGAGATGTGGAGCTATCATCATAGTAACTCACAGAGATGTGGAGCTATCATCATAGTAAACTCACAGAGATGTGGGGATATCATCATAGTAAACTCACAGAGATTGGAGCTATCATCATAGTAAACTCACAGAGATGTGGGGCTATCATCATAGTAAACTCACAGAGATGTGGAGCTATCATCATGGTAAACTACAGAGATGTGGGGCTATCATCATAGTAAACTCACAGAGATGTGGGGCTATAATCATAGTAAACTCACAGAGATGTGGGGCTATCATCATGGTAAACTCACAGAGATGTGGGGCTATCATCATGGTAAACTCACAGAGATGTGGGGTATCATCATAGTAAACTCACAGAGATGTGGGGCTATCATCATAGTAAACTCACAGAGATGTGGGGCTATCATCATAGTAAACTCACAGAGATGTGGGGCTATCATCATGGTAAACTCACAGAGATGTGGAGCTATCATCATAGTAAACTCACAGAGATGTGGGGCTATCATCATAGTAAACTCACAGAGATGTGGGGCTATCATCATAGTAAACTCACAGAGATGTGGAGCTATCATCATAGTAAACTCACAGAGATGTGGGCTATCATCATAGTAAACTCACAGAGATGTGGGGCTATCATCATAGTAAACTCACAGAGATGTTGGGGCTATCATCATAGTAAACTCACAGAGATGTGGGGTATCATCATGGTAAACTCACAGAGATGTGGGCTATCATCATAGTAAACTCACAGAGATGTGGGGCTATCATCATAGTAAACTCACAGAGATGTGGGGCTATCATCATAGTAAACTCACAGAGATGTGGGGCTATCATCATAGTAAACTCACAGAGATGTGGGCTATCATCATAGTAAACTCACAGAGATGTGGGGCTATCATCATAGTAAACTCACAGAGATGTGGGCTATCATCATAGTAAACTCACAGAGATGTGGGGCTATCATCATAGTAAACTCACAGAGATGTGGGCTATCATCATGGTAAACTCACAGAGATGTGGGGCTATCATCATAGTAAACTCACAGAGATGTGGGGCTATCATCATAGTAAACTCACAGAGATGTGGGGCTATCATCATAGTAAACTCACAGAGATGTGGGGCTATCATCATAGTAAACTCACAGAGATGTGGGGCTATCATCATAGTAAACTCACAGAGATGTGGGGCTATCATCATAGTAAACTCACAGAGATGTGGGCTATCATCATAGTAAACTCACAGAGATGTGGGGCTATCATCATAGTAAACTCACAGAGATGTGGGGTATCATCATAGTAAACTCACAGAGATGTGGGGCTATCATCATAGTAAACTCACAGAGATGTGGGCTATCATCATAGTAAACTCACAGAGATGTGGAGCTATCATCATAGTAAACTCACAAGATGTGGAGCTATCATCATAGTAAAACTCACAGAGAGTGTGGGCTATCATCATAGTAAACTCACAGAGATGTGGGGCTATCATCATAGTAAACTCACAGAGATGTGGGCTATCATCATAGTAAACTCACAGAGATGTGGGGCTATCATCATAGTAAACTCACAGAGATGTGGGGCTATCATCATAGTAAACTCACAGAGATGTGGGGCTATCATCATAGTAAAACATCACAGAGATAGTGTGGGCTATCATCATAGTAAACTCACAGAGAATGTGGGGCTATTATCATAGTAAACTCACAGAGATGTGGGGCTATCATCATAGTAAACTCACAGAGATGTGGGCTATCATCATAGTAAACTCACAGAGATGTGGGGCTATCATCATAGTAAACTCACAGAGATGTGGGGCTATCATCATAGTAAACTCACAGAGATGTGGGGCTATCATCATAGTAAACTCACAGAGATGTGGGCTATCATCATAGTAAACTCACAGAGATGTGGGGCTATCATCATAGTAAACTCACAGAGATGTGGGGCTATCATCATAGTAAACTCACAGAGATGTGGGGCTATCATCATAGTAAACTCACAGAGATGTGGGGCTATCATCATAGTAAACTCACAGAGATGGGGCTTCATCATGTAAACTCACAGAGATGTGGGGCTATCATCATAGTAAACTCACAGAGATGTGGGGCTATCATCATAGTAAACTCACAGAGATGTGGGGCTATCATCATAGTAAACTCACAGAGATGTGGGGCTATCATCATAGTAAACTCACAGAGATGTGGAGCTATCATCATAGTAAACTCACAGAGATGTGGGGCTATCATCATAGTAAACTCACAGAGATGTGGGGCTATCATCATAGTAAACTCACAGAGATGTGGAGCTATCATCATAGTAAACTCACAGAGATGTGGAGCTATCATCATAGTAAACTCACAGAGATGTGGGGCTATCATCATAGTAAACTCACAGAGAGTGGGGTATCATCATAGTAACTCACAGAGATGTGGGGCTATCATCATAGTAAACTCACAGAGATGTGGGGTATCATCATAGTAAACTCACAGAGATGTGGGGCTATCATCATAGTAAACTCACAGAGATGGGGGCTATCATCATAGTAAACTCACAGAGATGTGGAGCTTCATCATAGTAACTCACAGAATGTGGGGCTATCATCATAGTAAACCAGAGTGTGGGATATCATCATGTAAACTCACAGAGATGTGGGCTATCATCATAGTAAACTCACGAGATGTGGGGCTATCATCATAGTAAACTACAAGATGTGGGCTATCATCATAGTAAACTCACAGAGATGTGGGCTATCATCATAGTAAACTCACAGAGATGTGGAGCTATCATCATAGTAAACTCACAGAGATGTGGGCTATCATCATGTAAACTACAAGTGGACTACATCAAGAATAGATGGGGCTATCATCATAGTAAACTCACAAGATGTGGAGCTATCATCATGGTAAACTACAGAGATGTGGGGCTATCATCATATTAAACTCACAGAGATGTGGGCTATCATCATAGTAAACTACAGAGATGTGGGGCTATCATCATATAAACTCACAGAGATGTGGGCTATCATCATAGTAAACTCACAGAGATGTGGGGCTATCATCATAGTAAATCACAAGAGTGTGGGGCTATCATCATAGTACTCACAGAGAGTGGCATTATAGTAATCACGAGATGGGGCATACAAGAACCACAGAGATTGGCTATCTATAACTCACAGAGATGGGCTTCTCATAACTCCAGAGATGTGGCTATATATAGTAAACTAGGATGGCTACAGTAACTCAAGAGTGGGTATCATAGTAATCACAAGATGGGTATCCTAAACTCCAAGAGGGTATCTCTAGTAAACCACAAATGGGCTATATCAGAACTCAGATGCGGGATCTAAGTAACTCACAGAGATGGGTATCAGTAACAGAGATTGTATACATATAAACTCACAGATGTGGCTTATCTAGTAACCACAGAATGTGGATTACATAGTAACACAGAGATGGGCTATCATAAGTAACTCACAATTGGCTATCATCATAGAATAAGAGTGGTATATTAACTCAGGTGTGGGCTATATATGTAAACTCACAAATTGGTATACATAGTAAACACAGAGATGGGCTATCTATAGTAACACAGAGATGTGGCTTATCATAGAAATCACAAGATGTGGGCTACATCATATAACTCACAGAGTGTGGCTATCATAGTAAACTCACAGATGGGCATCACTAGAACTCACGGATGTGGTATCATCATAGTAAATTCACAGAGAGTGGGGCTATATCTAGTAACTCACAGAGTGTGGGATCATCATATAAATACAAGATGTGGGATTAAATCACAGAAGGGGCTATCATTAAACACAGATGTGGCTATCATCATAGTAAACACAGAGAGTGAGCTTTCGAAACTCACAAAGTGGCTTCACATAGAATCACAGATGTGGTCCATGTAATCCGATGGGTATCATCATAAAATCACAGAGTGTGGCTTCATCAGTAACAAGATGGGCTATCTCATAGAACTCACAGAATGTGGATCTGTAACTCACAGAATGTGGGCTATCATCATAGTAAACTCACAGAGATGTGGGGCTATCATCATAGTAAACTCACAGAGATGTGGAGCTATCATCATAGTAAACTCACAGAGATGTGGGCTATCATCATAGTAAACTCACAGAGATGTGGAGCTATCATCATGTAAACTACAGAGATGTGGGCTATCATCATATAAACTCACAGAGATGTGGGCTTCATCATAGTAAACTCACAGAGATGTGGGCTATCATCATAGTAAACTCACAGAGATGTGGGCTATCATCATAGTAAACTACAGGATGTGGGGCTATCATCATATAAACTCACGAGATGTGGGGCTATCATCATAGTAAACTACAGAGATGTGGGGCTACATCATAGTAAACTCACGAGATGTGGGGCTATCATCATAGTAAACTCACAGAGATGGGGGCTATCATCATGTAAACTCAAGAGATGTGGGGCTATCATCATAGTAAACTCACAGAGATGTGGGGCTATCATCATAGTAAACTCACAGAGATGTGGGCTATCATCATAGTAAACCACAGATGCGGTTCATCAAGTAAACTCACAGAGATGTGGGGTATCATCATAGTAAACTCACAGAGATGTGGGGCTATCATCATAGTAAATCACAGAGATGTGGGCTATCATCATAGTAAACTCACAGAGATGGGGGTATCTCATAGTAAATCACAGAGATGTGGGGCTATCACATGTAAAACTCACAGAGATGTGGGGATCATCTATAATCACAGAGTTGACTATCATCATATAACTCACAGAGTGTGGGGCTATCATCATAGTAAACTCACAAGATGTGGGTATCATCATAGTAAACTACAGAGATGTGGGCTATCATCATAGTAAACTCACAGAGATGTGGGCTTATCTCATAGTAAACTCACAGAGATGTGGGGCTATCATCATAGTAAACTCACAGAGATGTGGGCTATCATCATAGTAAACTCACAGAGATGTGGGCTATCATCATAGTAAACTCACAGAGATGTGGGGCTATCATCATAGTAAACTCACAGAGATGTGGGGTATCATCATAGTAAACTCACAGAGATGTGGGGCTATCATCATAGTAAACTCACAGAGATGTGGGCTATCATCATAGTAAAACTCACAGAGATGTGGAGTATCATCATAGTAAACTCACAGAGATGTGGGCTATCATCATAGTAAACTCACAGAGATGTGGGCTATCATCATAGTAAACTCACAGAGATGTGGGCTATCATCATAGTAAACTCACAGAGATGTGGAGCTATCATCATAGTAAACTCACAGAGATGTGGGGCTATCATCATAGTAAACTCACAGAGATGTGGGCTATCATCATAGTAAACTACAGAGATGTGGAGCTATCATCATAGTAAACTCACAGAGATGTGGGGCTATCATCATAGTAAACTCACAGAGATGTGGGGCTATCATCATAGTAAACTCACAGAGATGTGGGGCTATCATCATAGTAAACTCACAGAGATGTGGGCTATCATCATAGTAAACTCACAGAGATGTGGGGCTATCATCATAGTAAACTCACAGAGATGTGGGGATATCATCATGTAAACTCACAGAGATGTGGGCTATCATCATAGTTTAACTCACAGAATGCGGGGCTATCATCATAGTAAACTCACAGAGATGTGGAGGTATCATCATAGCTAAACCAACAGAGATGTGGAGCTATCATCATAGTAAACTCACAGAAATGTGGGTATCATCATAGTAAACTCACAGAGATGTGGGGCTATCATGAAGTAAACTTCACAGAGATTTTGGGCTATCATCATAGTAAACTCACAGAGATGTGGGAATATCATCATAGTAAACTCACAGAGATGTGGAGCTATCATCATGGTAAAACTTACAAGATGTGGGGCTATCATCATATTAAACTCACAGAGATGTGGGGCTATCATCATAGTAAACTCACAGAGATGTGGAGCTTCATCATAGTAAACTCACAGAGATGTGGGCTATCATCATAGTAAACTACACAGAGATGTGGGGCTATCATCATAGTAAACTCACAGAGATGTGGGAGCTATCATCATATAAACTCACAGAGATGTGGGGCTTCATCATAGTAAACTCACAGAGATGTGGGGCTATCATCATAGTAAACTCACAGAGATGTGGGGCTATCATCATAGTAAACTCACAGAGATGTGGGGCTTATCATCATAGTAAACTCACAGAGATGTGGGGCTATCATCATAGTAAACTCACAGAGATGTGGGCTATCATCATAGTAAACTCACAGAGATGCGGGGCTATCATCATAGTAAACTCACAGAGATGTGGGCTATCATCATAGTAACTCACAGAGATGTGGGGATATCATCATAGTAAACTCACAGAGATGTGGAGCTATCATCATAGTAAACTCACAGAGTGGGGCTATCATCATAGTAAACTCACAGAGATGTGGAGCTATCATCATAGTAAACTCACAGAGATGTGGAGCTATCATCATAGTAAATCACAGAGATGTGGGGCTATCATATAGTAAACTCACAGAGATGTGGGGCTATCATCATAGTAAACTCACAGAGATGTGGAGCTATCATCATAGTAAACTCACAGAGATGTGGGGCTATCATCATAGTAAACTCACAGAGATGTGGGGCTATCATCATAGTAAACTCACAGAGATGTGGAGCTATCATCATAGTAAACTCACAGAGATGTGGGGCTATCATCATAGTAAACTCACAGAGATGTGGGGCTATCATCATAGTAAACTCACAGAGATGTGGGGCTATCATCATAGTAAACTCACAGAGATGTGGGGCTATCATCATAGTAAACTCACAGAGATGTGGGGCTATCATCATAGTAAACTCACAGGAATTGGAGGTATCATCATAGTAACTCACAGAGATGTGGAGCTATCAATCATTAGTAAACCACAGTGATGTGGGAGCTTAATCATCATAGTAAACTCACAGAGATGTGGAGCAATCATCTATGTCAAATCAAGAGATGTGGGATATCTCTATAAACTCAAGAGATGTGACTACATCAAGTAAACTCACAAGATGTGGGCTATCATCATGTAACTTACAGAGATGTGGGGCTTATCATCATATAAACTCACAGAGATTGGGGTATCATAATAGAAACTCACAGGAGATTGGGGCTATCATATTTAAATACTACAGATTTGTAGCTATCCCTCATAGTAAAACTCACAGAGTTTGATGGGCTATCATCTTTAGTCAAATCACAGAGATTTGAAGGAATCATCATAGTAAACTTACAGATGTTGGGCTATCATCATAGTAAAACTACAGAGATGTAGTGAGTATCATCTGTAAAATCACAGAGATGGCATCATCAAGTAAAACTACACAGAGATGTGGAGCTATCAATCATAGTAAAACTCACAGAGATGTTTGGGCTATCATCAATGTAAACTCACAGAAAGTGGGCTATCATCTTAGTAATCACAGAATGAGCTATCATATATAAACTACAGAATTGTGGGGCTATCCATTAGTAAAACACAAATAGATGTTGTGAGATATCATCATAGTAAATCTACAGAGATGTGGCTATCTCATAGTAACTCACAGAGTGTGGGCATCTTCATGGTAATTCAGAGATGTGGGCATATCATGTATCGAAACTCACAGAGATGTGGAGCTACATCATGTATCACTCACGAATGTGGCTATCATCATAGTAAACTCACAGAGATTTGGGCTATCATCATAGTAACTCACAGAGATGTGAGCTTGATCATAGTAAATCACAGAGATGTGGGCATATCATATAAACTCACAGAGATGTGGACTATCATCATGTAAACTTTAGAGATGTTGGAAGCTACATCATAGTAAACTCACAAGATTGTGGGGCTATCTCAAGTAAACATTTTGCTAATACATACAGTTGATACAACAAAACACTCTCATAGGCCTACATGTCAACGTTAAACATTTTGGTGATTAACATTTATAAAATGCCATAATTTAAGGATATCAGGAAATGAAAGTTTCACTTTTTGAGTTTGTATTTGTGATTGGAATAATATTTTAAATAATTATCATTTTTATAGTCTTACCACACCGGGAATGTAAAATCAGCAGTGTTTGTAAAACCATTATTATATGTTGATTCCTTTACCACTGATGCATTGACTAGTAGATTTGTTATAGGAGATTTATATTTTCAAATTACAGTTATGAAATAAAATACACTAAGAAAATATAATAAGTACCAAGTTAAATAGAGTAGATAGCGTTGTTGAAAATGAAGAAAGCACAAATAAAACACTAACACATGTTTCTATCCTTTGATTGAATTCAACTCCAGAAGGCTCAACGGGAACCCCTGATGTGTTAGCGTCTTCTCTTTTAATTGCTCTTCATTTTATACACGTGTTTCTTATGTATTTAACAAAATAACATATTTTGAAACTACTAGATTTTGTAGGGGCACATGCCCTTTTGACCAAACAACCCAACTCCGTGTTGTTGAGATAAGAATTATAAATATATGCTACCTAGCAACTTGACATGTTGTGCAGTGTCACAATCTTACCGATGGTGTCCATGTTTTGTCAGAGCAGGTGACAATAGTCATGTGATCTGAAATCTCTTCTTTGAGCAGCAGAGGACACTTGCAGACAACATCCTTCCATCCTTCAGGAACACTTTCCTTGTACACTCTCAGATATTCTGATGGAATATTCTTCAACCAGAGACCACCAGGGTGAGTGTTGACAAGCTATACAGAGATACAATGTCACAAACCTCCTGGGTGACTGTTGACAAGCTAATACAATGTCACAAACCTTCTGGGTGACTGTTGACATGCTAGACAGAGATATGTCACAAACCTTCTGGGTGACTGTTGACAAGCTACACAGAGATACAATGTCACAAACCTTCTGGGTGACTGTTGACAAGCTACACAGAGATACAATGTCACAAACCTCCTGGGTGACTGTTGACAAGCTAGACAGAGATATGTCACAAACCTTCTGGGTGACTGTTGACAAGCTACACAGAGATACAATGTCACAAACCTTCTGGGTGACTGTTGACAAGCTACACAGAGATACAATGTCACAAACCTCCTGGGTGACTGTTGACAAGCTACACAGAGATACAATGTCACAAACCTCCTGGGTGACTGTTGACAAGCTAGACAGAGATATGTCACAAACCTTCTGGGTGACTGTTGACAAGCTACACAGAGATACAATGTCACAAACCTTCTGGGTGACTGTTGACAAGCTACACAGAGATACAATGTCACAAACCTCCTGGGTGACTGTTGACAAGCTACACAGAGATACAATGTCACAAACCTCCTGGGTGACTGTTGACAAGCTACACAGAGATACAATGTCACAAACCTTCTGGGTGACTGTTGACAAGCTACACAGAGATACAATGTCACAAACCTCCTGGGTGACTGTTGACAAGCTACACAGAGATACAATGTCACAAACCTCCTGGGTGACTGTTGACAAGCTACACAGAGATACAATGTCACAAACCTCCTGGGTGACTGTTGACAAGCTACACAGAGATACAATGTCACAAACCTTCTGGGTGACTGTTGACAAGCTACACAGAGATACAATGTCACAAACCTCCTGGGTGACTGTTGACAAGCTACACAGAGATACAATGTCACAAACCTCCTGGGTGACTGTTGACAAGCTACACAGAGATACAATGTCACAAACCTCCTGGGTGACTGTTGACAAGCTACACAGAGATACAATGTCACAAACCTCCTGGGTGACTGTTGTCGGTAAGTCATCGTCTATAAATATTAGACTAGGAATATACCTACACACTATAAATATTAGACTAGGAATATTCCTACACACTATAAATTTTAGACTAGGAATATTCCTACACACTATAAATATTAGACTAGGAATATTCCTACACACTATAAATTTTAGACTAGGAATATTCCTACACACTATAAATATTAGACTAGGAATATTCCTACACACTATAAATATTAGACTAGGAATATTCCTACACACTATAATCCTACCAGATGCAAGCTTGTTTTCTCACTCACCACCAAAACAAGACATTGACCGTGATAAGAGGGAGGAACAAATAGGAGAATGGAGAATGTTACATAATGAAGAGAGGAACACGCTCACACTGGTCAGAGTAGTGGACACCTCCAGGGGCTCCGAAACAAAGGGTCTGGGGCCTAGAGCCCCCAATATTTTCCAAGTTGATTCAAAACTACTGTATGAAAACAGATGATTATTGCTACCATCATATTTGTAATTTTAAGTAATGAAGACGTAGGCCTACATTTATAATTGATTTAATATAAAACTGAAATTTCCTTACTTTGCAGTTTATATTTTTCTCACACGAAACAAAAACTTCTTCCACATTATTATTGTAATTAGCATTTGAACTATTTGTAATTACCTTGAATAAAATATAACCATCATAGTAAATGTAGGTTTGATTCCTATACGAGGCGGTTTTCAAACCATAGCTCAAATTTTATTATTGACATATCCCTACGAACCCTAATAAAATTAAAAAGCTGAACATAAATTTAACCATGTTTCTTGTTTCTTGTTGTGGTTTGAATAAAATAAGTAATTGTTTTTGAAGCTACGTCAAACAGGGCTGTGATATATTATTATGATTATGTTGGTAGCATGTAGTATTTAAACAATCCTAGTTTAAAGGCACAATATGAACCTTGACAGAGTTGATACGTTCACTTGGTTTATCCTGAAAGATAGACTTACCTTGAAAGGTTCAACTATGGCGTAGTCTGTAACATAGTATGGACGAAGTGGGGGGGGGGGTTAAATCCCACATCTACCCGAAATGTTCCCGAGGTTTCAATGTTGATAGAAAAATAATTTTTAAAGAAATCATTTTATGAAACTATTAATCTTAATTTGATTCTGTGATCTGATCCTCAGAGAGTAGTTTATCAACTAAGAGCATTCAATTTTCAAACATTAAAGTGGGTTAAATTTTTAACCAGCCGTTAACATTGATAATATATTTTAACGTGAAACGACACCAGAATTTAGGGTCAATGTTTAATAATTAGGCTTAATTTACACTATTTATATCGTATGTAGCCCCTTATTATTAAGGTTTAGTGTCTGTGGTTACTAAAGCTATATTTATATATTCATGCATGAAGTCATATGTTTCTCGATGGATAGTATGAATAGCAGACAAACCGCAAGCCCACATGAGCTTTGCAAAGCGTTATTATAAAGTGTGAGTGGGTAAATATCAGGATCAAGCGCTTTATTTCGACCGATATCTGTCGAGAGACTCTGAATAAAGCCAAAATGTGATGCCAACAAAAGTCTTGTCATGATTTATTTCTCGTACTAGTGATAACCCACTTGTAATACCAACTATACAGAATGGCGTTGTTCCTTAAAACTTTCAAACGAACATTGTATCTGTATTTGGGGGAAATTTCCTCGATTAAATATTACAGGTAGACATTTTGATATGCAAGTTAAATATTTTCCGTCCAGATGTTTTACGTCCTTGATATATTATAAGTTGCAGTAGGCAGTAAGACGCGTGGTGCATTCACAAATGTAATAAGTCATATGTATTTGATTGTGTGCACTAAACGCTAACTATGATTAAAAAACCACTCACAATACCTCTAGAGGCGTCCAATTAAAAAAAAAAACTTGCTACTAAAAACCACCCAAACAAGTTTATGGAGGCATATAATTTTCGAAAGTTTGTCAGGAGAAAACCATTTTAAAGAACTTGCAGAAAACTCGAAATAAAAGCAATCTTGTGTGTGAGAAAGAGCCTTCTCATAACTTCTAGAGGAGAGCAATTGTTACCAAGGGAGGGCCGTTCTATGTAGCTTCTGTCAACAAAGGGTTTATTCTAATCACTAGGCTTTCTCGTAACTCTTTGAACCAAACAGAAACAAGTCAGTCACGTGATAGTAAAACTAGGCTCCTGTTGGTCAGCCTCGAGCTGAACTCACTTGTAGAATACGACAGAGCGCTAGTTGAGTGAATGTTGCTCTGCTCGGGCCTAGGGCGCACTCATCACCACTCAGCTGGTGAAGCATGCGTTTAGCTGCCAGCTGTATTGCAGCTGTCGCTGTCATGCATCCAGAGTCTACTGTGTTACATGAGATATCGCCCACCTGCAGAAACAAACATGGCTGCTCACAATGCAATATTCCAAATATTAAAAGGAAACTGTGAATGTTGTACCTGAATGTAGCTGTGAATGTTGTATCTGAATGTAGCTGTGAATGTTGTACCTGAATGTAGCTGTGAAGGGTTGTACCTGAATGTAGCTGTGATATGTTGTACCTGAGTGTAGCTGTGAATGTTGTACCTGAATGTAGCTGTGAATGTTGTACCTGAATGTAGCTGTGAATGTTGTACCGAATGTAGCTGTGAATGTTGTACCTGAATGTAGCTGTGAATGTTGTACCTGAATGTAAGCTGTGAATGTTGTACCTGAATGTAGTTGTGAATGTTGTACCTGAATGTAGCTGTAATAGCGCACATCCCCGCCATGTTTCAATGGAAACACCTTACACTGAAGCTCAGGCAATCTCTTGCTTTCGACAAACTTGCGAAGGCTCAACAAATAGTTCTCTTCTCCAACACCCAAAACCAGCTTCTCCGTCAGATCCTGAACAAGACAGGACAGAAGTACGATAGGCCTGCGTTGTCGAGGCTATTCCACGTACAGTCGCTGTTGCAAACATCTGCTATTCACATTAATATCACTCTTAAGATGTTTGCTGGTTGTTTATATCAGTACAATTAAGGGACAAAGCTAACGAGACCACTCATCATTAGTGTACCATAAACCGAGTGCCCCAGTGTTGTTGCCGACCATTGGATGAGTTCGGTCGATCCAATCAAAAGTACGTCTTTATATGAATGTGGCTCACGAGTAACAATATTACAGACACACAGTATTGGTTAAATATGACCTATATTCACAGGTTAGTGGCACAACTTGGTTCCCTGACTTGATCGGGTAACAGTTGGGAGTAACAGTGTTAATATTCTTACTGAAGAGATGAGTTTGATATTGGGCGCGACGCGATGTGATGGTGCTCGTTTCAACCTCCACATCGCTGCACTCTAGAATCACATCCAAACAACAACATCAGCCTCCAGACGAGCACATAGCTTGGAGGAACACTCTCAATAAAACACATCGAGTTGATTCATACAACAAATGCACTGCATTTTGTTGGAAAGTTGATGTGAAAACCACACAGTGGCAAACACCCCTTCCTACCCGAAATGGTGGGCACGCAGACTATGGGATCAAGTAAACCCTGTTTGAGTTGTTCCAGGTGAACTCCCGTCCTTGCCTCATCAGCTCAAGTGAATGTCGTGAGTGTAGAGGTGTGTTACGTACCTCAAGACTTCTAGTACTGACACATCTAGATAACTGACTCAAGACTAGTCCTAGATAACTCAGGTTGCCAGTTCGCAATAAACCAGCCTAAGGTTCGGATCACAACCGGGTTATAATGAGATGATTTTCGCATCAACATCTCAATGTTGATGTAGGTGCATTTCTTTGAAAACAAGTTATTAACCTCGGTGCCAAACATGCTGGTAAAAAAACAGTTCGAGAACTTTTGACATTATAAACCAAATAGGACTTTAATTTTTTTAATCTAATAAGTGTAAAAAACTCAATTGCTAGTTTAAAATTGCAAACAATTAAATGATATAGTAATTTATGCCATTATTATTGACTAATTATTGTGCGATGGTTAACATAAATTATTATACCATATGTAAACAAACTTTTAAATACAATCATTAGAAAAAATGTATAAATAAACCAAATCTCAACTTCTAAACTACTAATCTCACCTTTTATGAGAGAATCAATAAAAAAATATAAATTAATAACAATAGTAATCCTTGTGTAGATTAGTACCAAACTAATGCATTGTTTATTTAAACTTATTACAATAAATATTGAAACATAGGTTACTTTTGTTTCCTTTAAATAATAAAAATATGATTATTCCTCTATGACAATAAAACTATAATTGATAATAGATCCAAGCAAGGAGAATGGAGTGAAATACCAGCTAGAAACACAAACAAATATTGTGATCTCTACTCTTGCTGTGTAGGACGCACATCGCATACTCTCCAGGGGCAAAAAACTAGCACAATCAGTTTAAAGAAACTATACACATATAACAGAATATGTCAAGTTACTTAAACAAGTCCATGTTTCATAAGACGACTATAGCAATGCAAGCGAATGTTTTATCACAACTTTAATAGCATGTGGGGTTGGTTTGAGTTCAGACAGTTGTTTTAACTGAGAAACAGTCAGAGCTGCGTGAACAGACTGTACCACACAGAAGTGGGTGAACAGACTGTAGTTATATGTAACAGTTTACCCTGTGTACGTCATCAATACTACCTTTCTTGATTACACTATGGTGTGGCTTATTAGATAGACCCATAGTGTAATCAGTCAAGGTGAGACTCTACCTTGCATATCTTTCAAGATAAACGTGGTGAACAAAATTGGAAAAAATTAAAATCAAAAGACAATTATCATAAAGTTGATGACTTGTATTTTAAAATTCCTTTTTTCAATGTTAGTGATAAACTTTTAGTCAAGGTAAGTGTTGAGCTAGCAGTATTGCGAATGACGTTACAGAACAGCTGTTTTATTTCGGGTTTTATGTGCTTTTTAAAGGTTTTTTACCTGGTGTCGGTCAAGGGTGTTAATAATGGTGTGCTCCCCGCTAAGGGCCATTGACCTAATTCGTAGGAGTTGTTTCTGGCCCAAGCTTGTTCAATCCAGTCCATTTTTTTTTCATCATAGAGCAATCTTTTCTTTTTAATTTGTGCTCCATTTGATTGTTTGTGTGCCCATTGGTTTTTTATGTATTCCCCATTGTATCGAATGTCTGGAGAAGGATTTAGGTTGGCGTGGGAGGTTTTGAGGGCTGATCAGGCAGTTATTTATTGGCTGTCGTGCACTCCTTCCTTGACGGTGGTCACTCGTAGAGGCTGATCATTCGGTTGGTCACCTCTACCTCCGCCAGAATCCCCTTGATGGACTGAAAGAACTAGATCAAGGCTGGAGTTCATTGAACTAGTTTTTACCGGATCAATGCCACAATCCTATCCAGTTCAATCCTGAGGCGGGCTCATCCACTGCCATCCTATCTTGACGGTTGTCTAACATAAAGTATGAGCCCGGTGCCCCTATTACAAGCCCCGGAATTTATTTCGGGACCCAACACATCGAGAGCAAGAGTGAGATCGAAACCCTGACGACTCACACGTGGGGCTCGATAAGTCGAGACAGGAATAGGTGATATCGCAAGTCTGTCGCCAGCTAGGGGGCTCGACAAGTCGAGACTCATACCTGGCGGCCAGACTTGTTGGGATATGAGAATAGGGCACGGGACATACAGAGTTTGCGTGAATAAAACACAATATTACATACATATATGTATTATACATTTTTACACGATTAACGCGCGTGTGTGTATCTATCTATATATATATGTATATATATATATGTGTGTGTGTGTGTGTGTGTGTGTTAATACGTTTTCTACAGTGTATCTTAGATGTTCTACTAAAATAGTTTTTAGTTCAAAACCCAGCATGTAATAGTCCAGACCGACGACTTGATGTGTATAGTAGGTAGCACTGATCAGATTCCAGGTTTCTGATGTGTGTTTCCACCGTAATAGGTTTGAAGTCGATTACCTCCTTGGTCTCTGTTAATGTGTCGCACACATCCACGACGAGTGTGTCGATTAAATCGTTGCAATATAGGGCTACGGGTGTCAACCCCATATTCCGTCTGTCGACGGCAACGTCGATGATGTCCCACACCTCGCAATGATGGACCTAGCTAGGTGCGAGGTTGGACGACCCATTTGAGTCCGGCGTCATGTTTCTCACTGCCGATGACCATACGGTCACCGTATATACGCCTCAGAGAGATTTCATGATTAGTCAGACTAATCTTCTGAGAGGACCGACTTGTGGCTGGCCTGTTCTTGCCACTTCTCACGGTTAAACACCGCGCAGTTCCCTCCGCATTTTCCTAGCTGGACAAAAGATGTAAAGATGTTCATGACACTCATGCCGACAATGATCCGTTTAGCATCGACTTCATCTAGCGATACAAAGTGTTGAAAATACTTGTTATTGTGAGCGGCTTTACCAGCTTTGCTTTGAAGTTTAAAGGGCCTTCCATGATATTTGATTGGTTCGATGACTGTCGTGATTATGGCTAGCATGTCGTTGGAACGCTCTTTTATAATAACCGAGGGGAAGGCTGATTGGACGCCAGGATGCTGACGTATTGAAAAATGTGTTGTAAGATCTCAACACTTTAGTGTTTGTATGTATGATTAGTGGGTGAGAATAGGGTCAGTAAAGTCTTCATTGGAATGTTCTGGGAGCGATATAGAAGGTACATGAAGCAGTAATGGCCGAAAACTTCTGAGGCTATGCCTTGATGTAGTATCGTGTTATGAAACCAGCGGGAAACGTTTTTAATTATAAATGACAGATGTGGCTTTATACGGGGTGAATAAACCATAACTGTCAAGGTATTCTCCCACGCCGTTTTTGTCTATAAAGATGGCGACCCAATGCGTCCCAGGCTTGGTGTGAGGATCCGTGTTGATGACGAGTGTGTCAGGACGCGCTATTATTGCGGGTAGTTGATCAGCAGGGAAAACACCCGACCGTACAGAACGAAACCACGGACTTGTTTTCAGCGCACGTCTTATTGTGTGCGTGTCCATCTTCAATCATCCAATCTCGAAGTCCCCAGACGATAGAGGCCCAACAGAAATTCCTTACAGAACTATGTGCCATGCACATGGCGCGGCCCAATTTAAGTGTTCATAAAGACGAACATACTCTAGTATCGATCTACCAAATCCATAGATTTGTTTTTTGTTAGAAACTTTTTTCTTCTCTCTTGACGTAGACGGTTTCTGCACTCAGTTTGGCACGAGAGATGAGCTATTAGAGAAGTCTGTAATCCACATCACCGTTATCCCAGGGGATGCCTTGCAGTTTGTTGATGATATAGTTGATTTTGGCCGTAATAGAAAGTTCCTTGATGGCTTGAGGTGGTTTTAACACCCAATGTTGAAGTACTGTACCACTCAGATAAAACACTCAGTTCCTTGACGATAAGCTCTTTTTGTCATCGATGTAGCTCTGGAAATTTATAATGACGCCCATGATTTAAATGACTGGGTAAGGGGTGGGATGTCGCTTATATTAAATCCCAAATTAGGTCACAACGTGTCTGTCCTTGTCAATGGTGGTGATGTTGGCAAACTCACTGTACACGATACAGTTGACGGTTTCGGCGAGAGCTTGTGTGAATCTCACTTCGATGCTCAGAGAGCCATGTCGAATAAAATTCCAAAAATTCCAATGCTATGTCATGAGGGCGGAAAAATTAGGTGTAAGGTCAAAAGCCATGAGATAATACCCCGTATTTAGTGTAGGTCTTACGTGTGATGGCACTACCCTCGTTAATGAAATGGATACCCGTTCCAGAAAACAGCGTGTGGTAGGATAGGTTAGATCAGGCTACAAGGGTTTCGACAGTACTTGTCCATTGACCACATACAGCGAGAAATGATTCATGTCGTACGTCTGGAAATTGAAGGTGTTCTTGGTTACGTTTCCGTTGAAAGCAGCGTTAGATACGACCCACGATGCATCGTTTGGGTAGCAGTCCGTGAACACATTGTCCAGAGATTCTCCAGAAGGAATGGTGAGCGTTTTTACTTCCACTCGGGTGATGAGATACTTTGCGGGACTGACGTTTAATGCTTTGGCATGGACAGCAGGGCAGAGGGTTCTACTTTCACCCATCGCACTAAAAGAACAACCTCGACGATGTGAACTTACCGGCTGATTGCAGCTGCAGCCATAAGACTAATGAATGTCTCTGAAACGGACCAACTTGACCCTGAGCTCGGTACCGTTCAAAATATATTTATATTGGTTAAACACGTCACTATGTAGCTATTATAACAAGTTACAAGTTGGATGTAACAAGTTACGAGTTATGGCTAAATCGAATGGGGGATACTCACCGAACCTCCTTGACGAGCTGCAGCCCACGGGCACTAGCACCGACCTCTTTACTCCAACCGATCGCCCGATAGACTAGCGGAGCGGTTAACGGACCACTACTAAGGCTAAAACCCGAGACTGGCCAGAAACAAGAGAAGATAGTTCCTTCTTCCGCCACGCATAGCGTCTAGAGTGTTCGGCAAGTTACTCGATCCATATCGTCGTCCCGTTCTCTCGCTTCTCCTACTTCCTCTCCTCCTTCCCTCTCTCGCGTCCCCCCTCTCTGCAACTTTAACTTTTATATATATTGGTGCGCTGATGGTCTATGGTCACTTATTACACCACCAGCCGACCTAAGGTGAGAACGGACGTAGGTTGGGTTTATTGTTTTGTATCTAAATTCTCTTTCGGCGTAATGGGGGAAACCAGTCAAAATTATTGTTCTGCTCTTAACTCTTATTTTGAATATTAAACCTTGCTACGCCATGCGCTTCTCGCAGTAGTTGAAAATGCCGTCGCCTTTCTGCCATCTTTTTGGGCTCCAGCCCAAGTTAATTGCGCCTATTGGCTTTGTTGATATATTTACATACTATTGAGTGCGCAGAGTCAAACTTTGCGTCTTGGGCTTACCACCCATCTTGTAACTATTCATGGATTATGCTTATAATTAGGTGTCGTCTGGATAATTACAATAAATTAGGATGCAGGGCACTTATAGGATAGATTGGGACTGGGTCCACTGTTGATTGTTATTATTGCTACATTAGAGTAACATTATATTTGTTGAGGGTTGTTAACGCGTAACGCCTAGCTTCTGCAGTGATCACTAATGTGTTACGCGAGAGTTTTAAATATGTACAGCTTTAGAGCTCACCTTAATAGATTAGATAATCTTCGAGCCTATAACCATTGGCTTTGTTATTAGTCTATTAAATAGACTCCCCGCTTGAGACCAGACTAGGAAGGGAAAAGAGGTGGGGTCAACCAATCATGTCTCAGAGCTACAGCACTCAGAGGGGTGGATGCCAGAAGGGTTATAGGCGCATGCGTGAAGAGTAAACGATGAGAGAGGCGAAACAAGACATAGTTTGTTTCAACTTTTTTTTTGTGAGCTACCACTCGAATTTAGTTAAATGTGGCTCATTAGTGACGACCCCAGAATACAACCACTGCATCAGCTAGGCCATGGTAAGTCAAATCTCCACCACTGTTCTTGACGAGTCGTTATTTACTTGAAGCGAGGTAGAAACAATTAACTATGTGAGCTAATTTCCATTAGTTCGGTGCACTTATATGAACAGCTTGCGCAACACCTTCGTGCGAGCACGTAGCTTTGTCTTTTGCTCATTTTTCAATGGTGCCCTCCCTTTTTAAGTCTTATAGGCACACTCAACAAGAGAGTCATTAAGTTCTTATCTGTCGTTTTCAGCAAGGTGAACCGTGGCTGTGGGTTCATGCGATGCATTGTATGCAACAGAAGGGGTTGCTTGAACACCTTGGGAGTCATGGTTATGAAATAATATGTATTTGGGAAGTCTCAATGTTTGTATAGCCTTTGCGTGGTAGGTACACGCAGCACCCAATAATTGTGTGGGTTCTACATCGGAACCATTTGGATGTATCGTGCTTGAAATCTAGCAATATATACCTGTGGGGAGTATTTGTAGCATCTGTGTAGGCCTCCTGTAAAACACTTTGGTTTTCAGGGCAGAACTGGCGTGCAAAGTGTTATCACTGGGATTTTTAAACAGCACAATATAGTGTGCCTTTAAGGAATTGTCTCTTTGGCCCTTACTTTGTTGGAATGTATTTTGTGTAAGGTACATGACGCTAATATTTTGCTGATGGCATCCTTTGGTGAAAAGATCGAGGACCACTTCGTTGGCTTCACGCAGGCTTCATTTCAGGTCGTTCAGGATAATCAGCTGTGGAGAGTTATTACAGTCGCCATCCATTCCCGGCAAATCCTTATAAATTATGACACGGGGCCCTGGCTTGTTCTGTTCGAATCCCGGTTGCCATAAGGCATAATATCAGGTGATTTTTTTTTTAATTTAACACTTAAGTAGTATCGCTGTACAACTAAAGCTCGAAAAATTGTATTAATATATTTCCCAATATCTCAGAAACTATTGGTTTTATAAAAGTATATTTCAAATAAAAATATTGTATTTGTAATAGTACTACAATTTTGCAACGATAAGTTATTTAGTAAATCAAATATTCGCGAGATATGGAAACTTCCCCTTCTGTAAAGTACCCTCAAAGTCATTTTCCCTTCTGTAAAGTACCCTCAAAGTCATTTTCCCTTCTGTAAAGTACCCTCAAAGTCATTTCCCCTTCTGTAAAGTACCCTCAACGTCATTTTCACGCCAAAATGTAAATAGCTAATTTGTTTGTATATAATCTTAATCAACATCTAGATACGAATTTTAATCAAAATCAATTTTTCCTTTTTTTGCCCTAAGTAAACTACCCTTAGTATTAGGGTTAGACACACAAACCGACATATGGCTTTAATAAAAACCTTTTTAAGATTACGGGGTTCATGAAACGTCGACATCCATCTCGGGTTAGAATTTTTTGATGGTAGCAATACTTTACTTTTATTGTTCAAAAAGTTAGGAAATATAAGTATTTGCATCTAGCTTGAAAACTGTTGGTTTTAAAAATATATTTTTAATACAAGTAGTTTTTATTATGAATAAACATAGATATTTGTATTGATAAGTAATTTCCTATCTCAAAGAGTTATGGAGATCTGATAAAAAAAATAGAATTTACACATCAGTACGGAACCCTTAAAGCCATTTTGACGAATAATTGAGTGACAGTTTTGTTTGTAATATTTATCATACAGATGCCACGATACCTGTATTTCTCGATTCCGAGTCCTAAGTTCAACCTCAATTCTTAGATTCTCGATTCCAATTCTTAAACTTTTCCTTTTTCATTATTTTTCCTAGCATTATTGCAAATAACGGAAATAACGGAAAAAAGAACACATTTCACACGTTACGAAAATGTTAAATCTTCTACCATAACTGACCCTACGCACGTTGGATCGCCAGAAATTGACGATGAAGTTTTGGCTACGGTATATAGATTATTCTATTGAATTAAAATAAATACAACTTTTTTGCTACAGTTTTATTAATTACATCAATTCTTGAACTATTTTTTATAAAAATTGTATTATTCAAAGAGCTAAATAAAACATTAAAAACTGAAAAGCGACAAATAATATAATTAAATGAGAGCGGTCATTTTAATTTGATAGTAATATCGTAGTTTTCGATATACACGTTTTGGTAATTATATCAATTAACGATAGAAATATCGATTTATTACGGAAAATTGCCATTCTAGTCTACGTATTATATATCAATTGTTTGTTTAGGATCGGGTCATATATTCTGGCAGTTTATGAATTATTGATTTACGGGTCCCTACGTTGTGCGCCAATTGAAGTGTTATAGAAATATTACTGCTTACGTTGGGCGCTAATTATGATGTTTTGGACGTCTCTCTCCGCGTCGTTCGATGAATTCTGGATCTGGTTCGTCGCGTTGGGTGTCGATTGAAGTTATACCGTTTAATTAGCTGATAATTGCCCGTGGTCGAGCACTAATTAAAGCGGTCTGGTATTTTGATGTGGTGAGATAATTGGTATTTATAGCCCGTGATCGAGCGCCAATTAAAGAGTTATTGGTGATTGGAATATTGTATAATTAACACACACTTATTATATTGACATGCTTTTATTTCTAAATCTCGGTTTATTTCTAGAGAAAATAGATCATGTCGTCGACGAAATATATACGCGGCCTATTGCATGATCGTAGGGATCGCGGACAGGAGCTGCAGTTCCGAGTAGTTCAAGGACTGGACTCCTAGTGACTAGTGAGTAGTGAGTAGTGAATAGTGACTAGTGAGTAGTGAGTACTGCCTAGTGAGTAGTGAGTACTGCCTAGTGAGTAGTGAGTAGTGAGTAGTGAGTAGTGAGTACTGCCTAGTGAGTAGTGAGTAGTGAGTACTGCCTAGTGAGTAGTGAGTAGTGAGTAGTGACTAGTGACTAGTGAGTAGTGAGTAGTGAGTACTGCCTAGTGAGTAGTGAGTAGTGAGTACTACCTAGTGAGTAGTATCCTTACATTGCACCATTCTTTGTATATATCCATTACTCATGGAAGCTTCGAGAAGGTCGTGTTATAAAAAATTTAAAATACAAGACAAAAACATCTCGGTTTCACTAGGAGCTTCGAGAGCCGGAAACTGACTCAAGTTACTTTTTAAAATCTCTATTCGAACTTTTCAGAATAGGAAGTTATTATTTAAAAACCTTAAATTGTCATGTTGACTCGACTGGTACACTCTGACGTCACTTACAGTAGCGTGTACCTTCTTGGAAGAAAAAGTGCCTCAAGCGCCATGTAATATATTATAATTTAAAGAAAAGAAAATACGTTTATAAAATTAGGACGATATTATTGTCTTTAGGGGCAAATCAATAACATTACACAGTCTCACTTAAATTTTACTTTTTCATAATTTCAAGTCGTATTATATTCGGGCCATTACAGTATATTTACAATTTACCGGCATTTAAGTGAAACGGCAACTAAACTAATTTGAGAGAAGATCGATTAATACCTATTTAGAATGTTGCCGTTATGTTTAGTTGCCAGTTTTATTGAGAGCTAAGAATCGAGTTGGGAGAGTTGTAATAGTAAGATCGATTCTCGATTCTTTTGATACCAGTAAGAGTCGAGTGTATTGAGGTATCAAGTTTGACAGCCCTATATTTAACACAAGTGGCGCTGACCAAAATGAAGTTAACGAAGCCAGAGAGGATTTCATTCTCAAGTTGTATGTTGGTTGTAGTTCTAATAATTTGGATTGAAGCAGTTATAAAATGTATCTCAAAGCAGTGGCGAGAATGTCTTTGAAATCAAAATTAAACATGGCATCTTAAGTCCTAGCCTCTGCTGCAGCTGAGAAACACTCTTTTCGAACTTATTACCAGGTTCAAAAATGACTTGGACAAAAAGATATTGACGCGACTGAATGGGGTGGGAGACTTGACATCTCTGGTCCTTGTCCTGTCAGAACAAGTGTCCTTAGACTGCGTGAAGTTTGTGGAGGATCCTGTACCAATGCTACTATGGTACAAGAAGAGGATGTAGGAGGTTCTTGAGAGATATGTTATAATTGGTTCATCTTTCCTCAAAATGATCAACTTCGTAACATGGACACCATACTGTAAATATAAGATGTAATTAATACATCAGAGTAATCCGCTGTATTAAGATTTTCAGCACCTTCTTATATTCTGTTAAAACATAATTTTCTTCTTCTTGAAGTTAGTATTTATTGATAGTAGTCCTTTCAATAATTATTTAATGGTGACAAGAGCCGAGAGACCACTCTCTCTTAAATAATGTCCCACCTTGCAATTTAATGAACGTTGTCACTCATTTTCAAATTCTTAAGAAACTAAAATGTTAACTATAGTGCATAGTTTTAAAGCTCTTTTAATTGTTTTTCAATTTATTTTGGAGATTTTTTGGGACAAAATCCTTCTTTGTCCAAATTTATATTAATAAATACAAACACAGTGCGGAAAGTTATTAATTTTTTGAGGGAAAGTTATTTTTAACGGATGACCTGGTGGTCTAGGGTAAGGTGTCAGACTTCTATGCTGGCGGCCGGGGTTCAATCCCCGGTCCCGGCAAAGATTTATCTGATTACCAAACCCTTCCTTCACCTCTGACAAGACATCTTGTGAATGTGAGGAATGCCAGGCCTCCACCGTGGTTCGGATTCCACGTTAAACTGTAGGTCCTCCATTTCATCTCACAATCACCCTACCATTACGCATTAGCGTAAGTGCGTATAACCCGAACGGGTAGTAAGACGCGGTGCTAATAATAATATTTTTAACGCTTTTATTGCTAATGGAGAACAATTATAACATTATTATTATTTGACTTCCTAATTCTATTAGAAGATTTCTAAAGCAAACCGCAGCGTTTGACGATTAGTAGTTACTGAGATAACACTGATAAGAAACAGCGAATTTTTAGATTTGAGGAGAGGTCTGAACACTTGTCTACATGAGAGTAGTTGATTATTTTCCCTTTGTAAACCTCAGGTTGACTGGGCTATCTGAAGCATTTTCTCGGGAATCCCTCCGTTGTGGACGTGTGCTTATAGCTCAAAGACTCGGGAAGGAAGCAGTTAATAACCCGCATTTGCGTGGTTGGAGAGCGAGAAGAACGATATATGACTGTTCTAGCAAACATTATTTGTGCTAAAAATAAAGTTTTAGCTGGCCAACCCCCCATTTGAAAAGTGTCGTGGTGAGCTATTTTAATTTTATTTAAAGAGTCTGCGGGGGGAAAATAAAATAAATAAATGCTCAGTCGGTAGAGCAATGAGATCTTGAAAGCACTCTGGGACTTCTGGGGTGCGGGTAATAAAAGGACCGGGTGTATAGGTGATGAACTGCCTTTGTCTGAGCTTCGGCAATGACAACCCTAAGTTGGCCCTTGGTTACTGGGAACCAACCAGGGCACGTGTTAAGATACATAGGTGATAATTACACAATAAAATAATGCAAACTCTGTTTGAGGAAGTGATACTAATAAAGACATGTAAACCTCGTTTTAAATATTATTCATGTAATTATCTAGCCATCTATTTGAGTGTACCTGCCTGAGGAGCTACGGTTAAATAACAATACTCAGGTAGTTTATAAAGCTAGTGGAGTACTTTTGAACGAGACAAAAATAATACTCGTAACATGTAATAATATGAAATGAATGTTATTTTACAGAGACAAAGTTTATTAGGGTTCTAGTTAATTTAAATAAAATATAATTAAAAATATATTCCGGAGATAAAATATGTATGTTATGTCCAAAGGTGGCAAAAATGTTAACAATAGGTAGACAAAAATCAATTATTATTTTATAATATTTCTGATTGAAATATGGGACCAAATATGTTTAGTAAATTTAGTTAAGTTACTGAAGAAAAATGTAAAATAGTTTCTGGTAGTTGATGGCTTGAAGTAAGAATGCATAAAATTGAATTAGAGTGATATCACCATGAAAAGAAAAAAAGGTCTTCAAGGAATCTTGACAAAAAAATTACTTGAAATTTCAAATCCTCATATTTGGAACTAACACGAAGAACTTTTCTTCCCAAACATTTTCAGTTCATTACTAGACTCTGCGCTCTTCTCTCAACTAGTTTAATGCTTTCCAAATTACATATTTACTATTTTAATTATGGTTTTAAAAGGAACTGGGCAGATTTCAGTCCTGGTCAGATGCATCGAAGACAATAGAAGAACTTTGTTCGAATTTTAAAATTTTCTAAATCATCCCAATGCAATGTTTTGTCTATGTAAAAAAAATCAACAAAAAGTAAAATAACAACACTAAAGTATTGAAGGATGAATTCGGATTTAATTAGCTTGTAAAATGTAGAAATAATTAATTATATTCAAAGAATAATGAAGCTTAGAAAATTATTAGGGAAATTATGGAGATTTATTAAATATAATAGTTTTGACGTCTACTGTCAAAATTTGAACATCGCTCTGTAAAGAATGAAACAAAACATATGTCCATGGGCCTGGCTACTTCCAAGACTCCCGATAGAGTGCATTAATGGTTCTTCTTTGAATGTAGACAAAACTAAACTCCTCTCGACTAAAAAAACAGTTTCTTGCAAATTTAGAGGTAAGTAGATTAAACCGTCCTGTTCCACTTTATATATATGACTTGTAGGTCTCAAGGAGTAAGAAATTACGTCCATGGATATTAAAAAATAAATGAATTAAACATTTAAATCATAAAGAGAATTTGGCGATAACCAACACAACAAAAAGTTTAAAATTAAAATATTTGCAATAAATATAAAATGGGGGTTAAAATAATATCAGACTATTGGGTGTAGCAACTACAGGGCATGAAGCACCCGGCGAATATATCGGGGTTCGAATCCATGTTGCTACGGTGGATATCTGTCCGCATACGGCAACGGTCCAAACATATGTTGTTAGGCTTCTCTCTGGAGAGCGGTGGCTCCTAAATGTTCATTATCAGCCCACCGTGAGGTCGTCACCTTCTCAAAGCCACGGGGCGTTTGACCAAATTGGACAGAGAGCCCCAACTAGTGGGGAAGGGGCGGAGGGTTGCACATAACACTCGAGCTGGCCCAGCGGCTGAATAGTTCACACTACTTGTGATACTCCCCTGGCATTCAGTCCAATAAGACCCAACAACATTGTATCTAATGGGGCACACATTTTAAAAACGATTGCATTATGGTGAAACAAAATGAACAGGTTTGAACATGCACACCATTGGCCCCCACCAGGAGCACACCCTTGGCCCCCACCAGGAGCACACCCTGGTGGGGGACCAGGGAAAAAAACCTTTATAAACACAATAAACACGAGATAAACGAAGTTCTCTGTCGGTTCGCTCTACTGCCTAGTCTTATTACTGACAATCTTGCTTACTCTTATTTCATTCAAATAAAATAACAACAACAATACAGTAATCATTTGATTGTTAGTGTATTTTACCTTGGAAATGAAACTTTCAAAAGGGTAAATAAGTTTATGAAAATATCACGGCCATGTAGAAGAAAATTATCCCATTAATGAGATCCGTGTAGTCAAGTAAGTGAGAGCATCAATGTTTTAAATTCGCGGATATTGCTACAACAAATCAAAACAATGGAAGTTACGGAGTTTGAAAGAGAGAGAATAGAAGAAAAGATGGACGACTTAATAAAGGAAGTGAAGGAGTATCAAACACAGCTCGAAAAAACAAAGGAGGAACTTGATACCAAAAATAGAGACTTTTTTGAAAACGTTTCTCACAAAGTTGTCTTATTAAAACAAAAACAAATCGAGCAAGAAAACATTTACCTTGACGAATTAACCAATTTACTTGGGATTATTGACGGGAGAGGGAACATAAAAGATGTATCAAAAGATAGAATATTGAGTCTATTGGAATCTTCAATCAAAGATTTAGTCCGACGATTAAACGACAACAATGTAACAGAATTAAATAAAAGATATAAAGAAGATAAACGTGGTTTTGAAGAGAGAGTCAAATCCCTCGAGAAGACAATCACAGATCAAAATGAGGAGATTTCAAAGAAAGATACGGATGTGCAGATAATGTTACAAGAGCAAGAGATTCTAATGGAAATGATAGACAAACTGAAAGAGATAGCCCCTCCTGATGCACCCAATCTAGGCCCGATTGTCAAGATTGGAAGGATGGCGGAGCTGCCGTCAGCAAAGTATGACTTGTTAAAAGTAAGAAAAATCAAAGAAAAAGAACAAAGTGATAAAATCCTGCAGTTGAATGGAATTGTGAAGAAACTTTTGAGTGAAATAGAGACGTTGAAACAAGCCATCAGTCACCCACACACAGCAGATACTGAGATGGTAGAGGAACAGAGGATTGAGGAGGAGGTCACAGACCGACAAACAACACCAGCCAGACAACAAGAGAACAGAGGATTGAGGAGGAGGTCACAGACCGACAAACAACACCAGCCAGACAACAAGAGGAACAGAGGATTGAGGAGGAGGTCACAGACCGACAAACAACACAGCCAGACAACAAGAGGAACAGAAGTTGAGGAGGTCAAGACGACAAACAAACTACAGCAACAAGAGAAATAATAACAAGTTGCACAAATTTAATACATGTTACGACAATTTTGAAGTTTCTTATTAAGAAAAAACAAAAAAAAAAAACCTTCTTTTAAATGAAATAGAAATATTAAAAAGTGAAAATTCCAAGCTGCAAGAAACCCTGATAAAAATAGACATTCCTTTGAAAACCAAAGATAAGTTGGAACAATTTGGTCAACAAATCACTCAGATGTACAGCGTGACAGAGAAAGAAACAATGAAAGAAAAGGAACAAAGTTTGGAACACGAGAGAGAAGAGAGATCTCTCGCAGAGCAAAAGTTGAAATACATGGAAGGTACGTGCGATAGATATCTGCAACTCTGGATAGAGGAACAGAGGAAGAACAACAAACTGTTGAGGCTATTGCACAAGACGGAGCTGAAACTGTCTATCCGAGAGAAACAAAATAACGAATTAAGGACAGAAGGACTGCATGACACATCCTTGATGCAAACTCTGCTTAAGGCCATACAATACCAAAACAAGGAAGATGGCTCGGAAGCACCAACATCATTCACCAAACAAATAGTAGAGTCTTACAAAACTTTATCCAACATGAAGACTAACATGAGCGATGTGCTTTCAAAAAGAGAAGCACAAATCAAACAAGAAAACCAACACATAATTAAGGCTTTCAAAGAAAACATAGAACAAATTTTGAAAAACAATACTATCTTGCAGGAAAACTGCCAACAGGCTTATCAAGATTTTGAAACCCTTTTGCATGAGGTGATGTCGATGGAAATGACCTTGAAGCAAATCAAAATAGAAACTATTCAAACGCGAAACTACCTCGAAATGGAATCACAGAGAAAAGTCGGTAAAAAGGGGAAACTTGGAGGAATCGATACAAAATACGAAGCTCAAACTGAGGAACTGGATAGCAAATTAGATCATTCTAAAATACAAATACCGAAGAGTGTTGTCAAATCAAAAAGTGCTGATAGAAAGTCGGCGATGTTTGTGGTGGATATTCCTGTTGCGAAACCAGCTCTCTCTAGTGGAGACTCGACAAAGACTGGATATGCTCACCTTCGAATCTTGGAGCTTGAGAAACTCATCAAGGAAAAGCAAGAACATACTAAACTGAAATTTGAACAAATGAGAAATCTCATGAGAGACGACAAAATACGTTTAGTAAATAGTGCCAACTAAACAATACGACAGTAAGGTCTGTAAACTTTAAAATATACATTCAATTTGTGAAAAACAATTTATTTAAAGGTTGACAAGCAAAGAAACATTACTCATTGAAGTTCATATTTTTGGCAATGTAACTTTTAAATAAAACTGGTGGTTATAACATATTTCTAATGAAGCTGTCTTACATTAGCTATTGTTGTACGGAAAACCTTGACAGTCCCCACTTCGTCCTGAGTTCTTTAATACAACAATTGGATTCAACTGTAGTGGGTTAACACTAATGGGCTAGTGGTGGCTCGTAGCTAAAATTAGTGGGGTGCTGCTCCAGAAAAATGTTAGCCTTTGTTTTAAAATGGTGTAAAAGGAAAAAAAACATGTATAAAAAGAAAATGTATCCAGGAACTTGATAAAATCTTAACAAAAAAAACTTTTTTACTTACTTTAACTTAAATTGTTACAGTTCATGCTTGATATATTAATTTAAAAATGAAATCCATTCTTCTTGTTTTAATTTTCGCAAAAAGTTCATTAATTTTCTCCTTGATCTCTGGAAGACAATTGAGGAAATTTTTCTCCATTGAAAGTACTGAAAGTTCATTTTGTCTTTCTGTTAAATAAAATAACTGAAAAAAATGAATCAAATAGAATAGCTAGAAGCAGAATAATAATCTAATTCTACACTCGTCTACACTTTATCACATTCAAGAATATGGTACACGGTTTTTAAGCACAACACACGCCGAGTAAAAAAAATCCCCTTTCACCATCACGCCAGAGCCGGCACTGCGAGAGCAACAGTGCTCGCTCTACCTGGCAGTCCCGCCTTCCTCCCCCAACCCCTCTTATGTGCGCATGCGCACAACAGTCAGACACCACGTTGCTAGCACTGTGAAGTGCACAGCTCCATACAAAGATTATTGTATGTTTTTCATAAACTGGGGGATGACTACTGAAGTACTGACATTAAGCATAAGGAATATATATTGTACTACAAAAATAAAGAAAGAATTAAAGAAAAAAGGACTCATTATATTAAATGTTATCAATAATATAAAGTGGAAATAGGGGGTGCTGCAGTTCCGCAGTGCCTATACACGAGCCGCCGCTGCTTATGGTTGCGAAAATATATTCTCAAACAAACTGTACACTTTGTGGTCCCCCCTTCGTTTTAAATTGGTTTAGAATCATTGTGAAAAAGAAAAATTGAATATTATAAATAGCATATTATATTATTAAAGTAATCTATATAAATAACTGTGTGACGATATCAAGTTGAGTTGAAATTAGGTTAAGTCTTGATACTAGACAAAGGTTGTGGTGTTGTAATTGTGAGCTCTATGTCTATATGGCTAGGAATGGTTCATAATAGAATGTTTGTTAAATCTTAGATTTGTTTACAGTAAATTGCAAGTAAAACATTTTTAATAGATGTTGAAACGTTTTCTAAATAAATAGATCGAGGGTTTTGTGTTCATTTGTTCTGATATGATTTAATTAATAAATGATATTAAAGGTTGAAACGTTAATAATTAAAACAGAAGCAACAGGAAACATTGAGGAATTAAAACGTGCTTAAATGTTCAAGCGTACCGGGTGTGTGGGTACAGTCTGTTAGCAGTACCATCAAGATCCCTAACTAAGCACCACAACACCCAGTCGCCATTATTACAAATATGAAGAATAACCACAAGGGTTTTTATTTGGACATTCGCTACAAGCCCAATTATTCCCTGTCTCACCTGAGAAGTATCAACTATGCCCATGGGAAGATTCAGTAAATAAAATTATGTATAAACCAGAACGAAGTGCAGGTAACAAACATTGCCCAACGGCTAATTTATTGAAGTGGTAATTTACATGGAACCATATATTAAACATACTCTAATAAACATGGGAGACTCATCACTTCTCCTATTCAACTAACATAACAATGTCTAAGACCAGGCTAAACGAGGAATAGTAAACGACCAGCATCCCCGTCTATACATTATTACAATGTCAACAATAGGTAAATTTAACCTCACGCTAGCTATCGCAAAAGATTACAATGTTAGATATATTTCCCAAAACCCAGTTTACAACAGTTAGCTCGCTAACGCCTGAAACCATTAACATATTCTTAGGTTCTTATTTTTGATAGATTTATCTATACACCTCATTAAACCACATATAAAGAAACATAGGGATATAAGATAATTGAAATTTATCACTTGCCGTTTATAAACAAACTAATATGCAAAAATGTCCTACTAGACTGAGAGCATAAAAAAGGAGCATTAATTTTATATGAGAGATAACCTTAAAAACCAACCAATATTTACTAAATCCCGCAAGATTGTAATAACAACAACCAGGAATTACAGCCATCTGACTGATCGCTAACTGTATATTCCATATAAACAATCAAACTAATAATGACATCTAACAAATAGTTTCCCTGGCCTTTGCACCAATATTACAACCCTAACCTGAATATTACAATAAGTTGGCACATCAGCACCACCATTACAACCCTAACCTGAATATTACAATAATTTGGCATATCTGCACCAAGATTACAACCCTAACCTGAATATTATAATAATATGGCATATCTGCACCAAGATTACAACCCTAACCTGAATATTATAATAATATGGCATATCTGCACCAAGATTACAACCCTAACCTGAATATTATATAATAATTGGCATATCTGCACCAAGATTACAACCCTAACCTGAATATTATAATAAAATGGCATATCTGCACCAAGATTACAACCCTAACCTGAATATTATAATTACGTGGTCTAAGATTAATTTCCTGTCATCCTAGGCAGACTTACGTTCTATTAGTCCTAGGGCCCTACATATCGCCCATGTGAGCCTAACGTCTACCAGGCGCCAAAGAGTGACTTCCTTAGCAAAACATAAGCTTATATCTGATCTTACTCAGTGGAGGAAACAAGGGAAGGAGAGAATTACATCATAATGCGGTCACTATAATCCAATCATGAAGTCTATATCTGCCCAAGCGCGTGTGCATAGCGCTGGTTGGACGGACACACAGTCAAGGGGGGCGGGAGTCACTTCGGGCCGCGGGAGACAGAGAGCCTTTCTTCTAACAGTCTTTTCGCGCATGAGCGCTTTTGATAGATGTATCAGTTCACAAAAGCACTAGAGCGCGTTAACTGTCACTTTCTCACACAGAGTTCGATGTTTGTTGACGCGTTGTTGATGTGGCGTGATCATTGTCGTTGTACGAGAATCCAGCCGGTCCGTTGAATAGGGTGAGTAAGATATGTAGTTTGTGCCGGGTTAGTCTCTCCACGGTACAATGTTTGTAAAAGTTTAAAGAGAGAATAAATGACAAGGGAATTAGGACAACAAAGATTATCTATTATAAATATCAACCAATGTTTAAATGTTATGTCCACATTATTAGAGAAGAGAATCTGAGACAAAGTCTTACTTGATAAGTGTAAGGCTCATTCTAACACAAGCCATCAAACTGAGAACTACATACATGCGTACCTGTCTGCCTGTCTGCCCCATCCCTGCCTGCCCACCTCACCCTTCCAACCACCCTCCCGCCTACCCACCTACCCACCTACATACATACATAATCACGCCGTATCTTTACGGGGTCGGCAGTAATCTGTGCATATAACTCTAAAAAATCCGTACTTAATCCATCCTCACTAACTTTCTCCACACTTCCATATCCTCGCATACTCCCTTCGCGTTAATAACATCCGTACACCGAGTCATAAAAGCTCTTTTATTATTGAAACTCATATTAATGTTTCTCTTTTTCACATTGGCTTTCCTTTCAAACCCCACTTCTTCAGTACCCATCCATTACGGACTATGTCCATACGATTTTTTCCAAGATGTTCAAGGGTTGATTGCTGTCTAGTTACTGTGAAATAGATTAGTCAAATAAGATGTTCAAGGCTTCTAGTGATTGTGAAATAGATGAGTAAAGGTTCTTGACCCAAAACTAGTTTTACATTTTGTGACCAGAATTGTGGCTATTTGTTATAACATTCTTTTCATGTATATTATTTAATTTCCTGACCATTTCAAACAAAACTAAACCTAATTCAAACAAACCAAAATCAAATTTTAAACCTATTGTTGTCATATAAGTTACAGAACTACATAAAATATATGTTAAAATATGCGATTATATGCAGGAATGTTCTAGTTTAGGTTGGTACAACTGTTAAATGTGTCATTCATTTTTTTTAAGCCAATATGTTTCTATGCATATGAACTTGTGTAACAGTGAGTCATGTTCTTAGTTATAGCATGTATTGTCAAGTCTAAAACCGGTTAATTATTTCTATAAACTTGTGTACTCAGACAGGTTATGGGCCCAGGCTTGTGATTGTGGATTTAAGGACGGATAATACGCGTGAGCTCTACGTGTTTGCTTGTTTGGGACACCGTTGCCAATCACCATAGCCATAATGGTTTTAGAAGAAGACAAAACGTACAGAATTCCGCTTTTTGATGGCACTAATTTTGACAACTGGAAGTTTCGAGTAGAAACTCTTCTAGATGAAATCGATCTGTTGCCCTTTATTAAAGGTGACTATCGGGACTTGGTGAAAATTGCGTCTAGTGATAATGCTGAAATTAAGTCAGAAAAGTAAAAAGAGCTGGACATGCTTCGGAAAGCCGATCGTAAGTGTAAGTCACAGATTATACAACGAATATCGGACAGCCAATTGCATTGTGTGAAGGATAAGAACACCGCCTATGATATATGGCAAGTGCTTTGTAATACTTACACTCGCAAAGGTATTGCTAATCGGCTTTTATTACGCAAAACCTTGTTGATGATGAAATTTGATCCCTCTTTAGAGACCCTTGAATTGAATTTTATTAGGTTTGATCGTACTATTCGGGAATTGAAATCATCGGGAGCTAACCTCGAAGAATTAGATGTCTGCCATCTTCTCTTGACTATTCTATCTGAATATCAAGTAATTGTCACTGCCATAGAGACATTATCTGCTGATAATCTCAACCTGGCATTCGTAAAAACGCGCCTACTTGATGAGCAGAGCAAACGCCAAGCAGAAGGTATCGATGGATGCAGCCAATCATTCTCTAGCGTTACTGATTGGAAGGCCAGAAAATTGAAATCTTCGCAGCCGGAATGTTGTCCCAATTGTAAACAAAGCATTTCAAAGCAAATTACTGATAATAAGTTGTTTTTTCTGTCATAAAGCTGGTCATTTTCGTTCGGACTGTCCAAAATTGAAAGGCAAGAAGCAGCAGAATAATTCAATACGTAAAGAAAATGTAGCTGAAGCTAGTGATGATGAATTTAGTTTGACTGTGTTAACGTTAGTGGCTTGTTGTGATGGATTTGTGTGGTTGCTTGACTCTGGCACCACTGAACATATGATCAGTGATAAAAATATTAGTTTGGTCTCAAATAAGAGACGCCTATCAAAGTCTATCAAAATAAAAATTGCTAAATCAGGATCGATGTTGTGTGCTGAAGAGATTGGAGATATACACGCGTCTATGACTCACAAAGGTAATAAAAACTTATTGTCCCTGGATTACAATTTAATTTGCTCTCAGTTAGTAAGACGGACGCCAATGGGGTTAAAGTTAAGTTTGAAAAGGAGAACGCTACAATTCTGAAAGGCGATAATTTTGTGGCTGTTGACACACGATCTGGTTAAGTGTATACAATATTTCTTTCGCCTCGTGAAAAACATGTGCTGGTGTTGCTAGTTCCATTGTAGCATCATCTGATTTATGGCACAAGAGGCTTGGTTACATTGGCAAAACTGGTTTAGTTCACTTAAGTAAGATTGTTGGTGGAATCAAGGTTGATCCAAGATCGATCCCCAATTTATGTGACTCTTGCATACAGGTTAAACAAACACGTCTACCTCACACAAAGCCAAGCGTTAGAGTCAAACGCCCTTTGGAGATCATACACAGTAATTGAGAATATTATGTAAGGAACGAGCTTGTGAGAATATTAATATTAATTAATTAATTAATAGTAATCTTGTAGGGCCATTAAGCCAGTATAATATGAGCAGGTGTCTCAGAAAGAATGGGACGTATCATCATGGAGAAAACAGGCTGTTTACTCCTTCATCCTTCTCTTGATAAGTCACTCTAGACGGAAGCTGTTATGACTACAGTCTACCTAATAAACATATCACCTGTAAAAGCTCTTGAAAACAAGGTTCCAGCAGAAGTGTGGTATGGTGTAAGGCCTGGTATGTTAAAACTGAAGGTTTTTGGCTGTGTAAGATTACCTAATCAAGTTGTTAAAAGTAAACTTGACGGCCGCTCAAAAAGTGCTACTTTGTTGGTTACTTCCCGAATGGGTACAGGCTGTGGTGTCCACAGGAACGAAAAATCGGGCGCGGGTATGATATAATTTTTGATGAACATTCGTTCATAGCAGTTGTAACCTACCTCTTTCATCATCCCACACAAATAACGAACAGAGGTAGAGACAAGAGAGTTATATATTTTATTCAAAACAATCAAATACGCCTTAATGAGGAAGTGGAACATACAAGCGTTAGGCGTGAGCTAGTAAACAAGCCAAATGGGCTGGCAAGCGCATAGGTAACCACCAAGACCAGAGGGGCATGTAAACAGCAACAATAGGTGGCAACTCATTTAAGCGCCAAAAGTGGCGTCATCAGAAAACGACGATAATACACTAAGAATTGACCTCCTAGTTAATATTAATTACACTTCTCATAATTGAAGGTTAAGAGCCAAGCCCAAGCATTAAATCTAAGGCGAGAATAGGATCCCAAGTTGTCGTCATCTGACAAACCCTAACTAACTTAAACATCGGTATGAAACCTTTCATTATTTATATATAAAGCTCAAAATACCTAACAATAATAAATACACTGAATATCTAATAACAAGTAGAATGTCTACCAGAGAAATATTTACTTGGCGGCGCGTGACCCCTTCTTTAACTAACATATAAATATAAGTGATACAACGATATTAAACTATATCAAATTCAATAACAAACAAAATGTCCACATTATAAATATTATCCATGCCAGCTTGTGGCCCCACATTTAAATTACATCTAAACATAAATGGTCCACCAATAAAAAACTATCCCAATCCTTTTTGACATCAAATAAATCATGACAACAGAAAATAATACAGAACATTTGGTTACTGTCCCTCTACTAGCTAAAGCAGGCCATGAAACTTTCCGTGAAGCAGATATAATAAATTTAAGATAAAGACAATCAGGTCAAAAGGTCTTCCCAAAACACCCAAGGAACGAGCACAGCTACGGGCTGGTCGCCCATGGTATCCAAATATCTCATAGCCTTAAAGACAGAAAACCGAAAAAATAAATAATAATAATAATAATCATCATCATCAAAAATATATGTAAGTCTTGAACAGTAAATTTAGAATAATAAAGATTTAGCACCAAAGAGAATTTTGAGAAACATGTTGAGCCTACTTAATAGTCAGGCCTCTCACCTCGAAAACCCAGGGTGTAATGCGTGATCACATTCTGGACTCCAACTGTTATATATCCTAAGGAAATTATGTGTTCTCGGGGCGCGGAGAGCAACGGAGAGGAAAGGGGTAAGGGTTCCAGAACAGTCTCCACTCGTCCACACGCATTTAAGTCTATACACCATCACAGTTCGTAGAAGTTCTGAATACGCCCACCGACGCGCAACGCTGTTCATTTGTTTTGGGGAGCGGTTCAACCAACACGGCTGGCAGCGAACCTCGGACCTCGAGATAGTTCAACGTTGACAGTACTGGGGTGTGTATGTTGGATTTTTGTCGTGCCGGAATGAGTCAACTGGGGCTGGCTTGGTGAGTTATACAACTTCTCCAAATATATGTTGTAACAAGGTTACACAGTGATGTTGGTTCAACACCCTCTCGAGCTATTGAGGTCATCGGTTCGACTCCAAATGAAGATTTACTGAGGAATTGCAGGAAGAGCCGTCTTCAGGAGGAGAACCAGAGACAATTTCTGATGAAGAAGAGATTCCTGGAACTGGCGAAGAACTTGAATCTCTGCGTAGTAGCACGAGACCTCGTACTGCACCAGCGTACCTAAATGACTATGTCGCACTGGCTCTTGGTGCTGAGTCATTTATTGACAACTTGCCAGAAACCTTTGAGGACGTCCATAGTAGAGATGATGCCCAACAATGGATGGCTGCAGTTGAATAAAAGTACTCATTGAAGAAAAATGAGACCTGGACCCTTACTGAGCTGCCATCCGGTAAACGAGCTATCAACTGTAAGTGGGTCTTCTAGATGAAGCAGAACGAAAATGGACAGCTTGACAGGTACAAGGCAAGGTTGGTGATGAAGGGCTGTGCACAGAAGAAAGGGTTTGATTACAATGAAATGTACTCACCCATAGCCCATTAACTACTGTCAGGACCCTGTTTGCCATCATAAACAAAGAAGATTTAATTGCCTTCCAGTTGGATGTGAAAAATGTATTCCTATATGGAGACCATTCTGAAAAGGTGTACATGAAGCAATCACCTGGCTTCGTAACTGACAGCAACCTTGTGTGTGAATTATACAAGACCCTCTATGGAATGAAGCAGGACACGGGAGTGGACTGCTAAACTTGACAACTTTGTGAATTCTCTCGGATTTGAGCACTCTGAAAACTAAAAATGTATGTAAGCGTATTTTGACTTCAACAACAGCATAAAAACTTACCTTTTGGTTTACGTAGATGACATAATTTTGGCGGGGAGCAATCTGCAGAAGTTGAATGACATAAAAACATAGCTTATGTCAGAATTCGAGATGAAGGATCTTGGAGGTTTGCACAACATTATAGGTATAAAAATTTATCAGAAAACTGATGGTATGCCCCTTAGCCAAACAGCCTACTTGAAGAAAGTTCAAGAAATTTGGTATGGAACAATGCAAATTTGTCAAGACACCAATGGAGGAAAAACCACCTGAAATAACTACATCAGAGTGCATAATTATTTTGTTTTTAAACTTACCGTGAGCTTGTTGGTAGTTTGATGCATGTGATGCTCTACACTCGCCCTGATCTGAGCTTCTCAGTGAATTTCTACAGCAGGTATCAGAGCAATGCAACAAAAGCTCACTGGATTTGACTTAAACGAATACTACAATACATTAAAGGAACACTTGAAGTTGGTCTCTTCTTTCCGAAGAGCTGTGATGTCGCCTTACGGGCCTACGTTGATGCGGACTGGGCCAATGACAGCGATGGTCGTAAATCTACATCTCGGTACTTATTCCAAGTTTATGGTGCCACTGTTGGTTGAACTACACGTAAGCAGACTACAGTCGCCCTTAGCTCGACGGAGTCAGATTTTGTCTCCCCGTCAACCACATCATCCGTCCTACTCTGGTTGAGAAGACTATTCCAGGACTTTGGGATCACTCTAGAACCCACAAAGGTGTACGAGGACAACCATTCATGCATAAGATGTTTGAATAAATGGGAACATCGAAGACTAAAATATATTGATGTCAAATACAACTTTGTACGTGATTTGTATCTAAATGGTGTTATTGATGTGATTTATTCGGAGACAAATGAACAATGTGCTGCATTCTGACAAATAGTTGGGTTGGAAACAAATTTGAGTACTTTCGTAATTATATTGGTTTAATCGAATGCTGATTCACTAGAGTTTATTTGTAAGGGTACATGTAGAACATTTTGCCTAATTTTGTGGTTGTAGTAGAAATGAGGAGGAGTGTTAAAATATGCAATTCTTTGCAGGGATATTCTAGTTTAGGTTGGTAACACCGTTAAATGTGTCGTTCGTTTTTTTTAGCTAATCTATGTCTCGCAAAAAAAAAGTGTTGTGCTCTTTCTAATAAAATAAACTTTTCTTTAGATATTCATGTTAAAGGAATTTATAATAAATGTACCTTTTAAAAGTGAAAACAGTTTTTTTCTATTTTTTGACTTATTCTAATTAGTTTCAATTTATAAATACTCATATATTACTAAAGAGAAATTTTAATAAATAAAATAATTAATAGACAGTAATTAGTTTCGTTATATGCGATTGTGGAAATAAGACTGCCGAGGTGCCGAGTAAAAAATCTAGTAACTTTCATCGAGTACTTTTAAAAATAATCGGATACGTGATACGCTTAGTTAGCATGCTTTTCGATTGTGTACCTTACATCTGCGAGTATTTTGTATTGAAAACGCATGTGCAGTATTTAAACCATAAAGGGTCATTTTTCCCTTGCAGCAAATTACTGTTGGTGAAAAATGAGCTCTAAGATATGCCTTTTAAATGGAAATAGTGTGGTAAACAGACCAGCCAATAAGGTCGATTCTCACTCAGCTGGTTATAAAAGAGAAAATAAAATAATAACAAGGTCCGAGTAAAGTTACTCGAGTAATTCCGGAAGAATCGATTAGACCAGACTACACAACACAATCGAGTTACTTGATTTTTTTACTCGATTGTGCCCAACACTACCTAAGCCACAGTTGCTAATGTTCACACTTTGTTGATTTACGTCTACTTGCAGACACCCATGCCGGCACGTAACATCTCGAATCTCTCTCGAACCAATGACTTTGTCAATACATCCGACAGCTTATTTTGTGCATCGATGTGCTCCACAGCAATCCGACCACCAAGTAGCACTCACGTATAAAATAGTTTCGCACTTCAATGTGCTTCGATCTCTTGTGGAATTCAGGATTTTTTTGTAAGTTTCACAACACTTGAGTTGTCCAAACGCAGCATTGGAATTTCGTCACCTTTTGTACCAAATTTGCTAAGTAGACGTTCCAACCACAATAACGCTTTAGCGCTTTCACTGGTAGCGACAAACTCCGCTTCCATTGTCGACAATATTATCATCAGCTGCAATTGGCTTGACCACGCCACTGCACGCCTGCATACATCACCAGGATGTCACTCGTTGACTGTCGTGACTTGATGTCACCAGCAAAATCAGTATCACTGAATGCTTCAAGCGTTCTTTTGTTGTTGCTTGTCCGATACAGCAATCCGTAGTTGCTCGTTCCTCGCAGATACTTGTAGATGCCTTTAACATCCATCCAGTCTGCTTCTGTCAGGTGTTCTATTGACCGGGCAGCCCGAGACACAGAAAACACTATGTCTGGTCGTGTTGCCATCATCAGGTACATGAGGCATCCTACTACCTCGTGAAATGGCGCATGATTTACAACCAATTTCTCAGTTCTACCATCTCTTCGGTCACAAGGCGTTGCCACTGAGTTTTCCTCATGCATATTGAAGCGCTCTAGGATTATTTTTGTGTAGGCACGCTGGCACGCGAAGATACCTTCTGAATGTTGTTCTATCTGCATGCCCAGGAAGTTTTCAAGAGATCTTGTCTTTATCTTGAAGTTGAGACTCATTTGAACTAAGAGCGCATCAATTTCATCTGATCACCCCAGCGACCACACCATCATCCACATAGATGGCGACAATCAACTTCTTAAGGTTGTGTTCACGAACAAATAGACAGGGATCAGCCGAGGTAGCTTCTAAACCTTGCTCTTACATGAAGTTGACAAACCGCTGATTCCAACACTGTGGAGCCTGTTAGAGACCGTACAGATTTCGTTTGAGTTTGCACAGCCAATCACTGCCTTCATTGAATCCTACCGCTTGACGCATGTATACTTCCTCCTGAAGTGTGCCATACAGGAAAGCAGTCTTAACATCGAATTGAAACTGTTGAATTTTCTCTACAGTAGCAACTGTAAGCACAGAGTGCACCGTGTCATAGCACGCTACCGGATTGAAAGTCTCACTATAATCAATGTCCTCCTTTTGAACATATCTTTTAGCAACAAGTCGAGCTTGGAACCTTTGTATTTACCCATCGGCATTCAGCTTCGCGTGGAGCATCAAGCGGTTGTTGATGATCTTTGCACCTTTTTGGACACTCCACAAGCTCTCACGTATCTGCTTGCCTCATGCCTCTGAGTGCTGAGAATGTTGTACCCTTGCAGCCGTCTGTAAACTGCGTACCCAACGAGTTTGAATACCTGTTGTTGCAGACTTCTCCTTATCAGCCTTCACCTTCCAACAATTCTTCTTCACGCGACCAGCTTTTCCCATAGTAGAAACAGCTGTAAATGTATTTATTGCTGTGCGTTGATTTACCTATTACGGATTTACCCATTTACGGATTTACCTATTGTTGCTTTGGTCACTGCTGGATGATGCTTATTGGTCGACACATGTGCCACGAAAGCGCTCGATTCCACTGCTACTGTATTTGCTTGTTGCCACTCTTCGATTGTACATAGCTTCTCAAGCAAGCTGTTTGTTGTGCGCTTGTTGTCCTCAAGAGACTCTCAAACATTGTTGAATTACTGGTACTCATGAACAACTGTCACCAAAATGTGTCCATGCAGCAGCTCAACTGGTATTTCCTGTGAACCTCGTCGATGAAGATTTGTATTCATATCTGCAAACAACTTTTTGACCTTTGCAACGTACGCCACACTCTCCATGTCCGGATCACATTCGAGCCTTAAAAATTCCGTCATCAGAAGATTTATTTGTTGAATGCTGCTCTGCTCGTACACGCTGACAAGCTTGTCCTAGATATCCTTGGCGTTGGTATACATCAATAGCTTTTAGCACCTACGACGTCTACCCCAAAAAGAATTACAGAAATAAAATAATTTCTGCACTGCAATGTGCACTACCGTACGATGTACTCCTGATGATCTCATTAACACAAATAAACGTTCACCCGAAATCTTCCTTTGTTTGACCGTGAAAACCAAGCCACACAAATAAAAACCAGTCAACTTGCACTTTTAAAACCAGATTTTACCACAAATCCACACAAGTATGATCTGGCCCCATAACTTGTTTATTTGATATATGTATATAAATATATTGCAATAGACTAAAAAGAGAACACTTATTAATTGTGCTAAGTACAAAAGAACAACACCATTAGCGTGTCTCACAGATAAAAAGAGAGAGAGAGAGAGCAAAAATAAAAGTTAATGAACATAGGCTAGCACTAGATGGCAGCACCATGCAGTGTGCTTATATCTTCAACAGGAATGAGCTCAATGAAGTGTTGAATGCATGGGAACCGGGTGAGATAATTATTATCTTGTTATGAGATATGCATGGATGAGTGGATACCCAGAGAGAGAATTCAAAGAGAGTCTTAGGAAGGTTTGGTGATCAATGGGTAAACGAAAATGTTAATTGATTAGTGAGTCTATATGTGGATACGTGCGGGTGAGAACCTTAAAAGAGATACAGTGTGGAATTAACAGGTGAAAGAAGCTGTGAGAGAAAATAAAGAAGCTTAAAAACAAATTATTGCTGTGAAGAGTGAAGCAGAACTTACACAAAGATAAAATGCAAGGAAAATAGTAAAGGAGAGTAAAGAGCAAATGAGATTAAAAGGAAAAATAATGTAGAACGATTGTGAAGGAAATAAGCATACGGCCCTAACACTATCACAACACACAAATTCAAATATTATGTAATTTAAAATTATAAAGTTTGCATTAGTAGACTGTAGAACATGTTACTACAGATAAAATATTAGCATGTACACTATCAGAAAATAGTCTCTAGTATTTGTCGCTTTTATTTCTGCTGAGCGAACTGGTCAACGATGCCAGACAAATCCCTTTTATCCAATAAGTGACCTTCAATTAAGACGATTGTGAGTGAATTAAGACGATACTCTGTCATGTTGGTACGCAGATACAGCAAATCACAACAATCACACACACGATGAATCCACCCAATTATTTTAACTGGCAGAAAAATATATGTATTTTTTCTCATCATTCAAAATTTCCCGCCCCTAAAAACTGCCACCGTAGGCTCGTGCCTACTTGTCCTATGCGTAAATCCGCCTGAGTGTAATTTTGGTAGACTGTAAACAACATGGATGATAACTACATATTTAAATGCATTAAAGATTGTATTCGTATTTTGTACATGTAAAACTGAATTGTATATCTTTTAATTTAAATATTTCTTCAGGCAAGTGTGGTATAAAATTTCATTATTTTCAAACAATAACACTTTCATTAACCAGAGACATGTTTTCGCATAAAAACATTGAAATAATACGTTAAATTTGTCCCCCCACAATGAAGCAGACGATAAACTTGGGCGTCGGACTTTGGTCCTTGGCAATGCGTATGTTTATGTCCATCTAGTATAATATAGAGATCACTCACTGGGCACAAGTAATATCTATATTATACTGGCTGGACAAAAACACACCCCTTGTCAACTGACCAGTTCATGATGCTAAAGTTTGTCGTCTGCTTGCTAGCGAGGGGACAATTTATCGGTTTATTTCAGTGTTCTTGTGTAAAAACGTGTCTGGTGAATAAAGTTGTTTTTAATAAAAAAAATTCAGTATTATACTCCACTTGACTGAGACACATTTACATTAAAGGATATACAATTCAGTTTTAAAGGTAATATTGTACAAATAAGAATAAAATCATTAAAATATGTAGTAACACCCATGATGTTTACAGTCTACCAAGACTACCAATATATATATATATATATATATATATAGTTTATATTATTTATATATAATTATTGTTTAAAAAAAAAGAGACAAGATCGGCTCGTATGCATATAAACATCCTAATATAGGCGTGGTTCATTCACTAACTAATTACATACATTTAGGAAAGTGAGGTCTATTACAGGGTATACATTATTTGTCCTCACCCGGCCACATTATTTTAGATGCACTCACCCCAATGATGGTACAACTGCAATTAAACATAAGAGTATTCAACAAAACACCTTTACCAAAAAAAGTACAGTATACATACACACGATATACATAAAATTCTGCTTCAATTATAATATCAGTTTCTACAAAATTACAGATAACGTTTCATCCACATATCACCTGGTCAACATTATTTTCCAGAATGTATATTTTAACGTCCTTTTTTAAAAAATTGAGTTTTTTCATCTTCATTTCTTGTGGTATTATGTTGAAAAATGTTAGTCCCTTAATCTTTATTGAGTAGAGTCCAAAAGTAGTGGTGTTTACTCTGTTCTGGAAATAATTATTCAGACTTCTTGTAAAGTAATTCCCCTTTTTGTATTCCCCAATTTTTAGCTTACTAATAGTTCAGCTGTTTTCAAGTTTATATACCATTACAACCGTATAAAAAAATAGCTTCAGTTAATTTCAAAATACCGAACCTTTTAAGCTTAATGCCGCCATCCTCAACGCTGGGCAGCAGAAAAATATTTTTAGTGCTGTGTTATGAGTTTTAAAAGTATTACCCCAGATTACATTTAAGTAGGACAAATGCAAGTTAACCAAGCAAAGTAGATGGGCTATAACACGTTTAGAGTGAATTTGTAGGAGAGTTTTCTTAGTATCCCAACTGGACCCCTAATTTTTTTGTGACATGGTTTATATGTGAGCTCCAGGATAGTGAGCTGTCAATGGTCAGATCGAGATATTTTGCTTTCCTTACTTGTTTCAAAACGTTATTCCCAAAGATTATCTGGTAGATATCTATATTCTTTCTACCTTTGTTTCCCGGCCTAGTAAAAATAACGTAGTTAGACTTTTCAAGATTTAGCAGTTTATTGACTCTTAACCAATGGTATAACAATTTCAGGTCTGTTTGAATATTCTCTGCTATAGTTTTAAAATGTTGTCCAATGTAAAATAAACTTGTCATCTGCATATAGTTGTAAATGTCCTGGAAAATGTCGTTAATATAAATAATAAAAGAGTACAGGTCTAATTACCAAACCTTGAGGGACCCCACATGTGATTGTTTATGTAAGTGTATTGAGCAATATAGCTCTACTCCTCTTATTCCTATTTTAGACAGCTTGTATAATAAGAGTTTCATGGTTGACAGTGTCAAATGCCTTTTTTAAATCAATAAATAAAGCTCCAGGTGGCTTAGAATTGTCATCCAATGTATTTTGTATTTTGTTAATCAATTCAAAACTCGTAACTAGTGTATCAGATTTCCCCTAAATCCATATTGGGGATGTTTGAAGACATTTATTTTTCTAAAATCTTAAGTAATCTAACTTTCGTTATTTTTTCTAATATTTTTGAAATGGAGGATATAAGTGAGATAGGCCTGTCGTTTGATGGATCACATTTCGAAGTGCCACCCTTATATACGGGAATAATCTTTGATAGTTTCAGTTGTTCCGGAAATTGACCTTCTGTTATAGATTTATTAACTAGAACAGATATATACTCTGCAAAAAAAAAAAAAAAAAAAAAAAAAAGGGTGTGTGTACTTATGTACGCGCGCGAGAAGTTATACTTCTTTGGCATCATTAAAAAATAGTTTTTAATTCCATGCAAATAATTAATTACAATAAAATGATAATATTTAGTATTAATTATGTTAAATAATAATATTTTAATTTATATCAATAAATAAAACATACGAATAGTTAACCTCAATTATATTGGAGCACTTGAAAAAGTCTATAAGCACATTTTTTTCACTAATATTTACGAATAGTAAATAATATTAATTAAAATATTCAATTTAAATCACTACTGAATATAATTTATTAGCACATATATAATTCGCACTTGTATGAAACTAAAACACGTGTTGTGAATGTAGAAACTAGAAACATGTGGATAAATATAATATATATGAAAACAGTGATCAGAGGCGACGAGCGTACCAACATGCGCGACTAACAGAGGTTCTATTTCTATTTTGTTGGTAGCTTTTTTTTTCGAGACTTAATGAGCGGTTTAGCTTCAACCTGTTACTTTTGTGTTACAGTGATGCGCGCGCATCTTAAAATTTCACTCTCATCATTTTTTCATAACGCGCCTAAAGAAGTATAACTTCAAAAAATATTGAGCAATGTTCTAGTAGTTTATTTGAACATTTATCAAAAGGCAGACTTTTTGAGTTACTAAAATCTCTTATATTTTTTACTTCCATTACATCTGTTAAGAAAATTGCAAATGAGCCGTCTATAGTGGTGGTGTAATAAATCCACTTATCAGGATTTACAGGAATATTCATTGCCAGATTGTGTCCTACATTTATAAAAAAAATATTTAAAATATCTGCCATTTCAGAAGTTGTATTATATTCCTTGTTCATAAATTTCAATTTTGATATTTGGTTATTAACTTTACAGTTTTTATTAAGAGACTTATTTATTTCCTGCCACGATTGTTTAGGATTATTACTACTGCTTATAAACTATCTTGTAAAATAATTTTTCATCAACCTTCTCTTAAGTGCTGTTACATTATTCCTAGCTAAAATATAATCACTCTTATAGTTTGTATTTTCTGGGTTGAATATAACTAGTTTGTATGTTTTGTACCGTAATTTAAGCATTTCCAAAAGCTCACTGTTCGCCAAACCACACCTAGGCGAATAGCGAACACTATTTGTAATTATTTGACCTCCCCTTCTTCCAGAATTTTGCACTATCGTCATGAGTTCCTAAAAAATATTTGTATTTGTGCTGGTGTTAATTTGTCCCAGAGATTCATTAAGCTTAAGTTCTAAGCTATTGTAATCAATTACACATTGATTTTTAGCGTGGTTTTTCCTCTCCACCGTGATATAATTTGATTCCAATTCCACTATTAGAATGTTATGATCACTTAACTATTGTTAAAGTTTGAGACCCACGGAGCCTGGCCATCTATATTTGAAATAATTTGGTCCAATGTACTTTCATTGTTAGTTATTCTAGTTGTTAGCTCATTGCAAATGTCAAAGCCACAACTGTTTAGCAGATTATTAAATACTGTATCATTCATTGTATGAATGTTTGGTCCCTTATGATTATGCACTTTTTTCCTGCCAAATTGTTTAGAATGTTTTTAAAATATGTTAGGAAATTATTAATAGGGATATTTGGAGGCCTATATATAACACTGATCTGTAGGGGTGGGCTTAACGAGTCTATTTCAATTCTTAGAAAATAAAGATACTCTCATCCATTTCCATAGCATTGATTAACATTGGTTATTTTCAGTATATATATATATATATATATATATTATATATATATATATATATATATATATATATATATATATATATATATTATATATAATATATATACATACACCCCACCCCCACCCTGTCTGTCATTCCTACAGGCAAAGGTTCTTGTATATCCATTAATATTATTCAAGTTAGTTTCATACGATTTAAGCACGTTTCTGTAAGTATAATTAAATCCGGTTGTGAGGGCAGAGGCGTTGCGTGCAAGAAGGGCTAACTCAACATTCTCCTCCCCATTTTCTCTCCCTGCCGCTCGCTGTTGAAGGTCACAAGCAAAGAGACTGTTCTTTCTCACAAGTCTCAGCTCGTGCGAAGCGAGTGTTTTCTGTTTATTGTACAAACTGTGATGGCAAGTGTAGTGGAGGGCTATCCTCGTAAGAGAGCTCGAAATAAAGATAATTGGAAACGATTTGCTAGCAAGAAGAACAGGAACGAGGGAAAGGACTATGTTTCTCAAACCACGAAGAGGGTTATAGCACCCCGTAAAGTTGGAGAGCCGTGTGGCTGTGGGTGCTTTGATAAGGTAGGCCTACCTAAAGTTCAAAGTATTTTTAACGTATTTTGGCAGTTAGGAGATTACAATTTACAAAACGCTTATTTGTCCAAACTCGTTAAAAGTAATGATGTTAAGAGATCGTACGTCAAAGGCAGGCCAAGTCGTACTTTAAGATGTATTGAATATACTGTAATCGGTGAAGATGTGAAATACAACGTGTGTCGAACTGCTTTTTACAACATTTATGGGATAACAGAAAAACGTGTTCGCGTCGTTCTAGATAAAACAAAACCGACAGGAACAATAGAAAGTGACTTGAGAAGCAAAACTGAATCTGTAAACAAAGTAAAGGAAGATAATAGGTCACATATTAGAAAGCACATTACATCTTTGCCCGCTGTTTCTAGCCACTACAGCTGGGAATAAAGCCCTCATCGAAAATACCTCACAGTTGGTCTTTACTTAAATTCACTCTACGAACCATATCAGGAATGGCTCAAGGAAAATTATCCTGGAAGGCAGCTCTAAGCTTTTTTATAAAGATACGTTCAATACATTCAACATTGGTTTCGAACCCCCCGGTAGTGACACGTGTAATTTTTGTGAAATAACTGACATTTCAATAAAAAAAAAACTCCATAAAAATGGTCAGCAAAATTATGATAGCATCATAAAACTTGAAAAAGATAAGGAATTACACTAAGACGAGTGAAAGCTCCACAGGCCCTCCTCAAGTCTTATAAAAATAATGAAGATGATGATACTTTGGCAATCGCTTTTGACCTTCAACAGGCACTAACAACCCCAAAACTCACCAGTGGGATCCAGTTCTACAAACGTAAGCTCTGGACTTACCCGTTTTAATTTTATGAATACAAAAGTTGTGAGTCAACAATGTATTTATGGGATGAAACTATGGCAAAGCGTGGGTCTTGTGAGATTGCTAGTTGCTTACAACAATACTTGTCAAACGTTCCAAATAAAATTCAAAAGATTATCATGTTCAGTGATAATGGTTTTGGTCAAAATAAGAACAATGTCGTTCTTGCCAATCTATCACTGATTCATAAAAAAACGATTTGATGTCATTAAACATTACTTCATGATACCCGGTCATTCCTAGCTACCCTGTGACCGAGATTTCAGGCACATAGAAAAAGAGATACGACACGCAAATGTGTATTCTAAAGACCACTATGCGTACTTCATACAGAAATGCCGCAAGAAAACCCTTTTAAAGTAGTAGAACTCACTCCACATCATGTAAAAAATTCCACAGCTCTGCAAAGACACGTCACAAAAACTCACTTGACAGGGGCGAAATTTAAAGAAGGAGCAGTATTTGAATTCAATCAAAACTACAAACAGGGAATTTATACCTACAAAGCTTACAACTTAGATGTCAAACTTTTCATAAAACTTCAAAAGGGAAAAAGCCCTACTTACAACGCCCAGACTTTCAATCTTGGAAACGAAGAAATAAACCAACTTTACGATTCTCCTGTTGTTGTGGCTCCTGAAAAACTGAAAGACATCCGAGATCTACTGCCGTATGTCCCTTTACCTTTAGTAGATACTTCGAAGGGATATTGGAAACACAACAATATCTGCCAACAACTTTACAAACTTCTGACGATGTCAACGAAGAAAACGATGACGATCAAGTTGATTATGATGTTCATACCCAGGGCCGGATAAGAAAAAACCACAAGTAGAGCACATAAAAAGTGTAGTAAAAAAAGAAAAATTTCTTATAAACTGAAAATAATAAACACTCCTTAAAAATATTTACAAAAAATACACTAAGCTCGGTCAATTTAAAAACACCCATTAACGTCTTTTTTTTAAACACCATAAAACCGTTTGCGTTCTCATTTCTATTTACTTCCCACTTTTTTCCTTCATTATACAGAACAGCTAGTTTCCCTTCCTCTTCTCGTATGTAAATATGACCATTGTTGAGCCAGACCATCATTCCTTTGTTTTCTTGCTTCGTTCCGTTACTAGCTGTTAGATGCTCATTCAGATAGATGTTATGAGCCGGTGCATCCACAAAGGAAACTGAATTAGTGTTCAACTTAGCCTTCTCTCTCATGAAATCTACCATAATTGTTCGCCTAACAAACTTTACTATTATAGTCGACGGTTTTTCCTCTTTCCATTGTGGAAGCTGGTGAGCAATATCAATGTCACTTGCTGTTATGTTTACACTTATTTTCTCACCAATCTTATGCACTAAATCTCTCACATTTTTTTTTCGCAGTTTCGGGATCCTATCAATCAGGACATTATTGAGTCTCATATACTGGTCAAGCTCTTCATTACGCTCCTCAAGCACACGGACTTATTTTTTAACAGCCTCGTTATCAAGTTTGACCTGACCCACACTATTATCTATTTTCAAAATTGAATCGACAAAAACTTTATTGTTATGATTTATTTCGTTAAGCTGGCAGCTCATTCTTCCTAGCTCCTACATCACGTCACCGATTGAGTAAATGTTCTTTCCATCCAAGTCTTGCTTTGTGATTTGAGCATTACAAACTTCAGAATCCATTGTTGAAACGCCTTTGTTGGTTGTTGCAGCTGCACCATCCTTTTCACATCTCTCACAGAACCATTTAGGGTCTTTATTATTTACCAAAAAGATACATTTTCTTTTCCTACTTTAGCGCAAGTCTTGTGGTACCACATTGCACATTTTCCATCACATAAAACACTTTCCTCGTTAGGTTTAAAAGAATTTTTACACACGCCACAGATAGAAGAACCACGCTGATCCCCATCTTTTTTGGCTATTAGCTAACATCATGGTTTTAGAAACAATGTTATATTTAAATTTCAATAACTAAAATTATAAAATATAGCTTCAAACATATTACATTCGTTTGAATGCCAAGCTTTGTGTAGTAGTCTTACATTCAATTTACCATTTAGGTTATAGGCTTGTATGAAGTATCACTATCTTACAATATATTTAAAATTGGGTCTTAGTTGGTATTGTTTTCAGAAGCCATATTATATTTAATGTTCGATAACTATTATGAAATAAGCTAGCTTAAAATGTAATTGCATGTGATTGAATGACAAACTTTGTGTAGTAGTTTTAAATCCAAACTATCATCTAGGTTTTAGGTCTTGTAGGAAGTATTACTATATTACAATATATTTAATATTAGCTATCAGCTTGTATATTGATTTCAAAAACCATATTACATTTGATGCTCGATAACTATAATGAAATAAGGTCATTAAAGCCTGATTACTTTTGTTTGAATGACAAACTTTGTGTAGAAGTCTTACGTTCAAACGATTATTTAGCTTATAGACTTGTAGAAAGTATTACTATTTTAGCCTAAATCGACTTATTTAAAGAAACAAGTGTTGAGTGTTACCTTAGTTATGCTCTTCGAACCTTTAATTTACCAATTTATTTAATTCACCTAATCAAACATTGATATATCTCAAATATTCATAAAAATTGCCATTTTGTCTTTTATGTATGTAGGAGAGAAGATATACCCGAAAGTTTCTCTCTTTCTTACACAATGGTGTGCAGACGACAGCTCGAAATTTTTAGCCGCAAATGTCCATCCAGTTATATTATAAATGTCCGCCCTTCAACCCTTCAACCAACCATAACTTGATGAGCGAGCGCTAACTAGTTCCCACAATTCCCGTTCCTAGCGCGCAAATCTGTCCCTTTCCTTTCAACTTATGAACGAATTAAGTTTTATGTGTAATTTATCCGAATCCTATTGAGTTTGATTCTTTAATTCTATTACTTACTCATATTACTTGTAATAATTAACCTTAGCATATAACCTTTAGTGTCCAATTCACAGAATTATGTCTAAGTGATGTTAAGAAAAATAGTTTAATATTTTAGGCAGTACTGCTATCTAGTAATGATAGTAAGCATTTATAGTTGATTTTTTTCTTAGTAGGGAACGAAGAGCGACAGAAGAGTTGTGAATGACAAATACTCCTGACTCTTTCCAGAGCGGATGAACGAGAACGAAAAAGTCGTGAGTAATGGCGGCGTGAATGACTCGCTCGCGAAGTGAGGGTCGTTCGTTCACAGCTCTCGTTCAAGAGTCGTTCAATTTGAATGACTCGTTCACGAGTGACCCATCACTATAATATAATTATTCAAACGCTTGTTATTACTTATTAGACAACAATTGAGATCAGAGTCATGGACAGCGATTATTGTTTATGTTATAATAAGTGGTGTACTATTATTGTGTAAAACTGCTTATACTTCTCGTTCTATGCATACTATTTTGTGAAATTAAACTATAATATGGTGTATATGTTAATTAGTTCATTATTAATATTTGTAAAATCTATTAAGGGAAACATTTTGTTTGATGACATATACTTAAGATAGGTTCTTTTGATTTAAGTCTAATAATTTATATATACACGATTAAACTTTTCATTACAATTTTCTAATTGTAACAGAAGGTTAGTATTGTATTCATATAATTAAATGTAACTTTGTTAATAACCTTTTGTCGCATAATTATGGTACTTGTACAATACCGGTAATTGTTACATATAGGCTACATGTTTGTAGGGAAAACATGTTTATTTGTATACTTAGGCAGGTTAAGTAAATATTAGTTAGTCAATATGATACATCATAAATTCCAGCTAGAAATAGAAAGAGCATATTACATTGATTGTAGACTTTTATAAATATTAGGCCTTTATCACTATTTTATAAAATATAGCTCAACTCTCTAGGTTGTTTACAAACTCTGGTTTACAAAGATTAAACCAAATAAATTGTGCATGACTAAAACTAAGCCTGTGCAAATACATCCTTTTCAATTTCAAATCAAATTTGAATTTTGGTGAATTACTCAAATTGAATCTTGTGCTTAAAACAAATTTTGAATTGAGTCAGAATTAAAGCTCATGTTAAATTAATTTTATCGAATTGGATCTAGTTTAATCCCATTCTTAAAAAGAATTGAATTAAACATTTTATTTTAAAAATCTGTTCAGATCTGAATCTAATAATTTATACTAGGCTTATGATATTTTAAATCAAATCTGTTTTGAGTATTTTAGTATGCTATGTTTCTAGATCCAATCCAATATTAAAATATTCTAAAAAATGTTTATCAACATTGTAGAGACATTTTAGGTTTATTAAAAACGTGTTATAAATAACTAGGCCTACTGTACCACTAAACTACTAAAGAGGACGGTTACGACCAAAGAGCCGCGCTAATGCTTATGTTAGATCTAGACGAGTATAACTTCGTAGTAAATGACTTTTATGTTTTTGTAAATTAAAATGGACAGAAATACTTGGCAGTAAGTAGGTACTTAAAAACTGTTTAAAAGAGAGTAGACCTATTTAGCCTAATATTACTTACGTACGTTATTTATGGGAAGATAGGTTTAGCTTAGTATTGTGTGTAAATATTAGGAATAGTCGAGATAAGCACCGATCTGACCAAGAATAAAATTAAAACGCTCATTTCTTGTTGATTTTCAGTACATGATTAAAATATTACGTGGATCTACTCTTCCCAAACCAAGAAAAACATCTCAAAATTGTTTTCACACTCAACCCTGGTCGATTACACTCGATACCAAACGTAACAAGTCAATTATGAGGACCTACCTATTAATACAGTCTGTTACTCTTTGTTGTTAGCCCAACAATGAATTGTGAACAGATCGACTGGAACAGAAACTGTGGGACGTCGCTATGGAAATAATGTAGACCAATACGTTACTTTTTACCAAATTATTTATAGTTGGGACAGTAAAATATCAGTGTAACGCAGAGGTAATTCCAGGACTGATGGTTATTTGATAACATAGAACCATTTAAAGATTGGCGACAATGTCTTGAGATAATGAGATAACAAACCATGAATCAGTTGATATTGCGGTACAACGAGGTTTGCGCCCAATTGCAACAAGAGATCGCGAAAAGGCAAGAAAGTGACGATTACGCGATAGCTCTGGCAGAAAATCACGAGAAAAATAAAAAAACATTAAAAGACTACTACGAGAATGAGATTGATGAATATGTGGAATACGTTTACCAAATAAAGGAGGAACATGAACACGACATGTACGAAAAAGAGGATTATTGGAGCAATAAATATGAGCAGGACATTGCGATGCTGAGACAACATCACAAGAATCAGTTGAGTTTGTCAAGAGGAGAAGACCGCGCTTCAAACGATGGTCAATAGATACAAAGAGAGAAATAGAGTTTTGGCGGAGCAACTTATGGAATACCAGAATTACGAAGATTTTGAGAAATCCTTGAACAATACTAGTCCGAGGAAGACAAGCACGCCCACGCGTCGCTAGAGACATCTATCTCCGTCCCGACAACCAATATTTCAAATATACACATTTACAAACTGACTTCTTCCCTTTGTTGCTTCTTTTAGCTGATAAAATGCTATCCTTGTGAAATGTTGTTTTATTCAGGTTCTCCTGGTCCGGAGGTTATTTACGTAGAGGTCAGGTTCGAATACCGGTGGTGGGATGAGACATTACGCTCGTATTACTGGATAGATAGACTCAACTGTCAGGACCGGCATTCCCCGCATTAATACACGTCTTGTGCCAGACCGAGGATTGAACCCTAGAGACAATTTATCACAGGCCTGGTCGTTAATATCACATTCTTTCAATTTAAAAACGACACAAGAATCGAACCTGGGACTTTTGGTTTAGTACCACAATGATATAATGACTGAGCAGTCTCTGTGATGGACGTGTGTAAATAGTCAACCACATATTAGTGACGAGAGTTACTATCACAAGCTAGCAGATAACACGGTATCTGGGGGAGGGACTCCACCACTGAAACATCGGCGTACGAAGGGTCCCGGGTTTGATTCCTTTGTCATTTTTCAATTTAAAGAAGTTGTAATTTTTAACCAAGAGATGTTGGTTTTAATAATTGTTACATTATTAGAATATATTATCTACTTTAGGAAAGTACACGATCATATAATTACAGTATTACCAAAACACAAAGATACATTGTTGCCATGGAAACAATACAATAAAACAAAGTATCGTGCACATTGTAGTGTACTTACGACAACAAGATACCCTAATATTACTGTATTATTAATGTAAGCCTCAATTTCACCAACAAAACTACAATTGACATTGAAGTCATACAGCCAGACAATAGTGTGACGTTATTTGTCACCCTACCTTGTATTTCCCTATGTTTTCTAATTTTTGTGAACAATTTCCAATTTATTTTCGCGTGAATCTAAGCGCTTCGAAGTTAGGCCACACGCTGGTTGCCGGCCTGACTAATAATACTGTTTACATCTATTAAATTAAATAAAAGGACGGAACAACGTAACACATTGTTTTAAATAATCTAAATAAGGAATTTTGATTATAAGAAGAAGAACACTTACCTTTTATTAAACATTTTAAACATCCGTTAAGAAGTCTGTTGACTTATTTATAATGAACGTCAGCCATGTTTGATTTCAACGCATGCGCAGTTCTATCAAACCAGTGAGTAAAAGAAGAAACAAAGCTCGATGTAGATAACTCAAAACAAGCGCGTTTTTCAATTCTGACAGATGGAAATAAACATTTAATTCTTTAACATTAACATACAGTTCAATATTTGGTTAAACCTGCATTTTATTTGATTTTTTCCTAGTTCATAGACAACATTTCATCTTTTGGTTTTATGTATATATATTTGTTTTCTCTTTGAACTGGGAGGTAAAGAATGGAACCTTTTTAAATTTGGTTTTTGAAGATTTTTTTATAGATTACGAAGGCTTCTTCTTCTGAGTGGTTTTAACATGGAGCCAAATCTGTGTAGCTCCGAATTAAAATTATTTTTAAAATGAATTAAAGGTGTTGAATGAAAGTACACGTGGTGGAATGAAAAAGGAAGTGTGTGTACAGTAACTAGATTGTTTATTTTCATTTCATTTGTGTAAGAATTCAAACAAATTACTAGAGTGTAACAAATCTCTGAAGTTGGTGTCAATATGGACTAATTCAGTGGTGAGGCCAACCAACTCTTCAATTATAAATTATCATTTTTTTTGTTTCTCCTATAAAATCAGAATTCATTTACTTTCAGAAAGACAGACTAAAGTAGAGAATTAATTATCATTTCATTTTATGTCTAATTATTAAATTTTTTATTATTATATATTTTTTTGTTTTGTTTTGTCTCAACAATACTGTTCTATACTTTGTTAACTTAGATTTATATTTACCCGGAATTCCTTAGGTAGGCTTGGGATGTGGTAAAGTGGAAAACAATAATAAATCCACAAAAGTGCCAACAATTGTTATTTCATGCATTTATTTTTTTATTGTCTAAATTACATTTTGTTCCAACAAACCATTTTATCTGAATTGTTCATGTTTTAGTTTTAAGTTTACCCAGTGGTCTCGAGTATTGAGAGTCGTAGTGCCAATGATTGAATTAACCGAGGCAAAATTTTTCTTTTAATTATTATTTTTCTCCTAGATACTAGGGCTGGCGCCCAACAAAACACAGTTCTTATACATCTTGAGGTTAATTGTTATGTTAACAAGATGCAGAAGACAATAATCTTAGACACAAAGAAATATACATAATTTATACAATATATAAAACATAACAATATATATTTATTGTTTTATTACAATAGTCATACAGCCAGACAATAGTCTATACAGCCAGACAATAGTCCATACAGCCAGACAATAGTCTATACAGCCAGACAATAGTCCATACAGCCAGACAATAGTCTATACAGCCAGACAATAGTCTATACAGCCAGACAATAGTCTATACAGTCAGACAATAGTCATACAGCCAGACAATAGTCTATACAGCCAGACAATAGTCTATACAGCCAGACAATAGTCTATACAGCCAGACAATAGTCATACAGCCAGACAATAGTCATATAGCCAGACAATAGTCTATACAGCCAGACAATAGTCTATACAGCCAGACAATAGTCATACAGCCAGACAATAGTCATATAGCCAGACAATAGTCTATACAGCCAGACAATAGTCCATACAGCCAGACAATAGTCTATACAGCCAGACAATAGTCTATACAGCCAGACAATAGTCTATACAGTCAGACAATAGTCATACAGCCAGACAATAGTCTATACAGCCAGACAATAGTCTATACAGCCAGACAATAGTCTATACAGCCAGACAATAGTCATACAGCCAGACAATAGTCATATAGCCAGACAATAGTCATACAGCCAGACAATAGTCTATACAGCCAGACAATAGTCTATACAGCCAGACAATAGTCTATACAGCCAGACAATAGTCTATACAGCCTGACAATAGTCTATACAGCCAGACAATAGTCTATACAGCCAGACAATAGTCATATAGCCAGACAATAGTCATACAGCCAGACAATAGTCATACAGCCAGACAATAGTCTATACAGCCAGACAATAGTCTATACAGCCAGACAATAGTCATACAGCCAGACAATAGTCATACAGCCAGACAATAGTCATATAGCCAGACAATAGTCATATAGCCAGACAATAGTCATATAGCCAGACAATAGTCTATACAGCCAGACAATAGTCTATACAGCCAGACAATAGTCATATAGCCAGACAATAGTCATATAGCCAGCAATAGTCATATAGCCAGACAATAGTCATATAGCCAGACAATAGTCTATACAGCCAGACAATAGTCTATACAGCCAGACAATAGTCTATACAGCCAGACAATAGTCTATACAGCCAGACAATAGTCTATACAGCCAGACAATAGTCATATAGCCAGACAATAGTCATATAGCCAGACAATAGTCATATAGCCAGACAATAGTCTATACAGCCAGACAATAGTCATATAGCCAGACAATAATCATATAGCCAGACAATAGTATATACAGCCAGACAATAGTCTATACAGCCAGACAATAGTCATACAGCCAGACAATAGTCATATAGCCAGACAATAGTCATATAGCCAGACAATAGTCATATAGCCAGACAATAGTCTATACAGCCAGACAATAGTCATATAGCCAGACAATAGTCATATAGCCAGACAATAGTCTATACAGCCAGACAATAGTCATATAGCCAGACAATAGTCTATACAGCCAGACAATAGTCTATACAGCCAGACAATAGTCATACAGCCAGACAATAGTCATATAGCCAGACAATAGTCATATAGCCAGACAATAGTCTATACAGCCAGACAATAGTCTATACAGCCAGACAATAGTCTATACAGCCAGACAATAGTCATATAGCCAGACAATAGTCATATAGCCAGACAATAGTCTATACAGCCAGACAATAGTCTATACAGCCAGACAATAGTCTATACAGCCAGACAATAGTCATACAGCCAGACAATAGTCATATAGCCAGACAATAGTCATATAGCCAGACAATAGTCATACAGCCAGACAATAGTCTATACAGCCAGACAATAGTCTATACAGCCAGACAATAGTCTATACAGCCAGACAATAGTCATATAGCCAGACAATAGTCATATAGCCAGACAATAGTCATATAGCCAGACAATAGTCTATACAGCCAGACAATAGTCATATAGCCAGACAATAGTCTATATAGCCAGACAATAGTCATATAGCCAGAACAATAGTCTATACAGCCCAGACAATAGTCATATAGCCAGACAATAGTCATAAGCCAGACAATAGTCATACAGCCAGACAATAGTCTATACAGCCAGACAATAGTCATATAGCCAGACAATAGTCTATACAGCCAGACAATAGATACCAAAATATCATAAGCCAGACAATGTCATATAGCCAGACAATAGTCTATACAGCCAGACAATAGTCATATAGCCAGACAATAGTCTATACAGCCAGACAATAGTCAATATATAGCCAGACAATAGTCTAAACAGCCAGACAATAGTCATATAGCCAGACAATAGTCTATACAGCCAGACAATAGTCTATACAGCCAGACAATAGTCTATACAGCCAGACAATAGTCATAAGCCAGACAATAGTCTATAAGCCAGACAATAGTCTATACAGCCAGACAATAGTCATACAGACAGACAATAGTCATACAGCCAGACAATAGTCATATAGCCAGACAATAGTCTATACAGCCAGACAAAGTCATATAGCCAGACAATAGTCATATAGCCAGACAATAGTCATATAGCCAGACAATAGTCATATAGCCAGACAAATAGTCATATAGCCAGACAATAGTCTATACAGCCAGACAATAGTCATAAGCCAGACAATAGTCTATACAGCCAGACAATAGTCTATACAGCCAGACAATAGTCATACAGCCAGACAATAGTCTATACAGCCAGACAATAGTCTATACAGCCAGAAAATAGTCTATAAGCCAGACAATAGTCATATAGCCAGACAATAGTCTATACAGCCAGACAATAGTCTATACAGCCAGACAATAGTCATATAGCCAGACAAAGTATCCATATTACAGCCAGCGACAAATAGTCTATACAGCCAGACAAGTCATATAGCCAGACAATAGTCATATGCCAGACAATAGCTAAGCCAGACAATAGTCATACAGCCAGACAATAGTCTATACAGCCAGACAATAGTCTATACAGCCAGAAAATAGTCTATACAGCCAGACAATAGTCATTTAGCCAGACAATAGTCTATACAGCCAGACAATAGTCTATACAGCCAGACAATAGTCATACAGCCAGACAATAGTCATATAGCCAGACATTAGTCTATACAGCCAGACAATAGTCTATACAGCCAGAAATAGTTTATACAGCCAGACAATAGTCATACAGCCAGACAATAGTCTAAATGCAAATTGCAATAAATAAAATAACAAAGGAACAGTTCTATAAATGCAGTCTTTTAAATATTCGACAAAATTCCTTTTCCAATAACTAGTGAAATACGCGCTTACAATACTATGATACTATGATACTAGACAGATCTAGTTTCAATGCTAACACCATATTATAATGATATTTTGTAAGATACTATTAGACTAAACCTTCAATTAATACAATGTCAGCTTTGTATTGTTGTTCTTCAGTAGAACTACCAACAATGGTGAGAGTAGATAGCAACAATGATATTCATTGTTGTGGAAACAAACAACAATTAGACCAGAACATTACAAACTATTCAATAGGACAACATAATATCATGATGGCTAATTCTGGTAATGTGTGGTTTACAGACACTTTCTCAAACAGGGAAGTGGTGTTTTTACGCAACAAACTAACTTGGAATATTCATGGCTTGGTGTCAAAGTGAAACCACAACTTCTTTAGAAGGTAAAACTAATTTATTCTCATATAAATATTTAGTACACTTGTGTTAATTTTAGACTGAACAATGCCTGGAATGGTTGTCAATGTCTCGCGAGTTTCCTGGTTTATCTGCTTGTGTTGTTTGTAATCTCAACACATGCACATACAATCAACAGAATTGTTGACGTGGAATAAAACATACAAGGAATCAAAGACATAACTCAGGCTGTCCATTATGTTGTTGTAGACTGGTCTTAGAGCGCAAAGTTGAGCTAAGTATGTTGTAACACGTGGCCTGACATACAATTGTTCAACAAACTGTAAAGTTTAGAACACGGAGGTTTAGAGGAAACACGATCAATACAGTACATAGGGGGATAAGCTGAGCGGGTAGTAAGACGTGGTGAAATAAATAATAACTAGTCTTGGAGGTTCAGTTGAATCTTGGCTGGTCAACAAAACCTTGTTGTGTTTGGAGGATAGGTCCCTCCTCTTGGCTGTAAAACAACTCCAGTGTCCACTGTGTTTGTTTTATCACACCATCAGAGATATATTGTTTATATTAATAATGATGATGATGATGATGTATGTTTTCAGGTTGTGTTTGGCATTTGGACCACTATGAATTGTTTTGTTCGGAAACCAATAGAGACAACTTTATGTTAATTGGAAGTGACGGTGATCTTGCTCTGTGCATTCAGGTAATTTTGTCCCTTGTTCCTGGAATAAGGTGGAGCCTTTATTTGTTAAGATCACTAGAAGTTACCTGTTATTCTATTACTAGCTAGCTAACTGCTAGTTCTCACCACGGGATGTGTTTTATAACACAAACCCGTTTCCGTACTCCCGATATTTCCAACCCAAACAACAAATTGCTGGATCACATAGTTTGCTCTATAGCCATCAAGTTTATATCTAAGGAAAGATTGCAAAGTTGGTCAAGTGAAAATTTGATAGTCAGGAGCTTAAAACAATACCAAAAAGTAGTATTTATAGCTGCCATATTTAAATAAAATGGTGAACATATATTTTAATTGGCTTAGAATGTTAGCTGTGCGTCAGAGTGACGTCCTTGTGAAGTTCTAGCACAGTCAGTGACGTCCTTGTGTAGTTCTAGCACAGTCAGTGACGTCCTTGTGAAGTTCTAGCACAGTCTGTGACTGACAGTCTCCCAGTCCTGTCAACCTACTCCGTACTATGTCCACTGACACAATATAACTCCTGTTTTCATAGAACATGAGAATATGAACTAGATCAGTTGGTCCATCTACGTCATGACGGTTATTACAGGGATCTTAGTTTGGACCCATCTCTTAAACCCCGACACCACCAATACTCATGTTAAACCTATATTGCCAGTTATGTTGAGACAAAGATGTGTCAATGTGTTCAGGGTTCCCAACTGCTGGTCATTCACAACGGCTGGGTTGCAGAGAGCGTCTGTCTTCTGACAGCCAATCACCAGGTCAGAGGGATATGGAGACAGAACTCTCTTCTGATGCTGGTGAGACACCAGGTGAGACAGAACTCTCTTCTGATGCTGGTGAGACACCAGGTGAGACAGAACTCTCTTCTAATGCTGGTGAGACACCAGGGCCTCTAATTTTGAAACGTGCGAGTAGCGATTCGCTAGCGTATTTCTCTCATCTCGCACACAATCTCGCAAACCCCTAATTTTGAAACTTCAGCGCTGCGAAAACTGACGTCACACGATCGAATAGCGAGCGGATTCTACTCGCCAGCCTCACACCGTGCGAGACAGGCCTTGTCTATCGAATAGGCAATAACATAACAAAATGGATGCCATCCCCCTCTTCGGTTGCAGCTTTCTGAGAGTGATTTTGTTGAAATAAACCTATCACTGTACAAAATAGGTTTACAGAAGAAAAGAATATGATTGCTTTGTACATTTTATGCAACCCTTCAAAACAAATATTTGTTTGGGTGAAAATAAAACTATAATTTCTAATTTTTTAAGTATCTTCAATCGTCAATTTGGGTGATTCGGTAACGTGACCGTCTTATGATCTAAGGTTCGCGTGTTCAAATCCATAAAAAATTTACTTTTTTTAATTTATCAGACTTTAAACTTTAATTTTAAATGAACGTATTAGTAAGCATTTAATATGTTTTAAATATATTTTATAGAAATACACAAGGTATTTGAGCCTACGTAGACTAACATAATAGTCGTTAAAAATAATTTAAAAAGGTAATAAATTAAAAACGCTAGGCCTATATTAATTTTGAAATTTTGTATGTAGGTGATTATTTAAAAATTAAATTAATGGGTTTTATGACATAAAATTGTACACATTTTAAAATAAGGCTTGTACACATTTTAAAATAAGGCTAAGTAAGCTAATTATTATTCACATAGTAAAATTTTTTTAGGGTATATTTATGTTTTAAAAATAGTTGCGAAAATAAAAAAATATATTACTGAATTTTAATTACGAAAACGTGATTTAAATTCAGACAAAAATTAAAATAATTTACCTAGGGTGGCATTGAACTCGTGTAAGTTCGAATTCGGATCAAGCACGCTACCAAGTGTGCTAAATTGGATTATTCCGTAGAAATAGTTTTTATTTTATTCATATAACTTTAAGAAAATTTTGAGACAACAAGTTTAGATGTATACAATAATTGGAAGATGGTTTCCCAATGAAACTAAACTAACCGTTGTAAATGATGTAATCGATACAATAATAATGTTTACTTTCAGTTACGTATCTTGTATAATGACGTGTTGTGGCATACCATCGCCCCCACCCTTTGGCACGTCATGGTTTTACAGTGTTGTCGGATTGAAAACTCAGTCGCAAGCGAAACAACACTACACCAACTCGCACGACATTAGAAACCTTTCAAAATTAGCTCTGTTTCAGTACAGCCTGCGATTTGCGAGTTCATAAGTTGCGAGTTAGCTCGCAAGCGAGTATTTTCGCAAGTTTCAAAATTAGGGGTCCAGGTGAGACAAAACATTGTCAGCTTCAGTCTGGACTGTAGGCAGGATGTGAGGGCCCGTACAGGACAGTTCTAGAGCCGGTAGCTCCTCTACTTTCAACAAGACTAGAAACAGAACAGTTCTAGAGCCAGTAGCCTTTCTACTTTCAACAAGACTAGAAACAAAAAAGTTCTAGAGCCGGTAGCTCCTCTACTTTCAACAAGACTAGAAACAGGACAGTTCTAGATAGTTCTAGAGCCAGTAGCTCCTCTACTTTCAACAAGACTAGAAACAGAACAGTTCTAGATAGTTCTAGAGCCAGTAGCTCCTCTACTTTCAACAAGACTAGAAACAGAACAGTTCTAGATAGTTCTAGAGCCAGTAGCTCTTCTACTTTCAAAAAGACTAGAAACAGAACAGTTCTAGAGCCAGTAGCTCCTCTACTTTCAACAAGTCTAGAAACAGAACAGTTCTAGATAGTCCTAGAGCCGGTAGCTACTCTACTTTCAACAAGACTAGAAACAAGACAGTCCTAGAGCCGGTAGCTCCTCTACTTTCAACAAGACTAGAAACAGGACAGTTCTAGATAGTTCTAGAGCCAGTAGCTCCTCTACTTTCAACAAGTCTAGAAACAGAACAGTTCTAGAGCCAGTAGCCTTTCTACTTTCAACAAGACTAGAAACAAAAAGTTCTAGAGCCGGTAGCTCCTCTACTTTCAACAAGACTAGAAACAGGACAGTTCTAGATAGTTCTAGAGCCAGTAGCTCCTCTACTTTCAACAAGACTAGAAACAGAACAGTTCTAGATAGTTCTAGAGCCAGTAGCTCCTCTACTTTCAACAAGACTAGAAACAGAACAGTTCTAGAGCCAGTAGCCTTTCTACTTTCAACAAGACTAGAAACAAAAAAGTTCTAGAGCCGGTAGCTCCTCTACTTTCAACAAGACTAGAAACAGGACAGTTCTAGATAGTTCTAGAGCCAGTAGCTCCTCTACTTTCAACAAGACTAGAAACAGAACAGTTCTAGAGCCAGTAGCCTTTCTACTTTCAACAAGACTAGAAACAAAAAAGTTCTAGAGCCGGTAGCTCCTCTACTTTCAACAAGACTAGAAACAGGACAGTTCTAGATAGTTCTAGAGCCAGTAGCTCCTCTACTTTCAACAAGACTAGAAACAGAACAGTTCTAGATAGTTCTAGAGCCAGTAGCTCCTCTACTTTCAACAAGACTAGAAACAGAACAGTTCTAGATAGTTCTAGAGCCAGTAGCTCCTCTACTTTCAACAAGACTAGAAACAGAACAGTTCTAGATAGTTCTAGAGCCAGTAGCTCTTCTACTTTCAAAAAGACTAGAAACAGAACAGTTCTAGAGCCAGTAGCTCCTCTACTTTCAACAAGTCTAGAAACAGAACAGTTCTAGATAGTCCTAGAGCCGGTAGCTACTCTACTTTCAACAAGACTAGAAACAAGACAGTCCTAGAGCCGGTAGCTCCTCTACTTTCAACAAGACTAGAAACAGAACAGTTCTAGATAGTCTTAGAGCCGGTAGCTCCTCTACTTTCAACAAGACTAGAAACAGAACAGTTCTAGATAGTTCTAGAGCCAGTAGCTCCTCTACTTTCAACAAGACTAGAAACAGAACAGTTCTAGATAGTTCTAGAGCCAGTAGCTCCTCTACTTTCAAAAAGACTAGAAACAAGACAGTTCTAGATAGTCCTAGAGCCAGTAGCTCCTCTACTTTCAACAAGACTAGAAACAGAACAGTTCTAGATAGTTCTAGAGCCAGTAGCTCCTCTACTTTCAACAAGACTAGAAACAGAACAGTTCTAGATAGTTCTAGAGCCAGTAGCTCCTCTACTTTCAACAAGACTAGAAACAGAACAGTTCTAGAGCCAGTAGCCTTTCTACTTTCAACAAGACTAGAAACAAAAAAGTTCTAGAGCCGGTAGCTCCTCTACTTTCAACAAGACTAGAAACAGAACAGTTCTAGATAGTCCTAGAGCCGGTAGCTCCTCTACTTTCAACAAGACTAGACACAGGACAGTCCTAGAGCCGGTAGCTCCTCTACTTTCAACAAGACTAGACACAGGACAGTTCTAGAGACGGTAGCTCCTCTACTTTCAACAAGACTAGAAACAAGACAGTCCTAGAGCCGGTAGCTCCTCTACTTTCAACAAGACTAGAAACAGAACAGTTCTAGATAGTTCTAGAGCCAGTAGCTCCTCTACTTTCAACAAGACTAGAAACAGAACAGTTCTAGATAGTTCTAGAGCCAGTAGCTCCTCTACTTTCAACAAGACTAGAAACAGAACAGTTCTAGATAGTTCTAGAGCCAGTAGCTCCTCTACTTTCAACAAGACTAGAAACAGAACAGTTCTAGATAGTTCTAGAGCCAGTAGCTCTTCTACTTTCAAAAAGACTAGAAACAGAACAGTTCTAGAGCCAGTAGCTCCTCTACTTTCAACAAGTCTAGAAACAGAACAGTTCTAGATAGTCCTAGAGCCGGTAGCTACTCTACTTTCAACAAGACTAGAAACAAGACAGTCCTAGAGCCGGTAGCTCCTCTACTTTCAACAAGACTAGAAACAGAACAGTTCTAGATAGTTCTAGAGCCAGTAGCTCCTCTACTTTCAACAAGACTAGAAACAGAACAGTTCTAGATAGTTCTAGAGCCAGTAGCTCCTCTACTTTCAACAAGACTAGAAACAGAACAGTTCTAGATAGTTCTAGAGCCAGTAGCTCTTCTACTTTCAAAAAGACTAGAAACAGAACAGTTCTAGAGCCAGTAGCTCCTCTACTTTCAACAAGTCTAGAAACAGAACAGTTCTAGATAGTCCTAGATCCGGTAGCTGCTCTACTTTCAACAAGACTAGAAACAAGACAGTTCTAGAGCCAGTAGCTCCTCTACTTTCAACAAGACTAGAAACAAGACAGTTCTAGAGCCAGTAGCTCCTCTACTTACAACAAGACTAGAAACAGGACAGTTCTAGAGCCGGTAGCTCCTCTACTTTCAACAAGACTAGAAACAAGACAGTTCTAGAGCCAGTAGCTATTCTACTTTCAACAAGACTAGACAGAGGACAGTTCTAGACAGTTCTAGAGCCGGTAGATCCTCTACTTTCAACAAGACTAGATACAGACAGTTCTAGATAGTTCTAGAGCCAGTAGCTCCTCTACTTTCAACAAGACTAGAAACAAGACAGTTCTAGAGCCAGTAGCTCCTCTACTTTCAACAAGACTCGAAACAGAACAGTTCTAGATAGTCCTAGAGCCGTAGTAGCTCCTCTACTTTCAAGACTAGAACAGACATTTAGAGCGTATTCTTACTTCAACAAGACTAAAGCAGATAGTTCTAGATATCAAGCCAGTAGCTCCTCTACTTTCAACAAGACTAGAAACAAGACAGTTCTGAGACCCAGTAGCTCCTCTACTTTCAACAAGACTAGAAACAGACAGTTCTAGAGCCGGTAGCTCCTCTACTTTCAACGGACTAGAAACAAGACATTATGCTAACAGAGCTTCTCTACTTCACAAGACAGAAACAGGACAGTTCTAGAGCCGGTAGCTCCTCTACTTTCAACAGGACTAGAAACAAGACAGTTCTAGAGCCAGTAGCTCCTCTACTTTCAACAAGACTAGAAACAGAACAGTTCTAGATAGTTCTAGAGCCAGTAGCTCCTCTACTTTCAACAAGACTAGAAACAGAACAGTTCTAGATAGTCCTAAAGCCAGTAGCTCCTCTACTTTCAACAAGACTAGAAACAGAACAGTTCTAGATAGTCCTAGAGCCGGTAGCTCCTCTACTTTCAACAAGACTAGATACAGACAGTTCTAGACCCAGTAGCTCCTCTACTTTCAACAAGACTAGAAACAGAACAGTTCTAGAGCCAGTAGCTCCTCTACTTTCAACAAGACTAGACAGAGGACAGTTCTAGACAGTTCTAGAGCCGGTAGATCCTCTACTTTCAACAAGACTAGATACAGACAGTTCTAGATAGTCCTAGAGCCGGTAGCTCCTCTACTTTCAACAAGACTAGAAACAGAACAGTTCTAGATAGTCCTAGAGCCGGTAGCTCCTCTACTTTCAACAAGACTAGAAACAGAACAGTTCTAGATACTACTAGAGCCAGTAGCTCCTCTACTTTCAACAAGACTAGAAACAAGACAGTTCTAGAGCCAGTAGCTCCTCTACTTTCAACAAGACTAGAAAAAGAACAGTTCTAAATAGTCCTAGAGCCGGTAGCTCCTCTACTTTCAACAAGATTAGAAACAGAACAGTTCTAGATAGTCCTAGAGCCGGTAGCTCCTCTACTTTCAAAAAGACTAGAAACAAGACAGTTCTAGAGCCGGTAGCTCCTCTACTTTCAAAAAGACTAGAAACAAGACAGTTCTAGAGCCAGTAGCTCCTCTACTTTCAACAAGACTAGAAACAAGACAGTTCTAGAGCCAGTAGCTCCTCTACTTTCAACAAGACTAGAAACAAGACAGTCCTAGAGCCGGTAGCTCCTCTACTTTCAAAAAGACTAGAAACAAGACAGTTCTAGAGCCAGTAGCTCCTCTACTTTCAACAAGACTAGAAACAAGACAGTTCTAGAGCCAGTAGCTCCTCTACTTTCAACAAGACTAGAAAAAGAACAGTTCTAAATAGTCCTAGAGCCGGTAGCTCCTCTACTTTCAACAAGATTAGAAACAGAACAGTTCTAGATAGTCCTAGAGCCGGTAGCTCCTCTACTTTCAAAAGACTAGAAACACAGACAGTTCTAGAGCCGGTAGCTCCTCTACTTTCAAAAGACTAGAAACAAGACAGTTCTAGAGCCAGTAGCTCCTCTACTTTCAACAAGACTAGAAACAGACATCAGAGTCCTAGAGCCGGTAGCTCCTCTACTTTCAACAAGACTAGAAACAGGACAGTTCTAGAGCCGGTAGCTCCTCTACTTTCAACAAGATTAGAAACAGAACATTTCTAGATAGTCCTAGAGCCGTAGCTCCTCTACTTTCAAAAGACTAGAAACAAGACAGTTCTAGACCAGTAGCTCCTCTACTTTCAACAAGACTAGAAACAAGACAGTTCTAGAGCCGTAGCTCCTCTACTTTCAACAAGACTAGAACAAGGACTTCTAGACAGTCCTAGAGCCGGTAGCTCCTCTACTTTCAACAAGATAGAAACAGAACAGTTCATATTAGAGCCAGTAGCTCCTCTACTTTCAACAAGACTAGAAACAAGACAGTTCTAGAGCCAGTAGCTCCTCTACTTTCAACAAGACTAGAAAACATAGAAGTTCTAGAGCCGTAGCTCCTCTACTTTCAACAAGACTAGAAACAGACAGTTCTAGCAGCCAGTAGCTCCTCTACTTTCAACAAGACTAGAACAGAACAGTTCTAGACAGTCCTAGAGCCGGTAGCTCCTCTACTTTCAACAATACTAGAAAAGGACAGTTCTAGATGTCCTAGAGCCAGTAGCTCCTCTACTTTCAACAAGACTAGAACAGGGCAGTCCTAGAGCCGTAGCTCCTCTACTTTCAAAAGCTAGACTAGAAACAGACAGTTCTAGAGCCAGTAGCTCCTCTACTTTCAACAAGACTAGAAACACAGACAGTCCTAGAGCCAGTAGCTCCTCTACTTTCAACAAGACTAGAAACAGGACAGTTCTAGATAGTCCTAGAGCCGGTAGCTCCTCTACTTTCAACAAGACTAGAAACAGACAGTTCTAGATATCTAGAGCCAGTAGCTCCTCTACTTTCAACAAGACTAGACACAGACAGTTCTAGAGCCAGTAGCTCCTCTACTTTCAACAAGACTAGACACAGGACAGTTATCTAGAGCGGTAGCTCCTCTACTTTCAACAAGACTAGAAACAGACAGTTCTAGATGCCAGCCGGTAGCTCCTCTACTTTCAACAAGACTAGAAACAGGACAGTTCTAGAGCCAGTAGCTCCTCTACTTTCAACAAGACTAGAACAGGACAGTTCTAGAGCCAGTAGCTCCTCTACTTTCAACAAGACTAGAAACAGACAGTTCTTAGAGCCAGTAGCTCCTCTACTTTCAACAAGACTAGAAAAGACAGTTCTAGAGCAGTAGTCCTCTACTTTCAAAAGACTAAACAGACAGTCTAGATATCTAGAGCCAGTAGCTCCTCTACTTTCAACAAGACTAGAAAAAGACAGTTCTAGAGCCAGTAGCTCCTCTACTTTCAACAAGACTAGAAAAGGACAGTTCTAATAGTCCTAGAGCGGTAGTCCTTTCTTTCAACAAAACTAAGAAACAGAACAGTTCTAGATATCTAGAGCAAGTAGCTCTTACTTTCAACAAGACTAGAACAAGACAGTTCTAGAGCCGTATCCTCTACTTTCAACAAGACTAGAACTACAGTTCAGATTCTAGAGCCAGTACTTCCTTTATTCGAATCAAACTAGAATACAAGAAACATCTAAGGGGCCGGTAGCTCATTACTTATCAACAATAGCTATGAAAAATGTTTAAGCCTGTGTACCAATTACTTTAATCATGATAAATCAATACAACAGAAGTCTATGAGCTGTAGCCTTTACTTTCAATAGATAACTAGAAGAAACAGTTCTAGACATGCTTTACTATTCAACATAGATGCAGATCATTTAGCAGTAGTCCTTTATTTCAAAGACTAAAGAAATTGTTCAATGAAGCCGAGAGTAGTTCTGTACTTTCAACAAATTAGAAACAGAATCAGTTTCTAGATATACTAGAGCCAGTAGTCCTCTACTTTCAACAAGACTAGAAACAAGTCAGTTCTAGAGCAAGTAGCTCCTCTACTTTCAACAGACTGAAACAAGATAGTTCTAGAGCCAGTAGTTCCTTTCTCGCCAACAAACCACTCCACATGAAACTCTCAAAGGATTGTTGGTGTTACATATCAGTGAAATAGCTGGCCTCTATTACTTCAAACACTTTATACCATACTTTATTTAATATGTTAATATTCTTCATACAAAACACAAACTTACTCTTTCAGACCTCTCTCTGTTAAGACGTTTATTTAAATAACGAGGATAGATACACCTGAAAAGAATTATATTTATTTTTTATAATATTTACCTGCATCTAGGGGTGTGCGGAGTCCATTATGTATAACTTAATGCATCAAAATTGCTTGTAAAATGTTTATTGCACGATTGTTTGTAATATTTTATGTGAATCTGACAAATCAAATTATTACAACATGCAATTATCACTTCCCTTTTTTCCAGATGAGTATTAATTTGTAATGTAAAACAATCTCAGAATGGCTATCATCGAACATAAAGTGAGTATTTTATTGGTGACGCTTTGAAGACGAAATATGTTTCAAAGTGAAGTTGAAGCTGATGTTTGTTTTGAAGCCAAGTTGAAACTTCACACACCTCTACCTGCAACAATAGTAACTAAGCAGTTTTATTATTTTTTCAAACAATGTTGAAAGTCCTACAAAGAGAAATCGTGTTGTAGCACAGAAACAACTGGGGAGGAGCAGCTTGTTTGTAATCTTTCCCCACCAAGTTTTGAGCAGTATTTATTTGTTTTGTTATGTTTCACAGACTTACTTTCGCCAGTTCAGAGTGTCTTTCTCCAGTAGTCTGCCACCGAGACATTGTGCGGCATGTGTGCAGATCTTGAACAGATATCTCTCTGTAAGACACGCTCAAGGTAGACATGTAGCAGATATCTCTCTATAAGACATTCTCAAGGTAGACATGTAGCAGATATCTCTCTGTAAGACATGCTCAAGGTAGACATGTAGCAGATATCTCTCTGTAAGACATGCTCAAGGTAGACATGTAGCAGATATCTCTCTATAAGACATGCTAAAGGTAGACATGTAGCAGATATCTCTCTGTAAGACACGCTCAAGGTAGACATGTAGCAGATATCTCTCTGTAAGACATGCTCAAGGTAGACATGTAGCAGATATCTCTCTGTAAGACATGCTCAAGGTAGACATGTAGCAGATATCTCTCTGTAAGACATGCTCAAGGTAGACATGTAGCAGATATCTCTATAAGACATGCTAAAGGTAGACATGTAGCAGATATATCTCTATAAGACATGCTAAAGGTAGACATGTAGCAGATATCTCTATGTAAGACATGCTCAAGGTAGACATGTAGCAGATATCTCTCTGTAAGACATGCTCAAGGTAGACATGTAGCAGATATCTCTCTATAAGACATGCTCAAGGTAGACATGTAGCAGATATCTCTCTATAAGACATGCTCAAGGTAGACATGTAGCAGATATCTCTCTATAAGACATGCTCAAGGTAGACATGTAGCAGATATCTCTCTATAAGACATGCTCAAGGTAGACATGTAGCAGATATCTCTCTATAAGACATGCTCAAGGTAGACATGTAGCAGATATCTCTCTATAAGACATGCTCAAGGTAGACATGTAGCAGATATCTCTCTATAAGACATGCTCAAGGTAGACATGTAGCAGATATCTCTCTGTAAGACATGCTCAAGGTAGACATGTAGCAGATATCTCTCTATAAGACATGCTCAAGGTAGACATGTATTAGATATATCTCTATAAGACATGCTAAAGGTAGACATGTAGCAGATATCTCTCTATAAGACATGCTCAAGGTAGACATGTAGCAGATATCTCTCTGTAAGACATGCTCAAGGTAGACATGTAGCAGATATCTCTCTATACGACATGCTCAAGGTAGACATGTAGCAGATATCTCTCTATAAGACATGCTCAAGGTAGACATGTAGCAGATATCTCTCTGTAAGACATGCTCAAGGTAGACATGTAGCAGATATCTCTCTATAAGACATTCTCAAGGTAGACATGTAGCAGATATCTCTCTATAAGACATGCTCAAGGTAGACATGTAGCAGATATCTCTCTATAAGACATGCTCAAGGTAGACATGTAGCAGATATCTCTCTGTAAGACATGCTCAAGGTAGACATGTAGCAGATATCTCTCTATAAGACATGCTAAAGGTAGACATGTAGCAGATATCTCTCTGTAGACATGCTCAAGGTAGACATGTAGCAGATATCTCTCTATAAGACATGCTCAAGGTAGACATGTAGCAGATATCTCTCTATAAGACATGCTCAAGGTAGACATGTAGCAGATATTTCTATAAGACATGCTCAAGGTAGACATGTAGCAGATATCTCTCTATAAGACATGCTCAAGGTAGACATGTAGCAGATATCTCTCTATAAGACATGCTCAAGGTAGACATGTAGCAGATATCTCTCTGTAAGACATGCTCAAGGTAGACATGTAGCAGATATCTCTCTGTAAGACATGCTCAAGGTAGACATGTAGCAGATATCTCTCTATAAGACATGCTCAAGGTAGACATGTAGCAGATATCTCTCTATAAGACATGCTCAAGGTAGACATGTAGCAGATATCTCTCTGTAAGACATGCTAAAGGTAGACATGTAGCAGATATCTCTCTATAAGACATGCTCAAGGTAGACATGTAGCAGATATCTCTCTATAAGACATGCTAAAGGTAGACATGTAGCAGATATCTCTCTGTAAGACATGCTCAAGGTAGACATGTAGCAGATATCTCTCTATAAGACATGCTAAAGGTAGACATGTAGCAGATATCTCTCTATAAGACATGCTCAAGGTAGACATGTAGCAGATATTTCTATAAGACATGCTCAAGGTAGACATGTAGCAGATATCTCTCTGTAAGACATGCTCAAAGTAGACATGTAGCAGATATCTCTCTATAAGACATGCTCAAGGTAGACATGTAGCAGATATCTCTCTATAAGACATGCTCAAGGTAGACATGTAGCAGAGATCTCCTCTATTAAAAGACTAGAACAGGAAGACTGTAGCCAGTAGCTCTCTACTTTAACATGCTAAGTAAGACATTTAGGCAGATACTTTCTAAAAGACTGCTCAAGCTGTAGCCTGAGCAGATATCTCTTTTTATAAAGACATGAAACAAGTTAGCATGTTCAGAGATACTCTCTACTTAACACATGACTGAAGAGACAGTTTAGACAGTAGTCTCTCTGTCAACAGACTCAAGGTCTAGAATGCTAAGCAGTACTCTCTATTCAACAGACTAAAACGTAGACAGTTTAGCAGATATCTCTCTTCAACAGACTAAAAAGGACATTGTAGTCAGATATTCTTCTAACAAATACATGCTCAAAGGTTAGTCGGTGTACAGTAATAGCTCTCTTTCAAACACTATACCATAGTTTAATTAGAAGAATATTCTTCTACAAACACAACTTAGACTTTCAGACCTCTCTCTTAAGACTATTTATACAGGGATAGAACACTGAACAGAATTATATTTATTAAGAATGCTCAAGGTGTGTGCGGATATCCTTATAAACAATGCATCAAAGGTAGACATGTTATTGCACGATTCTCTGTATATATGGAATCTCAAGGTAGAATTATTACACAGCAATATCATTCCTCTGTAAAGTAATGCTCAAATGGTTCAGACATGTGAGTATATTGTCGCTTAAGACGATTGTCAAGTAGAATGTAGCGATTTTCTTTAAGCCAAATGCTCAACTTATGAACATGTCAAGCAGTTTTTATTAAACATGTTGAAAGTCTACAAAGAGAAATCTCTTGTAAGACAGAAAAGGTAGGACATTGTATGCAGATCATTTCCTCACCAATGACAGTATCAAGGTAGTCAGACATTTGCAGCAGATTCTTCTCATATCGAAGACATTGTCGCATGTGTAGATCTTGAGCAGATATCTCTCTGTAAGACACGCTCAAGGTAGACATGTAGCAGATATCTCTCTATAAGACATGCTAAGGTAGACATGTAGCAGATATCTCTCTTAAGACATGCTCAAGGTAGACATGTAGCAGATATTTCTGTAAGACAGCTCAAGGTAGACATGTAGCAGATATTTCTGTAAGACATGCTCAAGTAGACATGTAGCAGATATCTCTCTATAAGACATGCTCAAGGTAGACATGTAGCAGATATCTCTCTATAAGACATGCTCAAGGTAGACATGTAGCAGATATTTCTATAAGACATGCTCAAGGTAGACATGTAGCAGATATCTCTCTATAAGACATGCTCAAGGTAGACATGTATCAGATATTTCTATAAGACATGCTAAAGGTAGACATGTAGCAGATATCTCTCTATAAGACATGCTCAAGGTAGACATGTAGCAGATATCTCTCTGTAAGACATGCTCAAGGTAGACATGTAGCAGATATCTCTCTGTAAGACAGCTCAAGGTAGACATGTAGCAGATATCTCTCTGTAAGACATGCTAAGGTAGACATGTAGCAGATATCTCTCTGTAAGACATGCTCAAGGTAGACATGTAGCAGATATCTCTCTATAAGACATTCTAAGGTAGACATGTAGCAGATATCTCTCTTAAGACATGCTCAAGGTAGACATGTAGCAGATATCTCTCTATAAGACATTCTCAAGGTAGACATGTAGCAGATATCTCTCTTAAGACATGCTCAAGGTAGACATGTAGCAGATATCTCTCTGTAAGACATGCTCAAGGTAGACATGTAGCAGATATCTCTCTATAAGACATGCTCAAGGTAGACATGTAGCAGATATTCTCTATAAGACATGCTAAGGTAGACATGTAGCAGATATCTCTCTATAAGACATGCTCAAGGTAGACATGTAGCAGATATCTCTCTATAAGACATGCTCAAGGTAGACATGTAGCAGACTTATTCCCTTGTTTAGTCTCTGTTGCCAAGTTACCTCATTCCTCCTATTTTGATGGAGGCAACTGTTGCCTCCAATAGACAAGTGCTTCCTCCACTACTTACATAACTCCAATAAATAAAACAAGATTGAACTTCAAGATGGAGGAATACAGTCCTCTGTCACAGGGACTTACTGAACAATGTATGTGATGTTAGCAAGTGGCAACAATGCAATAACTGAGTGAATCACTGACAACAATATTGATGAGTGTTAAACATTCCATTTCTAGGTTTTATGGTTGAACGAAACAAGAGAGCATCTGATTGGTTTACAACTCTCCTACAGCAGAAGAGCGGGAGAGGGCTGCCAGGTAAATTACAGCTCCACTTTGTTTACAGAGTTGCCTTCTGTCCTCCACGTCATAAAATGTTCCTACAAGCTAATTGAAATAGTCTTCCCTAGGTTTTTTTAAAAATTTGGATGCCTCTAGAAGCTGTTTATAGTTGTGTTAGCTTTTAAATTCCCCGCAGACAAATTCAAGCACTTTCACTTGGGTTTTTTCTTGATGCACTAAACTCAAGCAAAATTCCCAGTTACCCGATCATTAGTCACCTGTATTTTGGAAAATCCTCAAATTGAATTTTAAAACAAATTTGATTTCTCCAGAACTAGCCTGGGCAATTTTTTCCAGCTTTTATCTACTGTTTGAAATTACTATGCATAAGTATGCGTCTTTAGAAGTGTTTGTTTCTGTAATTGAGAAAGTCCGTTACTAGGAGGTCGTTTCTCTGTCTGTTATAAAGAATAATCCGCTCTTCAGAGGTGTCCGTTAAGGGATATTTTACTGCTGTCTGTACACACATTATATAGGATTATATAGGATTCATCTCAGGTTGAAGTTCACTCTTTAAGGATTAGTTATAGCTTGCGGCTCACAAAACTATGCGATGGGCCTCGTGTCCAAGGCGGCTCTAGAAGTTGTTTGGGTTTAATTTAAGACCAGCTTCATATTTTATTGGGAGCTACAGCAGGCTTGGCAAGGTAGCAGTCTTACCTTGACTGGTTACACTATGGCCCTATCTTATAAGCTACACCATAGTGGAACCAAGCAAGGTAAGCTCGCAACCTTTCAGGGATAATGAAGGCTACATAACAGCTCAGTATGGCACTAAGGGCACCATACAAACTGCTCGACAAACATCAATATGAATCCAGTTCAGAGTGGCTCAAGTGATATTTCATGGTAGTAGTGGTTGAAATGACACGAGTACCTTATGTCACCTCTAATCTATTAATATAAAAATAAGATAGTTCATACGTGTGGACCAGCGCTCTCTGTTCAATTTATAAGGTCATCATTAGTTTGAGTTACGTTCACCACATTTTTACTTTAGCAAACCCATCAAGAATATGTCAAGAAGTGTGAGGTTAGGCTGATGAGTTGGGGGAAAAATTTATTTGAGTGTAAACAAGGACAATTGTGTATTGTCACTTAGCCCACTCTTAATTGAATTATATCAAAGGTCGTCAAGCAGTTGGTCCTCCCGTGTCGACCACTTTGCCTGCTCCCGGCACTAAATGGAACATAAATTGACTACTTTAACTCTCAATTGTTTTATTGCTAGAGTCCCAGTGCTTAGTTTTTATATTTACACATCTGGTTTTATCCAAACTAACATAACCTAATGTGCTACGTTTAGTTCCACATTTTAATATCTGTTTAGGAACTACCACTAGTGTATTTTATAGCGATGGGCGATAAATCACTGACTGTGATTTTTTCACCATTACTCCCAGTGACTCGATCTCAAAAGTATCGGTGATCGGAGATACTCGCATCAGATGGCAACAGTTACTCGAGCTACGGAGCTAGTATTGCTTCTTCTTGACACTCTCTTTGTGGCCCTTGTTATTCTTTTATTTTCTACCAGCTAATTGAGAATCTACCTTAAACGACCTTATTGATTGGCGTGTTTTACGTGTCGTTTCTCTTTAAAACATTTGATCTCATTTTTCAAAAACAGTATCAAATTGCTAAGTAAAAACTACTTTAATGGTTTAAATTAGAGATGGGCCACTCAAATCTTGGAATCCACCTAATCCTGACAAGTATTCAAGATTCAGGGAATCAGTGTTTTATTGGATTCGATGGTCAAATCTCTCACCTCATAAACAAAGCATAATATTTTGATTCTTGAATTCAAAAATTACCAAGATAGGCCTACTTGAAAAGTACAACTTCATCCATAATATTTATTTTGTCAGACAAAAGAGATAAACATGAATAAAATCTTTTTTTAATGATATTAATTATTAGGTCTAGAAAATCTAATATGCCTAATAAAGACTAAAACAACATGCTTAACAATTAAACAACATTGGAAATAGTGAACTCAAATATATTTGATTCTTGTGATATGTTCATTCCCATTTTATAAGGCAGGACTACGTTTGAATATTTCTACAATTACTTCAATAACATATTTTAAAAATTAATAAACTCCTAAGTTAAAATCCATTTAAAAACAAATTATTAATTAGCAAGTTGTTATTTGATTCTTAACTCAAGAGCGCTTACTAAGTGATCAGATTACCCAGTTTTATTGCTGTCTGACTGTTGACAGTATTTATTTTTCAAGAAATCTAACAAAATGTCTAACTTAAGAACTGTATGAAATAAATTGGGGCTCTTTGCATAGTTGTAGTGTAGCATGTCAATCAGATAGACTGGACAAATACAATTAAAATATTAAATAGTTTAATGATTTATGCAAGAAAGAACCTATATTTACATTTTTTGAGTCCACTCCGAAGATGCAGTCTAAATAAATTACTTTTCTCCCTACATGCAAACACGTGGTTGGCCAAAAATATTATCTTTTGATAAATACTGGAGTAGATACCAAAGAAGAGGACGGATATTATCATGGTTATGAATAGAATACTTTAACGCATTGCGTTTCCCATTGGATGATGTCAGATAATTTTATATACGCTTGCTATGCTGTTGACAAGAAAATATAGTAAAATACATCTATATCACAAATTCTTATAAAAATAATAACATGATTAAAACAGATATATTTGAATATATAATGCTTTGGTGTTTACTCACCTCTTTGAGATGTCTATAGATTCATTTGTCGCACACGTGAAGCACCAAACTATTCAATGATGGCCGTCACACGTGCTATCGTAACGAGATCTGTTGTTCATGCATTGATGCAAAGACCTGCGGCTCATCAACGACCCTGGTGGTAAACCAAGGAAACTTGTTCCTTCCCTTTCCCCGTGATTCTTTCTTGTTAATTTCTCTCTCTACCTTCGCCCGCCTCTCCCGTTTCTATGGTCTCATGTTTATCGTCCAGCATCGTCACGTCGACCATGAAAACTAAGGCGTCAGATACACCGCCGGCGTAGACAGGATGACGCATTTCAACTCCCCTATGAAGCCTAGGCCGTGGGATTCACCACAGCTACGGTTGGAACTACAAACTAAAGTATTCGACGAGTCCTTATGACTCAGAATATATTTTTGTTATAAAGATGAGCAATATCTGTTTGCACCCTTTTTGTTTTGGTATAATGTCTTTTGAATTAATAGTATGTCAAGTAGACAGTTAATCAAAGCTTCTGGCGTAGAAAGTTATGTCTTAGTTAAAGACTTGTAAACTTCCACAAGTTCCTCTTATCTGTTTTGAATCAAAATTTGTCATGACACCTTGTACGTCATGAGCATCAGTTCTATTTATAGATGGCTACCCCCAGGTTGTCAGTATTTGGTTTCCTTATTACAATTCAGTTAATACAAACCAGTATTTTGGGTTGGTCAAGTAGTCACGCTTCCCGTGCAGTATTAGTTTCAGTGCGCAACCCAGGGAACTGCACTAGAGACATAGTGGGGTCGGCGCAAATAATACCTTTTACTTTTTGCCTTTCGATCGATTCGTATTGTTTGTTTTGTTCTTGATGCACTTGCTGTTAGAAGTTTATGTGTTATTGGATGCCCTGGTAGTACCAAATGGGAATGTTACCAGCCATAGTATTTTTGTTGACACCTGTTTCTTAGCCATCAACAGCTTGTTATCCAAATGTTTAACGGATACTATTTTCAAGGCCCTATCAAGCAAAACTGATAAAAGTTCATGTACTTCTTGTTCTACCATTTTTATTACTAATTATTTAATTGTTCTGCTTTTTAGAAATACTTCTACCTGTGGCCTGGCGACTGCACAGCCCTTGTAGCCACAGTCTCAATTCTCAAGCCTAACTGTTTTGGATAAAATTCATATGCATATCCGTCTATATTATTGTAAAACCATCATTTACTTAATTATAAGTTATTCTATTAATAAATCTATATATTGTTTAAAAGGACTTCTTTTCTATTATAATGTGTGTAACCTGTAGGAGTAAGACTGCGCAGATCTTGTAGTTCGACCTTACAGTGGATACAGTATATCCTCTTATAACGTTGTGTTATGTTCCTGAGAAACGCAACTTTATAAAAGTTATGTTTTCCCATAAGAATCAATGTTAAGTGTAGGAGTTAGGTTCCAAGGCCCCCAAAATACTTACAAATACATGTCGCGGAAACAGCTCAGGACAGGATTACATTTAATTTCGGGACGTGGATGGGACTGGCTCACCACTCATAATCTTATCCCCCTCATGTCTCACCATGGCGGCCACTGGTTGAAAGAATGCACGGATAGTTGGTTTCTTAGCGGCACATTTCTTATCGATGTAATTTTCCTGGTAACATGTAAGGTCCCCATGACAGTCCTGTGGACTCTCGCGCTACGTTCTACATCAGGGTCTTCATCAGCCAACACCTGAAGTCCTTCTTGAATGCGGTGAAATGCAATAGCCATGCTCTTCGTAGTAAATGTGCATGAAGGCTTGTCCTCTTCGCTGTCAGATTCAGGGCTCGCATTTTGGGCCAGCTCTTGTAGCTCCTCGTTAGTGAGTTCCTCAATCTCGGCGTCCACCACCTCTTCTATGTCCTCCATTTACAGATTCTGGAAGCCTCCTTCACGAGCAATGTCGAGGAGGTTTGTGTTTGCACTTGGCACAATCTCTTCAAATCCTTTAAACTCTGTGACGCATTCAGGCCATAGATTACACCACACAGCGTTGAGGCATGTATGGGAAACCTCTTGCCAAGCCATGGATATGTTGATGGCGTTAAAGAGATTGTAGCTCTACCAGTACTCCTTGATGCTGGTCTTATCTCACCATCTGTAGCTCTGCCAGTACTCCTTGATGCTGGTCTTATCTCACCATCTGTAGCTGCGGCAAGTTGCTCAAACGTATGTCACAAGTAGTATTGCTTGAAAGTGGTAATTACACCTTGGTCCATTGGTTGGACTAGAGCCGTATGTCATGAAGATGTGAGGGAGAATTATCAATGAGGAGAATTCTGAAATCTCCTTCGCACAGTACCTCTTCCACGCAGGTATTGCGTAGACTTTCAACCACTCACAGAACATGGCACCAGTTATCCACACCTTTTTATTGGCTTTGTAAATAACAGGAAGGTGCTCCTTCACCTTTCCTTTCAAATCCCGTGGATTCTCTGATCTGGCAATCAGGAGTGGCTTCATCTTGTAGACACCAATTAGAGGCATTCCCACCTAGCAACAGTGTTACACGATCTTTCGCAGCTTTAAAACCTGGTGCTGTCTTTTCTTCCTGTGAAATGTAAATTCTGGCAGGCATACGTTTCCAAAACAGTCCAGTCTCATCAACATTGAATACTTAATTTGGTGAGTTTCCGCCGTCTTCAATGATGTTTTGAGGTTTGGCAACAAAGGCTTCCGCCAAAATGTTGTCAGAACTTGCAATTTCACCAGTCACTTTAATATTATGAAAATTGTACCGGTGCTTAAAACCATCAAACCACCCTCAGCTGGCACTGAAAGATTCTTCTTTAGAGCCTTCGCCGTCCTTAGGCTTTAACACGTCATGATATAAAGATTTAGCGTTACTTTGAACAATGGCTAAAGTAACTGGGGCACTACGTTGGTTTTGAGATTCAATCCACAGCTAAAGTATTTTCTCCATCCTTTCAATGCGTTCGTTTCTTGTACGCCTGACCTTTGTTCCACTGAGCCCTGAAAAATTTTCCACACTGCACTTAATTTTCATGGCATTTTTCCCTAAAGTGCGAATAGTAGTTGCAGGTAGGCCCAAAGCTGCAGGAATGTCTACACCGCGCTGTATTACGTCCATTTTAACAACCAGACTAATTGATCGTCTGTTTTTCTTTGCAATTAAAGTGTTAGATAAATTACATGGACGTTTAGACGCCATTGCAAACAGATAACACCCTGCCCCCCTTAGCTAAAATAAAAAACAAAACAACTAAAAGAAATTAGATATAAAAACAAAGAATGGTAAACACAAGTCACACGCAAACTTAACATGTATTAAATATAAAAAAAAAAAAAATACACAAAAGACCCACGCGAACTAAAAATATAAAAACTACAAAGAAAGCTAAACAAAAATTCGTATGCTTGAACAAAACTGCTCATAGCTTGCACCATCTTAAGTGTTGCCAAATCAGTAATGCTGAAAGTCTCTAAATCTGGTGCAAAAAGTATCAAGTTTCAAGTAAAATATTTCAAATTTAAAATACTGTAAACAAACAAAATATATTTTTTCGTGTAAAAATACCCATTTATATTATTATTATACTACTACTACTAACGGCTTATTGTATGGAAGATTGGGGGGGGCAATAGAAATCTCTGACGTGACCTGCATGACTCATAGGCTTATTAGGCCCACACAGACGGGACACTTGGCGCGTGTTCAGCTGAAAAACAACGTTGTAACCAAACAACGTTCTAATAGGCAACGTTATAGCAGGACTTACTGTAATTAAAACCAGTTGGGTAGTAAGAATTAAAAGTAGCTTTATTTAATCATCACTCGGACGAGTAAACATAATATATGTCATGGCGGCTGACTCTGTATTGTGTGTAATGTGTTCTTATTTCTGTTAAAAAAAAGCCTTAATTTATTTGATTTATTTCGAGTTTATTTGTAATTCTAGTTTTTATTTTCAGTTTTTGAATAGTTTTGATGTGTTTATTAAAATATTTACAAGATTGTTTGTGAGGTGAAGTTTCACAAGTGAGCATGCGCTGAAACGGTTGAGTCCAAGTTTCCCACGTTAGATTTTCTACACTTAATTATTATTATTATTATTAAAAAAATAAGATTTGATTGATGTCATCCGGCAAAATAAATATTACGGATGAAGTTGTGCCTTTCAAGTAGGCCTAACTTAGGAATTTTTGAATTCAAAATATTATGCATTGTTTATAAGGTGAAAGATTCGAATCTCGAATACTTGTCAGGGTTCGGTGGATTCAAAGATTCGAGTGGCCCATCTCTAATTTTTTTTTTGTCATTTTTCAATTGTATGAAACTTCTTATGTATTGACTGTACATTAGTCTGGAAAATGAAACCCAGATGAAACCTTTGAAGATTAGTAGCTGTATGTCGATTGTCCATGTCAGTGCCGACAGGAAGAGCTTTTGTTAGGCCTTTAAGTATTGAATTCCATTGCAAGCCGCCAAACACCCCTTCCAACCGATTGTCATGGGAATATTCTAGTAAATACCCAGTACTCGGAAATACTCGATTGTACTTGCCTGCTCGTACAGCAGCTAGATTGTAGCGTTGGCCGTGGTTGCGCCAACTGTTAAAGTGAAAAAATATCGGTCCATCAAAACACTGTATGCCAGTCACTGATATCGTAAAATCACTGCTTAGCCCATCTCTAGTATTTTATACAGACGCCATCTGTTTAAGTCGTGGTGCACACTTTAATACATGTGTTTTGTTTTGCAGATTTAAGAAATGTTTCTGCAAAGTTTTCACTTGAAGATTCTCTCATTGTTGCATTTCTAAATCCAGAATTAGTTCAGTTGAGTGAAGAGATTGCAAAGCTGTTCAAGAGCTACCTCTAGAACAACAGAAACAAGTCAGTTAAAAGGTGTTTTTAGCAACTTTATTCTAAATAATAAATAAACAAAGATTGAAATGCATTAAGAATACTGATTAGCAAGACTTGACATTATCAGTACTATCAACATAAATCAGATGCACTAATAAAACTAACCAGAAACCGTTGAGTTACAAACATTTAAAAACTATGGAAAAGTCCACTTACCCGAGTGATACTGGAGTAAAATCACATTTATAGCCTATTAATCTATTTTAAATAATAATTAATGAAAAATAAATACATTTTTATCAATAAATATAACTATATAATTTTAGGAACCTATTATATAGAATTTATAAGATGTTAGCTTGCAAACATGATTTACATATTTGTTTCATTCTAAGCTGTTGTTAGAGCATGTAATTCAATTATTTTATATTTTTGTAAAGTGAACATTGATTTGCTTGTTATTGACAAGGCTTCATAGCGTCAAATCCATAATGTGACTTGAATAGAGATCTAAGCCGGCAAATATTCCAAATTTTGCACATCCTTAGTTTATTTTGAATGTGTGTAGTTGGCTCTAGTTAAGTTTATGAGGCATTTGAACTTTACTCATAAGAGAAAAAAAATTTGCCGACAGTGATTGGTTGATGTATTCGGCTCAATGTAGACACATCAATCAAACAACAGTGAGATTCGGGGAACTAAGTGTCATGAAGGTCACCATCTGGGCCGGCCACCACCTCTACCCCCTCTGCCTCCTCTGCCTCCTCCTCGACCACGGTCATCATTCTTCTTCTCCTTCCACGCAGAAAACCTCTGTGACATGTCGTACAGCTCGTGGGGAACTTCCTGTCAACGTCAAGAGAACATGTGAACACATTGTGAGCTACAGCACTTGTCCTGTCAACGTCAAGAGAACATGTGAACACATTGTGAGCTACAGCACTTGTCCTGTCAACGTCAAGAGAACATGTGAACACATTGTGAACTACAGCACTTGTCCTGTCAACGTCAAGAGAACATGTGAACACATTGTGAACTACAGCACTTTGTCCTGTCAACGTCAAGAGAACATGTGAACACATTGTGAACTACAGCACTTGCAGGGTACTAAACAACGCACCTGATTGGCTTCTTCCAGAATGACGATGAGTTCGTGAGCCTGAGACCAGTCCTCTCGTGTGAACAGGCTGATTGCCTCCCCTGTCTTCCCAGCTCTGCCAGTGCGACCAACTCGATGAACATACTCCTCAATGTTGCGAGGGAAGTCAACATTGAAGATATGCCTGAGGGTCAATTCAACAAGTGAGCTTGTTTACGAGTGTGGCAACATCTCCACTAATGTGTGGCTTATAGCACCAGAGAGTAATCCGTCAAGGTGCGACCTTAATATTGACATGACAGAAATTTAAATGCTGTGGCAATAACATAAGTTACCAATTTTAAGTCAAAATATGTTAATCATGTTATCAAATCAATATTTTGTAAATGATATAACTATGCAACATACATATTTTTCAGATATTCAAACTTTGATTTGGATTGGGGAATATTTCAAATTATTATGCTCTTCATAAGTAAACAGGGTAATAGTTTATTGAAACGTGTGACGTACGTTACATCCATGATGTCCAGCCCTCGTGATGCGACATCAGTGGCCACCAGTATCCTTACATCCCCAGTCTCCAGGTCTTTGAGGGCCTGCTCCCGGTCACATTGTTCTCTGTCCCCATGAATACTCTGACAACTAACACCGCTGAGACTCAGTTCGCTGGAGATGTCGTCCGCACGAGCCTTCTTGCCCACAAACACGATCACCTTGTCCTCTGGCTGCATGTCGTGTAGGAACTCAAACAACTGTCAGAATAACAAGTTTTAATTAGATGAGTGTTCCATGATTCAACCCTGTCTGTCTGCCCCAATATTCTTATAAAGTCTCTTTAAGGCACAAAACACCTCTTCATACGCCAAGTAATGTCAACTGCAGCCGAGCCAGCACTTTTGATAGATGTTATAAAAATAACACTAATATTAAAACCACCGAGATAAGAAAACACAAGTACCCTGGCAATTTTGTCATCTTCATGAATCATCTCTATTCGCTGAGTGACCGAGTGAACAGCGGCCAGATCTAGAGATCCAACATACACTTGTATTGGGTTCTTCATGTAGGACTGGGCCAGCCTCCGCACCCCTTCGGGCCAAGTGGCGCTAAAACAACAGTAACATCAGTAACATCAGGAAACAATAAGGATGTCAAACCTGGTATAGGAACAACTGAGAATCAGGATGTTACCTTGTCATGACTGTCTGTCTGTCAGGTCTTATGTCTAGAAGAGATTTCCTGATCTGCGGCTCAAAGCCCATATCGAGCATTCTGTCCGCCTCATCCAGGATAAGATACGTCACAGATGACACGTTGACGACTCCTGGAACATTGAACACAACACTCGTGTCAGGCAAAATATAATATGGTCCTTATTTGTTTGAGTTTCACCTTTTCATTTCCTCTCTTATGAATGTTTTACAATATCCCTTGAAGAGGAAAAGTTTCTTCGTTGGTTCAATTGCATAGAAACATGCAAAGATTCGACAGTTTCAAGGACACATTTCTTTATGTTCATTTTGTGTCGATTTGAGTTGTAATGCTCACTACAACTTGACGAAAATATACGGCGATTGAGAATGATGTCATGATGAACGTTTTGTAATAGTCCATGAGCCAAGGTGGTTGGTTGGCATCACTTGGGGTCTATAGAGAAGGAATATATGTGATAGCATTCTATAAATATTGGCCATCACAAATTACAAAATGGTGCCTTCAAACTTTGGAGGTTACTTCAAAATTCTGTAAAATCGTTAATACTTAAGATAGAGTGATGATTCTTTTTTTATCATAAAACTAATAACATGGGCTATAGGTATATAATTATTGGAATCACATAACTAACGGTAGTGAATATTTGACACAAGTATCAAATATTCAATGCAACTTTTAAATTTTATCCTGTTGTAACGTAATAAGGTTATCTAAATAGAAGAACACTTTCTATATTCTCAGTCCATCAAACCATATCTATGGCTTCGCTATATCAACGACACTTTCATAATCTGACCTCACTCTGAAGAATTGCTGGACGTCATAATCTCAACAATTGCAGCCCCTTTAACTTCACCCCCAACAAATCACAGAATAGTCTTACCTTCCTTGAAAACAAGCAAATTCGCACCACCCACCAATCACCAACAAGACCTCCACTACCATAGCAGTCATCCTTCAGACACAAAGATATTGTAAACAGCTCTCCAAAGAAGAGGTTACCCCAAACCTCTAGTAGACAACCAAATCTCCAGAGGGACGACTATGACCCTCCAAAAGGAGTTGAGAACATTCCTTCACAACACAATACCATCCTGGTCTACACGATCTTTAAGAGTGGTTACAAGTTCCTAACCAGTTTCACCCAGACCCAAACCCTTCTTAGTTCCTCCCAATCTCCACTTCCGACCACCAAAGGTAGCACCTGCCAGCTACGTCCTTCAACAGCAAAACAATAACTTGGTATATCAACTACAGTGCAGAATATATAGGGCTTACTATCTGGCCCACCAATGGATCACTAAGATTACCACCAGGCCTCAACATAGTTTCTTTCTTTTTTCTGTAACATTAATATTTTTCAAATAATTATTATTTTTAAATGGGTCTCAAGTATTAGTATTGGGCCACAACTAGGTATTTATTTTTAATTATAGCCTAAATAAAACCTAAAATCCATGAAAATAACAAGAGATGGACCACTCGTATTCACCGAATCCTGACAAGGATTTGTGAGTTTTATTGAATTTGATGGTCAAATCTTTCACCTCCTAAACAAAGTATAATATTTTGATTCTTGAATTCAAAAATTATTTAGTTAGGCCTACTTGAAAAGCACGACTTCATCCGTAATATTTATTTTGTCGGATTAAAGAGATTAGCATGAATAAAATCTTTATTTTTTTAATAATAATAATAATAATAATTAGATGTAGAAAATCTAATGTGCCTAATACCCAGCCCTCACACCCCAATGGGAAACTTGGCCTCAACCATTAATTCTTACTACCCAACTGTTTTTAATTATCTACAACTATGAAAAGAGCCCCAATTTATTGCATACTATCTTTAATTAGATATTTTGTTAGGTTTCTTGAAAAATAAATACTGTCAGCGGTAAAACTGTTTATTTACGCCTACCTGTCGATTCAGGTAATCTGATCACTTAGTAAGCGCTCTTCGAGTTTTAAGAATAAATAACAACTTGTTAATTCATAATGTGTTTTTAAATTAATTTTAACTAAGAGTTATTATTATTATTATTATTATTATTATTATTATTATTATTATTATTATTATTATTATTAGCACCGCGTCTTACTACCCGTTCGGGTTATACGCACTTACGCTAATGTGTAATGGTAGGGTGGTGTGAGATTAAATGGAGGACCTACAGTTTAACGTGGAAAAGAGTTTATTAATTTTTAAAATATGTTATTGAAGTAATTGTAGAAATATTCAAACGTAGTCCTGCCTTATAAAATGGGAATGAACATATCACAAGAATCAAATATATTTGAGTTCACTATTTCCAATGTTGTTTAATTGTTAAGCATGTTGTTTTAGTCTTTATTAAAAATGTCTTAGTATTTTATTTTATCTTAATACAATAAAATATCCATTATTGATGATTAAAGTTGATCAAAGGATAACTAGGCTTAATCTGTTTATTTCACATGTTTTCTAGAAACCTAACCCATTCTAACAACACAACACTCAATTTTTGATTGATTTGATTTTTAAACAATAATATTAGTCTAGATTGTTTAATTTGGCTGGATTTTAACCTATATTTTGGGATGGGGTGGGGGGTGATTATAATTGAAAGCATGATTGAAATAAACTTAATTCACAGTTTAGGCCTATATTGTGTAATGTAGTTATATTTGTAAAGCATTAAAATTTCTAAAAATTTGCTAGGATTCGAGATTCAAAAATAAAATGTAGATTCAGATTTGATAAAAAGTGGATTCAACACATCTCTAAAAATAACCAAATATCCTGTAATCTGTGTTATTCTTTTATAATTCACGAAAATGGATAAAATGTGTTATAAAGGCAGCTTCCTGCACTATTGTATTAATATTAAATAAAGATGTAAAATGTTACCTCTTGATGTAGACCTAACCCATTCCTTAGTCTGTGATTTTAAGACCCCCCCAGATTTTGAAGCCACAAATTTGGGAAAAAAGTCGTCTTAGATTCAGATAAATACGGTATCTTTAAGTATATTTGAATTAGCTCTAGTTTGCATTCAAACCTACTGTACTGAACAAAATAAAAATGGCCCACGTGAACAGCCCTATTAAAAAGACTGCAATGTGTGGTACGTAAAGTCCAAACTGCGCACAAACAGTCTGGGATGTTTCTCACCAGCTTGCACGAGATCATTGAGTCGTCCTGGAGTCGCTATAATGATCTCCACTCCTTGCTTCACGATGTTCACTTGGTCACGACGACTTCCTCCTCCGTAGATACACACCCTGGATGTGACAAACAAGATAAACTCTCACACGCTCTTCTCCTAGTAGATACACACCCTGGATGTGACAAACAAGATAAACTCTCACACGCTCTTCTTCTAGTAGATACACACCCTGGATGTGACAAACAAGATAAACTCTCACACGCTCTTCTCCTAGTAGATACACACCCTGGATGTGACAAACAAGATAAACTCTCACACACTCTTCTCCTAGTAGATACACACCCTGGATGTGACAAACAAGATAAACTCTCACACGCTCTTCTCCTAGTAGATACACACCCTGGATGTGACAAACAAGATAAACTCTCACACACTCTTCTCCTAGTAGATACACACCCTGGATGTGACAAACAAGATAAACTCTCACACGCTCTTCTAGTAGATACACACCCTGGATGTGACAAACAAGATAAACTCTCACACACTCTTCTCCTAGTAGATACACACCCTGGATGTGACAAACAAGATAAACTCTCACACACTCTTCTCCTAGTAGATACACACCCTGGATGTGACAAACAAGATAAACTCTCACACACTCTTCTCCTAGTAGATACACACCCTGGATGTGACAAACAAGATAAACTCTCACACACTCTTCTCCTAGTAGATACACACCCTGGATGTGACAAACAAGATAAACTCTCACACGCTCTTCTCCTAGTAGATACACACCCTGGATGTGACAAACAAGATAAACTCTCACACACTCTTCTCCTAGTAGATACACACCCTGGATGTGACAAACAAGATAAACTCTCACACGCTCTTCTCCTAGTAGATACACACCCTGGATGTGACAAACAAGATAAACTCTCACACCCTCTTCTCCTAGTAGATACACACCCTGGATGTGACAAACAAGATAAACTCTCACACACTCTTCTCCTAGTAGATACACACCCTGGATGTGACAAACAAGATAAACTCTCACACACTCTTCTCCTAGTAGATACACACCCTGGATGTGACAAACAAGATAAACTCTCACACACTCTTCTCCTAGTAGATACACACCCTGGATGTGACAAACAAGATAAACTCACACAGCTCTTCTAGTAGATACACACCCTGGATGTGACAAACAAGATAAACTCTCACACCCTCTTCTCCTAGTAGATACACACCCTGGATGTGACAAACAAGATAAACTCTCACAAGCTCTTCTCCTAGTAGATACACACCCTGGATGTGACAAACAAGATAAACTCTCACACGCTCTTCTCCTAGTAGATACACACCCTGGATGTGACAAACAAGATAAACTCTCACACACTCTTCTCCTAGTAGATACACACCCTGGATGTGACAAACAAGATAAACTCTCACACACTCTTCTCCTAGTAGATACACACCCTGGATGTGACAAACAAGATAAACTCTCACACACTCTTCTTCTAGTAGATACACACCCTGGATGTGACAAACAAGATAAACTCTCACACGCTCTTCTCCTAGTAGATACACACCCTGGATGTGACAAACAAGATAAACTCTCACACACTCTTCTCCTAGTAGATACACACCCTGGATGTGACAAACAAGATAAACTCTCACACACTCTTCTCCTAGTAGATACACACCCTGGATGTGACAAACAAGATAAACTCTCACACACTCTTCTCCTAGTAGATACACACCCTGGATGTGACAAACAAGATAAACTCTCACACACTCTCTCCTAGTAATACACACCCTGGATGTGACAAACAAGATAAACTCACAACCTCTTCTCCTATAGATACACACCCTGGAGTGACAACAAGATAAACTCTCACACCTCTCCTAGTAGATACACACCCTGGATTGACAACAAGATAAACTCTCACACCTCTTCTCTAGTAATACACACCCTGGATGTGACAAACAAAAACTCTCACACCTCTTCTCCTATAGATACACACCCTGGATGTGACAAAAAGAAAACTCACACTCTCTCCTAGTAGATACACACCCTGGATGTGACAAACAAGATAAACTCTCACACCCCTCTCCTAGTAGATACACACCCGGATGTGACAAACAAGATAAACTCTCACACCCTCTTCTCCTAGTAGATACACACCCTGGATGTGACAAACAAGATAAACCTCACACCTCTCTCAGTAGATACACACCCGGATGTGACAAACAAGATAAACTCTCACACCCTCTTCCTATAGATACACACCCTGGATGTGACAAACAAATAAACTCTCACACCTTCTCCATAGATACACACCCTGATGTGACAAACAAGATAAACCTCACCCTCTTCTCCTAGTAGATACACACCCTGGATGGACAAACAAGATAAACTCTCCACCTCTCTCCAGTAATACACACCCTGTGTGACAAACAAGATAAACTCTCCAACTCTTCTCCTAGAAACACACCCTGGATGTGACAAACAGATAACCCACACCCTTCTCCAGTAATACACACCCTGATGACAAACAAGATAAACTCTCACACCTCTCTCCTATAATCACACCTGGATTGACAAACAAAAAACTCCACACCTCTCCTAGTAATACACACCCTGATGTGACAAACAAATAAACTCTCACACCCTTCTCTAGTAGATACACACCCTGGATGTACAAACAAGATAAACTCTCACACCTCTCTCCTAGAATACACACCCGATGTGACAACAAATAACTCTCACACCTCTTCTCCTAGTAGATACACACCCTGGATGTGACAAACAAGATAAACCTCTCACACCCTCTTCTCCTAGTAGATACACACCCTGGATGTGACAAACAAGATAAACTCTCACACCCTCTTCTCCTAGTAGATACACACCCTGGATGTGACAAACAAGATAAACTCTCACACACTCTTCTCCTAGTAGATACACACCCTGGATGTGACAAACAAGATAAACTCTCACACCCTCTTCTCCTAGTAGATACACACCCTGGATGTGACAAACAAGATAAACTCTCACACCCTCTTCTCCTAGTAGATACACACCCTGGATGTGACAAACAAGATAAACTCTCACACACTCTTCTCCTAGTAGATACACACCCTGGATGTGACAAACAAGATAAACTCTCACACACTCTTCTCCTAGTAGATACACACCCTGGATGTGACAAACAAGATAAACTCTCACAAGCTCTTCTCCTAGTAGATACACACCCTGGATGTGACAAACAAGATAAACTCTCACACCCTCTTCTCCTAGTAGATACACACCCTGGATGTGACAAACAAGATAAACTCTCACACACTCTTCTCCTAGTAGATACACACCCTGGATGTGACAAACAAGATAAACTCTCACACCCTCTTCTCCTAGTAGATACACACCCTGGATGTGACAAACAAGATAAACTCTCACACCCTCTTCTCCTAGTAGATACACACCCTGGATGTGACAAACAAGATAAACTCTCACACCCTCTTCTCCTAGTAGATACACACCCTGGATGTGACAAACAAGATAAACTCTCACACCCTCTTCTCCTAGTAGATACACACCCTGGATGTGACAAACAAGATAAACTCTCACACCCTCTTCTCCTAGTAGATACACACCCTGGATGTGACAAACAAGATAAACTCTCACACCCTCTTCTCCTAGTAGATACACACCCTGGATGTGACAAACAAGATAAACTCTCACACACTCTTCTCCTAGTAGATACACACCCTGGATGTGACAAACAAGATAAACTCTCACACCCTCTTCTCCTAGTAGATACACACCCTGGATGTGACAAACAAGATAAACTCTCACACCCTCTTCTCCTAGTAGATACACACCCTGGATGTGACAAACAAGATAAACTCTCACACCCTCTTCTCCTAGTAGATACACACCCTGGATGTGACAAACAAGATAAACTCTCACACACTCTTCTCCTAGTAGATACACACCCTGGATGTGACAAACAAGATAAACTCTCACACACTCTTCTCCTAGTAGATACACACCCTGGATGTGACAAACAAGATAAACTCTCACACCCTCTTCTCCTAGTAGATACACACCCTGGATGTGACAAACAAGATAAACTCTCACACCCTCTTCTCCTAGTAGATACACACCCTGGATGTGACAAACAAGATAAACTCTCACACACTCTTCTCCTAGTAGATACACACCCTGGATGTGACAAACAAGATAAACTCTCACACACTCTTCTCCTAGTAGATACACACCCTGGATGTGACAAACAAGATAAACTCTCACACCCTCTTCTCCTAGTAGATACACACCCTGGATGTGACAAACAAGATAAACTCTCACACGCTCTTCTCCTAGTAGATACACACCCTGGATGTGACAAACAAGATAAACTCTCACACGCTCTTCTCCTAGTAGCTACACACCCTGGATGTGACAAACAAGATAAACTCTCACACCCTCTTCTCCTAGTAGATACACACCCTGGATGTGACAAACAAGATAAACTCTCACACCCTCTTCTAGTAGATACACACCCTGGATGTGACAAACAAGATAAACTCTCACACGCTCTTCTCCTAGTAGATACACACCCTCACATTTGAGTGGTTGCTGACTGTATCTGTTTCCCTTACCCACAGACAAGTGTACAAACATGGATATATGTGTAGTCTTGCCAAGGTTGTTAGCATGGTCCGGATATCTGCGACCATTCACCACCTTCCTACCAGCGCACTTACCAATCAATTTTAACCATTTAAATGTTGTTGGTAGCTGTGTAGTTGCGCGTTTTTGAGAAATTTAATAACAAATTGAGTTTAGGAAAATCAAGTAGCCTAATTTGGTCACAACTATGAATAAAAGCTATCAATATTTTTAAATTCCTGACAAACATTCAAGCATTATTCTCCGTTTTCTTGATGTGGTCGCGTTGTTATTTAACTTGAGTTGCTTTAACGCATCAAATAACTACTGTGTTTATTACTTGTGTTGACTACGGTAGGATGTTGATTCTGTTGATTAAATAACAAACAGTGTTTTATTCTCCTGCTGAAGAAGGGACTGATGTATCCCAAACATTACGTATTTATGTGTTTTGTTGTGAACTTTGGGGCCCACAGTCTTGCCCTTCTAGCCTTCGTACAAAGTTGAATTTAATATGTAAAGCCATTTGGTGCCATTTTTTCTTTGTTTGGATAGCCAACTAAAATGAAATGCTTGAATTCATATTTTATCACAAAAAAAAAGTTAACTGTCTTGAGTCAAACTTCTTTCGAAAAACTTATCTCAAATATTTAGCTATGGGCTTGATATACAGTAACAGTGTCCGTTATTCAGAAAAATGGTTTAGTTTTTAAACAACCTCCTGCTTGAGCCTGTCCTGTGTGTGTGTTGAAGAGCACAATCAGGTGGGAGAACTGCTCCACTTCACGCCAGACAACAATGGGGAGAGTGGGACAGGTGTACTAAGGGTGATTTTTCCACTCTCTCTTCATGCAAATGTGGGTACACATCTTATAAATTCAACACTTGTCCTTCTTTGCACATTAGTGAGATGAGGTAACAATAAGAAAGCAAAACAAAACTTACGATTTGATGTCCCTGTAGTTATATTTCTTCACCTCTTTCTCAATCTGGAGGGCTAGTTCCCTAGTTGGCGCCAACACAAGAACATTGGGGCCCCCCCTTTGGGAGCGAGGGATAGGTTGCAGGTCTGTGTGAATCAGTCCTGGCAGGAGGAACGCAAGCGTCTTGCCTGCGAACGAGAACAACTCGTGAGTTGACTGTAGCGAGACGAGACAACTAATTTACATAAAGTGTTATTTTGTGGTCAGGAACTACTTTGTTTGGATTCAACTTTAACCAAAACTGTACATTTTTAAAGATTACAATTTGTATTTGAGCAGTGCAGGTGTTAAATAGTCGGACTGTGCGACACTTTGAGATTTTGAATAGGAACCACAATCTTTCTAACATTCAAAATTTTGAATGTTAATATTGGAAGAAGCAGAATCAATTCTAAATGTTGAATCTTAATTTGGGTTTGATGGGTTTAGTATAAAATTTGTATCTGTAATTCATACTTGGTAAACAAATGAATACAACCAGTTGCGTGGTAGAGTGGATAGAGCAGTTAACTTGAGTTCAGGTCGTAAAAAGACACTAAAGGTGTATCTTGGTTTACTATTTGAGTGAAACATGATTAAGTAATCTTATTTCATAATAATGACCCTTTGAAATGCACAGGAGAGGTGGATACTTGACACTGCTGCCACTGGACACAAAGGTCCCTGACCTAGGTTTCATCGGGAGGGAGTGTGAATATAAATAATATCAGCGTAAAGACCATGTGTTTGTTCGTACCCAACTTTCCTGCACCTTCAATGACCCAGGGGGAACTACCAGAATACACATGGAATATTATCCAAGTTGAGTCTCACAAGACTTTCCCCATTCAAAATGATCCAAAGATAGGGTACAGTACCGGTGCCAGTCTGCGCCACGCCAATCAGGTCCAGTCCCTTGAGAAGAATGGGCCAGGCTTGACTCTGTATCGGAGAAGGTTTTGTGAAACTCTGGTTGTAGATCTGTGTCAGAATTTCTGGATACTCAGAGAAACATTGCTCAAACGTCTGAACAGGGTTAGGGATCGGAGAGTTCTCGGGGCTCTGCCCCAGGGCATACGACGCTGTGATATTGTTGTTAACCTTTCTAGACAAATAAAAAACAAACCATCTTCGTGGCTGATATGTGTCTGGGATAGAACAACTTTATCATTTATCTGTAATTAATAATATAAATATAAATTACCCCCATGCTTGGAAAATGAACACTTGAACACCGGAGTGCTCTACAGGAGGACATGTTGCTGTTTGTACAGTGACAACAGTGCATATACTTGATAAGGACGAAACATTCATTTCCATCTTCTCAGCTTCCCTATTCATCGATAATTAGTTGTACAAGCGTTTTAAATAAAACATTTCTTTATGTATTTTTCATTTCAATGTGAGTGCTATTGATAATATTAACTAAAACAGTTTTAATTTCATTCAAACATGATAAATAATATCGGTAATAAAAATATAAAGATTCATTAGATCCTTGCTGAGTGCATCGAGTAAGTTTCCCAGAAGATGTAAAGATTGTTCTTTGGCGATGGCCATCTTGTCATTTTCGTCAATCAGCTAACAGTGGTTATGTGAACTAATTTAACAAGTGAACGTAAGCTAGCGCCATGTTTTTGAAACTATGTGGAATGTTTCAATAAACTGACACGAGAGGTTTTTTTTCACCACGTGTTTTAAATGTAATTAATCTTGGTACAGTATTTTATATTCCATTGTATAATTAGTGTGTTTTATTTCACATGTCATTCTAATTTATTCTCCTTGTTCTATTTGGTTTATTAAATGGGTGAGAACTCGTAACTTACAAAGTGGACTCTCCCCGGGTTGGCTAACAGGAAGTGAAATAGAATATGGAAACAGAAAGCTCCAGACTCGGTTTCCGGCCTGGGAAAATTGGTGGACCTATTTTAAAAAGATAATCCCGATAGATTGCAGCAAATTCTAAAACGACGCCAAAACTTCAAAATTTTATCGGACTTCCTCAAATGCTTCCTACGTTTACAGAACTTAAAAATATGAATTTCCAGTATAATAACACTTTCTTTTTCAGCGGAAATATAAGTTTCAACTAAATTAACATTTAAATTTAATTCTGAGAAATTGGTTCATTGTTGTACTTGACATAAAGGAAAGGATATCTCATTGTTTAAATTTTATTTCAGAACTGTTCTATTGTAAATGTAGTAAATTGGCAGAGTACTCCGAGAAAGCATTGTTTGACGTTTATTGGCAAGTGAAAGAATACACATTCTTCAATAGCTTGCCTTACGTTATGTCTTTTTTTATTATTCACTGTTGACCCAACCATCCAGAGCTAACTTTTATGGTATTAGTGACCTGGTCTGGTCATGAACCCCCAGCGGTCCTCTCCCCTTCCCTCCAGATCAACTCCAGTATGATCTGTTAATGATGTCAAATGTAAACACCAAACTCACCTAAAGTTGGCGACCTCCTCAGGCAACATGGCCGCCACACCAGGGTCTTCAACGTAGAAGTTTTTCTTGAGCGGTGGAAGTTGCGCCCAGCGCTCTTTCTGGGCCTTTTCCTGAGACAGGACACGAGTTACGGAATAAACATGTTGTGCCATCAGCGCAGCAACCTCAAATATTTTAAATAATATAGTATATTGGTTTTCCCGTAATGGCAGACGATCAACGGGCGGAAACTAGGATCCTCAAGGATATTCAACATTCAAGGCTCAAGTTTTTAAAAATAAGTTTCTTCAATTTTCAAGGGAAATTTGTTTTATCTTTCTAACACTGCTTATTGGTGGTTTAAAACCAATTATAGTTATAGAATTAACTCAACAACCAGACCTCAGACCAGTAATTTATCACTTAACTCAATGTATTAATAGATTAGAAGAAATAATGTTGACATTAGTTACTATTTCTATCTTCAATTTTATTTTATTTCCTCTGAGGTTCAGAATTTTTTCCAAGATTCTGATTCGAGATTCGAAGGTAAAGTGGAGATTTGTATCAGTAAAATAGTCGATTCGACCCAACTCTGGAGGAGATGGTTGCAACCTCTACAAAATGGCCGATCACTCACATAAGCCCTATTGGCTTCAGCAAAATCAATGTATCGAGGTTTCTCCTCTTGAGGCTCTTCTGCACTATAGCTGTTGCCTCCATAGCTGTTGCCCCCATAGCTGCGAGGGGCAGAGTCATCAGTCAACTCTTCTATAAGTTGCTTGGCTGTCTGTCGGCAGTCCTTGGAGCCAGTCAAGGTCACCTCTACTGTCATGCCGTAGTCTTCGTCTGATGGTTTACCAATCTGAAATAATTACCAAATACTCCTTTCTTCTCGATACCAAGTTATGTTATGGAATACTTAACCTTAATGTGCGTTCACAGCAGAAATTAAAGTAACAACTTCCTTCGGAAAGGAGGCTGTGTTATTATAAACAGTTGGTATATATTTTATCACTCCTAATGGAAACATTTCACTGCCTTGTGTGGAGGACAAAGTACAGTCATTAGTCAAAGGAGAACTATATATATATGTTGAGTAATATTAGCAATGAGGTTGAATACCAAGAATTGAGTTAATGTTTATTGTCTGTGACACAAAACAGCTGACAAGTTTGAAATAAGGAGTCATTTGTTTCATCACCTGGATCCTATCTCCACTCTCACTCTCACCTGGATCCTATCTCCACTCTCACTCTCACTCTCACCTGGATCCTAGCTCCACTCTCACTCTCACCTGGATCCTATCTCCACTCTCACTCTCACCTGGATCCTATCTCCACTCTCACTCTCACTCTCACCTGGATCCTAGCTCCACTCTCACTCTCACCTGGATCCTAGCTCCACTCTCACTCTCACCTGGATCCTAGCTCCACTCTCACTCTCACCTGGATCCTAGCTCCACTCTCACTCTCACCTGGATCCTATCTCCACTCTCACTCTCACCTGGATCCTAGCTCCACTCTCACTCTCACCTGGATCCTAGCTCCACTCTCACTCTCACCTGGATCCTATCTCCACTCTTACTCTCACTCTCACCTGGATCCTAGCTCCACTCTCACTCTCACCTGGATCCTAGCTCCACTCTCACTCTCACCTGGATCCTAGCTCCACTCTCACTCTCACCTGGATCCTAGCTCCACTCTCACTCTCACCTGGATCCTATCTCCACTCTCACTCTCACCTGGATCCTAGCTCCACTCTCACTCTCACCTGGATCCTAGCTCCACTCTCACTCTCCAGGTCTCGAATCTTGCTTCCCCCTTTCCCGATAATCCTCCCCACACTGTTCTTCTTCACAGCCAATGTTGTGATATCGTTGTTCTCGTCTTCGTTCCTCCACGAGTTTCCTCCACAATTGCCACCATCCCTCCAAGAGTTGCCTCCACTATTGAAACCTCCCCCTCCTCTACCCCTCCTGTTCCCCCCATACCCTCCCCAACCTCTGCCCCCCCCTCGACCAAATGTCTGGGAGTACACTGGAGTGACTTTGTGAGTGCGCTCCTCTTCATCGGAGATCCAGCCGTCGTTCATTGCTGGTCTGAAATAACAGGACAGCAGGTATTAGATCACTATTGCTGGTCTGAAATAACAGGACAGCAGGTATTAGATCACTATTGCTGGTCTGAAATAACAGGACAGCAGGTATTAGATCACTATTGCTGGTCTGAAATAACAGGACAGCAGGTATTAGATCACTATTGCTGGTCTGAAATAACAGGACAAGCAGGTATTAGATCACTATTGCTGGTCTGAAATAACAGGACAGCAGGTATTAGATCACTATTGCTGGTCTGAAATAACAGGACAGCAGGTATTAGATCACTATTGCTGGTCTGAAATAACAGGACAGCAGGTATTAGATCACTATTGCTGGTCTGAAATAACAGGACAGCAGGTATTAGATCACTATTGCTGGTCTGAAATAACAGGACAGCAGGTATTAGATCACTATTGCTGGTCTGAAATAACAGGACAGCAGGTATTAGATCACTATTGCTGGTCTGAAATAACAGGACAGCAGGTATTAGATCACTATTGCTGGTCTGAAATAACAGGACAGCAGGTATTAGATCACTATTGCTGGTCTGAAATAACAGGACAAGCAGGTATTAGATCACTATTGCTGGTCTGAAATAACAGGACAAGCAGGTATTAGATCACTATTGCTGGTCTGAAATAACAGGACAGCAGGTATTAGATCACTATTGCTGGTCTGAAATAACAGGACAGCAGGTATTAGATCACTATTGCTGGTCTGAAATAACAGGACAGCAGTAAGCTATGTGGTTGAATAACAGACACGTATAGATCACTATTGCTGGTCTGAAATAACAGGACAGCAGGTATTAGATCACTATTGCTGGTCTGAAATAACAGGACAGCAGGTATTAGATCACTATTGCTGGTCTGAAATAACAGGACAGCAGGTATTAGATCACTATTGCTGGTCTGAAATAACAGGACAGCAGGTATTAGATCACTATTGCTGGTCTGAAATAACAGGACAGCAGGTATTAGATCACTATTGCTGGTCTGAAATAACAGGACAGCAGGTATTAGATCACTATTGCTGTCTGAAATAACAGGACAGCAGTATTAGATCACTATTGCTGGTCTGAAATAACAGGACAAGCAGGTATTAGATCACTATTGCTGGTCTGAAATAACAGGACAGCAGGTATTAGATCACTATTGCTGGTCTGAAATAACAGGACAGCAGGTATTAGATCACTATTGCTGGTCTGAAATAACAGGACAGCAGGTATTAGATCACTATTGCTGGTCTGAAATAACAGGACAGCAGTATTAGATCACTATTGCTGGTCTGAAATAACAGGACAGCAGTATTAGATCACTATTGCTGGTCTGAAATAACAGGACAGCAGGTATTAGATCACTATTGCTGGTCTGAAATAACAGGACAGCAGGTATTAGATCACTATTGCTGGTCTGAAATAACAGGACAGCAGGTATTAGATCACTATTGCTGGTCTGAAATAACAGGACAGCAGGTATTAGATCACTATTGCTGGTCTGAAATAACAGGACAGCAGGTATTAGATCACTATTGCTGGTCTGAAATAACAGGACAGCAGGTATTAGATCACTATTGCTGGTCTGAAATAACAGGACAGCAGGTATTAGATCACTATTGCTGGTCTGAAATAACAGGACAGCAGGTATTAGATCACTATTGCTGGTCTGAAATAACAGGACAGCAGGTATTAGATCACTATTGCTGGTCTGAAATAACAGGACAGCAGGTATTAGATCACTATTGCTGGTCTGAAATAACAGGACAGCAGGTATTAGATCACTATTGCTGGTCTGAAATAACAGGACAGCAGGTATTAGATCACTATTGCTGGTCTGAAATAACAGGACAGCAGGTATTAGATCACTATTGCTGGTCTGAAATAACAGGACAGCAGGTATTAGATCACTATTGCTGGTCTGAAATAACAGGACAAGCAGGTATTAGATCACTATTGCTGGTCTGAAATAACAGGACAGCAGGTATTAGATCACTATTGCTGGTCTGAAATAACAGGACAGCAGGTATTAGATCACTATTGCTGGTCTGAAATAACAGGACAAGCAGGTATTAGATCACTATTGCTGGTCTGAAATAACAGGACAGCAGGTATTAGATCACTATTGCTGGTCTGAAATAACAGGACAGCAGGTATTAGATCACTATTGCTGGTCTGAAATAACAGGACAGCAGGTATTAGATCACTATTGCTGGTCTGAAATAACAGGACAGCAGGTATTAGATCACTATTGCTGGTCTGAAATAACAGGACAAGCAGGTATTAGATCACTATTGCTGTCTGAAATAACAGGACAGCAGGTATAGATCACTATTGCTGGTCTGAAATAACAGGACAGCAGGTATTAGATCACTATTGCTGGTCTGAAATAACAGGACAGCAGGTATTAGATCACTATTGCTGGTCTGAAATAACAGGACAGCAGGTATTAGATCACTATTGCTGGTCTGAAATAACAGGACAGCAGGTATTAGATCACTATTGCTGGTCTGAAATAACAGGACAGCAGGTATTAGATCACTATTGCTGGTCTGAAATAACAGGACAGCAGGTATTAGATCACTATTGCTGGTTGCTCGTATTTCTGCAAATAAAATTCACACACAGCTTTTAGTGCTTGTTTTGTCAATCATCGTCTTCTTTCCAATACTACTCTCTACAATTTTTAGTTTAACTATAAATATAGTTTTGGATTTTTTTTATGTATGAGTAGGCATGGACCGTCTCTTGTGGTCACAGAGGTCCTGGGTTCAATCCCCGGAGCTTCCAACCTTGTGAAGCAGTGTCGGGGACGAGGCCAAATGAGGACACACTTGAATAAAGAAGTATCAAATCAGGTCTAGAGATCTGAGGGTTTATTGTGCTGACTACATGACACCTTATATCCACAGAGGTTGGCACTTGGTCGGTATAACTCGAGCCATAGAAGTTGTTTACCCTTGACGTCCACTTGATAGTTGCATTAGCAATCACGTGGTGAAGTGTAGACACGTCAGAATAGTCACGAAGTGTGGTAATGCGACCCTCACACCCCTTTTGAGTCCAAGAGCAGCAAGTTACCCTTGACACACTGTCGATGCGGTGTTTGATCGGCAATTGTTTAATCTTTCGTCTGCTAGAGATAGCTCGTAGAGTAATGTCATCTTTGATAATGTGTTAAATATATTGGTAGTTTTGTAATTTTGTAGAGTTGTATTGTGTTGTATTGGATAGTTAGGTTAATTTGTCATGTACAGTGAAAATAAGTCACCACAAATCTGTAAGTGGGCTACACTAATTCGGGCTAATATGTGGCGTTTAAAATTGTTTCCAAGCTCATTGGTAGGAAGCAGCACTGCGGACTCAAGGGTGTGAAAAGGATAGTTTGCCGTTGAAATTGTCTGTTGTAGTCTTAGATCTCTAGTGCGTGGTAAATGTAAAGTAATCAAGTCAAGTGTACTTGACTATTCGGATACAGCCACAGTTGTCAATATGAAGTGAATCTCACGTGTGACAATTATTCCGACATATTGTGAATATTGTAACATTCTTTCTATCTGGTTTTTTGGCTTATGTGAATAAACGAAATATTACATTACCGAACTAAGATAATTCCTAGAACATTTAAATGTAACTTAGCTTGTTATTCCCAATAATTAAAAAATTGTCAAAATTTGAATATTTAACCTCCCAACTCATGAGAATAGACTTAAACAATTCAATACATACAATAGGTACAATCTAAACCAACCTGTGTGGCCGAGCTAAAACAAAGTCTAATCAAATTCACAAAATAAATGTAATCACAGCAATGAATGATTAATCAAAGTTCAACACGTGAAATGGCGCCTGTAAGCGCTACACCATGGATCATCAGAGACATAAAGCAAATTGTGATGTTACAACAATAGACAGTGAAAGGTATTTTTCTTCTTCTTCAACCTTTTATTAATTATTATTATTATTATTATTATTGCAGAAGTTTTACTTTGCTTTTAAATTTGATTTATACTAATATAATAATTTATTAATTGCGTGGTTGGGTAAGAGTTAGATGTCACTTACAAAATAATTCAAAATACACAGTGGTTTTAGCGAGGAGAGGCACTTTCCTCATTACTTTTTAATTCATGCTAGGGATGGGCTGTGAAATCACAAGCTGCTCTTTAATCACTGCTTCTCTGACGTCATATTCACAGCCTGTTCCTGACAGATGGAAGGAGCTGTTCCTTTTTGTCACAGGTCAGTTTGAAACGTTAAACCTATTACTGTATATCCATTTGTTTTCGCTGAGCTTCTACTGTTTTCTCTCAGTCAATGCTGCGTTGTTACAATATTGTAAAGTAGATGGAAACACAAAACAGATCCGTATTAGAAGTGTTTATCAACGCTTGGCATTGCTCCTTGTCTCTGTCACAGGCAGCACTGGAACAGGTCCAGAGGAACCTTGCTCCTCTGCAACACCCTCCACTGTCCCTGTAGGAAAGGTCCCTAAAACTACGGGATAGGGGGGATGTGCGTACATATTATAAACAACAACAGATTAAAGAGCAAAGTTTTAAATCAGGAATATTTTAATTATCTCCAAGAAACAAATAGACAAAGGATAATGGCCTTAATTCACAAGCTTCCTAGTAACTACTACTGCAAAAGAAAACATTGCATCATAAAAATGTAACTTCTTTAAGGTAACTGATACACCTTCTACAGAAACGTATTTCTTTATTTACTGTTCTCAAAAACATGACTTAAGGTCTTTCGTATTATGTTACAAAATAAGAGTATAAATATAAATATACTAAAATGTTCCAATGAATAAACGTAATAATTTTAACGAACAATTATACTGAGTGAAATCTCGTGTCCTTCAAATTACTCTAATTCAAAGTTTACATTTGTAAAAAAAAGGACATAGATTTAAACGCAAGAAATAGCGTTTACCAACTAACAGTTTACTTAAAATCAGGAAACGTAACCATTAACTGTTACTGCACAAAACAATTGCATACTTGATATTTATTTAATTATATCGAACAAATTATATTTATATAAAAAAGGTCTATCTCCCTAGACGCAAACATAAGATTTATCCTATACGTTTAGTCAAATCAAATCAAATGGAAAAATCTACAAGGTGTTGACTATTAACATTAACTATTTACAACGTAGGTCAATCCTACTTGACTCTTAAACAAGATTAGAAGCGTAACAAATAAGCTAATGCCAGACGCAATTGCCCCATTGCGTTGACTCGAAAACATGACAATTTACATTATGGGTTTCTTTCCCAAACACGCAAAATACCCTACAAAACAAGTTATAATATTAAATGCAATGCTACTGCCAGGTCCAACCTTCATGACCCCAGCACATGTAATGCAATAAAAATGAGTTTATTTAAATCAAACGTATGTTACTCCCAGGTCCCTCCTTCATGACCGCAGTTCTAGTTATATTTATATAAATGAGTTTAATAATATCAAACGGTCGGAACTCCCAGGTCCCTCCTCCATGACCCCAGTTCAAGAAATGCTATCTTTATATAAATGAGTTTAATAATATCAAACGGTCAGAACTCCCAGGTCCCTCCTCCATGACCCCAGTTCAAGAAATGCTATATCTATATAAATGAGTTTAATAATATCAAACGGTCGGAACTCCCAGGCCCCTCCTCCATGACCCCAGTTCAAGAAATGCTATCTTTATATAAATGAGTTTAATAATATCAAACGGTCGGAACTCCCAGGTCCTTCCTCCATGACCCCAGTTCAAGAAATGCTATATCTACATAAATGAGTTTAATAATATCAAACGGTCGGAACTCCCAGGCCCCTCCTCCATGACCCCAGTTCAAGAAATGCTATATTTATACAATTTACATTCTCTTTATATATATATATATATTCCTTCTGAGCCTAGAAAACAAAAAGGGAGGAAAGTTTACATTCAAGCCAGTCACGTAATACACAGGCATTACGTCACTATGCAGTAGTTTCTTCTTTCTTCGTTGTTTCTGATTGGACATCAGCCGTTGCATTGCAGCAAACTAAGAATATTTGAAGTTCATCTTTCTTGAAAGCCGTTGGATCCGTCCGTTGCTAGGTGAGAGTTGCCATAATCTTCCTCTAGGGGACAACACAGGGCAGATATGAATTGTCGCCTTGACCCTCGGGAACGTCGTTCAGTTATAATATTTTTTCTCGGGCCGGTTACAATTTTGAACATTACTCGCAGTCGTCCACGATCTAACCCGGCCGCTTTGACTTGGTAGTACTCTAGTGATGTCAGATTGGAGATCCGGAGGTACGTGAAGAACATCTCACTTGTAGACAGACAATATTGGATAATTTAAGAACGTTTATTTTATGTGTGATGGTTGGGCTGCATTGGGTTATAATAGTGAATAGTACTATTATAGGTTACGTCGGTGTTATTTAGGAGCGGGTAGTATGCTATACGCGATTAAGCGTGTAGAATCAGGTTGGGTTGGGTAGCAATTGTGTAATCCAAGCTCTAGAACTAGAGGGATTCAATACAATTAAATAAATTAACATTACAAAATTTTTAGACTAATAGGAGTGCGCAGTGTAACTACATTATGTTTTGAGCCCAAGCTTAGCAGGTTATACAACCCAACTCCAACACACGCCACTCACTCCTAGAAGCGTGAAAAAACACTGTCCAACTTTAAAGATCAAATTATGTTTCATATGACGAAGTCGGAGACTAAGTTGAAAGGACTGGGAAATTACACTTAACTAAAACCTAGGGATAAATGGCGTAACTAGAATAGTAAACAGTCGTAAAGAAAACTTTGATTTTATTTCAGACAAAATCTTATTAGAAAATAATGCCCTTGTTATACGACTCTTAGAAAGTTTCGTATAGATACAATATCAGCAAAAGCTAAAGTGCAACAATAACACTATGTTCTTCACAAAAAATTATTTATGAAAATACGTTAATTAAATTTAACTGCATGGACTTATTAAGCATTTAAAATGACTTACTCTATGTACTGGAAATTATTGAATTTTTGTTTAGGTTTTAGCTTTAATTATCAAACAATCTACATATAGTCAATCAAGTTCATTATAATACAGTATACTGTGGTATATGTTTAATCCACTAAGCACTGTTTGATAATTTATTTTTAAATCAACTTCCGGCTATTTTTGGAAAGATAATTTATGATTTTTTTTTCTGAATTTTGACGTTATTTTCTATCCTTATCAAGATAAATTAAAAACAAACGAAACATGTTTTTTGTTATAAGAGAATTTAAATGTATTGTGATTACAATATTTCCTTATTTAAATAATATATTTCATGCTGAACTTTTAACAGTTAATGTTGTAAAGAAAAGAAAAATTGCAAAAAAAATATTTTTTTTTAACGGAAATTATAGGTTTAATGTTAGGGGCCCCCACAGCTTTAAATCCGGCCCTGATGTTAAGTTACTGAATTTACAAGTTATTTTTATACAGTATGCCATTATACCAACCTTGAGATTCATAGGCATTTACTATTTTTAATTGTGTACAATTTATAGGTACTATGCGTTGATGCGTGCTTTGCTGGTCGCAGTAGAAACCTACAAAACTAAAGGGAAGGCCATTGCTGAAACACAAAGTTATATGTTATTTATATTATAGGCTAACCAACTAAAAGCACCCGTTCACAGCTCTCACTTTCAAACAATTTACTTTGAATGACTCGCCCACGAGTGGCCCATCACTATATGAGTAGCCCATATGCAAAACCCGTTAAATCCATAATTTGTCGAAATCGAGATATCGGTATCCATGGATACTTTGGCTTTCCTTCTTTTAATTTAACGTGGTTTCATGTTCCAAAACCCACTATAAATGCCTTAAAAATGAAAGAGAAAAGTGGGACCATTGGCAAAACCTGTTAAATCGTTGTAGCCTACAGAATCAAAACCTGTTAAAATCATCCTCATGTTTACATTTGCAAAAGCTGTTATAATTGATTAAACCCACATGGCCACTTTGAGTAAACAAATGCAAAACAAGCTAATTTTTGTTCCGTTGACAGATGGACCTATTTTTATTTTATTTTTATATAAAAATTAATATCATAGGTTAATTTTAAAGTTTAATGTTGGCTACACTGCCTTTTTTAGAATTGACTTGAAAAACATCAGCTGTTGCTATAAAAATGTGAGGGAACATTACTTTTTCCTAGCCTAGACTTGCAGTAGCTTTAATAATATAAAATGTTCATTTTAATCGTGGTTTTCTATAGTATTTTAAATAATGGAAGAGCATGAAAACGAAAGAGTTGCAAATCCGAATGGTACAGTTATTATAGAAACACCTGCTGAAATGTCAAGAAAACGTAAACGACGTCCAGATGAGTGGATGCGCAACGTTGCCAAGAAGGATAGGTAAGGTTATTAATGTATATTTCTTCCATCCTACTATCACACACACACACACACACACACACACACTCCTTAAAAGTATAAATTTCTAATATATGAAGAAGAACCCAAAAATATGATAACACTATAATAACAGACAATATAGGGCCTACAGCTCTTTAGCAAACACCTAACCTAAAGAAAGTGGCCGCCATCAATAGCTAACATAACTAAATCAATAGCCTTATCCCTATCTCATACTTTTACTGTTTATTAACCATTTTATTTTAATTCCCAATTATTTTATGTTACAGACACCGACCTAAAGGTTTTCCATCCATGCCAACATGTGTTCATGGACAAAATAGTATCTTCAAATGCAAGGAGCTGTCGATGCAGGATGTGAGAAAAATACACCAGCACTACTACAAAGACGCCAATTTACAATCAAAAAAGAATTTCATCCTCCAACATGTGACAGTGTCATCTGTGCAAAGAAATCGAGCTCAGCGGGGTGGATGTAATCCTCATAAAAGAATGGTAAGCACCAATTTTATTTTACCAAAACAGCGTGGAGGAGTAAAACGGAACATTAAAGTGTGCCGTGCTGCATTTCTAAGCATATTACAAGAAAGTAGAGACAGAGTGCAATGGCTGTGTAAAAAATATCTAGAAGACGGTGTGACTCCACGTGAAAATCGTGGAGGTGCCCGTCAAGTTGAAAAATACAGTTTAAAAAGACAAGCTGTCAAGGACTTCATCAAAACTTTTATACCCATACAAAATCATTACTGTAGGGGGAAAATTAGAACCAGGCAGTACCTAAATAGTGATTTGTCTCGAAGAAAGATGTGGGAAATGTACCATGAAAAGCACCTGGAAGAGCAACTCAAGGTTGAATATGAATTTTTCAGAAATGTTTTCAATGACAATTTTAATATAAGTTTTAACGCACCGTATACAGATAAATGCTCAGCGTGTACATGTCTAGAGAATAAAATTGCTGACGAGAAAAACAGAGAGAAAAAACAGGATCTGGAAGTAGAACTCAAAGTACACAAGAAAAGGGCTGATACATTTTATGAAAAGCTACGTGAGGGTAGTGACCATGAGACAGTTCTCAGCTATGATTGTCAGAAGAACTTGGTATTGCCGAAAATACTCGACCAGGAGGCTTATTACCGACGTCAATTATACTTATATAACTTTACCATTTGTGAGGGTATTTCAACAACTAATCAAAACAAAGAAAACACTTATTGCTATGTATGGACAGAAAATCAGTTTCCTAAAGGATCTGTGCAGATTGCATCCGCATTACATCACAGATTGTCTGGTTTAGATCTTGATGGAATCACCACAGTCCGTCTGTTTTCCGTCCGTCTGTTTTCTGACGGCTGTGGTGGACAGAATAAAAATAAGACTGTTATATACATGCTTTCACACTGGTTGCTTCTAGAGGCTCCCCAACAAGTAAAGGAAGTTGTGATATGCTTCCCGATCGTGGGCCATTCTTTTATCCCGCCCGATCGGGTATTTGGCAATTTTGAACGACAGTTCAAGGCCAAAAGTGTAATTGTCAATCCTGAGGAATACCTACAAGTTTTTGAAAAGTTTTCAACTGTCCTTCACCTAGGTACAGATTGTAAAGTGAGCGATTGGAAACATGCCTCAGAAGAAGTATTGAAAAAGCCAGCTCAGTGGCATTTTCAATTTCAAAAAACCAAAAAGATTGTTCTTAAACGAAGTAAAACTTGTAAAACTATCCTGGTTCAGGGTGAACCATTTTATAATTTTGAAGTTGGTGAGGCTAAAACACTGTGCAAACAAGGAAAGACTTTTCGAAACACTCCGCTTATTGAGGTACAAAAAGGAGTGACTTTGAAGCCTGCTAAAATCACAGACGTTAAACGTCTTCTTATGCTTCACTTTGGTGAGGAGTGGTATGAAGAACCAAGGCTTCAATTTTACAATAACGTTTTTGCTGAGCAAATAAACCCAGTTCCTTTGATGCTAGGAAATTTGGGAGAAGAAGAGATAGATTTTGAATTGACAGAAGATGATGCTCTTGAGGAGATTCGTTAATTTGGTTTGTGTTGGACTTTTACGCATTTTTTTCTTTCGAGGGTTGACCTTATAACAATGGAAACTAATATTCCTTCATGACCTATATTTTTCCTATGTATTAATAAAGTCTTTTGTTCCAAGAAAAATATTTTTTTATTTAAATTTGTATTCAAAACCCTTATTCCCATGGATATAACAGGTTTTGTACCTTGATTCTAAAAGAAAATGGCCACCAATACAGACTCAAAACATGTTATTTCCACTGTACAGATGCAAAACCTGTTAAATCCAAACTTTAAATTAAAATAATTACTTTTCTTTTAGCGTGATATTATACAGCTTTTGTTAGTTAAACAAAATCATTTTTCTTTAATTGTTGCTAAATTTTCTATAATTTATCATTGACAGGTTAGTTGTTATAAGTTTTTTGCGATTATCCGAAAATTCTTTCAGGTGGAGTTAACTGGTTTTGCATATGGGCTACTCATATAGAGTTCACCATCAAAATTGGCAACACCATATTCCGTCATATGACTTATTAATATCTGAAACTAGTCTGAAGCGATCTTAGTAAAGTAATTTTAGTAACACTTTTTAACTGTAATAGATTGTCCTTCATACCGTTCCTTCTTTCATTCCCAATTCATACTGGTTCCATAGCACTTAGCTGTTCTATCAGCCTCAAACTTTTCACGTGATCTTGCCCGTATTGATGGTTGTGTTTCAAATTTCCTTTTCTATCGTCTTTGCGTCTCAATGGCATTCTACGTTTCCAACAAAACTTATGACAGAACGTTGCTGAAATGATAAAGGAGATTTGCATTTACATTGTTGTGGTGCCATCTGGTGGAATTGACCATACTAAATATACAGGTAAAACTCTGCCAATTAACATTTTCACTATTATTTTTATCTTATTCACATTTTTATGTTTGGTAGTAACATTCAAAGTTTGTAATAATTTTATTGAGATATCCTTTATATTAAATCAACTAAACTTTGTTTAGTTGTTGAAACTTATATAAAATCTCCTTCATGCAATCTCTGACGCACCCAAATTTTGATTTAGTTTATATGTATTATGATTATTATCCGTGGGCCACTATAAAACTTGTTTATTTGATCTGTGTTTTAAAATAAAAACACTCGCCAAAAATCAAAATGCCCATGGACACGAGACGGGTACAAGGGCCTGATAACTCAAAGCCCTACCTTCTATTTGCTAAGAAAAAAGATAAATCTTACAAAGATATTTTATCTGATTTGGTTTGTAATGGTAAAAGAAGGGATGGCCGAAGACTAGATCAACTACGACGAATATGTAAGTATTTGTAGCAAAGCCTATCAGTGGATTGGAACAACTTGTGGGATAGGTTCACACAATTGTCCGAGTATGCATTAAAATTAAAATGATAGGTCTTCTAAGAAAATTCGTTCAATTTTAAAATAGTGTTATTTGAACAAAAACCAGGGCAAGTGCATCAAGGAAGTCTCTTCAAGTACTCGTCAATGCTAGAATATTATTATTATTAGCACCGTGTCTTACTACCCGATCGGGTTATACGCACTTATGCTAATGTGTAATGGTAGGGTGATTGTGAGATGAAATGAAGGACCTACAGTTTAACGTGGAATCCGAACCACGGTGGTGACCTGGCATTCCACACATTCACAAGATGTCTTGTCAGAGGTGTAGGAAGGGTTTGGTAATCAGATAAATCTTTGCCGGGACCGAGGATTGAACCCCGGCCGCCAGCATAGAAGTCTGACACCTTACCCCTAGACCACCAGGTCACCCAATGCTAGAATAGTCTAGTCCATTTGAAGAGCTACAACTACTGTTGTACCGAGGCTCACGGGCCGGTATTTTACTATATTTTCATTGGTTTTTACCGTAGGCTTGCGGCCATGTGTAGCGACAAGTCACATTTCATGCCTCCATACATGCAGCCTAGGGCATGCTGACCCGACTCATTACCTACTTGAGTGGTTGGATGTCACTCTCGCAATAAACATGTTCAACATGTTGAACATTTGTGTCAGGATGTGTTGCTAACCGAGTGATTGGTTCTCCAGACTTGAAGACGGGCGTTGTGACTCAAGCCAAGGGTTCAGCGTACATGGAGCTGAATAAAACCAAAGTGATCTGTTCTGTGTATGACCCTCGGGAAATTCCCGGCAAGACCGACTACAGCATGAACGGAGAGTTGTATTGTGAGTTCAAGTTTGCTCCATTTTCTTGCGTCACACGCAGAGGACACCAACACGACACTGAAGAGAAGGAGCTCAGTCTAAACCTGAAACGAGCTCTGGAACCTGCGGTGTGTCGTGTAAGTTGCTCATGTCTCAAAAGTTAATGGCACAGGATGAAGAGTAGTAACTTGTTAGGGAAATGCACCGGTCAAGACTGAACCCCAGCCTCTCGGATGTAAGTGAAGTTCAGCTCATGGGACCGTTTCACCCAAAGTCACGAAGGGGTTCACTCGTGCCTGGCAGATAGCTTGGCTAGTTACATTTATATTTTACAGTAATAGATACAAGTCTTGGTGTGTTCTTAACAAAGACATCAAACAAGGAGAGATTTTTAGTTTTAGTTTTATTATATGTTAAGTGCTATTTACCATTTTAAAACTTGTGAATGGTTGACATTTCTGTAACTTCAAACACAAGTTCTTTGTAGAGTTTGTGTTACTGAAGCAGTTGATAGGTCCTGGTGCACGAGTTCCCCAACTTCCAGGTGGTTTGTTTATTTGTGCACAGCACGAGTTCCCCAACTTCCAGGTGGTTTGTTTACTTGTGCACAGCACGAGTTCCCCAACTTCCAGGTGGTTTGTTTATTTGTGCACAGCACGAGTTCCCCAACTTCCAGGTTGTTTGTTTACTTGTACACAGAACGAGTTCCCCAACTTCCAGGTGGTTTGTTTACTTGTGCACAGCACGAGTTCCCCAACTTCCAGGTGGTTTGTTTACTTGTGCACAGCACGAGTTCCCCAACTTCCAGGTGGTTTGTTTATTTGTGCACAGCACGAGTTCCCCAACTTCCAGGTGGTTTGTTTACTTGTGCACAGCACGAGTTCCCCAACTTCCAGGTGGTTTGTTTATTTGTGCACAGCACGAGTTCCCCAACTTCCAGGTGGTTTGTTTACTTGTGCACAGCACGAGTTCCCCAACTTCCAGGTGGTTTGTTTATTTGTGCACAGCACGAGTTCCCCAACGTTCAGGTGGTTTGTTTACTTGTGCACAGCACGAGTTCCCCAACTTCCAGGTGGTTTGTTTACTTGTGCACAGCACGAGTTCCCCAACTTCCAGGTGGTTTGTTTACTTGTGCACAGCACGAGTTCCCCAACTTCCAGGTGGATGTTTATGCCCAAGTTATTGAGAATGACGGCTCGGCGCTGGCGGCTGCCATAACTTGCGCGGGACTGGCGTTGGCGGATGCCTGTGTACCAATGTATGATCTGGTCACTGCAGCAACACTGGTGAGACTTAACCTGATACGTGCTTGGATGTGGTCCAGTCATTGTAATGTTGTCAAGGTCAGCAACTTAAACTGTTTGATGTATTGACAAGAGGGAAACAGATTTAGTAAGTACCACAATGGTGAGATGGGAGTAACAGATAACAGCAAGTGTGTGAGGGGGAGGAGTAGATAACAGCAAGTGTGTGAGGGGGAGGAGTAGATAACAGCAAGTGTGTGAGGGGGAGGAGTAGATAACAGCAAGTGTGTGAGGGGGAGGAGCAGATAACAGCAAGTGTGTGAGGGGGAGGAGTAGATAACAGCAAGTGTGTGAGGGGGAGGAGTAGATAACAGCAAGTGTGTGAGGGGGAGGAGTAGATAACAGCAAGTGTGTGAGGGGGAGAAGTAGATAACAGCAAGTGTGTGAGGGGGAGGAGCAGATAACAGCAAGTGTGTGAGGGGGAGGAGTAGATAACAGCAAGTGTGTGAGGGGGAGGAGTAGATAACAGCAAGTGTGTGAGGGGGAGGAGTAGATAACAGCAAGTGTGTGAGGGGGAGGAGCAGATAACAGCAAGTGTGTGAGGGGGAGGAGCAGATAACAGCAAGTGTGTGAGGGGGAGAAGTAGATAACAGCAAGTGTGTGAGGGGGAGGAGTAGATAACAGCAAGTGTGTGAGGGGGAGGAGTAGATAACAGCAAGTGTGTGAGGGGGAGGAGCAGATAACAGCAAGTGTGTGAGGGGGAGAAGTAGATAACAGCAAGTGTGTGAGGGGGAGAAGTAGATAACAGCAAGTGTGTGAGGGGGAGAAGTAGATAACAGCAAGTGTGTGAGGGGGAGGAGTAGATAACAGCAAGTGTGTGAGGGGGAGGAGCAGATAACAGCAAGTGTGTGAGGGGGAGAAGTAGATAACAGCAAGTGTGTGAGGGGGAGGAGTAGATAACAGCAAGTGTGTGAGGGGGAGGAGTAGATAACAGCAAGTGTGTGAGGGGGAGAAGTAGATAACAGCAAGTGAACCTAACTCAATGTTGACCAGGCCTGTATGTTTCTAGGGTATCCACGGCGACCTTCATTTCAAAGACCCCACTCTTGAGGAGGAGTGCTTTGTACCTCCGCCCCTCCTGAGGGAAGTCCCTCACGGAGCTACGGTATCATCACAGTCGCATACTCCCCCACTCACAACCAAGTGTCGGAGTTCTCCCACCAGGGCTCCATCGACATGGACACGCTAGCGGTCGTTATTCCAACATTCACCGAGGCCTGTCACCTTATCTATCCGGTCATCAAGCAGGCTCTCATTTCAAATGTCACCAAGACTATCAAGAAGAGGAAAAAAGAAGCATTGTTTCAAATTAGTGGAGATGAATAAGTGGACATTTTAGTTCAAATATAAAAGTTTGTATGTTAAAAAGAGTATTTTTTATCTTAAAAAAATTAATAAACAATCATTTATTGAATCTGTATGATTTTTTGCAAAAAATGCTAATTTTTAACCAAGCTGATAATTATTAAATTTGTAAATGATTCTTTCCAAGTTGTGATCCATACTAGATGTTTGAGTTTCAGTCTCTCAGAATAAGCACTTGAAACTACGTCTACACTTAACTCCGGTTCATGCTGACCTGTGCTGAATTCAGTGGCTTTATTTATCATTAGATTGTTAAATTAATGTGCTGGAGTCTGGTTGTCTCTCCATATACTAGCAACAAACCTGTGCACACTTGTTGGAGTGAGTCTCGATGTATTAAGGGCAACTAAAGATGGCGGGCGAACTTTACCAGGTATAGTTTGGGTTAGGTAAGGTTGGTTCCGCCATGGTGTGGCTGATAAGATAGTCATAGTGTAATAGTCAGGGCACATTATCATTGCCTTGGTACGTGGAAATAGGACTGTGAACAAAGTATCGACACTTTACTAATATCAGTATTTTTACTGATATCAGTACTCACACTCCGGTATTGAATGAAACAAATTGTTTGCTATCTTCACTCAAGGCTCATGCTGGGGTTATATGTTTACTGGGACAATCTCTCTGACAAGCAAGCAGCAGCCGCCATAGCATTCTGACAAGAACTCGACACTATCGTGGGTTTGCTTGTGTCGTCATAGGTTGAAAGGTGGAGTGGTGGAGTGGTGGAGTGCTCGGGACCACACTCAATCTCTAGCTTACCATGATTCATAGTAGTTCTGTCATCTTTGTTTATCAACACAGCCGTCTGGAGACCAGTCTACATAACACCCCCCTTGGCCAATGAGCACGGTCATCACAAGCTAACTCAGTCTACTCAAGGTGCTCCCATTCTATTGTTTGTCAGTAGTTAATCTTGATAAAGACCATAAGACACGAATATAGTTAAAATAACGGCACCTCCCAAAAGTAAATTATCAAAGTTTTTTAAGTACTAGATAAAACACATTTTTACAGGTTAAAATTTCACTACCGATGCTTGGTGTTATTGATACCTCATCCAGACCAAGAAACCTAACAATTACTCTGATGAATACATGACATGAAACCAGTCATTTGCTTTCTTCAATGCTCGGAGTCATTAAGAATTAACACACAAAACACAAGTGAACATTATAAGTTTACTTTTTACTTTGAAGAAGATTGTGATTGTGAGATGAAATGGAGGACCTACAGTTTAACGTGGGATCCGAACCACGGTGGCGACCTGGCAGATAAATCTGTGCCGGGACCGAGGATTGAACCCCAGACCCCAGCATAGAAGTCCAACACCGTACCCCAAGACTACCAGGTCTACCCTATAAACAATGTAATAGTCTCCCAGAAATGGCGATCGTCCCATCTCCTTGTGTGCATTACATATTGTTACTAATTGTTCATTGATACCAGTACCAACATTTAATATTACATCTTGATAGTGAGAGGCAATGGAGTGTAATTCTGGGAGGCCTTGGTTTAATTGTTGATTTTCAGTGTCGCCACTACTGCAAGGTCTATAACTATCAACCACACCAGGGGAAATACTATTGCTATTTACAAAACTCGCAATACTCCCTTGATACCCTCTCGGTGTTTCTTGGGGATGTTCATTTGACACGTGATATCAGAGTTCATCACGTCTGTCACGACATTCACAAAAATAGACCTAATAAACATTTTGTTTCACTAAACCATTTAATTTTTTATAAACATTTATCTATTGTACAATGTACAAACCTTAATAGGTCCATTAAAACAATTAAACTGCTCCACAATTATTACAAGCATGTCACGAGTTTAAATAAACTGTGCGCACATCGCCTTGTAAACAACTCTTTGTGCTTATACCGACACTGCCTCGTTATCTGATAGTGTCGACACTGCCTCACTATCTGATAGTGTCGACACTGCCTCACTATCTGATAGTGTCGACACTGCCTCACAATCTGACAGTGTCAACACTGCCTCATCTGATAATGTCGACACTGCCTCATTATCTGACAGCGTCGACACTGCCTCACTATCTGATAGTGTCAACACTGCCTCATCTGATAATGTCGACACTGCCTCATTATCTGATAGTGTCGACACTGCCTCACTATCTGATAGTGTCGACACTGCCTCACAATCTGACAGTGTCAACACTGCCTCATCTGATAATGTCGACACTGCCTCATTATCTGACAGCGTCGACACTGCCTCACTATCTGATAGTGTCGACACTGCCTCACTATCTGATAATGTCGACACTGCCTCACTATCTGATAGTGTCGACACTGCCTCACTATCTGATAATGTCGACACTGCCTCGCTATCTGATAGTGTCGACACTGCCTCACTATCTGATAATGTCGACACTGCCTCGCTATCTGATAGTGTCGACACTGCCTCACTATCTGATAGTGTCGACACTGCCTCACTATCTGATAGTGTCGAAACTGCCTCACTATCTGATAATGTCGACACTGCCTCATCTGATAGTGTCGACACTGCCTCACTATCTGATAGTGTCGACACTGCCTCATCTGATAGTGTCGACACTGCCTCATCTGATAGTGTCGACACTGCCTCACTATCTGACAGTGTCGACACTGCCTCACTATCTGATAATGTCGACACTGCCTCACTATCTGATAGTGTCGACACTGCCTCATCTGATAGTGTCGACACTGCCTCACTATCTGATAGCGTCGACACTGCCTCATTATCTGACAGCGTCGACACTGCCTCACTATCTGATAGTGTCGACATTGCCTCACTATCTGATAGTGTCGACACTGCCTCACTATCTGATAATGTCGACACTGCCTCATCTGATAGTGTCGACACTGCCTCACTATCTGATAATGTCGACACTGCCTCATCTGATGTCGACACTGCCTCATTATCTGACAGCGTCGACACTGCCTCACTATCTGATAGTGTCGACACTGCCTCACTATCTGATAGTGTCGACACTGCCTCATCTGATGTCGACACTGCCTCATTATCTGACAGCGTCGACACTGCCTCACTATCTGATAGTGTCGACACTGCCTCACTATCTGATAGTGTCGACACTGCCTCATCTGACAGTGTCGACAGTGCCCCACTATCTGATATGTCGACACTGCCTCGCTATCTGACAGTGTCGACACTGCCTCACTATCTGATAGTGTCGACACTGCCTCATCTGACAGTGTCGACACTGCCTCACTATCTGATAATGTCGACACTGCCTCGCTATCTGATAGTGTCGACACTGCCTCACTATCTGATAGTGTCGACACTGCCTCGTTATCTGATAGTGTCGACAATGTCGACACTGCCATCGTTATCTGATAGTGTCGACACTGCCTCACTATCTGATAGTGTCGACACTGCCTCACTATCTGACAATGTCGACACTGCCTCGTTATCTGATAGTGTCGACACTGCCTCACTATCTGATAGTGTCGACACTGCCTCACTATCTGATAGTGTCGACACTGCCTCACTATCTGACAAGTGTCGACACTGCCTCGTTATCTGATAGTGTCGACACTGCCTCACTATCTGATAGTGTCGACACTGCCTCACGTTATCTGATAGTGTCGACACTGCCTCACTATCTGATAGTGTCGACACTGCCTGACACTGCCTCACTATCTGACAATGTCGACACTGCCTCACTATCTGATAGTGTCGACACTGCCTCACTATCTGACAATGTCGACACTGCCTCGTTATCTGATAGTGTCGACACTGCCTCGTTATCTGATAGTGTCGACACTGCCTCACTATCTGATAAGTGTCGACACTGCCTCGTTATCTGATAGTGTCGACACTGCCTCACTATCTGTAGTGTCGACACTGCCTCACTATCTGACAATGTCGACACTGCCTCACTATCTGATAGTGTCGACACTGCCTCACTATCTGATAGTGTTCGACACTGCCTCACTATCTGATAGTGTCGACACTGCCTCACTATCTGACAGTGTCGACACTGCCTCTATCTGATAGTGTCGACACTGCCTCACTATCTGATAGTGTCGACACTGCCTCACTGCCCACTCACATATCTGATAGTGTCGACACTGCTCACTATTGATAGTGTCGACACTGCCTCACTATCTGATAGTGTCGACACTGCCTCACTATCTGACAATGTCGACACTGCCTCACTACTGATAGTGTCGACACTGCCTCACTATCTGACAGTGTCGACACTGCCTCACTATCTGACAGTGTCGACACTGCCTCACTATCTGACAGTGTCGACACTGCCTCACTATCTGACAGTAGTCGACACTGCTCACTACCTGATAGTATCGACACTGCCTCACTATTGATATGTCGGTGTAGTGTCACCAGCCTTTGTTTCTCACTCCGGACTGTTTTAATTTCCCCGAACTTGTTTGCGCGTTTGGACATACTCTTTATTCGTTGCGAGTTGTACCAACCAAAGGTGGTCATGTTGTCAGTATAGCAAACATTTGGGCGTTGATCTTCAGTAAATAATCTGATCTCCATGAAAAAAGTTATTTGTGAGTGAGATCTACAACTATATTTCCAATGTTTATAAAACCTGTAGTGTGGACTAAGTGGAAACACAGGCAAGATGAGTCTTTATAACTGTCCAGCCATGATAGTGGTGGGAATGTTTTGGAAGAAACAAACCTATTTAAATAAGATCATCTGATTTATTTAAAAGCCAAACTTACTTTAGCCCTTCTCAAACTTCTGTAGTTAACATGCTCGGCTATGCTGTCTGTGAGTTAACATGCTCGGTTATGCTGTCTGTGAGTTAACATGCTCGGCTATGCTGTCTGTGAGTTAACATGCTCGGTTATGCTGTCTGTGAGTTAACATGCTCGGCTATGCTGTCTGTGAGTTAACATGCTCGGCTACTAGTCCTGTCTGTGAGTTAACATGCCGGTATGCTGTTTGTTAGTTAACATGCTCGGCTATGCTGTCTGTGAGTTAACATGCTCGTGTTATCTGCTGTCCGTGAGTTAACATGCTCGGCTATTGCTGTCTGTGAGTTAACATGCTCGGTTATGCTGTCTGTGAGTTAACATGCTCGGCTATGCTGTCTGTGAGTTAACATGCTCGGCTATGCTGTCTGTGAGTTAACATGCTCGGTTATGCTGTCTGTGAGTTAACATGCTCTGCTTATGCTGTCTGTGAGTTAACATGCTCGGCTATGCTGTCTGTGAGTTAACATGCTCGGTATGCTGTCTGTGAGTTAACATGCTCTGGTTATGCTGTCTGTGAGTTAACATGCTCGGTTATGCTGTCTGTGAGTTAACATGCTCGCTATGCTGTCTGTGAGTTAACATCTCGGCTATGCTGTCTGTGAGTTAACATGCTCGTTATGCTGTCTGTGAGTTAACATGCTCGGCTATGCTGTCTGTGAGTTAACATGCTCGGCTATGCTGTCTGTGAGTTAACATGCTCGGTTATGCTGTCTGTGAGTTAACATGCTCGGTTATGCTGTCTGTGAGTTAACATGCTCGGCTATGCTGTCTGTGAGTTAACATGCTCGGCTATGCTGTCTGTGAGTTAACATGCTCGGTTATGCTGTCTGTGAGTTAACATGCTCGGCTATGCTGTCTGTGAGTTAACATGCTCGGTTATGCTGTCTGTGAGTTAACATGCTCGGTTATGCTGTCTGTGAGTTAACATGCTCGCTATGCTTTCTGTGAGTTAACAAGCTCTGCTATGCTGTCTGTGAGTTAACATGCTCTGCTATGCTGTCTGTGAGTTAACATGCTCGGCTATGCTGTCTGTGAGTTAACATGCTCTGCTATGCTGTCTGTGAGTTAACATGCTCGGCTATGCTGTCTGTGAGTTAACATGCTCGGCTATGCTGTCTGCGAGTTAACATGCTTGGTTATGCTGTCAACACAATCCGAGGAAACAGACCGCAAAGTCTTGAGGATGACACGGGTGTTGCGTTGACAACCGTCAGGCCGGATGTCGAACCTTGGTGCTCCAAACATCAATCACGAGTCTCACAATGGTTGTCTACCTATTATTTATCTATTGGTCTCACATTGTGGTTGGCTATAACTCTGGTCAGTTGATTTCCAAAACTATCACTCCACAACTCTATTTAATTCTTATAGGTTTCAATTAAATCAGTAAGGGAGTAAGTAGAAAATGTATTTTTCAATTTTAAATTAACAAAACATTTAAAATAAGCTGTTGATTGTTTAACAAGTTAGTATGATGTATTGCACCTTAAATAAGAAATGTGAAAAACAAAGTGCTCTCCAAAACTCCGTAAAGGGTGCCTCAAGACTACTCCCCTGCATAAGAGCATCACGAGGCTAGAAAATCCCTCCTGCAATTGTTTCTCGGTTTTATAATGCCTAAACATAACTTATTAAACACTTATCTAAAACTGGGATACAAGTTTTATTAACAAAATTTCTAAGAAGAAACAAAATAGTTCCACCAAGTGAACATGGTGTATATTAACTATTGAATAGGTAAAAAATGAAGATATTCACACATGTGAAGATTTGTCAACTAGACAGCGCTGTTACATTCCAAAGAATATTGAGAATGGACTGTCTGGTCACGTATATTCACCCGTGGTTCCAGTTTATAAACATTCGCTAGTCTTCAGGTTTTTCGGGCGGGGGTCCACACGGCTGAAGCATCCTCTCCATCAAGTTGAATCTCACTCTGGCCTTGGCTTCATTTTCACTGATAGCGAAGAAGTTGAGCAAGTCAAAGTGTCCCATGTAAGAGGCGTACGAGTCCCGGTGTTGGTTCACGAGCCATTCGAACTTGGTGGTGTCCGCATGGCCCGTGCCGATGTACTTGGACTGCAGATGTTCCAGTTGACTGTGGATATTATAGCGGTCGCCCATTTTATGTCACCTGCAACAGGAGAAACGGTGGAAGATCATTTCCTGTGCAAATGTTGGTACACTTTCTCTGTCTTTATCCCCACAGCAAAAATGTAAACACGTGGAAAGCTCAACCAGTTCGATGCAGCGGCAATAAACATTGTTTTATCAGTTTGTACTTTCGTTTGTAGTATTTAACGTGCACTTTCTAAACCAAGTGATATCAACAGACGACTTATAAGCTAACTTTAATCTACAACAAAACATCCACCTCGCGTCCTACTTCCCGTCTAGGTTTTATACTAATGTGCTTAATATGAGCATGATCTTAGGGATAAGAAAGGCTATATTAAAGCAAGTGTCAGCGCATTTGCGGGGAGGAAGAGGGGTAAAACATTATGGAGAAACCCCCTTCAGTACACCCGATCGAGATTCGAACCTCTAACTGCTCGTTATCAGTTTAATCTAACACGAGAGTGCGCGCTAGACCGTGCGACCATCGAAGCAGGTGGTCGTTAATTCATCCCTGTGAAAGGGAAAACCCACATTTCACCAATGATAAAATTCATTCATACCGAAAATCGAACCCGGGACCCTTGCCTAAGTAGACACGCTAACGAGTCGTGACGTTTTATCAAAATCTATAAACAAAATTTTCAATACGAACAAACTTAAAGACGTATTATCAAAACTGCTTTCTTGTACAATGTTTTTATCGTAAGCGTCAAAAATCAGATACAACCACACTAAAATAACAGTTTTTAGCCAACATATTAAAAATAAAATAAACTAAGCCCAATTTTAGTTCCACATTTACTAATAGAGAACACTAGGCTTAAAAATTAGTTCCAAAACATCTCATAGATAGCGATATTGTAGAGTGTTACGTCACACTTACGTATCATCTGCGTGGTTGAACTGTGAGCACGCCGTGTGTGACGATAGAGGGCAGGTCACTCAGTGCTTTCCTCTGCCTTCCACTACTCCCTTATCTATGTTCCACGCGGGCGGGACGTGATTTCAACCCAGTTAATTCAGTTCACGTCATAGAAAACGCAATACGTAATAAAGTTCAACCAGGGCAGTCAGTTCAGCTCGGATAAACGATCCGCTAGCATTCATTTTTGTACGACTGAGCCTTAAACAGCTGTGATGAAATTCACCATGTACTGTTATTGACTTTGGCGCAAGACAGACTTCAAGTGTTACTAAACTGTTTAAAGCATTTACATTAAAATAAATACAATGAATAATATATATATATATATATATATGGTTGTTAATATGTATCAAGTTACATTCACCGTTAAATAATAACTTCAACCAAACTTTGATTGAGCTAAGAAATGAATCCACAGTAAAAATTAAGAACGAGGTTTACTGGAGGTTTACTAGAAGCTATATCAAAAAAGGTTTCAATATAAACTAAAGTTTAGTTTTAAAGCAGACAATAGAGGGCAGCACATAAAAACAATTAGTTTCAAAGAAACTCAATGAAAATTAAAATTTAATGAAAATAACACCCGTTGAGCAATTGAAAAGTAATAAAGTGATTTAAAACTGCCTACAATTAATCTACACAGGTGTGATACCAAGATCTACCAGAGATCATGATTAAAATACTTTTAAACTCGAATTTACGTATTAAATAGCGTTATGAAGACGCTACTGGTGACAATTTCTATATTTGAAATTGCCACAGGAGCATGCGTGGTGGCGAATAGCGTCAGCCTGGATCATTTTCATGCCCTCAGCTAATATTTCATAGGCCCCGCTACAATCCATATCGATCCAATGTAGTTTTATTATAGAATTTAAAAATAAATGGCCATACCAAAGACAATTAGTTTTTAGTATTTTTTCCCATAAATATGATACACCCCCACCAAACCAGAATTATAATTATTGACAGGGGAATAACATTCAATCTAATAAAATAAAATAATTTTTTAACTGCACTTACATAAATTAAGCTTTAAAATACCAAACTTAACTGTCAAAATTAAAACTAAATACAAATATCCAATTGATCAAAATAACTTTAGTTCACATAATTAAAAATATATACAAATGCACAGCTTAGTAAAACGTAAAATAAAAACATAATACATCCCCTTAACATAGCAAAGATATAAAATTTGTTAATTAATCATTAAAAAGTTAAAACTCTGGATAATATTATGGACTATAGTGTATACAATTTGAGTAGGTAAAAATATGTATTTACAGCAGTTTCAGAATGTATTTGTTGAACTAATACTGTTAAATATAAGCATACCAGCTTTTATTTCACCACTGTGCTGTTTTTTATTTTTATCCGCCATTAAACGAGTATATATCACTGATCGAATTTTGTCTAATAACTACCGAAATTAATTAATCACTGCATAGCATCACCAATTGTGATTTGAAAACACGGTTCACAATTTTGCAGAACCTCATCAATTTCTCCTTGAAAAATTGACATCAACAGCCCATCATCAACATAGAGAGCTAAGTATACAGTTGCTCCTTTGACCTTGCCAGAAAACACGCAATGGTCACACTCATTTTGTTAGAAAACAAATTTTTCTAAAAAATTTCACGAACTTTATATTCCAGCAACGTGACAATTTCTTGAGTCCATACATTCTCCATTGAAATCTACATACTGCTTCAGGATGTGCTTTATCTTCAAATTCGGGGGGAGGGGGGGGGTTTGCTGTATATAGATATCTTCTTTCAATTCACCAAAGAGGAAAGCAGTTTTCACATCAAATTGGGCAATTTCAAGATCTTCTCCCGCTACGATGGCTAGAAGCAATCGAATTGATTCATAATGAACTACAGGTGCAAAAGTCTTAATATAATCGACACCTTATCGCTGAGCAAACCCCTTTACGACAAGTCTGGCCTTGTATCTAAGACCCCCACTTGAATTTGATTTCTCATTGAACACCCACTTACAACTGATCACATGCTTCTTTTCCGGGAGTTTCACAAGTTCTCACGTTTCGTTTTGTTGAAGTGCACTCATTTCATCGATCATAACGAGAAACCATTTTTACGCTTCAACACTTGTGACAGCCTCTTCAAAATTAGAAGGCACAGTATCTACAATTCACGCAGAATCATCGTAGCGACTTGGTCTGCGCAGCAGGTCTCGATCACGAAGCTGTCTTCCTGGACCTGATGCTAGTTGAATCTCTTCCAGTTGAGGTTATACTCGTTCAGCTGTTTGATGCTGAAATATCGGTCTTAGCTCCACTGCTGATTCAAATTTTGATTGACCTTGATGATCAGATGATCAAAGTGAAGTTCCACCTGAGTTACTGGTAGTGGTTTTGCGTCATTCTCTGGATATGGTTGATTTTAATAACCAAAATCATGTTTCACCTCATTTTTATGAAAACATTTCTATGCCATTTCAGCTCTTTCATTGAAGATTACCTCCCAGCTGACATGCAATTTTCGAGTCTTAGGCTCCCATAGTCGATAATTCCTTTACTCTCCTTGATAGCCAACAAAAAAAAAATATTATTCTTTCGATCAAACTTCTTACTTGTCTCCTTGGGTATGTGCATGTATGTATCACAACCAAATACTCGCACATGTTTGATTTCTGGCCTTTCATTAAACCACCTCTCGTAGGATCCGGCAGATTGTTTTGAGATGGTTCGATTCAAAACATGCACAGCTGTTTGAACAGCTTCAACCCATAATTCTTCTGGCAATTAACATAGATCTGGCACTTTTCCAAAGAGTACGCATTTCACGATCGGTACGGCCATTCTGCTCATGAGAATATGGTGTTGACAGCTCTTGAACTATTCCTTTACTTTTCAGAAAAGCATTGAATTCATTTGACAGGTACTCTCTGCTGTTGTCTGTGAGTAGAATTTTTATGTTGATATTGGTCTGCTTTGTAACAAAAGATTTATAATCTTTGAACTTTGAAAACACTTCATGTTTGTGACATATGAAAAATACAAAGTGGCATCCCAAGCATTCATTCTTACACAATAAGAAATATTTTGAACCATTGGGTGACTGTACATTAACTGGACCATAGACATTCAAATGAATCTTTTCACCGGGATTATCAGCTTTTTGTCTCTTGCTCGATAGGTGTGGTTTGCGAGCATGCGTTCCCATAGCACACGCTTCACATACAAAAAAATTGTATTTGTCTTTGATTATTAAACTATTAGCTGCATCAAATTTTTCCGTTGCATTAATTGAACTGACATTAATGTGACCCAACCTCTCGTGCCAATGCCGCAAGGAGTTAACTTTTGCAACATTACATTTTGGAGGAACTTGTACCTCAAAAGGCCTACGGAACATCGAGCCATGATACACCCCTTAATGATAAAGCACAACTTCTTTCTCGGGCCTCATGGTGATTATGGTAACTATGGAAAGAGAAGTTTTCATCATTGATCGCTCCCACTGAAAATTAATTTCGTTTCAAATCCGGAACCAAAAGCACATTGGTCAATTTCCGGTTGACCTACTTTCCGTAAACTTCTGCAAGAATATATATTGTGCCGATACCTACTAAGGTTAACACCATGTCACTTGCAATTTGAACTAACTTTATCTTACCAAACGGTCTGAGTTCACTTAACAAATCACGGCAGAAAGCTATGTGCAGGCTTGCACCCGAATCTGCCAACCACACAGATTTGTCCTCATCTGTCATTTCTGGGAAGAAAGCTGAAATATCACATACATATGCAGATCCAAAATCATCACTCACTATTCCTCCTTTCTTTTCTTCATCTGCTAATCGCTTCTCACTTTCACGATATCTGTGACCAATCTCATTGCAGTACTAACAGGATGTTTTCTTTTCAACTTTTCAATCCTCTTGGAATTTGTCTTCTGCTTGTCATTGGAATCATTACCCTTCTGGTAATTAGATGACAATTTTTCTTATTTATCCAGTTTTAGCTGCAGGGCTTTTACCTGCAGCGCAAGCAAGTGATGAAGACTCCCCCTTTCATTGATGTCAATCTTTTGTCCTCACGAATTATCCTAGTGATTAAATTCTCCCTTTTGCGCTCATCTTAATCGGTGTACTCCCATGTCATGGTAAATGTTGAGAATCTATGTACAGTAATGGTAGGATGTTATAAGTTAGCCAAGCTCCAGCCCTCAAACTGTTTAGGTGCGGTACAAATTATCAAGTGATTGTTTGAAAGAATCATACAATAAACACATTAGTTTGATTTCGTGACTTTTTAAAATATTTGTGTTCAAACCACCGACCATCCAAAGGTTCTGATCCTCTGAACAATAAACGGAGTGTTTATTGAAAGCACACCAAAGAGTAGGGAATTGATGTACGTTACACTAAATATAGTATTTTTCAGTGGCGTCTATTAAATAGAAGCAAGGGAAGCAATGCTTCCCTAAAGTTAAAACAGGAACGTAGAAAATAAGAGGAAAACAATATATAAACAAATTATCCTAGTTAGAAACATCTCCGACAAGTATACTGAGTTGAGGTGGCAGCTCTTCTTTCTCATACTGACCGGTCAGCCAGCTGGTCTCCTCACTCTTTATTTCGTCAATCGTTTATTTCCGGGTCTGCTCAGTCCTTATCGCGGAAAGGGAAGCAGAACTTCCCTAGGTGAATGCTAGATCATGAGTTTACTATATTGATTGGTGTATAATCTTACGTTTAATCCTGTTAAAATCTTAATTTTTAGGTTGTTTTTAGCTATAATTATTATTTCTAGATATAATTATGTCTACTCTATTACAAAATAATTTGTTTATCAGCTAATAACAGTAATTTTAGTTTGATTAGACAGAATATTGACGCTGGCTTGACCCTCCAAGGGAAGCAGTTTGTTTCTTTCCGTATAGTAGTAGACTGACTGACAAGTACAACAGTGGAAGAGGAGGACTGCTGTGTCAAAGTTCATAAGTAATATTTTAAAGCATAGTTTTCCATCCAAGGTGTTTTGACACACTCTATCTTCAGGCAACCTATGTATAAAAAACGTTGACGTTTCAATATTAAGTTTTATGATAGTCTCTGAGGTGGGTGTGATTCTGGACTACTGCCCTTTTCATGTGCTTCAACCCTGGGGACGAATGGAGAATCATCCTCACCCCTGGATGCCTTAGGGGATGTCAAGTTTTCCCTATTAGTTTTGGGATATAGCTCTGAGGGATATGGCTCTCTAATACTAGGTTCTATCTCCTCTACTCTAGTTTCAGGGGAAGACTGTAAACTAATTAATTGGTCAATATGGCGTTTCCATGTTACTGTCCCTAATCTGACTAAATAGGCTACTGGACTCAATTGTGATACAACAACCCCTTTAATCCATTTATTCTTTGCTCGGTAGTCTCTGACTAGTACCCGTTGGTTTGGAACTAGTTCCCGAGTTTTACATCCCTTTGCATATTTAACCTGCTTTCTCTGATTTTGATATACATTTTCATATACATTAGAACGTAGCAAATCTAGCCTAGTTCTAAGCTGTCTATTAAACATCAATTTTGATGGGGTTTCATTTGTTGTACTATGTACGGAGTTCCTATAATCACATAGAAATCTACTTAAAACTACTTCCAGATTTATTTTTTCATTTATAGCAATCATCAATTTATGTTTTACAAATTTTACTGCATTTTCGGCTAGGCCGTTACTTTGAGGATGGTATGGAGGTGTTAAAGTATGTTTAATACCATTTGCATTTTTAAAAAAACTTGAATTCATGTGATGGTGGTCCATTGTCACTTACAATGTGTTCAGGTAAACCAAACCTTGCAAAGATCTGCCTTAAATGAGCAATAGTTTGACCTGCTGCTGTTAGACGATACCTCTAACACTTCCTACCATTTAGTATATGCATCTATGATAACAAGATACATCTTAGATTTGAATGGACCCATAAAATCTATATGTAATTTAGACCATGGTTTATTTGGATAATCCCAAACATGTAACATACTCTTTGATGGATTTTGTCTTTCCCATAGACAGAGTGTACAATTTTTTGACCATCTGTTCAATGTCCTGAGCAATATTAGGCCATCAAATATAAGATCTGGCTAAAGTTTTCATTTTAACTATTCCAAGATGACTTGAATGTAATTCCTCTAACAAATGTCTACGAAATTTCTCTGGTACAATAACTCTATACCCCCACATCAGTATTCCTTGCTCTAATGTTAATTCATTTTTCCTGTGAAAATAAGTTGTCAACTTCTTATCATAACCCTAAGGCCAACCAAACTTCACATAACCTGTAAGTTTAACAAGTTCGGGATCTTTTTGTACTTCTCTCTTTATATCCTCACATTTTATAGGTATCCCACTAATTTCAAAACATTGTAAATAAGTACCAATACAACTATCATTCTCTAATTCATCATTGTCAGAGTTAACTAATGGCCACCTGGATAATCCATCAGCATTACCATGATTTTCTGATTTGACATAACAAATATCAAAATAATACCCCGATAAAAAAAAAAGAGCATATCTTTGTAATCGACTAGCTGCAAAAGCTGGCAAACCTCTTTTCTGTCCAAATATGCCTAACAAAGGTTTTTAATCTGTACATAATATAATATTTCCTCCCCCACAGGTATTGATTAATTAAATTTCTTTACACCAAAAACAAGGCTCAAAGATTCCTTGTCAATCTGTGAATATCCCTGCTCAGCTTTAGATAGTGTGTGGGAAGCATGGGCTATTGGACGTTCACTTCCATCACTCTGCACTTGTGACAGTACTCACTTCCATCACTCTGCACTTGTGACAGTACACTCACTTCCATCACTCTGCTCTTGTGACAGTACACTCACTACCAAGACCATAGCCTGACGCATCACATGCTAATTTTAAAGGTAATTTGGGATTATAGTGAGCTAACACCTCTGCTGACACCAACTTTTCTTTAATGATTGAAAAAGATTTCATGCATCCTTTGTAAAAATTAAAATATTGTTTTTTCTCAACAACCGATACATAGGACAAAGTATCGTGGATAAGTTTGAAACAAACTTTCCATAGTAATTGACTAGCCCTAGAAATCCCTTCAGTTGTTTAACATTCTCTGGCTGAGGTGTATCTAATATAGCTGCAATTTTGTCTTTGGCTGTTTCTAACCCATCTTTGTCTATTATAAACCCTAAATACTCTAAACTCTTAGAAAAAAACTGACACCTAATTTTACTTACTGTGACTCTTGTCACGTAAACGTTTACATACCTCTTTGAGTCTGTCGCAATGTTCCTGTATGTCCCTACCAGTAACCAAAATGTCATCCAAAAATACAATTACTTCTTTCAACCCCTGTAATGTTTTCCCCATTAATTTTTGGAACAATTTTGTTGCTGGAGAAATCCCATAAGGAATTCTGTTGTACTTAAATAAACCCTTGTGAGTGCTTATCACACAAAGTTTCTTAAATTCTTCATCTAACCTAACTTGTTGATAAGCATTACTTAGATCCAGTTTACTAAAGGTTTCTCCCTTTTATAAGGTAACAAATAACTCTTCTATTTTGGGAATAGGATGCCTCTCTAGTTCTAAACTAGAGTTCAAGGTCACTTTAAAATCTCCACACATTCTAATATTTCCATTCCTCTTAAGTACAGGGACTATTGGTGTACCCCATTCACTATTAGAAACCGGAGTTAATACCTCCTCTTGCACTAAGTGTTCTAACTCCTGCTCTACCTTTTATTTAAGTGCAAATAGAATTGATTCGGTTTGCAATACTTTGGCTTAACATCTTTTTTTAAATTTAGCCTAACTGATTCACCCTTATATTCACCTAATTTTTTATTAAAAACTTCTGGAAATTTCCTTAAGAGGTTAGTTACCATTTCTGTTTGTACACTATTAGCACTATGCAAGTTTTCTGGAATCAATAATTGTACTTTTAGCTCCTTAATCCAGTCCCGTCCTAGTAATGGATTAGCTCCATGTTTAAGTGTAAATAATTCCATTTTGTGTGAAAAATCCTGATATTGAATATTTACATTTATAACACCCACAGGAATAATTGGTTCATTTAGGCCTATATATGAATTTAAGATTAAATCAGTTGGATGCAATTTTAAGTGACTCAATTTATCCAGATAATACTTTTCAGAGATTACAGATACCTCTGCACCTGTGTCTAGTTCAAACGGAATTTCTTTCCCTTCCACCTGAACATTTATTCTAAAAGGTTCCACTCTTTCACGCTTCTTGCCAAGCTGATTTTTATTAAACCCAAATAAATTTGAAATGTCATCAATGTTTTCATCACTATTGCCATTTAAAACACCCAACATCACAAAATGTTGTTTATTACTGTCACACTTTTGTCTCGCTCTGTGAGATTTGCTAGCAATCATATGAGTAGCCCTATTAGAATTGTTTGACTTACTCAACAGTTTAAATCGACACACCTTTTGCAAATGACCTTTCTTCTTACATACACGGCATTCATTTTTTAAATGACCGTTTCTTCCACAGCAATAACACCTCACTTCTCTGATACCACCTTTTCTTTCTTCCTTTTTCGACATTTGAAGAAATTGGGATTGACGATCAGCTGTTCCACCGGTGTTATGTCCAAAGGCCAGTGACGCTGCATTCTTGTCGGCTGCCTCCAAAGATGTTGAAATCAGCAATGCCTTCTCGTAGTCTAGTTGTCTCTCCGCTAGAAGTCGTTGCTTAATAAAGCTGCTTCTCAATCCACTTACAAGACAATCTCGTAAATAATCAGATAATGATTCTTTAAATTCGCAATGCTTTGACATTTGTTTTAAGCTAGCGATATAATCTGATACACTTTCATTCTCATGTCGTGATCTTAAACTAAATTTATACCTTTCGGCAATAAACGATAGCTTAGGATATAAGTGTTCTTGGATAAATTTAATTAGATCCACATAGCTTTTTGTTGACGGCTTGTCAGGTGTACATAAATCTCATCAAAGATTAAAAGTTTTCACGCCTACTACTGTCAGTAACGTACTTACTTTCTTCTCATTAGCTATACTATTGCATTAGACAAATAGTTCGAATCACTCCACATATGACGACCAGTTTTCTTCATTACTGTCGAAACTATTCATATTTTCTATGACCACCATTTGTGTTTATATGGTTGATTTTTCATAGACCACGCCCTAAGTTATCAAAATCCCTAAATGTCCTCGAAGTTGCCTCAAGACTGTTGTGCATACGTTATCAATTGAAGAACTTTTTTTTATTACTTCTATAATTAAATTAATTCAATAAACTTTTAAAACTGGACTTCCAAATAGTAAGGAATATGTTACACCATAGTCTGTTTTATCCTCGTCGCCAATATGCTACATCCGTATCATGGTAAGGACGGCTTGAATAAGAACACGACTTACTTGAATTAATGTTACTGCTTGAGTGAATCGTTTGATCGGGGACACCGGCTGTCGATAAGTTTCTCGATAGACATTTAGGATGGGGCATGATGGGAAGCAGATAATTTATTACGTCACCACACATGGTTGCCAACCTACATGGAAATACATTACATTCCCCATAATACTTTTAACAATATAAAAAACAGTGTGAGCTCCCTATTAAACTAGAATTCATCAGATCCCCTTTATTGTAGCCACATTGCTTCCCTTTGTCCATACACTGGATTTTTTTTAAAGCATTTATTCCAAAGATAGCAGAAGAAAACAGAAAACTACTGGCACTTCTAGGACGAACAGCTAGCACCTCTATGGGGAAAATATTTTACTACAATTTTAATACATGGTTTTGATATATTTTTTTGCTCTTCTAGTCCATGGTATAGAATTCTCAAGGTTAAGTTAGTTAAATATTGTTCAATTTTTGATAAATTTAACATAATCTTTTGTGTTATAAATAAATAAATTTTGGTATTTTTGTTTAGTTCTAAACAATGGCAAAAATTCACATTTCAAGGTACATAAGTTAATGTTATTTTAATAATTTCATATGATCTGTGTTTTGGAGCTTCTTGTTAGGTCTGATTTTTAACATCATGGTATAAAGGCGTTAATAAACTTTATTTTTCTCATCTACCTTTCAAGAAATATGGTAATTACGAAAATGTTACTTCTGAAATACAGTTATATAGGCCTAGGCTTTACAATACAATTTGTTAAAGCGTGAGTTAAAGTTTATTTCTTGTGCATTTACTGTTTTTCATTATCACCGCGTCTTATTACCCTTTCGCTAATGTATTAATTACGTTAAAGCCCCCATCCGCGAACTACTTATCCGTAAGGTGTGTAGTGGTAAGAGATTGGCTGTATCCGAATAGTCTCGAGTACTCTTGACAAGGATCCTTCTTTATAAATTTTATGACACACTTCTAATTGAAGGCTTCATCAAACTATTTGAACGGTCAACTAGTTTTTCTGTATCCTTTATACCTCTGTGCTACCACATCGGTAGTGCCAATCTTTGGAAATATGTTAAACGCCATCAAGACCACCAGCCAAAATGAATATTGGGGGTTTGAGGGTTTGAGTTCGATTCCATTTTCACTTTGATATCAGTTTGTTTAACCCCTTGACTTACCATTTGACCTGGCTAAGCTTACCACCAGGATTACCATTCAAATTCACGACAAAATACTATATGCACAAGTTTAGTTTAACTGATATAACTTCTATAATATATTTGTTATATCAATCCTAAACAGCATTTTTCTCCTCCCTCCAGTTTCCCCTCAATCTACTTCCACTATAACCCCTCTCCCCTAGCATCTCCCTTCATCCTTTGGGGGATTATTATCACCAGAAGACCATGCCCGGCCTTGATTGTCAGATGTGTGCTTTCGTTTACCCCGTATTTACATTTGTTTGATTGTCTGAATCACAACTCCCAAAAGCGCTGTCACTTTCAGAAGGCCTGTCTATGTTATTGCTCCACCGTGGTTCGGATTCCACGTTAAACTGTAGGTCCTTCATTTCATCTCACAATCACCCTACCATTACACATTAGCATAAGTGCGTATAACCCGAACGGGTAGTAAGACGCGGTGCTAATAATAATAATAATAATAATATGTTATTGCTGACCCCTTCAGTTATCTCTACATTTGTTTGATTGTCTGAATCACAACTCCCAAAAGCGCGGTCACATTCAGAAGACCTATCTATGTTATTATTGCTGACACCTCCAGTTATCTCTACATTTGTTTGATTGTCTGAATCACAACTCCCAAAAGCGCGTGCCTATCTATGTTATTATTGCTGACACCTCCAGTTAGTTGTTCACGTTCACAATCATCAGTTCCTCGCTATCACTAATATCTACTAATTGATTCTCATTGTCAGAATCACGTGCCATTCTTTAGGCCGAGAAACTTTCTGTTTACTAGTTGACGCCATTTCTTAGCTTGACTGTACTGACCTCTTCATAAAAAATACTACTTGAAGTTTTGATTGGAATATAATGAATAGAAGTGCAAGTTTTATTGAAACCACCCCTGTTGTCTATTGAAGTAGCATCTGCTATTCGAGGGGGAGTTAGCCACCCCTGCCATCTATTGAAGTAGCATCTGCTATTCGGGGAGGAGTTAGGAGCAAGTTTTATTGAAACCACCCCTGTCGTCTATTGAAGTAGCACCTGCTATTCGGGGGGAGTTAGCCACCCCTGCCGTCTATTGAAGTAGCACCTGCTATTCGAGGGGGAGTTAGGAGAAAGTTTTATTGAAACCACCCCTGTCGTCTATTGAAGTAGCACCTGCTATTCGAGGGGGAGTTAGGAGAAAGTTTTATTGAAACCACCCCTGCCGTCTATTGAAGTAGCACCTGCTATTCGAGGGGAGTTAGGAGCAAGTTTTATTGAAACCACCCCTGCCGTCTATTGAAGTAGCACCTGCTATTCGAGGGGAGTTAGGAGCAAGTTTTATTGAAACCACCCCTGTCGTCTATTGAAGTAGCACCTGCTATTCGAGGGGAGTTAGGAGCAAGTTTTATTGAAACCACCCCTGCCGTCTATTGAAGTAGCACCTGCTATTCGGGGGGAGTTAGCCACCCCTGCCGTCTATTGAAGTAGCATCTGCTATTCGAGGGGGAGTTAGCCACCCCTGCCATCTATTGAAGTAGCATCTGCTATTCGGGGAGGAGTTAGGAGCAAGTTTTATTGAAACCACCCCTGTCGTCTATTGAAGTAGCACCTGCTATTCGGGGGGAGTTAGCCACCCCTGCCGTCTATTGAAGTAGCACCTGCTATTCGAGGGGGAGTTAGGAGCAAGTTTTATTGAAACCACCCCTGCCGTCTATTGAAGTAGCACCTGCTATTCGAGGGGGAGTTAGGAGAAAGTTTTATTGAAACCACCCCTGTCGTCTATTGAAGTAGCACCTGCTATTCGAGGGGGAGTTAGGAGAAAGTTTTATTGAAACCACCCTGCCGTCTATTGAAGTAGCACCTGCTATTCGAGGGGAGTTAGGAGCAAGTTTTATTGAAACCACCCCTGTCGTCTATTGAAGTAGCACCTGCTATTCGAGGGGAGTTAGGAGCAAGTTTTATTGAAACCACCCCTGCCGTCTATTGAAGTAGCACCTGCTATTCGGGGGGAGTTAGCCACCCCTGTCGTCTATTGAAGTAGCACCTGCTATTCGAGGGGGAGTTAGCCACCCCTGTCGTCTATTGAAGTAGCACCTGCTATTCGGGGGGGAGTTAGGAGCAAGTTTTATTGAAACCACCCCTGTCGTCTATTGAAGTAGCACCTGCTATTCGAGGAGGAGTTAGCCACCCCTGTTGTCTATTGAAGTAGCATCTGCTATTCGAGGGGGAGTTAGCCACCCCTGTCGTCTATTGAAGTAGCATCTGCTATTCGAGGAGGAGTTAGCCACCCCTGTCGTCTATTGAAGTAGCACCTGCTATTCGAGGGGGAGTTAGCCACCCTGCCGTCTATTGAAGTAGCACCTGCTATTCGAGGAGGAGTTAGCCACCCCTGTTGTCTATTGAAGTAGCACCTGCTATTCGAGGGGGAGTTAGCCACCCCTGTCGTCTATTGAAGTAGCACCTGCTATTCTGGGGGGAGTTAGCCACCCCTGCCGTCTATTGAAGTAGCACCTGCTATTCGAGGAGGAGTTAGCCACCCCTGTTGTCTATTGAAGTAGCACCTGCTATTCGAGGAGGAGTTAGCCACCCCTGTTGTCTATTGAAGTAGCACCTGCTATTCGAGGGGGAGTTAGCCACCCCTGTTGTCTATTGAAGTAGCACCTGCTATTCGAGGAGGAGTTAGCCACCCCTGTTGTCTATTGAAGTAGCACCTGCTATTCGAGGAGGAGTTAGCCACCCCTGTTGTCTATTGAAGTAGCACCTGCTATTCGAGGGGGAGTTAGCCACCCCTGCCGTCTATTGAAGTAGCACCTGCTATTCGAGGGGGAGTTAGCCACCCCTGTCGTCTATTGAAGTAGCACCTGCTATTCTGGGGGGGAGTTAGCCACCCCTGTCGTCTATTGAAGTAGCACCTGCTATTCTGGGGGGAGTTAGCCACCCCTGTCGTCTATTGAAGTAGCACCTGCTATTCGAGGAGGAGTTAGCCACCCCTGCCGTCTATTGAAGTAGCACCTGCTATTCGGGGGAGTTAGCCACCCCTGTCGTCTATTGAAGTAGCACCTGCTATTCGGGGGGGAGTTAGAAAAATAAGAAATAAAACTGCCAAGTTCTATTTATAGCCCTCCTGCAATGTGCGAGCCCTGCTCGTCAAAGTATGTCAAGGGGTTAATGTCTGGGAGAAAATAAACATGTTAGGCCTATATAATTTTAAATGGCGGCCAATGTAAAGTTGTGGGTGGCGACAAGAAAATAAAACAGCTGACAGTCACACCCCACATCAAGACCAGACAAAGATGGGGACGATGTAGGCGCTTGCAGTTTCAAGGGCATGCGCTGGGGGAATCAGCATCCTTGGTGACATTTCGGTTAGGTCTACGCCGTTGCCGGTACATCTGACCAGGGTTCATTGCAAGGCGACGGACGACTCCTGTTTAGTTCCCTAAGGACTAATCCACGGATTATGGACGGTCGGGACGACCCATCACTGCAATGTAATAATGTACATGTGCACGCATCAAAACAAAAGCACCAATGGCAGCATAAGGGTCCGTTCTATGCTAACAAATACAAAATGAAATTATAGTTGTTAACGCATAGAGCAATTTCAGAAATATTTTAAAAACCCTCGGAAGTGTGTCACCTTGGGGATAGTTTTCTGAGAAATAGCGTGTTGCTCGGATAGTTTGAACTTGCCATGATTAGTAGTCGCTGGTAGCCTGGATGTATTGGTTGGGAGGGTCACGTGATCTCGGATAAGGACTATATGACTACTGAGCTTGCAGACTCTGTAGTAAGTACAGCCCACACCATGAGGATAATAATATATAAACAATACTGTTCAGGGGACTGCAGCCCGGGTTATAACACAGCCTCATTTGTTTGTGTTTTTCAGATCAAGTGTTTGAAGGTGCAACCAATATTTCTTATTTTACGGTGCCATTTATCAAGATTTGACAAAATGACAGTCGTTAATTTGGAGTTTTCCAGCACCTTATCGAAATCTGATCCTCAGAAGCAACCGGTGATCATCATTGGCCAGTTGAAGAATTTGATGAAAGCCAAATATTCGAGTGTCAAAGCAAAACTGGAACCTCATGTAACAGAGCAGGTATGTGGGGGAAAGATCACAACTGATAGAACATTCTGGTGGCCGGCAGGTAAGTTGACATTTCTCCAGGTTCTTGTCATCTATCGTAACATTTTGCAGGGTGTCTACTGGGTCATGAAAGTTACAAAAAAGTCATGAATTTTTAATATTTTGGTCATAAAGTCACAAAAATAATTTTAGTTTGAATTTCCCGCACATAATAACAACACGAATGCTTCAAAGATAGCGCTATCCACTACACGTGATGGCACGCGCCAGTCGGAAGTTGCCTGATTGTTTTGTTTGTGATTCCAACGACAAGGTTAACGTTCGCCATCTTGTATTAAATTTTAATGTGGCGTGCTACTTGTCTCGTGGGGTGTGTGAGTGCATTATGCCGTGTGTGTGTCTACAAATAATGGTTTTTGAGTGAATGAATTGGAATTCAAGTTTTTTAGATGATACGGGAAAATACCAGGACATTTTCTACACAAACTGTGCGTTCATCTGTGTTGTGGATCTGGATCAAGATGTTGGCAGTAATTATCAATTTTTTATGCTTTCAGTGATCCGACTGCAATTTGAAGGCGGTGTAAAATGTATATTATAATTTCAAATTAACGTTGGCAGCAAATAGCATTCCTTTTCGCAGTGAAATATGGCGTATTTTTTATAAAATATAAAATAATACTATTAGTGTTAATATTTGATCCTTGACGTAATTAATTTAATTTTAAAGACCATTCATTCAAAACAGTTGAAATTTACCAATTTTTAAAATGATTTTTGTTGTCTTATGGGCACATAAAATATTAGGCCTAAATTATTTTTTAATCGTGTGTTGCGAAAAAATCCATAATTTTTTGGGGGCATTCAAAGATTTTATGTGTGAAGTTTAGGCTAATCTGTTAAAAGATGGCTGGTAAATGTTTGTTCAAAGAGTTTTGGCTGACTGTTGAAGATGACCAATATAAGGCTTATTGTATATTTTGTAAATCAAAATGTGATACATTAGTTGTTTCATCTTCCTCATCTCTTGGAGGACCTTTAAGTAAATGATGATACCTTGAAAGCAGAAATTCCTGTGGTCCATGAATAAGCTTATGACTCGTACTTCTGACAGAGGTTCGTGTATTTTCTCAATCATGTTTCCTGACAGTGTAATAGCACACAAGTTCAAAATGAAAAAAGACAAACTTGGCTATTTGACAAACTTTGGTCTTGGTCCCTTCTTCCAAGAAAAACTCTCGGCGGAGTTAAAGAAGATTGCATTTTTTGCAGTTTCACTTGACGAATGTCTAAATAGGATTGCCAAAAAAGGACAAATGGACATCATTGTCCGTTATTGGAACTAAAGTTTAAATGTGGTTTCGACCCGATACTTGAACTCCGTGTTTTTAGAGCACTCTACTGCAGCTGACCTTGATTCCTTTACTTCAGGTGTGTCTGAATTAGGACTGCCTTTAAAGAATGTTCTACAAATTGCTGTTGATGGACCTAATGTAAATTTAAAATTCCTTAAGGACTTCAATCAAATGATAGGAAAAAATTTAGATAACTCTGAATACAAGAAACCTATTAATGTTGGCACATGCTCTCTTCATACAGTTCATGGGGCTTATAAGACAGCTCATAATTTAAAAGTAAATGGCAAGTTCATAATTTCCTGTATTCGTTGTATTATCTGTTTAAAGATTTTCCATCTCGAAGATCTGATTACATCCTCTCAAGTGGATCAGACCTCTTTCCACTTAAATGTGTTCCATCAGATGGGTGGAGGGAGAGCCTTGAAAATGATTCCACATTTGAAGAAATATGTGGCTTGTGTGTTCCAAACCACCTGAAACAAAGAATTTCGGTGTTGTACGAGACTTCCTAAAAGTAACCTTCTTGAAGCAAAACTCTTTTTCTTACAGTAGTAGTAGAAGTGGAACCATATCTTAAAATATTCCAAAAGACAATCCAATGTTGCCCTTTGTACATGCCGAACTTTATTCGATGACATGTAGCATTGCTGCCCGCGTCCTTAAGGCAAAGGTTATAAGCAATGGGAAAAACTCAGGACAGCTCTTGGCAATTGATGTCAAAATGAAAATCTATTGAGCTTTTCGGGACGTAGACATAAGCTTTGGTGCGAAGAAATTTTGTAAAAATGTGAAAGAACTTGATGTACAGCTCTTTAGAAAAGATTGCAGTCACTTCTTAGTGGAAATGTTTCAAAAACTGACTGGTCTCCATTACGAAAGTGCACGGTGAAAGGTGCTTCATGCCTTTCACCAGCAGTAATGACTAGTGGCACTCTAAGAGTACAACGGGTTAACATAGCACTCGATCAACTCACTTCAAACAACCATATTGCATACATTGAAGCTGAACATAAAGAAAAAACTACCTTGAAATCTGTGAGCAGTCTTCTGTTCAAGAAGAGCTGAAGACATTTGATTTCAATGAAACCAGACTAGATTCTTTTCTCTTCAACATCTTCATTAATGCAATAGCTTGCAAGGCACTGCTGTCATTTTGCACGATGATATTTACAATGTTCCATGGAAACAGTGCTGTTTAAAGATGTTTTTCAGTAAACAAGGAATGTTTGGTTGAAAATATGAAAGAGCGTTCTCTAACTCTCCCAACGCAGCATATATCATGTTACTATGGAAAGAATGTGGAATTTACAAGTGGGATGCTGCATGCAGCTAGGCGAGCAAGTTCTAAAAGGAGGGAAGCAATTGAAGAACTGAAGAAGAAAGTGAAGAAGCTAACAGATCAAAAAAAACTTGGAAACTGTAAATAAACTCGAGGCAAAGAAAAGAAAACTTTCCAACAGGCTGAAGAAGAGACTTCAGCACTTCAAACTGAAATCGACTTGGAAAAGAAACGACTGAGGCAGATGTAAATCCTGTATGTTGTGATTTTGTGTATAAACTAAATATTAGGTGACAAATTTGAACAATATTAGATTTTTATGTTTGTTGAGAGACTTCAGCTTCTGGGAGCTTCAAACATCTTTAATTACAAGTAAGTTTTCTTGTTGGTATGATTATAGTAATAGTTTTTACTTGTGTTTTTATTATATCATCTAGGCCCGATGTACAATATAATGTTCAACCGTTTACGAAGGATTTTTTTTTGCACCGCGTCTTACTGTTCGTTTGGGCTTTACACCTCCGAAGGTATTTTGTGGTCAAAAAAGGTCACCAAAAAGTCACGAAATGTTGTTCCTCTAACTGAGTAGACACCCTGTTTTGCTACCTCTCTTTAGTTATTTTACAATTTGTTTACAAACCAAATTAACTATAATAATATTTAGACGTATATTTGGGATTTATACCTTTGGGTATCACACTCGTACAAAAACTATTATGTCCTTTGTTTTGTTACCCTAAACAATATAATAATATGTCTATCTTGTTATTTCATCATAATTCTTGAGACAAACTGGGAAAGGGGTGTTGATAAAGAGGACATTTTTAAAATTTATTATATAAACATATTGAAGTAACAATAACTGCATGCAGAAGCCAGTGTAACAAACTTACAAGATGATGTAAAGTATATATTTCATCATGTTTGTGCCTTGAGTATTTTTCAGACAAACTTACATTGTCATGCAACCAGCAAGCGCACAGAACAGACAGACAGACACGAGTATTGCCAACAGTTACGCTATTTATTCATCGGGCATTAATTGTCCGTCCCAATTGACACGCCTCTGCCGATGTTTGCACGAATGACTGGTACTTACAACAGCAGACATATTGCACACCTATAGGCCATGATAGACCAATATTTAATCATATTGTAAAGTTTGTCATAAAAACAGTAGGACCTACAAAATGGGATTTGTACAAAATAATGAGATGGCCGGGACACAGCAAAAAAAACAACTGTACATTCAAAATGGTACCAACATAAGCCGCCCAACTTAAGAAAACGGCAATTCGAATAGTGACACTTTTTAAGGTTTGATCATTTTAACAGTTATATAAAATTAAAACTGAAATCTCAAGAAAAACGTAGAAACATAACATATTATTGACTAGGCTATCATGTGTATATTGACTTAATTTAATGTTAATCCATGATTCTTTGCGGAGAATTACACCACATGATGGCGTCATATTACGACACACTATCTTTCATCTTGGAACTCTGGGACCTGATGGTGCTGTGATCTTGTGGTGAACACTGTTCTATTTGCCTGTTAATAGTTGGTTTACACTTTCTACAAATGTTTGTTTTCAGATTTGTTACTAACTTTCCCCCTGCTCTTCAAGGAACACTTCACTCCTCCCGACTGACTTTGCTTTAAGGTTCCTTCCATCTTGGTCTTGTTGGTATCAATCAAGAGAGTGTAGTTTATTATCCACAACTGGTTCATTGGATCAATCAGGGCAATGTGGCATCTTATCCACAACTGGTTCATTGGTATCAATCAGGGCAAGTGGCATCTTATCCACAACTGGTTCATTGGTATCAATCAGGGCAATGTGGCATCTTATCCACGACTGGTTCATTGGTATCAATCAGGCAATGTGGCATCTTATCCACACTGGTTCATTGGTATCAATCAGGGCAATGTGGCATCTTATCCACGACTGGTTCATTGGTATCAATCAGGGCAATGTGGCATCTTATCCACGACTGGTTCATTGGTATCAATCAGGCAATGTGGCATCTTATCCACCTGGTTCATTGGTATCAATCAGGGCAATGTGCATCTTATCCACACTGGTTCATTGGTATCAATCAGGATTGGCTCTTATCAGGGTCTGGTACAATCGGCAATGTGCATCTTATCCACGACTGGCATTGCATGGATGTGGTTCAGTGCATTGGTATCATCAGGGCAATTGGCATCTTATCCACACTGGTTATTGGTATCAATAGGGACAATGTGGCTCTTATCCAGATGTTATGTCATGGTATGCATGTATCCAAGGTCATGGACCAGCGTGTCCTGAGTACAGTGTGTTCATGGTATTGTTGGGCTAGCATGTCCAGGAGTCAGGCATGCCAGCGTGTCCTGGAGTACAGTGTGTTCAGTGTTTGTGGACTAGCAGGTCCAGGAGTGGACCAGCGTGTCCTGGATTACAGTGTGTTCAGTGTTTGTGGACTAGCAGGTCCAGGAGTGGACCAGCGTGTCCTGGAGTACAGTGTGTTCAGTGTTTGTGGCTAGCAGGTCCAGGAGTGGACCAGCGTGTCCTGGAGTACAGTGTGTTCAGTGTTTGTGGACTCAGGTGTCCTGGAGTACAGTGTGTTCAGTGTTTGTGGGCTAGCGTGTCCTGGAGTACAGTGTGTTCAGTGTTTGTGGACTAGCAGGTCCAGGAGTGGACCAGCGTGTCCTGGAGTACAGTGTGTTCAGTGTTTGTGGACTAGCAGGTTCAGGAGTGGACCAGCGTGTCCTGGATTACAGTGTGTTCAGTGTTTGTGGACTAGCAGGTTCAGGAGTGGACCAGCGTGTCCTGGAGTACAGTGTGTTCAGTGTTTGTGGACTAGCAGTTCAGGAGTGGACCAGCGTGTCCTGGAGTACAGTGTGTTCAGTGTTTGTGGGCTAGCGTGTCCAGGAGTGGACCAGCGTGTCCTGGATTACAGTGTGTTCAGTGTTTGTGGACTAGCAGGTTCAGGAGTGGACCAGCGTGTCCTGGAGTACAGTGTGTTCAGTGTTTGTGGACTAGCAGGTTCAGGAGTGGACCAGCGTGTCCTGGAGTACAGTGTGTTCAGTTTTGTGGGCTAGCGTGTCCAGGAGTGGACCAGCGTGTCCTGGAGTACAGTGTGTTCAGTGTTTGTGGGCTAGCGTGTCCTGGATTACAGTGTGTTCAGTATTTGTGGGCTAGCGTGTCCAGGAGTGGACCAGCGTGTCCTGGAGTACAGTGTGTTCAGTGTTTGTGGACTAGCAGGTTCAGGAGTGGACCAGCGTGTCCTGGAGTACAGTGTGTTCAGTGTTTGTGGACTAGCAGGTTCAGGAGTGGACCAGCGTGTCCTGGAGTACAGTGTGTTCAGTGTTTGTGGACTAGCAGGTTCAGGAGTGGACCAGCGTGTCCTGGAGTACAGTGTGTTCAGTGTTTGTGGACTAGCAGGTTCAGGAGTGGACCAGCGTGTCCTGGAGTACAGTGTGTTCAGTATTTGTGGGCTAGCGTGTCCAGGAGTGGACCAGCGTGTCCTGGATTACAGTGTGTTCAGTATTTGTGGCTAGCGTGTCCAGGAGTGGACCAGCGTGTCCTGGAGTACAGTGTGTTCAGTGTTTGTGGGCTAGCGTGTCCAGCAAGTGAATCAGATAGCCTAGCGTTCATGTAATGCTGATTAACACATTGTGTTGTGGGTGAGGCCTAGTGGTTACGTAAGGGAATGACACAGGTAATGTAAGCATTGATTGTTATTGTGAACTCTGTGAATAAGGAACATACTTGTGACTGCTTTAAATATTTGAATAGTCATGTATTTTATAGTTATTGATTTGTTTATTTTATTTTATTTTAAGTGTATCTTCTTAAATAAGTGACTGATTAAATTGTACCTTAAATCAGAGTGTATGCGTTTGTTGTATTGCTTGTTATCAAAACCTCTAATATTCCATGTGTGTTTTCAATTTTGTTTCGTCAGCAACGTACACCAATATCCTTAAAAGAACTCACAGAGAGGTGTTAACGGCCTGCAACCACCCCGGTCGCCTATTACAATACTCTAAAATTCTTTATTTTAAAATAAATTTATTAAAACATATTGTTGTATTCCATATCGAGTCACCCAGAAAAAAATTATTTGGTTGCATGAAATTTTTTTATTTTTTGCACACATGATCCTTTATATTCCGGTAGTTAAAAACCATTTTATTTTAAATTTACTCCAGCCAGTTTTTCCGACGTGGCCAATGCTACATTTGACTTATCTTGGGACCTAACAGATCTAGAAACTTGGACCACGAGATCCATTCTTCTACTCTTAAAGTGGGCTACATTTCATATCATTGTAAGTTTTGTATAAATGTAAGATAAATGCCTGAAATTCAGCATGGTGTTGTTTAAAAATGGCATTTTTAATCCTTTTAAAGGGCATGAAGGAGATGAATCTAGAATTTCACCAATTTTTTTTAACCTACCTCCAATGTCTTATTTTGTGAAATTTTAAGATTTAGACATTTCCCCCTCTTATTTTATTAGTTCTAAACATGGCCACTCACTCAAATTTTCAAATATTTAGGCTTGAGTTGTCAGGTTTTATTGAAAGTAGGCATTGTAAAGCGATGATATTTGATTTCAAAGTTTGTCAGAGATCTGGTGACTCCTTCGTGTAGCGCCCCATATTCAAAAGATGCAGGCAGATGTTTGGTAACATCTGAGAGCTGTCTGGTGTGAGGTAGCTGTAGTTCAACACTTCTTCTGTTGAAACACATATTTAAGATATGCCTTAGATGTTCTCCACAGCATAATGATACAAATCATGTGATTTGTATGGGCTCTTTGCCGGCTTGTCTCTGGTTCGTAGTACTCCTACGCCATCACTGGCATTCTTCCCATCAGCGGTGCTCTTGGAATGACCCTGTAATCTACATCATCTTGAGATATTAAAAGTTTATTGTTGTGGAAATTTTAGGCCTACAGTTGGCATTATTAATACAACTTTAAGGCTATTTTTTTGCCACTGTAGCAAATGTTAGTATAAGAAAGGAAATGTTTACAAATAAACTACTATAGTTATCCTGATATTTTAATACGGGCTAATTCTGATATAAAGCTAGGGAAATTGGTAGCTCATCTGTTTTTATAGTTTTTTGTTTATCTCTCTCTTAACTCCAGGATGTCCGGAAGTCCCTGTCATCCGGCGAAACAGCCTAATGACCACGCGTTGTTGACCGGGTACACCAAGTTCAGCTGCTTGTTCACAGGAGAGCGTTGGATCGAATCAGTGAAACGTTTTCCCCGCATTGTTGATTTACAAGGTGGGGGAGGGGGTGAACTCACACACCTATCACACTGTAACTGTTGTGAGGAAGTGACATTTGTCACTTGACAGCAGACAAACATCCTTTACACACAACACGTTCAACAGCGCTAGGAATTGTTCCTTGGACACTCTGGAGAGATACAAACAGTGTTTTCACATAATATATACCTGCACATTTTACATAGAACTTTATCCATTTTTCATGAAAAGACAAGAAAACGGGGTTGGCTCCTTAGTTTTCCCAAGTTTTAAATTACTTGAGCAACCCTGTGAACCACTTTGTGTTTCTACATTTTGTTATTACCTTCTTAGGACCAACCTACGACACTTTGACCTGGATCGTACTTGAGACGTCATATCCACCGCTACTTCATTGATTAAAGTTTGATTCACACTAATAGGACTGTGCTCAGCCGTGCTGTGACTGTGTCTGTCGTCTTGGATCGGTTCAAAAGTGATTTCCCAAGGTCACGGTCCAGCACGGTACGAACACAGTCCTATCATGTGATGTGATTCAAGTCACGTCACAGTAGAAAGTCCAAAAGTCTATCAGTGTGATGTAGATGATGTCGTCTTAGTGTCATTTCATCTACTTCGGCTTCTTCCGGCAAGCGACGAACCTTCACGAAGGTTCTTATCTACAATCTGACAGTGGCTGCGGAACATTCCAACATTGTTATTGTTATTATTATTATTAGCACCGCGTCTTACTACCCTTCGGGTTATACGCACTTACGCTAATGTGTAATGGTAGGGTGATTGTGAGATGAAATGAAGGACCTACAGTTTAACGTGGAATCCGAACCAGGTGAGGCCTGGCATTCCCACATTCACAATATGTCTTGTCAGAGGTGAAGGAAGGGTTTGGTAATCAGATAATTCTGTGCCGGGACCGAGGATTGAACCCCGGCCGCCAGTATAGAAGTCTGACACCTTACCCCTAGACCACCAGGACACCTCCAACATTGTTAACACAACTGTGTACAATAAACCAAAACCATGGATGAAGAAAACTTAATAATGTTGGTTCAAGAATATGAATGCTTGTATAATTTGCAGCATAAAAAATATGATAATAATCTCACTAAAGAAAATATTTGGAAGGAGATACTGAAAAACTGAATGCAAGAAGTTTCTGTAAGGTTTCAAAGTTCGAGACACTCATTCTTAATATTTGTGAAGCTTTTGATGGTAATCTCTGAGTTGTCCAAATATATTGTGGAATTCTTCTTCTCTTGCTCTAAACAAATGATGAACCCAGTATTTTCTTCGTTTTCTCCTCTTTTTGTCAAGTGTAATAAGATAAAGACCACATGCAACAATCACATCTTCCTCTGTTTGATCCATGTCTACTGCTGACGATGAGCAAAACAGCGCTAAACAGCACAGTTTCCAGCACAAGTCCTATCAGTGTGAATCAACCTTTAATCCATCATCATTTACTTCTAGAAACTATTTTTATTTTCCTCGTGTGTGTAAATATAAAGGTGACCACGACCTTGATACTATGCTAACTTATTGACTGGGCCTTTGTTCATATCTCATTGCAACCATTTGGTCACCTTGATACTATACTATACTTATTGACCGGGCCTTTGTTCATATCTCATTGCAACCATTTTACTTTTTGTCTTCAATATTAAATTAGCTATTTTATCTAATTAACATTTTTAAGGCCTTAAACCAAATTTAATGCATCAAAGTTGTACCTGTAACTTTTCATTACCATCACTATTTTGTAAATCTAAATGTCACTCAACAATATCATATTATTTTTGGCCAGACGAGGGTTTTCAACTGTTTTTATCCGACAATGTTATGATTATAATTGTCGCTCACTGGAACAAGAGCAGGGCGAGTGCTCGTTGTGCAACATGAGAAGGTGACTCACCAACATGTCTCTCTGTTGCAGGTGTACTCCGCAGCTCTGTCCAGCCTTCATCCCTCGCCTACAGACTCTTGCTCCCTGTATTTGAACCTGGCCACAGTTGCAGCGCTCCCTGTCAAGTGCAGTCGTCACAACACGCCTTCACGGGCCCACTTTATTACCAAACTGGTTAAAAGTGCCACTGTGGGGGTGGACGAGTCGGTTGTGGTGAGACTCTGTTCTTCTATCCTGGCCGGTGCCTGAAAGATGTTTCAGTTAGTCTGATGGGGCCCTCACAGCTGGCCAGATGTACTGAGGATTATTTCCCTCTTTTCTTTCAATAAAATGCGAGTGCACTTACTCTAAATTGTACCTTCCTAAGCCATCAGTGTAAAGAATGTACTCTTATTTAGTAATGACGTCATTGTTTGATATATTATATATTAATATTATAATGCCCGGTTCCGCCACTGCAGATCGTGTGCCGGAGAGAAGAAGTGTTTGCCTCGGCTTGCGCCGTCGCTCGGGCCTATCCCTTGTACTCCCGCAAGACCACCAACAACCTCTCAGCCAGCACCAAGACAGCCACGGTGCAGGTGCACTTTGTCCTGTTAGCTAGCTCTGATGATGCCAGCAGCATGGCGGTGAGCAACGGCACGGCTGAGGGCGAGCTTGTCCTTGGAGAGGCTGATGTCGAGCTGCTGAAGAACGCCGCCATGGCTGTGCGCTTGGCCGCCAGGATTGTCGACACACCGTGCAATGAGATGAATGTCGATACTTTTGTTCAAGTAAGAACACAACATTTCATTATTATTATTATTATTATTATATTGTTAACCCCCATTCTGTTTCTGGGTGCTGCCATCTCTCGACGACTGATATAAGTTTTAACACCAGGTGTCACTACCCCGCTTGGTGTTCACCCTTAGCTTGGGCAATCTGTCGAGCAGTCATTCAGGATTGGATAATGGCAGAGAGTAGTTAGTACTTGAGAGGGCACAGTGACAAAATGTGATGATAGTCTACGATTAGTGTGCCAGTTATGCTAGAAATGTTGGTACTACCTGTGTCCTCAGACCAAACAAAAGGGAACCATGTCTTCTAGAGGGACGACATTCTTGTTGAGCTCATATATATATGAACTTGTTGAACCACCATAGGACTAGTGATAGAGAGACGGTGGAGACACGATTGTTGCGTTTATTGCCGCAGGAAGTGTTGACAGTGGGCCAAGCCTAGGAGTGAAGTCTACAGTGATCCGAGGGGAGGAGCTTAATGATAGAGGGTTCGGAGGAATATATGGAGTTGGCAAGGCTGCCCTGGTCCCTCCGGCTCTAGTCGTGTTGTCATACCTGCCACAGGGAGCCACAGAGACAATCGCTTGGGTGGGCAAAGGGATCGTCTACGACACTGGTGGCCTCAGCATCAAGGGCAAGGTAACAACAACTCAGACAACTCGTTAGGTCATCAAGGGCAAGGTAACAACAACTCCGACAACTCATTAGGTCATCAAGGGCAAGGTAACAACAACTCAGACAACTCGTTATGTCATCAAGGGCAAGGTAACAACAACTCAGACAACTCGTTAGGTCATCAAGGGCAAGGTAACAACAACTCAGACAACTCGTTATGTCATCAAAGGCAAGGTAACAACAACTCAGACAACTCGTTAGGTCTTCAAGGGCAAGGTAACAACAACTCAGACAACTCGTTAGGTCATCAAGGGCAAGGTAACAACAACTCAGACAACTCGTTAGGTCATCAAGGGCAAGGTAACAACAACTCAGACAACTCGTTATGTCATTAAAGGCAAGGTAACAACAACTCAGACAACTCGTTATGTCATCAAGGACAAGGTAACAACAACTTAGACAACTCGTTATGTCATCAAGGGCAAGGTAACAACAACTCAGACAACTTGTTAGGTCTTCAAGGGCAAGGTAACAACAACTCAGACAACTCGTTAGGTCATCAAGGGCAAGGTAACAACAACTCAGACAACTCGTTATGTCATTAAGGGCAAGGTAACAACAACTCAGACAACTCGTTAGGTCATCAAGGGCAAGGTAACAACTCAGACAACTCGTTAGGTCATCAAGGGCAAGGTAACAACAACTTGTTAGGTCATCAAGGGCAAGGTAACAAAAACTCAGACAACTCGTTAGGTCTTCAAGGGCAAGGTAACAACAACTCAGACAACTCGTTAGGTCATCAAGGGCAAGGTAACAACAACTCAGACAACTCGTTAGGTCTTCAAGGGCAAGGTAACAACAACTCAGACAACTCGTTATGTCATCAAAGGCAAGGTAACAACAACTCAGACAACTCGTTAGGTCTTCAAGGGCAAGGTAACAACAACTCAGACAACTCGTTATGTCATCAAAGGCAAGGTAACAACAACTCAGACAACTCGTTAGGTCATCAAGGGCAAGGTAACAACAACTCAGACAACTCGTTAGGTCTTCAAGGGCAAGGTAACAACAACTCAGACAACTTGTTATGTCATCAAAGGCAAGGTAACAACAACTCAGACAACTCGTTAGGTCATCAAGGGCAAGGTAACAACAACTCGTTAGGTCTTCAAGGGCAAGGTAACAACAACTCAGACAACTCGTTAGGTCATCAAGGGCAAGGTAACAACAACTCGTTAGGTCTTCAAGGGCAAGGTAACAACAACTCAGACAACTCGTTATGTCATCAAGGGCAAGGTAACAACAACTCAGACAACTCGTTATGTCATCAAGGGCAAGGTAACAACAACACAGACAATCGTGTCTCAAGCGAACAACTCGTTTAGGTCATCAAGGGCAAGGTAACAACTCAGACAATCATTAGGTCTTCAAGGGCAAGGTAAACAACTCCAACTCGTTAGGTCTTCAAGGGCAAGGTAACAACAACTCAGACAACTCATTAAGTCTTCAAGGGCAAGATAACAACAACTCAGACAACTCGTTAGGTCATCAAGGGCAAGGTAACAACTCAGACAACTCATTAGGTCTTTAGGCAAGGTAACAACACTCATTAGGTCTTCAAGGGCAAGGTAACAACAACTCGTTAGGTCATCAAGGGCAAGGTAACAACAACTCGTTAGGTCTTCAAGGGCAAGGTAACAACAACTCAGACAACTCATTAAGTCTTCAAGGGCAAGGTAACAACAACTCAGACAACTCATTAAGTCTTCAAGGGCAAGGTAACAACAACTCAAACAACTCGTTATGTCATCAAGGGCAAGGTAACAACAACTCAGACAACTCGTTATGTCATCAAGGGCAAGGTAACAACAACTCAGACAACTCGTTAGGTCATCAAGGGCAAGGTAACAACTCAGACAACTCATTAGGTCTTCAAGGGCAAGGTAACAACAACTCGTTAGGTCTTCAAGGGCAAGGTAACAACAACTCAGACAACTCATTAAGTCTTCAAGGGCAAGATAACAACAACTCAGACAACTCGTTAGGTCATCAAGGGCAAGGTAACAACTCAGACAACTCATTAGGTCTTCAAGGGCAAGGTAACAACAACTCATTAGGTCTTCAAGGGCAAGGTAACAACAACTCGTTAGGTCATCAAGGGCAAGGTAACAACAACTTGTTAGGTCTTCAAGGGCAAGGTAACAACAACTCAGACAACTCATTAAGTCTTCAAGGGCAAGGTAACAACAACTCAGACAACTCCTTAAGTCTTCAAGGGCAAGGTAACAACAACTCAAACAACTTGTTAGGTCATCAAGGGCAAGGTAACAACAACTCAGACAACTTGTTAGGTCATCAAGGGCAAGGTAACAACAACTCAGACAACTCATTAAGTCTTCAAGGGCAAGATAACAACAACTCAGACAACTCGTTAGGTCATCAAGGGCAAGGTAACAACTCAGACAACTCATTAGGTCTTCAAGGGCAAGGTAACAACAACTCATTAGGTCTTCAAGGGCAAGGTAACAACAACTCGTTAGGTCATCAAGGGCAAGGTAACAACAACTTGTTAGGTCATCAAGGGCAAGGTAACAACAACTCAGACAACTCGTTAGGTCTTCAAGGGCAAGGTAACAACAACTCAGACAACTCGTTAGGTCTTCAAGGGCAAGGTAACAACAACTCAGACAACTTGTTAGGTCATCAAGGGCAAGGTAACAACAACTCAGACAACTCGTTAGGTCTTCAAGGGCAAGGTAACAACAACTCAGACAACTTGTTAGGTCATCAAGGGCAAGGTAACAACAACTCAGACAACTCATTAAGTCATCAAGGGCAAGGTAACAACTCAGACAACTTGTTAGGTCATCAAGGGCAAGGTAACAACTCAGACAACTTGTTAGGTCTTCAAGGGCAAGGTAACAACTCAGACAACTTGTTAGGTCTTCAAGGGCAAGGTAACAACTCAGACAACTTGTTAGGTCTTCAATGGCAAGGTAACAACAACTCAGACAACTCATTAAGTTTTCAAGGGCAAGGTAACAACAACTCAGACAACTCATTAAGTCTTCAAAGGCAAGGTAACAACAACTCAAACAACTCGTTATGTCATAAAGGGCAAGGTAACAACAATTCAGACAACTCATTAAGTCTTCAAGGGCAAGGTAACAACAACTCAAACAACTCGTTATGTTTTCAAGGGCAAGGTAACAACTCAAACAACTCGTTATGTCATAAAGGGCAAGGTAACAACAACTCAGACAACTTGTTAGGTCTTCAAGGGCAAGGTAACAACTCAGACAACTCGTTAGCTCTTCATCTATTAAGGGATGTTATCTTGTGAATGTGGGGAATGCCAAGCCTCCACCGTGGTTCGGATTCCACGTTAAACTGTAGGTCCTTCATTTCATCTCACAATCACCCTACCATTACACATTAGCGTAAGAGCGTATAACCCGAACGGGTAGTAAGACACGGTGCTAATAATAATAATAATATTAAGGGATGGGCCTCATTCACTTTTTTAAATTCGAAGCAAAGTGTAATCTAATAAAATGAAATATTCCCAAAGTTTGAATATTTAAATGAAAGTTCATTATTAGATACAAACACATGTTTTATTAGATATTAATTATAATTTACAAACTGTTGTAATATTTGGCTAATAGTGAATATTGTTGATACAATTTCAAGTTGTGCCCTAGTGAGTGCCCTAGTTTGTTTTAGACTTCCATGCCTGGTATGAAGCGGGATTGCGGGGGGGCTGCGGGAGTATTGGGAGCTTTCTTCACCACGGTGAAAGCCGGCTTCACCCAGAACCTGCATGCTGTGTTCTGTCTGGCGGAGAACGCCGTAGGACCTCGATCCACTCGCCCTGACGACATTCACACGCTCTACTCTGGCAGGTTAGGACATCACACCATTCATTATTCACTGGATATCACAGCTCCAACATAAAGGAGTATTTCAGCTGTCAATATGTGGTGTGCTCTGACAGGACGGTGGAGATCAACAATACGGACGCTGAAGGTCGCCTGGTGCTGTCAGATGGAGTGTCTTACGCGCAAAAGGATTTGAAGGCCAACATTATAGTGGATATGGCGACCCTAACAGGAGCTCAGGTAGGCAGCATGCACTACTGGTGTTGTTAGACATTGGCCAGCTCTTGCCAAGTTAGTGTCATGACATGATAACACTTGCTTTCAGGCAATATGCACTGGCAAGTATCATGCAGCTGTGCTAACCAACAATGCTGAGTGGGAAGGAGCAGCAGTGCATGCTGGGAAATCATCTGGGGATTTAGTGTTCCCCATCCTATACTGCCCCGAGCTACATTTCTCAGAGTTCAGCTCCGCGGTGGCGGACATGAAGAATTCTGTCACTGTAAGTTGCCAACATCCTCTTTCTCACTTACTCACATTGTCGAACAAATCAAACTTCATATTTGTTTGACCTATTTTATGAACATTTATAGTCCCTACATTCCATTGTGTTCAAAGGATCGTAGCAATGCCCAGTCGTCGTGCGCAGGTCTCTTCATCGGCGCACACCTTGGTTTTGACTACCCGGGCGTATGGGTGCACATAGATATGGCCTCGCCTGTCTGTGTTGTAAGTACATGTCATCACTATTATACTTGCATTTCTAAAACTAAATAACTTGGTACGCTGAGCCCCATCGTGACCCAGCGCCCGCAAGTGAACTCTCACATGGACCCAATGCTGGGTGGCCGCATGGTCTAAGGCATGAGACTCACAATACTATAGACTACCAATGGCAGGGAGCCAGAAGTTCAAATCTTGTTCGGGTGTACCGAGTTTTCCACTTCTCCCACGCAAATATGGGTGCACTTCATCAAACCTTCCTGCCCTAACCCATTAATGTAATTATTACAGATGTGAATAACCTGATCAGGCACCTAAAATAGAATGTGGTCTTTCCAGCGAGGCTCGGTGTAATAATCGCAAAGTGTTGATGACCGAGACGATACCAGAGCTGGGGTTGTTAGCTCTTTCCTTGACCAGACTAAAGAGCCGCGCTACTTTCAAAACAGCATCAATGCTTATGTTAGGTCTAGACGAGTATAACTTCGTAGTAAATGACTTATGTTTTTGTAAATTAAAATGGACAGAAATACTTGGCAGTAAGTAGGTACTTAAAAACTGTTTAAAAGAGAGTACACCTATTTAGCCTAATATTACTTACGTACGTTATTTATGGGAAGATAGGTTTAGCTTAGTATTGTGTGTAAATATTAGGAATAGTCGAGATAAGCACCGATCTGACCAAGAACACTTGTCCACCTTCCTTCACTCATCTAGCACCTGAAGATTGTTAGCTGTCTCCCTCGGCAATCATGTCATTCCACTCTACAGTTCCATCTTGTATCGGCAAGATTTGTAATGACCAGACCATCTGTATCAACTAGTTTAATTTAATTAAATTCTAATTTTGTTCAACTAATACAATTTGTGTATAGGTGTGTCAATATTTGAAACTTTTAACAGCAAGTCTGAACAGCAGTGTCCTAACTCTTTTAATAGCAGGTCTGAACAGCAGTGTCCTAACTCTTTTAATAGCAGGTCTGAACAGCAGTGTCCTAACTCTTTTAATAGCAGGTCTGAACAGCAGTGTCCTAACTCTTTTAATAGCAGGTCTGAACAGCAGTGTCCTAACTCTTTTAATAGCAGGTCTGAACAGCAGTGTCCTAACTCTTTTAACAGCAGGTCTGAATAGCAGTGTCCTAACTCTTTTAACAGCAGGTCTGAACAGCAGTGTCCTAACTCTTTTAATAGCAGGTCTGAACAGCAGTGTCCTAACTCTTTTAATAGCAGGTCTGAACAGCAGTGTCCTAACTCTTTTAATAGCAGGTCTGAACAGCAGTGTCCTAACTCTTTTAATAGCAGGTCTGAACAGCAGTGTCCTAACTCTTTTAATAGCAGGTCTGAACAGCAGTGTCCTAACTCTTTTAATAGCAGGTCTGAACAGCAGTGTCCTAACTCTTTTAATAGCAGGTCTGAACAGCAGTGTCCTAACTCTTTTAATAGCAGGTCTGAACAGCAGTGTCCTAACTCTTTTAACAGCAGGTCTGAATAGCAGTGTCCTAACTCTTTTAACAGCAAGTCTGAACAGCAGTGTCCTAACTCTTTTAATAGCAGGTCTGAACAGCAGTGTCCTAACTCTTTTAATAGCAGGTCTGAACAGCAGTGTCCTAACTCTTTTAATAGCAGGTCTGAACAGCAGTGTCCTAACTCTTTTAATAGCAGGTCTGAACAGCAGTGTCCTAACTCTTTTAATAGCAGGTCTGAACAGCAGTGTCCTAACTCTTTTAACAGCAGGTCTGAACAGCAGTGTCCTAACTCTTTTAACAGCAAGTCTGAACAGCAGTGTCCTAACTCTTTTATAGCAGGTCTGAACAGCAGTGTCCTAACTCTTTTAATAGCAAGTCTGAACAGCAGTGTCCTAACTCTTTAAAAAGTCCTGTCCAGACCAGTAGGGTATGTTCACAACAGCGGGACAGGGGTGTCAAGTCTACAGTAACATTTAAAAGGAAACTCGTCTAAGAAACTGGATCACTCACTTTACTGAAATTTTGTTTTAAATTCAGTCTTTTTAACACCAGCTCAAATAACAATGTTTTGAAATAATTTTTTTTGCGTTCTGCCAATACTTATATATAAAAACCCACTTTCAATAAGAATTTACTAATTATAAAGATTGTAACGAAAATCTACTAATTTCGGTATTCGATTAAATAAATAATCCTATTCACACCCCCGGACCCCCTATTCATGTCCAAATAAAAAATGTCATACAAGTAAACTTGATAATCTGGTAGATACTCTACTGACCCAAATCTCACATAATACCACCCTAACAGTTTGAAATGTTCTCCCAGACCACTTGTCAATGCAGAGTTGTAGTCTTGTTGTTTGATACTTCCAGGGGGAACGAGCAACAGGCTATGGGGTAGCGATACTCTCAACATTGTTTGGTAAATTCTCCAATAGCAACATGCTCCAGTCTCTCTCTGAACAGACCGACTCCGAATGGCCGTCGACCAAGAAACTTAAACGAAATTAACCCAGGGAGAAGTTTTAGTTGTACAAAATGTGGCTAAAATACAGTTTATCTTAATTTGAAAATATTTAAGATATGAAACATTTTTGTATCTTTTCATAAGGTAACATTGTGTTTTATATTAAACCGGGGGGGGGGGGGGTTATACACCAAGGGGGCTGGGCTACTAAATTAATAAGCTATAAGATGAGGAAAGGTGGTGTGCAGAATCCATTGCACGAGGTTGTTCACACACCCAAACATGTTGAGGTACTGAAGACAGAACGCCCAACACTTGACACTTTGTTCTGTTCCAGTGGTACACGCCATGTTAACTATACTGTTTGAGTTTAAGATTGTAAGCCCTGTAAGTTTCCTGCAATAAAACTGTACAAGAAACTCGTGTCAGTTTAAATATTTATTGCCATGATACAATTTTAACAAAGCATGTCTTATGTACAACTAAATTATGGCATTTATATCATTTTGAAAAGGTATGCAACATTTTTATTGTACTAAGCTTTCTATTTGTCTTCAAACTATTAAATAGATGTATACATTATGACATTTATTCTTTTTATAAAATAGAATGGTAAATTATCATGACATATAACAAATCTAAACATTTATTTTATGTTATTGCTCTAATTTTACAACATCTATTTAAATATTAAAATATTATACTTTAATAATACATTTTAAAAGTGAATTTATAAAAACTGGTAAACTTTTATCACAAAAATAAATCTTTCCGCATTATCAAGTTGGTGGACTTGTTTAAAATTATTAAAAATGATTCAGCAACCACAGTTTGGTTTCTTACTAGCTCATTATTTAAAAATTAATCAAAATTTACCAAAAACTTTAGGGGTTATTAATTTAAATTCCTTTGTAACGTCCAAGTACAAACCTTTCATGTTATGATTGCAGACAATATTTAATAATTGCCTGGGGTTAACAACATTAAATAATTACAATGTATCATCGAATAGTACAATATCACACTAGACTCTGCAAGTCTTCATATTGCTATGATCCCGTCAGTCTTTGCTCCGAGCACCAGAGTTAGTTCAGAGGTCTCTGACACCCGTACCATAGTTAGCACCACCGGCACGATTCAACTGGTCGCGGAAATATTCCACAGATAACTCGTTGAGGTTCTCAAGTTGTAGTTCTACCGCAAAGTTCTGGAAACATTTAATACACAAGTGGAGGTCTGCTCAGTTATTTACTTAACCAGGTTAATTGTGAAGCGGTTTCTCTTTGTAGTGCTCCACTTGAGTGGTTGTAGAAACTTATCTAGGGGGTGGTCTGAGAACTCTCCGTTCGCTAATGTTTGATGCTATCAGAAGTTATTGATACGGGCCATTTTCAGCTTAATATTCGAGAATATCAAAAAGGAGTGAAATAAATCCATAGAGAGGAAGAGTTCAGCCATCAGTGCTACAACTCTCGGTTTGGGTTTATACGCAATGTACACAACTTCAACTTTATCCGTAGTTGACTCTCTCGGACAAAGAAGGAACCAGAAAACAAACTAACAAAATATTAGAGAGGTTGTTTCTACGTACTGCGATGATCTCCTTAACCATGGCCTTGTCCGTGCTCATCTTGGCTCGCTTGATGACCCCAACTGAGGGGCCAACCCACGTGAGGAAGAGAACTTCTGTCTCTTACTCATTTCGTCGCCCATCTACAACAGTTGGAGACGGAAAACAATAGTTTGTTATTGTACGCACAGTTACAATAGTGTTGTAGGAGCTTCAGAGGATCCATCTGGAACTAATCCAATATATGGCATGTGTGTGAAACTAACATTCAGAAGTATTATGTGGTGAGGACTGGAGTACGTGACAGCTCTTATATGGTAACTAGTGCATTCAGGTAAGAGGTAAGAGTTCCAAGGGTTTATGGGAGGGGCAGTCGGTCTAGAGACACCCACCTGTATGCGAATATAGCCGAAAGCTCGGTCATCCTCCTTGAAGTGTTCCTGGAACTTTCCAAACTCTGCACCCTTGGCTGCACACACGAGGTTGGCGCCTTCAAACTTGAAAACTGCCCTGGAACATCCACACAACAGTGTGAAGTTATCTAGACGTTACCTTGTATGGCTGTGGTTCACAAGTCGTTAGCTACCTCTGCGTCTGACCTACTTGCGCTACCGGAACTTCTCATTATAATTGACAATAAGTGTAGAGTGTAGGTCCAGGGAGTGAAGAACCCCCATAACCTTGACAGCTCATTAGACACTTTCCTGAACTCTCCCACTCCAACATGAAAGCAAACCTGTCCCAGACAGACAGACTTGAGTAGATCCCTCTCTTTGTACACACGACATATTTCAAGTGCTCCTCCTTGGGAAAATGTTTTACAATTTGATGTCTTCAGAATTAATTTGAGTTTCATGTGTGGCGGGGGGAGAGGATCTTTCAGTCTCCAATTCGTGAATATCACAGGAAAATAAATCGAGTTAAGAGGGAGTGACGTTCCAGTGACGCAAACTAGTAGAGAGTTAGAGCCTCCAACGTTCCAGTGACACACACTTGTAGATAGTTAGAGCCTCCAACTTTCCAGTGACGCACACTAGTAGATAGTTAGAGCCTCCAACGTTCCAGTGACGCACACTAGTAGAGTTAGAGCCTCCAACGTTCCAGTGATGAACACTTGTAGATAGTTAGAGCCTCTAACGTTCCAGTGATGCACACTAGAAGATAGTTAGAGCCTCCAACGTTCCAGTGATGCACACTTGTAGATAGTTAGAGCCTCCAACGTTCCAGTGATGCACACTTGTAGATAGTTAGAGCCTCCAACGTTCCAGTGATGCACACTAGTAGATAGTTAAGCCTCCAACGTTCCAGTGATGCACACTTGTAGATAGTTAGAGCCTCCAACGTTCCAGTGATGCACACTTGTAGAAGTTAGAGCCTCCAACGTTCCAGTGACGCACACTTGTAGATAGTTAGAGCCTCCAACGTTCCAGTGATGCACACTAGTAGATAGTTAGAGCCTCCAACGTTCCAGTGATGCACACTTGTAGATAGTTAGAGCCTCCAACGTTCCAGTGATGCACACTTGTAGATAGTTAGAGCCTCCAACGTTCCAGTGATGCACACTTGTAGATAGTTAGAGCCTCCAACGTTCCAGTGATGCACACTTGTAGATAGTTAGAGCCTCCAACGTTCCAGTGATGCACACTTGTAGATAGTTAGAGCCTCCACGTTCCAGTGACGCACACTTGTAGATAGTTAGAGCCTCCAACGTTCCAGTGATGCACACTAGTAGATAGTTAGAGCCTCCAACGTTCCAGTGATGCACACTTGTAGATAGTTAGAGCCTCCAACGTTCCAGTGATGCACACTTGTAGATAGTTAGAGCCTCCAACGTTCCAGTGATGCACACTAGTAGATAGTTAGAGCCTCCAACGTTCCAGTGATGCACACTAGTAGATAGTTAGAGCCTCCAACGTTCCAGTGATGCACACTTGTAGATAGTTAGAGCCTCCAACGTTCCAGTGACGCACACTTGTAGATAGTTAGAGCCTCCAACGTTCCAGTGACGCACACACTAGTAGAGAGAGAGTAGTTCCATGTTCTCATTTGTCTAACACATCTCACCCCAGCGATACAGCTGTTGTATTGTTTGTTCGCTAGGATGTGCAACCAGTAATTACCAGCAATACACGACAACCCGTGTACACCAGTAATTACCAGCACTACACGACAACCAGTGTACACCAGTAATTACCAGCACCTCATGACAACTAGTACTAGTGCTGTTGTAAGACTGCGGCGTCGCGTCATAAAGAAATTCAATAATTAGGAACAAAGCGAGACTGACCTTGAAGCTCCCCTGAGTATCGGCCAGTCCTTGCTACTTACCACTCCCCTGAGTATCGGCCAGTCCTTGCTACTTACCACTCCCCTGAGTATCGGCCAGTGCTTGCTACTTACCACTCCCCTGAGTATCGGCCAGTGCTTGCTACTTACCACTCCCCTGAGTATCGGCCAGTCCTTGCTACTTACCACTCCCCTGAGTATCGGCCAGTGCTTGCTACTTACCACTCCCCTGAGTATCGGCCAGTGCTTGCTACTTACCACTCCACTGAGTATCGGCCAGTGCTTGCTACTTACCACTCCCCTGAGTATCGGCCAGTCCTTGCTACTTACCACTCCCCTGAGTATCGGCCAGTCCTTGCTACTTACCACTCCCCTGAGTATCGGCCAGTCCTTGCTACTTACCACTCCACTGAGTATCGGCCAGTGCTTGCTACTTACCACTCCCCTGAGTATCGGCCAGTGCTTGCTACTTACCACTCCACTGAGTATCGGCCAGTGCTTGCTACTTACCACTCCCCTGAGTATCGGCCAGTCCTTGCTACTTACCACTCCCCTGAGTATCGGCCAGTCCTTGCTACTTACCACTCCCCTGAGTATCGGCCAGTCCTTGCTACTTACCACTCCCCTGAGTATCGGCCAGTGCTTGCTACTTACCACTCCCCTGAGTATCGGCCAGTGCTTGCTACTTACCACTCCCCTGAGTATCGGCCAGTCTTGCTACTTACCACTCCCCTGAGTATCGGCCAGTCCTTGCTACTTACCACTCCCCTGAGTATCGGCCAGTGCTTGCTACTTACCACTCCCCTGAGTATCGGCCAGTGCTTGCTACTTACCACTCCCCTGAGTATCGGCCAGTGCTTGCTACTTACCACTCCCCTGAGTATCGGCCAGTGCTTGCTACTTACCACTCCACTGAGTATCGGCCAGTGCTTGCTACTTACCACTCCCCTGAGTATCGGCCAGTGCTTGCTACTTACCACTCCCCTGAGTATCGGCCAGTGCTTGCTACTTACCACTCCCCTGAGTATCGGCCAGTGCTTGCTACTTACCACTCCCCTGAGTATCGGCCAGTGCTTGCTACTTACCACTCCCCTGAGTATCGGCCAGTGCTTGCTACTTACCACTCCCCTGAGTATCGGCCAGTCCTTGCTACTTACCACTCCACTGAGTATCGGCCAGTGCTTGCTACTTACCACTCCCCTGAGTATCGGCCAGTGCTTGCTACTTACCACTCCACTGAGTATCGGCCAGTGCTTGCTACTTACCACTCCCCTGAGTATCGGCCAGTGCTTGCTACTTACCACTCCCCTGAGTATCGGCCAGTGCTTGCTACTTACCACTCCCCTGAGTATCGGCCAGTGCTTGCTACTTACCACTCCCCTGAGTATCGGCCAGTGCTTGCTACTTACCACTCCCCTGAGTATCGGCCAGTCCTTGCTACTTACCACTCCACTGAGTATCGGCCAGTCCTTGCTACTTACCACTCAGTGTCCGAACTATCGGCTCGAACCTCCTCGTAAGCTGTTCTGATGGCTTCCTTGTCAATGTTGGTCGCCATCGCCACCTGCACAACAGAGACCAGACTAAGAGCTCCTGGCCGGGGTCAAGAGTTGGTACAGGGCCCCATGTTCAGTGGGGCCTGCGGGACTGGAAATACCTTTCACTCTCGATCAACCACGTTAGTTACCCCTGTATTAATACCACAGTTTAAACTAATCCAGGGCAATAAAGATAGGAATTGTTTGCTCCGAGAACCCTAACCAAACAAAGATTAAACTTGATAGGTAACATTATCCAGTAATACTCGCGACAGTCATTATCCAGCTAATACCGGTAATACTAGTCACAGAAAAGGAAACAGTTCCCTTTGGTCGAGCCTCCAAGGACACGTTATCTAGTATCGTGTTGACACGACATGTCTCATGAGTCATGACTGACTGTTTACTGCTTGAGTAGCTCTGTCTCATCGCAAAGTCTCAATGTCTTGCCCAGTGGCAGCAGAACCAGGGGGACACTGTGATCAAACTACAAATTACCTCTAAACACACCAAATGTACAAACATGTCGGGTACCCCCACACGATCAAGGTTCGGTGTTGGCAGTTAGAGACTAGAAGGACCTAGGTTTGACTCTGACAGCTCTGGACACATCCTCCAGCTGACAGGTCGAACAAACCGTGATCTAGTCCCTCACAAACGTGTGTTCTGTTTATTATCGCAGAGCTACAGTGTCTCCAATAGGCCTAGGCGAGAAAAGTGACAACAAGCCATTAAGGAGTGATTAAACGTGACTTAAGGTGACTAAAAGTGACAAGAATATCCCAGCAGTGCAATCATTTGTGTTTTTATCCGTCCTTACCAAAAAGGTCACTTAAAACTAAAGTTTAACTTAGCTTCAAGAAATGCACCAAAATAAATTTAAAAATAAGTGTAGTTTGAGCTTTGATCCTGGATGAGGTGTGGGCTACAAACAATGGCTAACAATATTTTATTTTGAAAACAGTTACAAAATAAAACTAATCCATATTTTAAATTTTGTACTAAAGAAATATTTTTTGCGTCTTTCAACTTCGTACTGAAGGTAATGCCTTCCTCGTCTTGTGCTGTGCCAACACCTGCCAACATTGCTTGGGCAAGAGACGGGGGAAGGGGGGTTACAACTTGACATCCAGCTGAATATTCGATGTTTTCAGCAGGATGTCAATAATGGCTCCAAGACTCGTCTGCTCTAACATGTCCTCGAACTGTTCGTCAGAAAACTATCTTCAGGACCAACTGGACCATAGTTGGGCTGCAGTAAACTATCTTCAGGACCAACTGGACCATAGTTGGGCTGCAGTAAACTATCTTCAGGACCAACTGGACCATAGTTGGGCTGCAGTAAACTATCTTCAGGACCAACTGGACCATAGTTGAGCTGCAGTAAACTATCTTCAGGACCAACTGGACCATAGTTGAGCTGCAGTAAACTATCTTCAGGACCAACTGGACCATAGTTGGGCTGCAGTAAACTATCTTCAGGACCAACTGGACCATAGTTGAGCTGCAGTAAACTATCTTCAGGACCAACTGGACCATAGTTGGGCTGCAGTAAACTATCTTCAGGACCAACTGGACCATAGTTGAGCTGCAGTAAACTATTTCAGGACCAACTGGACCATAGTTGGGCTGCAGTAAACTATCTTCAGGACCAATTGGACCATAGTTGAGCTGCAGTAAACTATCTTCAGGACCAACTGGACCATAGTTGGGCTGCAGTAAACTATCTTCAGGACCAACTGGACCATAGTTGGGCTGCAGTAAACTATCTTCAGGACCAATTGGACCATAGTTGAGCTGCAGTAAACTATCTTCAGGACCAACTGGACCATAGTTGGCTGCAGTAAACTATCTTCAGGACCAACTGGACCGTCCGAGTTATTTTCTTATGTAATAATTACGCTTTATGGGTTAGGGATGAGGAAGTTTGAATTTAGAGGAAGTGCACCCCAACTTGCATGAGAGTGTGTGGAGAACAGTCACTCTGATCTCCCTGTTTTCGGCAGTCTAGTCTATAGTGAGAGTGACACCTTAGACCATGTAGCCACCAAGCAATGTAATAGCATCAGAGATTCACTCTGAACAATGGCAGCAAAAACTAACAGGTGTGCGATATTAGCATTCTAGTACGGCAGGTAGCATTCTAGTACAGGCAGGTAGTAATCTAGTACTGAGCAGACCAGGCCTTGTAAGCCGCTATCACGAGTAGCGATGATAAACTCATACCTGTCATTGCTTACCTGTTACAACAACACTTGTTACATCTATCTGGGGCATATAGCAACACTTGTTACAATGACAGGTCTATCAGGGGCATATAGCAACACTTGTTACAATGACAGGTCTATCTGGAGCATATAGCAACACTTGTTACATATATCTGGAGCATATAGCAACACTTGTTACATCTATCTGGGGCATATAGCAACACTTGTTACATCTATCTGGGGCATATAGCGACACTTGTTACATCTATCTGGGGCATATAGCAAAACTTGTTACATCTATCTGGGGCATATAGCAACACTTGTTACATATATCTGGGGCATATAGCAACACTTGTTACAATGACAGGTCTATCAGGGGCATATAGCAACACTTGTTACATATATCTGGGGCATATAGCAACACTTGTTACAATGACAGGTCTATCTGGGGCATATAGCGACACTTGTAACATCTATCTGGGGCATATAGCAACACTTGTTACAATGACAGGTCTATCTGGGGCATATAGCGACACTTGTTACATCTATCTGGGGCATATAGCAACACTTGTTACAATGACAGGTCTATCAGGGGCATATAGCAACACTTGTTACAATGACAGGTCTATCAGGGGCATATAGCAACACTTGTTACAATGACAGGTCTATCTGGGGCATATAGCAACACTTGTTACATCTATCTGGGGCATATAGCAAAACTTGTTACATCTATCTGGGGCATATAGCAACACTTGTTACATATATCTGGGGCATATAGCAACACTTGTTACAATGACAGGTCTATCAGGGGCATATAGCAACACTTGTTACAATGACAGGTCTATCTGGGGCATATAGCAACACTTGTAACATCTATCTGGAGCATATAGCAACACTTGTAACATCTATCTGGGGCATATAGCAACACTTGTTACAATGACAGGTCTATCTGGGGCATATAGCAACACTTGTAACATCTATCTGGAGCATATAGCAACACTTGTAACATCTATCTGGGGCATATAGCAACACTTGTTACAATGACAGGTCTATCTGGGGCATATAGCAACACTTGTTACATCTATCTGGGGCATATAGCAACACTTGTTACAATGACAGGTCTATCTGGGGCATATAGCAACACTTGTTACATCTATCTGGGGCATATAGCAACACTTGTAACATCTATCTGGGGCATATAGCAACACTTGTTACAATGACAGGTCTATCTGGGGCATATAGCAACACTTGTTACATCTATCTGGGGCATATAGCAACACTTGTTACAATGACAGGTCTATCTGGGGCATATAGCAACACTTGTTACATCTATCTGGGGCATATAGCAAAACTTGTTACATCTATCTGGGGCATATAGCAACACTTGTTACATCTATCAGGGGCATATAGCAACACTTGTTACATCTATCTGGGGCATATAGCAACACTTGTTACATCTATCAGGGGCATATAGCAACATTGTTACAATGACAGTCTATCTGGGGCATTAGCAACACTGAACATCTATCTGAGCATATAGCAAACTGTTACATCTATCTGGGGCATATAGCAAAACTTGTTACATCTATCTGGGCATAAGCAACACTTGTTACATCATCAGGGCATATAGCAACACTTGTTACAATGACAGGTCTATCTGGGGCATATAGCAAAACTTGTTACATCTATCTGGGCATATAGCACACTTGTTACATCTATCTGGGGCATATAGCAAAACTTGTTACATCTATCTGGGGCATATAGCAACACTTGTTACAATGACAGGTCTATCTGGGGCATATAGCAACACTTGTTACATCTATCTGGGGCATATAGCAAAACTTGTTACATCTATCTGGGGCATATAGCAACACTTGTTACATCTATCGGGGCATATAGCAACACTTGTTACAATGACAGGTCTATCTGGGCATATAGCAAAACTTGTTACATCTATCTGGGGCATATAGCAACACTTGTTACATCTATCTGGGGCATATAGCAAAACTTGTTACATCTATCTGGGGCATATAGCAACACTTGTTACAATGACAGGTCTATCTGGGGCATATAGCAAAACTTGTTACATCTATCTGGGGCATATAGCAAAACTTGTTACATCTATCTGGGGCATATAGCAACACTTGTTACATCTATCTAGGGGCATATAGCAACACTTGTTACAATGACAGGTCTATCTGGGGCATATAGCAAAACTTGTTACATCTATCTGGGGCATATAGCAACACTTGTTACATCTATCTGGGGCATATAGCAACACTTGTTACATCTATCTGGGGCATATAGCAACACTTGTTACAATGACAGGTCTATCAGGGGCATATAGCAACACTTGTTACAATGACAGGTCTATCTGGGGCATATAGCAACACTTGTAACATCTATCTGGAGCATATAGCAACACTTGTAACATCTATCTGGGGCATATAGCAACACTTGTTACAATGACAGGTCTATCTGGGGCATATAGCAACACTTGTAACATCTATCTGGAGCATATAGCAACACTTGTAACATCTATCTGGGGCATATAGCAACACTTGTTACAATGACAGGTCTATCTGGGGCATATAGCAACACTTGTTACATCTATCTGGGGCATATAGCAACACTTGTTACAATGACAGGTCTATCTGGGGCATATAGCAACACTTGTTACATCTATCTGGGGCATATAGCAACACTTGTAACATCTATCTGGGGCATATAGCAACACTTGTTACATCTATCTGGGGCATATAGCAACACTTGTTACAATGACAGGTCTATCTGGGGCATATAGCAACACTTGTTACAATGACAGGTCTATCTGGGGCATATAGCAACACTTGTTACATCTATCTGGAGCATATAGCAACACTTGTTACATATATCTGGGGCATATAGCAACACTTGTTACAATGACAGGTCTATCTGGGGCATTATAGCAACACTTGTTACATCTATCTGGAGCATATAGCAACACTTGTAACATCTATCTGGGGCATATAGCAACACTTGTTACAATGACAGGTCTATCTGGGGCATATAGCAACACTTGTAACATCTATCTGGAGCATATAGCAACACTTGTAACATCTATCTGGGGCATATAGCAACACTTGTTACAATGACAGGTCTATCTGGGGCATATAGCAACACTTGTTACATCTATCTGGGGCATATAGCAACACTTGTTACAATGACAGGTCTATCTGGGGCATATAGCAACACTTGTAACATCTATCTGGGGCATATAGCAACACTTGTTACATCTATCTGGGGCATATAGCAACACTTGTTACAATGACAGGTCTATCTGGGGCATATAGCAACACTTGTTACAATGACAGGTCTATCTGGGGCATATAGCAACACTTGTTACATCTATCTGGAGCATATAGCAACACTTGTTACATATATCTGGGGCATATAGCAACACTTGTTACAATGACAGGTCTATCTGGGGCATATAGCAACACTTGTTACATCTATCTGGGGCATATAGCAAAACTTGTTACATCTATCTGGGGCATATAGCAACACTTGTTACATCTATCTGGGGCATATAGCAACACTTGTAACATCTATCTGGGGCATATAGCAACACTTGTTACATCTATCTGGGGCATATAGCAACACTTGTTACAATGACAGGTCTATCTGGGGCATATAGCAACACTTGTTACATCTATCTGGGGCATATAGCAACACTTGTTACATCTATCTGGGGCATATAGCAACACTTGTTACAATGACAGGTCTATCTGGGGCATATAGCGACACTTGTTACATCTATCTGGGGCATATAGCAAAACTTGTTACATCTATCTGGGGCATATAGCAACACTTGTTACATATATCTGGGGCATATAGCAACACTTGTTACAATGACAGGTCTATCTGGGGCATATAGCAACACTTGTTACAATGACAGGTCTATCTGGGGCATATAGCAACACTTGTTACATCTATCTGGAGCATATAGCAACACTTGTTACATCTATTTGGGGCATATAGCAACACTTGTTACAATGACAGGTCTATCTGGGGCATATAGCAACACTTGTTACATCTATCTGGGGCATATAGCAACACTTGTTACAATGACAGGTCTATCTGGGGCATATAGCAACACTTGTTACATCTATCTGGAGCATATAGCAACACTTGTTACATCTATCTGGAGCATATAGCAACACTTGTTACATCTATCTGGGGCATATAGCAACACTTGTTACATCTATCTGGGGCATATAGCAACACTTGTTACATCTATCTGGGGCATATAGCAACACTTGTTACAATGACAGGTCTATCTGGGGCATATAGCGACATTTGTTACAATAATAGCTGAACGACATCCAGTCGGAATTGAACTGATACTTTAGTAAACATCACTAAGGAATCATATTGTCCTCCTTAAGACGAGACCAATATTTCCTCATCTCTAGAGCTGACCTTGTCCCAGTTACATAACTCCTTAGTTGTGTCTGCTACGTGCTCTGGAGTGATTAACCCGAGCGTGCAACTAGAGTGAGATTCTGACTGTGCTATAGAGAACACAAACACCTCAAACCGTGAGATCAACCTTATAAAAACACAAGAGAACGAAATGTTCCAGTTATTAACATAGCAGTATCCCCCACGTACCAGTATAAACTGAAGTATCCCCCTCGTACCAGTACAGACTAGAAGTATCCCCCACGTACCAGTACAGTCTAGAAGTATCCCTCACGTACCAGTACAGGCTAGAAGTATCCCCCTCGTACCAGTACAGGCTAGCAGAATCCCCCTCGTACCAGTACAGGCTAGAAGTATCCCCCTCGTACCAGTACAGGCTAGCAGTATCCCCTCGTACCAGTACAGGCTAGCAGTATCCCCTCGTACCAGTACAGGCTGGCAGTATCCCCTCGTACCAGTACAGGCTGGCAGTATCCCCCTCGTACCAGTACAGGCTAGCATTATCCCCTCGTACCAGTACAGACTAGCAGTATCCCCCTCGTACCAGTACAGGCTAGCAGTATCCCCCTCGTACCAGTACAGGCTAGCATTATCCCCCTCGTACCAGTACAGGCTAGCATTATCCCCCTCGTACCAGTACAGGCTAGCATTATCCCCCTCGTACCAGTAGAGACTAGCAGTATCCCCCTCGTACCAGTACAGGCTAGCAGTATCCCCCTCGTACCAGTACAGACTAGCAGTATCCCCCACGTACCAGTACAGACTAGCAGTATCCCCCACGTACCAGTACAGACTAGCAGTATCCCCACGTACCAGTACAGACTAGAAGTATCCCCCACGTACCAGTACAGGCTAGCATTATCCCCCTCGTACCATTACAGGCTAGCAGTATCCCCCTCGTACCAGTACAGGCTAGCATTATCCCCCTCGTACCAGTACAGGCTAGCAGTATCCCCCACGTACCAGTACAGACTAGCAGTATCCCCCACGTACCAGTACAGACTAGAAGTATCCCCCACGTACCAGTACAGGCTAGCATTATCCCCCTCGTACCAGTACAGGCTAGCAGTATCCCCCTCGTACCAGTACAGACTAGCAGTATCCCCCTCGTACCAGTACAGACTAGCAGTATCCCCTCGTACCAGTACAGGCTAGCAGTATCCCCTCGTACCAGTACAGGCTAGCAGTATCCCCTCGTACCAGTACAGGCTAGCAGTATCCCCCTCGTACCAGTACAGGCTAGCAGTATCCCCCTCGTACCAGTACAGGCTAGCGGTATCCCCCTCGTACCAGTACAGGTTAGCAGTATCCCCCACATACCAGTACAGGCTAGCAGTATCCCCCGCATATCAGTAGAGACTAACAGTATCCCCCACGTACCAGTACAGTCTAGCAGTATCCCCCACGTACCAGTACAGGCTAGCAGTATCCCCCGCATATCAGTAGAGACTAACAGTATCCCCCACATACCAGTACAGGCTAGCAGTATCCCCCGCATATCAGTAGAGACTAACAGTATCCCCCTCGTACCAGTACAGACTAGAAGTATCCCCCACGTACCAGTACAGGCTAGCAGTATCCCCCTCGTACCAGTACAGGCTAGCAGTATCCCCCACGTACCAGTACAGGCTAGCAGTATCCCCCTCGTACCAGTACAGGCTAGCAGTATCCCCCACGTACCAGTACAGTCTAGCAGTATCCCCCACGTACCAGTACAGGCTAGCAGTATCGCCCACCTACCAGTACAGGCTATCAGTATCCCCCACGTACCAGTACAGACTAGAAGTATCCCCCACGTACCAGTACAGTCTAGCAGTATCCCCCTCGTACCAGTACAGGCTAGCAGTATCCCCACGTACCAGTACAGGCTAGCAGTATCCCCCACGTACCAGTTCAGGATAGCAGTATCCCCCACGTACCAGTACAGGCTAGCAGTATCCCCCTCGTACCAGTACAGGCTAGCAGTATCCCCCACGTACCAGTACAGACTAGCAGTATCGCCCACGTACCAGTACAAACTGAAGTATCGCCCACGTACCAGTACAAACTGAAGTATCCCCCACGTACCAGTACAGGCTAACAGTATCCCCCTCGTACCAGTACAGGCTAGCAGTATCCCCCAATTACCAGTACAGACTAGAAGTATCCCCCACGTACCAGTACAGGCTAGCAGTATCCCCTCGTACCAGTACAAGCTAGCAGTATCCCCCACGTACCAGTACAGGCTAGCAGTATCCCCCACGTACCAGTACAGGCTAACAGTATCCCCCACGTACCAGTACAGTCTAGCAGTATCCCCCTCGTACCAGTAAGGCTAGCAGTATCCCCCTCGTACCAGTACAGGCTAGCAGTATTCCCCACGTACCAGTACAGACTAGAAGTATCCCCCACATACCAGTACATACTAGCAGTATCCCCCACGTACCAGTACAGACTAGAAGTATCCCCACGTACCAGTACAGTCTAGCAGTATCCCCCTCGTACCAGTACAGGCTAGCAGTATCCCCCACGTACCAGTACAGACTAGCAGTATCCCCCACGTACCAGTACAGACTAGAAGTATCCCCCACGTACCAGTACAGACTAGAAGTATCCCTCACGTACCAGTACAGGCTAGCAGTATCCCCCACGTACCAGTACAGTCTAGCAGTATCCCCCTCGTACCAGTACAGGCTAGCAGTATCCCCCACGTACTAGTACAGTCTAGCAGTATCCCCCACGTACCAGTACAGACTAGAAATATCCACCACGTACCAGTACAGGCTAGAAGTATCCCCACGTACCAGTACAGGCTAGCAGTATTCCCCACGTACCAGTACAGTATAGCAGTATCCCCCTCGTACCAGTACAGGCTAGCAGTATCCCCCTCGTACCAGTACAGGCTAGCAGTATCCCCCACGTACCAGTACAGGCTAGCAGTATCCCCCTCGTACCAGTACAGGCTAGCAGTATCCCCCACGTACCAGTACAGGCAAGCAGTATCCCCCACGTACAAGTACAGGCTAGCAGTATCCCCCACGTACCAGTACAGTCTAGCAGTATCCCCCACGTACCAGTACATACTAGCAGTATCCCCCACGTACCAGTACAGACTAGAAGTATCCCCCACGTACCAGTACAGACTAGAAGTATCCCTCACGTACCAGTACAGGCTAGCAGTATCCCCCACGTACCAGTACAGTCTAGCAGTATCCCCCTCGTACCAGTACAGGCTAGCAGTATCCCCCTCGTACCAGTACAGGCTAGCAGTATCCCCCTCGTACCAGTACAGGCTAGCAGTATCCCCCACGTACCAGTACAGGCTAGCAGTATCCCCCTCGTACCAGTACAGGCTAGCAGTATCCCCCACGTACCAGTACAGGCAAGCAGTATCCCCCACGTACAAGTACAGGCTAGCAGTATCCCCCACGTACCAGTACAGTCTAGCAGTATCCCCCACGTACCAGTACATACTAGCAGTATCCCCCACGTACCAGTACAGACTAGAAGTATCCCCCACGTACCAGTAGACTAGAAGTATCCCCCACGTACCAGTACAGTCTAGTAGTATCCCCCACGTACCAGTACAGTCTAGCAGTATCCCCTCGTACCAGTACAGGCTAGCAGTATCCCCCACATACCAGTACATACTAGCAGTATCCCCCGCGTACCAGTACAGTCTAGCAGTATCCCCCACGTACCAGTACAGGCTAGAAGTATCTTCCACGTACAAGTACAGGCTAGAAGTATCCCCCACGTACCAGTACAGGCTAGAAGTATCCCCCACGTACCAGTACAGTCTAGCAGTATCGCCCACGTACCAGTACAAACTGAAGTATCCCCCACGTACCAGTACAGTCTAGCAGTATCGCCCACGTACCAGTACAGGCTAGCAGTATCCCCCACGTACCAGTACAGGGTAACATTATCCCCCACGTACCAGTACAGGCTAACAGTATCCCCCACGTACCAGTACAAACTGAAGTATCCTTCACGTACCAGTACAGGCTAGCAGTATCCCCCACGTACCAGTACAGGCTAGCAGTATCCCCCACGTACCAGTACAGTCTAGCAGTATCGCCCACGTACCAGTACAAACTGAAGTATCCCCCACGTACCAGTACAGGCTAGCAGTATCCCCCACGTACCAGTACAAACTGAAGTATCCCCCACGTACCAGTACAGGCTAGCAGTATCCCCCACGTACCAGTACAGTCTAGCAGTATCCCCCACGTACCAGTACAGTCTAGCAGTATCCCCCACGTACCAGTACAAACTGAAGTATCCCCCACGTACCAGTACAGGCTAGCAGTATCCCCCACGTACCAGTACAGGCTAGAAGTATCCCTCACGTACCAGTACAGACCAGCAGTATCCCCCACGTACCACTACAGGCTAGCAGTATCCCCCACGTACCAGTACAGGCTAGCAGTATCCCCACGTACCAGTGCAGGCTAGCAGTATCCCCACGTACCAGTACAGGGTAACACTATCCCCCACGTACCAGTACAGGCTAGCAGTATCCCCCACGTACCAGTACAGACTAGCAGTATCCCCGTAACATTATCCCCCACGTACCAGTACAGGCTAGAAGTATCCCCACGTACCAGTACAGGCTAGAAGTATCCCCCACGTACCAGTACAGGCTAGAAGTATCCCCCACGTACCAGTACAGGGTAACATTATCCTCCACGTACCAGTACAAACTGAAGTATCCCCCACGTACCAGTACAGGCTAGAAGTATCCCCACGTACCAGTACATGCTAGAAGTATCCCCCACGTACCAGTACAGGCTAGAAGTATCCCCCACGTACCAGTACAGGCTAGCAGTATCCCCCACGTACCAGTACAGTCTAGCAGTATCCCCCACGTACCAGTACAGGCTAGAAGTATCCCCCACGTACCAGTACAGTCTAGCAGTATCCCCCACGTACCAGTACAGGCTAGAAGTATCCCCCACGTACCAGTAAATTCTGAAGTATCCCCCACGTACCAGTACAGGCTAGCAGTATCCCCACGTACCAGTACAGTCTAGCAGTATCCCCCTCGTACCAGTACAGGCTAGAAGTATCCCCACGTACCAGTACAGTCTAGCAGTATCCCCCACGTACCAGTACAGTCTAGCAGTATCCCCCACGTACCATTACATACTAGCAGTATCCCCCACGTACCAGTACAGTCTAGCAGTATCCCCCACGTACCAGTACAGGCTAGAAGTATCCCCCACGTACCAGTACAGTCTAGCAGTATCCCTACGTACCAGTACAGTCTAGCAGTATCCCCCACGTACCAGTACAGGCTAGCAGTATCCCCCACGTACCAGTACAGTCTAGCAGTATCCCCCACGTACCAGTACAGGCTAGAAGTATCTCCCACGTACCAGTACAGTCTAGCAGTATCCCCCTCGTACCAGTACAGGCTAGCAGTATCCCCCACGTACCAGTACAGGCTAGAAGTATCTCCCACGTACCAGTACAGTCTAGCAGTATCCCCCTCGTACCAGTACAGTCTAGCAGTATCCCCCACGTACCAGTACAGGCTAGAAGTATCCCCACGTACCAGTACAGTCTAGCAGTATCCCCCACGTACCAGTACAGTCTAGCAGTATCCCCCTCGTACCAGTACAGTCTAGCAGTATCCCCCTCGTACCAGTACAGTCTAGCAGTATCCCCCTCGTACCAGTACAGTCTAGCAGTATCCCCCACGTACCAGTACAGGCTAGCAGTATCCCCCACGTACCAGTACAGTCTAGCAGTATCCCCCACGTACCAGTACATGCTAGAAGTATCCCCCACGTACCAGTACAGGCTAGAAGTATCCCCCACGTACCAGTACAGTCTAGCAGTATCCTCTACGTACCAGTACAGTCTAGCAGTATCCCCCACGTACCAGCTATTAGTCCTGTCAACAATGCAACAAACATTAGATCACGCAATTGGAACCACAACATACTTTCATTACCAAATATGGTCTGTGTGTCATGACCATCTATCGTACAGCGTCTAATCACGTGACTCCACCATAGTCACGTGACAGGACACGTGTGGTGCACCGCAGCAGAGATTCAAACCCCGTGACTCACAAAAGAGAAGTACAGATAGATGCTTTTTACATTACAGGCCGCGCGACATGTCACTGGGAACAAATGACTCCTTTTATGCTCTGCCGTCCGAATAATTTGCTGTCACTTTTTGTAAAACATGTCGTCGTGTCCTAGAGAACGCCAGCGGCAAAAGTCGCGGGAAATATTCTACGTACATGGCATCTTTTGGGTCCATTTATGCAAACCCGCCGCTTGTCTGCCCTGGTTTTCTAGACATCAGAGCTGCCAACCCCTGCCTAGTAAATAGGATTATTGTATCATTTGAATAGTTGATATTTTTTTATCATTCTTATAAAAAATTATAGTTTGGATACTGAACGTTTTAAAGGAGAGTTCAAGAAAAATAAATTAATTTGAGATTCATTATCGGATGAGTACAACACCAGATATATACAAAAAGTCGATGGATAGAAAGACGTGTGTTATGTGTTTTACCGTTCAAAAAGTTTTTAAAAACTTTTATTTGTCATCTCTTAATTTATTTTAGAGATTACGAAATGCCCATTTTCAAATCTTGCAAAGTTGATGGGATGACCATCCAATTTTCTTTTCTTTTTTCAACGTAAGAATATATCTGACACAAAGCCATTGGCAGCACTGATACGAACCCTCCCCCTCCACTGTTTGTTAATGTGTGTCTACTGTCTAGTTTGCAAGACAAGACAGAGTTTCAATATGTTTATATCGTGAGCTTTGTTCGTTTCGTTTACATTTTTAAAACTGTCTTTGTAAAGTATTTGTTTATTCTGTCTTTGTAAGAGTTGTTCCCTGTAATATACGTTCTATCACCCGCATATTTACAATAATGGCGTAGAAGGCAGGATATAAGGAAATGTACCGCCATTTGTGTGTAAGGAGTCTGAAACTATTTAAGATAAACCACCTCAAAATATCCTTCTGGGTTTATAACTGGGCTCAGTAGGTATCCTGCCTGTCTATCACATTAATAATGGATATACACGTCCGGTAATGGAACCCAGGCCATCAGACTCCCACACTGCGCATGTCCGTCCTTAGAGCGTGACAACAGGCTGGGAGTGTTTGTACGACGAGATACAATGGTGGTTAACACCGACAGAGCTCGAACCTGGGTCGCCAGATGACAAGTCACATCAAGTGAGAGACTAACCCCTCTTCCTTTCAAATAAAACATCAGTTCAAAGTCAGCCCAGGTTTATCTCAACATCAAAACCTTTCAATTGGGCTCAAATATACGGGACAGTCATTCAAGTAATATAACCCAGTTAGGTCTGGTTTAGTTTTATACACTCGCTAATATCTGTACGGTCGGGAATTAAACGTGACTCTCATTTATAAGGTAACAACTCACGATTGTTGGGAGTAGCTCCCCCCTTAACTCACGATTGTTGGGAGTACTCCCCCCTTAACTAACGATTGTTGGGAGTAACTCCCCCCTTAACTCACGATTGTTGGGAGTAAACTCCCCCCTTAACTCAACGATTGTTGGGAGTAACTCCCCCCCCTTAACTAACGATTGTTGGGAGTAGCTCCCCCCTTAACTCACGATTGTTGGGAGTAGCTCCCCCCCTTAACTCACGATTGTTGGGAGTAACTCCCCCCTTAACTACGATTGTTGGGAGTAGCTCCCCCCCTTAACTCACGATTGTTGGGAGTAGCTCCCCCCCTTAACTCACGATTGTTGGGAGTAACTCCCCCCTTAACTAACGATTGTTGGGAGTAGCTCCCCCCTTAACTACACGATTGTTGGAGTAGCTCCCCCCCTTAACTCACGATTGTTGGGAGTAACTCACCCCCTTAACTCACGATTGTTGGGAGTAACTCCCCCCTTAACTCACGATTGTTGGGAGTAACTCCCCCTTAACTAACGATTGTTGGGAGTAACTCCCCCCCTTAACTCACGATTGTTGGGAGTAGCTCCCCCCTTAACTCACGATTGTTGGGAGTAACTCCCCCCTTACTCACGATTGTTGGGAGTAACTCCCCCCCTTAACTCACGATTGTTGGGAGTAACTCCCCCCTTAACTAACGATTGTTGGGAGTAACTCCCCCCCTTAACTCACGATTGTTGGGAGTAGCTCCCCCCTTAACTCACGATTGTTGGGAGTAACTCCCCCCTTAACTCACGATTGTTGGGAGTAAACTCCCCCCTTAACTCACGATTGTTGGGAGTAGCTCCCCCCTTAACTCACGATTGTTGGGAGTAGCTCCCCCCTTAACTCACGATTGTTGGGAGTAACTCCCCCCCTTAACTCACGATTGTTGGGAGTAGCTCCCCCCTTAACTCACGATTGTTGGGAGTAACTCCCCCCCTTAACTCACGATTGTTGGGAGTAACTCCCCCCTTAGCTCACGATTGTTGGGAGTAACTCCCCCCCTTAACTCACGATTGTTGGGAGTAACTCCCCCCTTAGCTCACGATTGTTGGGAGTAACTCCCCCCTTACTCACGATTGTTGGGAGTAACTCCCCCCCTTAGCTCACGATTGTTGGGAGTAACTCCCCCCCTTAACTCACGATTGTTGGGAGTAACTCCCCCCTTAACTCACGATTGTTGGGAGTAACTCCCCCCCTTGACTCACGATTGTTGGGAGTAACTCCCCCCCCTTAACTCACGATTGTTGGGAGTAGCTCCCCCCCTTAACTCACGATTGTTGGGAGTAACTCCCCCCCTTAACTCACGATTGTTGGGAGTAACTCCCCCCCCTTAACTCACACGATTGTTGGGAGTAACTCCCCCCTTAGCTCACGATTGTTGGGAGTAACTCCCCCCCTTAGCTCACGATTGTTGGGAGTAACTCCCCCCCCCTTAACTCACGATTGTTGGGAGTAACTCGCGCCCCCTTATTGTCTGTACAACACTTGGCATTGGCCTAGGGTTGTGGGCTAGAACGTTAAAAAGCGTCACACCCACAAATATCGCCGTATCAAAGTTTTAAGTTTTTTGAAATGGCGATATTTCAGTTATTACAGATGATGGACTCGACGGTGTAGTTATTGTTCATGTCGTCTGTCATTTGTGTTTTAACTAAGAGTTTAACATAGCTACGAAAACTTATGAGGCGAGTAAATATAATACAGAACATATTTTGTAATCTAATATGAAACCCCGCTCACCTTTCCCCATCTAAAGTAAATAACTGCAAACGTGTTTGGTTTTGGAACTTTTAAATGTCCTCACGGAAATGTGTTTACGTATTGATAATGAATCAACATTAACTTAACTGAACTTAATTTGACTTAAATTAAATGCCTCTTTCCTTTACAATTTGAAGTTGTTTACAGACTTGTTATTATTCAGGTTTTAGTCAGATTCTAATCATAGATCAAATAATTCCAAGTTGTTGTTAGTAAAGAATGATTGTATTCTGCCACGTAGAACTAAGTACTTGGTCCCGACAAACTGGTCCTACCTACATTAGGACATTGCCCCAGCCTCCAGAGACGCTGCAACGGTACATCATCAGAGCTACTATTGCGGCAACATGGACTTTAGACAAACACTATACTTTAAAACAAACGTAGGGATTTATTGAAACACCCAAATATAAACTAATTCAGAACTAAAGCAATGAAATTGGTTTGAATAGAGGAACTAAATAAACGAGTTAAACGCAGGAGATAAAAATAAATTATGCCGACATACCTTCTTAGGTCCATCCTGGATAATCATGTCGTACTCGAGCCCTTCAGACATGGTTTGACTAGAAAAGTAAATAAAATAAATAGACTAATTTGGCACAATAGCTTTATGGATATCACAATGTCGTCTCGCAAGTAAGTTGTGCTGTTATAGCCACACCACTTCCTAACTTAGCTCACTTCAAATGACAGGAATCTTAAGAGTGGTAAGCAGACAGCGAATGAGGCGCGAAAAGTAAATAGAACTATAACTTTCAGTGAGCGCCATCCTGTAGACAAGATCGTAACTAATAAAGTTTCTTCATCTTGTACTAAAAGTGTGTCACACGCACTGATCTCTATAATAAAACTGGATAGACATCTCGGGCTAAAACTTTCGAGCTGTCGTCTGCACACCATTTTGTAAGAGAGAGAAATTATCGGGTATCTCTTTCTCTCTTAAACACAAACAAGACTATGAGGCGTTTCGACATCGTTCGCTAATTTTTATGAACTCTGAGCACGGGATGACTACTGGATAGCTCAGTGGTAGAGCATTGACGTACTAAACGAAAGGTACTGGGTTTGATTCCCGTGTCCAGGTGTCATTTTTCAATTTTCAGAATATGATAAATTATTTAGATGCGGAAAGACCCGTATTAAAACATATTATATAATAGCTTTGGCTATTTTATTATTAACAACCAAAAGAAATTTTCCGTTAGTGAGAACTTTTCTTTATTCTATGTATATTTTAATTATACATATCTATTTTTATTAAATAAAACAATAGGTGTTAAATTAGTTAATTTTATCTATCCTTTTTCCGTTAGTGAGAACTTTTCTTTATTCTATGTACATTTTAATTATACATATCTATTTTTATTAAATAAAACAATAGGTGTTAAATTGGTTAATTTTATCTATCCTTTTTTCCGTTAGTGAGAACTTTTCTTTATTCTATGTATATTTTAATTATACATATCTATTTTTATTAAATAAAACAATAGGTGTTAAATTGGTTAATTTTATCTATCCTTTTTTCCGTTAGTGAGAACTTTTCTTTATTCATGTATATTTTAATTATACATATCTATTTTTATTAAATAAAACAATAGGTGTTAAATTGGTTAATTTTATCTATCCTTTTTTCCGTTAGTGAAACTTTTCTTTATTCTATGTATATTTTAATTATACATATCTATTTTTATTAAATAAAACAATAGGTGTTAAATTGGTTAATTTTATCTATCCTTTTTTCCGTTAGTGAGAACTTTTCTTTATTCTATGTACATTTTAATTTTGCATATCTATTTTTATTAAATAAAACAATAGGTGTTAAATTGGTTAATTTTATCTATCCTTTTTTTCTTTAAATATTCATATTAAAATTATTTGTCGCTGTTATAGTTAAGCAATTTTCCTCTAGAACTCTCTTTAAACAGCATTTATTATTGATTTTGTATTTTAATTAATCATGACTCTTTCTTAAAGGTGAGTAAAGCCAAGAACTAAGAAAATAAAACAATAAATTAAAATGCATATGATTTTGTAAATCAAACTAAATTTGTGCACACATTTGTGCATTATCCGACATGTTTCTGAAGCTTTATTAATTAGTAACCCTATCACTTTCAGGCTTTAAGATTTAACACAAAGGTGCTTTATGCATTCTCACTAGCACCATCAACGGCTAAATAATGTGCCTATACTAGCACTTGATATAATTATATAAACGAAAAACGGAAAAAGTATAGATTGCGCCATTTATTATAGAACAATAGCATTACTGTGGATCCACACGTTCGCTGTAAAAAGGGATCTGATATTTGGTTATGTGACAATTCTAACCTAATCACAACAAATCCGCGTGGCCCACACTGCTCGAGTAGAGATAACTTCAACTTTTCCAGCACTTCTACAGGAAACCCACTAAGAAGACCCAATCAGCGCATGCGCAAACTTTCAAACATGGGTTATTTATAAACATGGCATATTATTACGATGGCGTATCTAAAAAGTAATGATTTAAAAAAGACACTTTATTGGAATCCATGAGGTTTAACGATGACAAAATCAAACCCAGGCAGAAAGAAAAACATATAATTTTATTTTAAATACATTAACTTGCACTGATGGTAATAATTACGCTTTTATATTTGACGTTTCACAGTATCATGGGTAAACAAAGCTTCCCAACTTTCCGCGAATGTGTGAACAGCTACACCACTAAGAGGTGTGGACTCACTGTACTGCTTTCAAATTTCAGCATACATGTGAATTCAGCTTTAATCTCACAGGTCAGCAAAATAATGTTAAAGATCATACACCGAAGATTGAAGCAATACATGAAAAATTGGCTGACTTATACTTTTGAATCTGATGTTCAATCGAGACAAATTATATTTAAAAAAACTAAAGATAATTTAATTTATAAACAAAGCTTCGTATTACTGAGAAATAGAGTAACATCCTTGCGTAGATACTTAAAAAAAAAAACATATTAATAAACAGTTTGATAGAACAATAGGTGACATGAGGAAAATATGGATAGATAAATATAATACTCTCAGAAAAACAAATAAAACTTCTCAACCGGTTATAAAATAAATTCTAAACCTTAATAAAGTCGCTACTAATGAACCAACTTATATAGCTAATATCTTTAATGCTTTCTTTGCAAATGTTGGCCCTGATTTGGCAAATAATATCCCAAACGTGGTTCCCGTAACAAACAAAAAAAAGTGTTGGTTTTTGCAATAAAAAGGCACTTTTGGTTTCACAATTATTAGAGTTTATTCAAAACGTTGTTTAGCGATAGGAAGCGATACATTCATTTTTATTAGTGCGTATGGTTGTTTACTTACAGTTGCCTTAGGGATTTTGATTTAACCATTGTTGGGGTGCTGCGTTAGCAAAGGATGAGAGATAAAAATTAAAAGTTATCAAATAATATAAAAAGATGTTAAAATACATCAACACTCTCCCTTATTTTATAACTTGTAAACTCCCATTTTGTTACATAAAAATTTAAAATGAACTGAAAACAATGGTTTTGTAAAAATGTCCGCGAGCTGATTTTGAGTGTCAACTTTTAAAATGTTGATTTCTCCATCGGTGACCAATTCGCGAACAAAGAAGTGTCTGATCCGAATGTGTTTTGTTCTTCGATGAAACTCAGGATTTTGTGCAAGCCGGATGGCTGCTTCGTTGTCAACTTGCAGAGTAGGTGTCGACTTCAGATGGCCAAGTTCGCTCAGAAGCCGCTTGGTCCACAGCATCTCTCTCGCAGCTTCACTGGCAGCTACGATTTCAGCTTCGGTTGTGGATATGGCAACAGAGGCTTGTCGCTGACTCATCCACGAAATAGGTGCCCCAGAGTACCGGCAGAGCACTCCTGAGGTAGAGCGTCCTGTAGTTAGGCAGCCACCATGATCTGCATCGCTGAAACAATCAAATACACCTTTTTCCAGGTTGGATTTGTAGATCAGTCCGTAGTCTGTCGTTCCTCTCAGATACCGCAGAATCCTTTTTACTTTCTGAACATCACGGTTGGTTGGATTTTCGAGGTTTCTGGACACCACGCTGACAGCATATGCGATGTCTGGTCGTGTGCCGCACATCAAGAACATAAGTGCTCCAACAGCTTGTCTGTAGGGAAGTCAGGATTTGGAGGACTTTCTTCTGCATCGTTGTCCTTGATAATTGGAGTAGATACAGTTTTGCAGTTGGTCATTTCAAATCTCTCGAGTATGGTCTCCGTGTAGTGTTTCTGGCTCACACTAATTGATCCGTCCTTTTCTCGGCTGATTTCCAATCCTAGAAAATAAGACGCCGGCATGGAGGTGATTTTGAACTCCTTTTTCAGATCGTTGATGAACTTCTGAAGTTCTTGCTCATCTTCAGCTGCAATCAGTCCGTCGTCAACGTAAAGAACGAAAAACATCTTCTTCTGTCCTTTTTGTCTCACGAACAGACAGGGATCCGCTTTACTTCGCTTGAATCCCAAGCTGACGATGTAGTTGCTGAACTTTTTGTTCCAGCATCGAGGAGCTTGCTTCAGTCCATATAAGCTTTTCTTCAGGCAGCAAACCCGGTTGGATCCATCACTATGTCCTTCAGGTTGCTGCATGTAGATGGTTTCCTGGAGGTCACCATAGAGGAATGCTGTTGAGACGTCAATTTGTGCTAGTCTCATCTTCTCGTTGGCAGCAACACTGAGTAAAGTTCTTATAGTTGATGTTCTTGCAACTGGACTGAAGGTTTGATCGTAGTCCACTCCTTTCCGCTGTGAAAAGCCTTTGATGACCAGTCTGGCTTTGTATTTATCAATCGATCCATCGGCGTTGGTTTTGATCCGGTAGACCCATTTATTCGAGATTGCTCTTTTTCCTGGGGGTAGATCAACCAGTTCCCAAGTCTTGTTCTCTTCAAGAGCTTTCATCTCACGACTCATAGCTTCTTTCCAACGATCTTGCTGATCCGATCGCATGGCTTCTTTGTAGGATCCAGGTTCCTGAAGAGGGCTAGAGAGAAGCATCACGAAGTCCTGATATTTCTCTGGAGGTTTGAGCGACGAACGATTACGAAGGCGCTTGACGATGGCTTCTTCATCTGGACTTGGAGCACTATCTGGAACTTGTTCATCTAGACCTTCTTCTTCATCAACAGTACTCATATCCCAGAATTCATCATCATTTTCTTCGCTTTGCGTTTTGTCATCATCTTCTTGACTTTCTTCAGAAGTTGAATCCACTGGTTCAGCAGCAGAGTCGAGACTTTCCGGAAGATAGTTGTCGATTTTATGCTCTAGCACCTTTTCCTCGAAGATGACATCTCTTGATCTGATGAGTCTTCCTTCCTCTTCACAGAAGATCCTGTAGCCGTCGTCTTTGTCGTATCCGATGAGAATTCCTTTGATTGCTTTTGGATCCATCTTCTTCCTTTGTTGTTTTGGAATGTGTGGATAGCAGGTAGATCCGATCACCCGAAGATGTTTCAGACCTGGTTTACTGCCATGCCACAACTCGTAGGGAGATTTTCCATCAACTCGGGAAGGTCCTGTCCTGTTGAGAACATAGGCTGCTGTGTTGATCATCTCGGCCCAAAGCATCTGAGGCAGCTTTCCATGAGCATACATCATTGCTCGAGCAGTTTCAACCACGGTGCGGTTCTCTCTTTCACTGGAGCCATTCTGCTCTGGAGTGTAGGGCATCGTAATGCGTTGAACAATTCCTTCCTTTTGTAGGATTTTTCTGACATGCTTGTTGTCGAATTCCTTGCCACCGTCGCTTAGCAGCTCTTTGATGTTGTGTCCAAGAGTCTTGACTTCCGCAACGAATTGAGCCAACTTCTCTGCAACTTCGGACTTCTCTTTCAAAAAGTAGATGGTCCTGAACTTTGTGTAGTCATCCTTGAAGAGGACGAAGTACAAGTATCCTGACATGGACTCTTTGAATGGACCGCAAACATCTGTGTGGATCCGCTCTCCCGGTTCCGTTGTCTTAGACCTCGTACCGAAAGGCAGACGATGAGCTTTGCCATAGACGCAGCCTTCACAAAGTTCACTGTCCAAGTTGACATGAATTCCCAGCTTGTCCAGAAGGGATTTCACGTGTCGCTTGTTCTGATGTCCGAATCGTTCATGGTAAAGTTGGAGAAGATTGTTTGCTTCTGTTGCGTTGACTTCATTGGATGGAATGTCGTTCACGTTCTTCACATTCAGCCTGTAGAGTCCACCAAACCGCTCACGAACTCCAGTCAGTTTCACTTCGCCGTTGACGATGAAGTTGCAAACCTCTGGAGACGAGATGAACCTGCTTTCCTTGTTCTTATCCTGCGCTGCAAGGACTGAGAATAGATTTCTCTGGATCCCGGGAACACACCATACATCAGCCAACGTGAGCTTGTGCATCTTGCCGTTGACTTCTGCTTCGATGTCAATGTCGCCTTTACCAATAGCCGCAACCTTCACGCCATTCGCTGTGATCACTGTGTGGTTTGTAGAAAAAGACTCGAACGTCCTAAAAATATTTTTGTTATTAGAAACATGACTTGTTGCTCCATTATCTACATACCAGAACTTGGAGTTGCACTCCAAGTTCATCACAGTCGAGGCTACCGTAGTCAGGATCATATTTGCACCCTTTTCCGGATTTTCCGAGTTGCTGGCTTTGTTGCCAAGTGCTTCATCCGCGATTCGCTTCCTGCATACCTTTGCTAGGTGATTTTTCTTCTTGCAGTAGGTGCAAAATTTCTTTTTGTCACCCTTTTGCTGATTCTTGTGCGAGTTGTTTGGCTGCTTTGACGAATTAACATAGAGGGCTTCTTGTTGAGATGACTCTTGTTTGCCTTTCAGTGCATTCTCGTAGGCACACAGCTGGTTCGTCAAATTGTCGATTGTCCTGTCAGCTTTTGACATCAGCATCCAGCTCGACTTGAATGAAAAGTAATCTTCAGGCAACGTACCTAAAATTTTACAGATCATAAATAAATCTGGCAAATTTGAGGTTAGCTCGGCGTCGTTACTCATTTCCTGCTTTAGTTCGCTCCACAAATTCTTTAATTTTGAGACATGCGTAGCGATATCATCTTCAACGGCTTTTTCATAACTAAAGAACTTAAGGCATAAATTGTAAACCTTGTCTTCGGAGACGCCGTCGAAGAGTTTGTGCAGTTCGAGCCACACCTCCCGGGCTGACTTGAGACGCATTATTTTCTGAAGTGTCTCTTCCGTCATATTAGCGGTTAAAACGATCAACGCATGGCTGTCTGCCTTATTAAAAGCGTCGAGCGATGTCTGGTACTCCGCTCTTTGTGCCGCGGTCGCTTCATCTGACAACGCCCTTGGTTTGACTAACCTGCCTTCAATTACGTCTGTCGCTCCGGGGATACCTCGTAAACAAATGCTCAGTTTATATCGCCATGTATTCCAGTTTCCTTTTCCTTCCAGAAGTCCAACGTTGATAATCTTCGTCGAGTCCATTGTGAGCGTGGCGGCGTCGTCCTAACCTCAAAATGTCTCGTCGGATTTTCTCCAAAAATATCGCACCAAGTGAATTTATTTTAACAAAATCAATCACGCACTAATGTCGTTACGTGCTGGGCCCATAACCTGTTGGTTTTTGCAATAAAAAGGCACTTTTGGTTTCACAATTATTAGAGTTTATTCAAAACGTTGTTTAGCGATAGGAAGCGATACATTCATTTTTATTAGTGCGTATGGTTGTTTACTTACAGTTGCCTTAGGGATTTTGATTTAACCATTGTTGGGGTGCTGCGTTAGCAAAGGATGAGAGATAAAAATTAAAAGTTATCAAATAATATAAAAAGATGTTAAAATACATCAACAAAAAGTAACACGCAAAAGGGTAAACATTGAGAAAATTTAAAATGGTTCTGAATTGCTTCCTATCATAAAGTTGCTTCCTATCTTAAAGTTGCTTCCTATCTTAAAGTAACTTCCTAACAAATGTTCACCCTGAAACGATAATATAACAGTTAAAGCTATAAAGATAATAAAGGAGTTTAAGTATTGTTATTGTATTACAATGAATTACTAGCTTATCATTTAAGACATGTTTGGTACCAGATCAAATTAAAGAATCAGTGGCTGTTCTTATCATTAAAAAAAGGTTCTAAAGATATTTGCAACAACTACAGATCCTCATTTCCAATCTTTCTAAAATTATATAAAAAGCAGTCGAAGCTAGATTTTTGGAATTAAAAACAGGAAAAAAAAATTGAATGGCAATATGGATTCTTGAAAGACTCTAATACGCAAGCGACGGCTAATGATTGATGATTAAGAATGAACTCAGATATTTATTTCAAATACCTACTAGGAAAGTTTCAACTGTCGAAATGTATAAATATTTAGACTCAATGCCTTTAAATAAATTTAATTACTTTTCAAATTGGGTTACATGTTTATAAAATAAATACAAATAACCTAAAGAGTATTTTCAAACCGGAGTTGGCTAACTCTGGCTACAAATACAAGATGTGAAGCCAAATTTGCACAAAAATCATTTAACACGGTAAATTATGTAACAAATGCTATCTCGAATAACATGGCTAAAATTATTTTCAATGCTATTCCTCGGGATATTGCCCATTTAAATGAGCTGACTAACTTCAAAAACAATACAAGTCATTCTTGAGCAAACAAACAGTGCTGTAAATTTCAAGCGAAGCCATAAAATTAGTTTGGAACGTTGTTATCACCTTTTTTATTTTAACCTTATTGCGAAACCAACATTATTATTATCGTTTTCATGTCTGTAGATCCTAACGCTCTTTTTCACAAATCAAATAATTATAATACATGTATAAATTAAGGCTCACAGCGAAAGCTAGAACCAATCTTTCCTATTGTTATGTGTTATTTATTTGCATTAATGTAAACTTTTGTAGGTTTTTTGTGTCACTATATATTTCACATTAATTAATTAATGTATTAATTTTACTATCTAGCTTATATCTGTAAAAATAAATTAATATTATCCAGAATCAAACAATTTTTTGCCACTATTATAGTTTCTTTCTTCCTTCTTTTTATTATGACAATTATTAAAAATACAAATGTAAAAATCACATTACCTTAAATTGTCATTTAAATTATTCATAAAATAATGTTTTTAAATAAATGTATAAAATTCATAATCCTCCAGTGCGCTAACGCTTTTCGGATCACGCGCGCGCGTGCGTGTGTGTGTAATCTTAGAATAAAATAATTATAGAGGTTTTAGAGAAGTTAGGGGGGCTAAAGACCACATAGCCAACATGCGATGGATTATGGAGGACGACACAGTTTCAACAGAGTGCCTGTACTACTCCAAAGCCTTTTATTGTGTTTATCAAACTCACATATGGAATGTGCTTAAGAAGATGGGAATGCCAACACATCTGATCGTGTTGCTGAAGTCCTTGAACACAAACCAAGAGGAAGATTTAAGACTGCCAGAGAGGGAAACGAAGTGGTTTCCGATTTGAAAAGGAGTTGGGAAACATGACAAATCTGTATACTGTATCCAAGTATTTACAACTGCTCCATGGAACAGATAATGAGAAATATCGGGATAGAGGATTTGGAGGTAGGGATCAGAATAAGATAGCGGAGGATAAACAACGTCAGATATGCAGAGGACACAACATTCATAGAAACATATGGTGATGATCTAAGAAAACTAAACGAAAAAGTGTATTTAGAAAGCCCAAAGACAGGCTGAAAATTAAACCTGAATAATACTTTCATCATGACAACTGAAGATAAACAAAATATATCCATTATTGTGATACCGATTTATTATGATGGTGTGAACACGTGCATGCCTTACTATCTCAATTGCTATCACACGACTATATGAGGATCTGATTATATGTAATTCTGTTAGAATCAGTAAAATTTAATGTTTGTACATGATTTATTTAGTTAATTACACTTAAATATTATTAATTTAACATTAAAATGATACAGTTGTTAATCGTTTAACGAAGTGATGTGGAGAGTCAGAGATAGAGCTTGGTGCAGATTAAGATAGAGATTTCTAAAAGCTATACGATTGTTATGGAGATTAATATTGAGATTACTATACGCTTATATATGACCAACCTCTTGCCTCTTGGACCCCTTGTCGCCAATGTTAAAACTAACTAATAGAAGAACTCCTGGCAACCTGATGTTGCGAAGGCTAGCTTCCTATTGGGTAAAAAGCAGCCAACTCATCCATCACCTGATTTTCAAGTATAACGGAGTGCTTCATTTTTAAAGAAAGAAAGTTTTAAAACGTATTGTATTGAAATTACTTCTGAAAATGCCTGGTCATTCATGGAATAAGTATTAAAAGGAAAATATACTTCATCCATGACTTTTTAAATAAATGATAGCGGTTAAAAACAGTATCATTACAATGAATGGAGATAATCTTAGGATAGTGAATAGGTACAATTTTTTAGGAATCACAATCCCCAAAGTTGAATACTGAATAGAAGAGACTAAAAGAAGGATAGTTGTGAGAAGGGCAGCCTTGAAGAAACTTCATGAAATCATAACAGATTCGGGAATTTCAATCGAAATAAAGCTAAAATTGATTTAGGTTATGTTTTTCCCGATTGTCTTGTATTGAAGTGAGAGCTTGACTTTTAGAAGAGAAAATAAACGTTGATGCATTTTTTGAAATGTGGTGTTGGAGAAAGTTACTCAGAGTACACTGGATTGAGAAAAGAACAAATGCGTCAATCCTAGAGGAAATAAATCCAAAATGCTTGTTAGAAGCTAGAGTCACAAATATCGAACGAACATATTTTGGACACATTATAAGAAGACCGTAATCTTTGTAAAAAGAGATAATGTTGTAAATGGTGGAAGGAAAAAGAGGGAGAGGAAGGAAAAGCATGAAGTGAGTAAGAGTGCTATCAACCCACCGTGTAGTGATGGGTCGGACCAGCTCTTTGGCACGAGCTAGCTCACAGAGGCTCACTCAAAGGAGTCGTTCACGAAGACTCATATCATTCATTGTTTGGCTCGCTCCTTGAAAGAGCGTGTATGCTGCTTAGTTCTTTTTCTCAGAGCTACCGGTGGAGCGAGCGAGTCATCAATCTTCCCCTCCTACTGCTGATTACGCATTCTTTGTGTGGTCTATCCCCAACCAATTTGCTTTTGATTGCTTTCTCGCACGCACTTCATACTACCGGAATATTAACGTCATTTTATCTGTATTTTAGATATCTCTTAATTTAGACTTTATTTTTTTAACTGTTTCGGTTTAATGTTTATGTTTATTTATATTAGTGCTAATTTTAGATAATAAATCAAACTATTATGTGTATTTGTGTTGGTAAAATTCTGAATGTAGTTAAGCATTTATAATTTTAGGTAGACTGAGAATGTGTTTTGATCATAATGGCCACACAATCAAGACCTCGCAGAACCAGTAGAGTTTTGTCTTCTTTTAAAGGAGGAAGTACTTTTAATCCCTCCCGTCACGCTCGGTACATCCCACAGCCGTATTGTCAATAGAACGGTCTACACCAGCCTCCAACCCTCTAGCTAGTGAAACTCATGACACTGATTTTGACGATCCTTCAGAAATTATTTTGATCAATTCAAGTAACAATAAGGAACAATTACAGCAAACAGCACCTATTATACCAGCTTCAACCTCCATTTTAAACTTACCTGGAATACGTGGGTTTACTCAAAGTACGATTAGTACCTATTTTCATAAACCTCTGTTTGGAAAAAAAAAATGAAATAGATTTTACACTTGTAGAGACATTAGTTAAAAATTATCTTCCATTTCAAATTGTAGGAAGCCCTCATTTTCAAAAATGTATGTACAAGCTAAATAATTCTTACCAAATGCCAAGCCGCAAAACAGTTTCAAACGTCCTAGTGCCTCAATTATATAATATGACAAGGGAGAAAGTGATATCACAATCACAACGGACAGCTGGACATCACTTAGTAATGAGAGCTACATTTCAATTACGGCCCATTACATCTGTATTAGTAATGACATGGAGCTTAAATCTTCTCTTTTGGACTGTTTTAAATATGATAACAAATACACGGCCCTAAACCTGTCTAACGAACTGAAACGAGTTACTACTGAATGGGGAATTGGAGAAAAGGTTATTGCTGCGGTTAGTGATAATGCAGCCAACATTGTTGCAGCAATACGATTGACCGAGTGGAAACACGTCCCATGCTTTGCACACAATCTTAGACTTATTGTGCAGTATGGTTTACAAGAGATAAAGGTTCTTCAAACCAAAATAAAACTGTGGTCAAGTTTTTCAAAAGAAGTCCCCAAGCAAGCGGCCGACTGAAAGCAATGCAACAACAATTGGAGTCTCCACAGTAAAACTTAAGCAAGACGTTGCCACACGCTGGAACTCAACCTACGACATGTTTCACCGCATCATCGAAGTGAGAAATTCGTTGATGTCAACTATAGCCATCAACTATCCTGAACTAAACAACATTAAAAATGAGGACGTTGCTATCATAAGGCAGGTGTGTGAGCTATTAAAAGTGTTCAAAGAATGCACTGAAGAAATGAGCAGCAAAAAGCAAGTTACTGCTTCTAAAATAATCTTGCTTAGCCAGGCCCTGAAAAAGTGGCACAACAAATTTATTAACTGACCTGATGTAGAAAATTAAGTGAAGGAAATGGCCATCAAACTGTTGGAAACTCTAAACAAACGTTCTAAGGCCATTGAAGAGAACAAAGTGTTTGCTGAAGCTACAGTTTTGGATCTTCGATTCAAATGCCATGGATTTTCTAGGCCGCATAATTTTGAAAGGGTAAAAACTGCCATAATTAATCAAGTGTGCGAGAGAGCTATAATTGGAGGGACGATGCCTGTAGCTCCACTCCCTGTCATTCCAGAACAAAGTTCATTAAGTGTGCGAGAGAGCTATAATTGGAGGAACGATGTCTGCAGCTCCACTCCCTGTCATTCCAGAACAAAGTTCATCAAGTGTGCGAGAGAGCTATAATTGGAGGGACGATGTCTGCAGCTCCACTCCCTGTCATTCCAGAACAAAGTTCATCAAGTGTGCGAGAGAGCTATAATTGGAGGGACGATGTCTGCAGCTCCACTCCCTGTCATTCCAGAACACAAATTCATCAAGTGTGCGAGAGAGCTATAATTGGAGGGACGACGCCTGTAGCTCCACTCCCTGTCATTCCAGAACAAAGTTCATCAAGTGTGTGAGAGAGCTATAATTGGAGGGACGATGTCTGCAGCTCCACTCCCTGTCATTCCAGAACAAAGTTCATCAAGTGTGCGAGAGAGCTATAATTGGAGGACTATAACTGTAGCTCCACTCCCTGTCATTCTAGAACAAAGTTCATCAAGTGTGCGAGAGAGCTATAATTGGAGGGACTATAACTGTAGCTCCACTCCCTGTCATTCCAGAACAAAGTTCATCAAGTGTGTGAGAGAGCTATAATTGGAGGGACTATGACTGCATATCCACTCCCTGTCATTCCAGAACAAATGTCATCAAATGTGCGAGAGAGCTATAATTGGAGGGACTATGACTGCAGCTGCACTCCCTGTCATTCCAGAACAAGTGTGCGAGAGAGCTGTAATTGGAGGGACTATGACTGCAGCTCCACTCCCTGTCATTCCAGAACAATGTTCATCAAGTGTGCGAGGAGAGCTGTAATTGGAGGGACTATGACTGCAGCTGACACTCCCTGTCATTCCAGAACAAGTGTGCGAGAGAGCTATAATTGGAGGGACTATGACTGCAGCTCCACTCCCTGTCATTCCAGAACTAAGTTCATCAAGTGTGCGAGAGAGCTATAATTGGAGGGACGATGCCTGCAGCTCCACTCCCTGTCATTCCAGAACAAAGTTCATCAAATGTTTGGGATGAATTTGGTAAGAACGTCTCTAATTTGGTAAGAAACCCTGACCCAAGAGCTGCAGGAATAATAGAGGTTAACAAATACATTGAAGAGCCGCTGCTACAGAAAACCCGCTTAGTTGGTGGTTTCAAAGACGTTATGTTTACTCTAAGCTTTTAGAGCAAGCAAAAATAATATTATGTATTGTTGGAACCTCTGTCCCTTCTGAGAGAGTATTTTCTAAAGTAGGACAAATAATAACGGAAAGACGCAATCGCCTCGGTGGACAGAAAGTGTCTGAGATTTTATTCTTAAACGGAAATTTGTAAAAATTCCAGATAAATTTAAAAGTAAAATAAACTAGTTTGTTTACATTGTGCCTATTATAAAACATTGTGTTTTATTAAATTAACATCGTTATTTTTTCTATTGCGGCTTACTGTAAACTTATTATTTTTTAGATTTGGTTATTATTTGTATTTTAGATAAATATACCTATTGCCTATATTATAATTCTAGTGACTTTTCTGGCTGTTAGATCTACCATCTCATGACGGTCACGCTATAGCTTGAGATACAATGAGGTTTGTGTTAGCTATCGCTGACATTATTTTATTAAAAACAATGCCGTTGTTTGTCTCTGCAAGTGAGGGTCAAACTGTAAAGTCGCATTATCTTTTGTCAGCTGAGCTGGTTTCTGCAGAAGCTCTTTGTTCGATCTCCTTCAAGTCCTGGCTCAGGGCAAGGCTAGTATAAACTTTATTGGTCAGCGGCAAAAGAGTCGTGATGACGTAGTGTGTCATGGCGGTGTAAACGATCCGCTCAGGATGTGCGAGTCACTCGTTCACAGCTCTCATTCATGAGTCGTTCACTTTGAATGACTCGCTCACGAACGACCCATCACTACCACTGTCGAACTAAATTGCAAAGAGGGTATGGGACAGAGTCCAATGGAAAAAGGTTGGATAGGCAATAACAAGGAAAAGATCAAGACATTTTGAAAAAAAAAAAAATCGGACTGACATTTTACTGCTGAAGATATTCACATGTGAATCAGTAAGGATCGCTCACGATCTATATATTACTACCGCTTGTGTCCTATTAGTGTACCATGCTTTTGTCAGTGAATTATATTTTTAATGTAAGTAAGGATAAAAATATTAGGTGTTGTCAGTGGTGAAGCGTGATGATATTTTTGTGTAAGCTGAGTCATGAACACTTATAGAGAAGAACACTTAACGATGTCGAAAATGGGATTTGAAGTTATATAGTACAGTACTGTAACCTTGTTACAACATATATTTGGAGAAGTTGTATAACTCACCAAGTCAGCCCCAGTTGACTCATTCCAGCACGACAACAATCCGACATACACACCGCAGTACTTTCGACGTTGAACTAGCTCGAGGTCCGAGGTTTGCTGCCAACCGTGTTGGTTGAACCACTCCCGAAAACAAATGAGCAGTGTTGCGCGTGAGCTCAGCGCACGTCGGTGGGTGCATTCAAAACTTATATGAACTGTGATTGTGTATAGACTTAAATGCGTGTGAACGAGTGGAGACTGTTCTGGAACCCTTACTCCTTTCCTGTCCATTGCTATCCGCGCCCGAGAACACATGATTTCCTTAGGATACTGTAACAATACAAGAGTTGTATTTTACAATCGAAGCCCCACCCAAACCAATGCTGCATAGACTATAATCAAATTCATACTACCCACTCTAAGAAACGTCGACATTTATTCAAATCACCTACATTAGTATTCTTCACTATTGTAGTTCCATGTACTTCAAGCAATATACAAACAATATCAATCAATATAATTCACTATCAACTCTCTTCAGTGTAAACTGTTCATATACGTACCGTATGGATAAACTGGCTTGCACAGCCTAGTAACCTGGCTGACTTCAAAACGTGCTAAATCGAGGAGCAGGGCAAACTTGCCTTGGTGTAACAACACTTGATGTTCCGACCAGCCCGGCTTAGACATATCGATGGGCGATTTTCTGCACATCTGGCGAAGACTGCACGCGGACATGGCTGCCCTCTTTCGGATTGTTTGTGCAACCATTACCTGATCTCTGACGTCAGCAGCCAAGCAGTTAAAAATATTTTTGACAATAAACCCGAGAAGTGTTTATATGCAGTGGGATGACCAATCAGCGACCAACAAGCAAGATGGCCTAAGTGAGAAAGACAGCGTAATCCTCCCAAAATGTTACGTCACCGACTTAGTTTGAACTATTCCCCCTATCATAACTACGCAGTAAGACCACTATATATTATGATCGTGTGGAATATGTAAGCTGACTTTTGAATTCGGCACCATCGAGGACGGACCTCTGTAATATTTATTTATAATGTACTTTTAAATTCGACGCCATGATGGATGGACTATGGTTATTATTTTATATCGTCAAAAGACGACTTCCAAAAATCTGGACTTTGTGAAGGAAAGTTATAATACTCTGTAAATATTTTTTTTTTTTGTTTTTCGTAAATGTTTGAATCATGGAATGTTAACAAATTTAATTTAATTTTGTTATAGTCGAGATAGGCTGATATTTGTTTATTAGATATGGGCATTATTTAAATGCTATTTTCAGACTAAAAGTAACTTCAGTTTCTGTCACCACTTAAAGGTTTGTTTATTAAAGATGTTAATAAATTCTCATTGTTTGTAGTATAAATGTATATTGTAGTACTTGAAGGTACTTTTGTTTTGTGTAAAATTTGAATACACTCGTGATATTTGAAGTAAAAGAATGGAATATAAAGATACAACTTTACATTGGAAGAGTATATGTTTTCGTAATGTGTCAGACTATTGTAATTCGCGCCTAAATACCCAGGCTGTACTTTGTTTCACTCTGGTGGTAGTCCTGTTAACTAAAGCAACTCAAGAGAATCTTTGTTTCTGTGTTTTGTTTTGTTGTAAGAATTGAAGAATTATCACAATCTATAATTTTTCCTAAACGCTTTCAATATAATGTCTGTAGATGTTCAGGCGCTTTTGTAACAGGTTAGCAAGGCTCATCAAGCTTTTATATTTTTCTTGGATAGATTTGGTCATTTACTGTTTTCATAGCTTTATTTATATAATAATAACGTGATCTAATTGAATAATCCTTTTTAGCAACAATGTAATCAACTATGTTTTTCTTCGTTCCACTAGATAAATTAAGAAATTAAGGCCACTTAAATTATTGTTTGTTGTTTTTGAATGAATTAAATTAATCTTTACATTTAACTCTTGCTGATGCTGTTTTCTCTTTAGTATTATTATGTTAGCTTACTCCCTCTTATCCTTGTAGTATTTTCGTTAATGGCCTATTGCTACGAGGTAAAGAACTGAGAGGGCGTAACAATTTATAACGAATCAAGTTGGTAAACATCAAAAACCGTTATGTATGCGACTTTGAAGTTCTTGATTATAACAAAATATGTTGTTCTGTATCTTCCGCAAGAAAATATTTGTGTCAGAGAGAACTACAATTGTTGTGCATAGAAATAAATGATGAGGTCGAACCGGTAGAAGTTTTGATAGGGGCTGATTTTGAGAGAAAAATACTTACAGGTGAAAGAGTCGTTCTTAAATGTGGTTTGGTAGCTGTGAACACCTATTTAGGATGGACGCTACAGGACAGGGTTCCATGTAAGAAGTCACTTTCTCCTTCCATGACCATAACTTCTTTGTTTGCTAAAGATATGCTCATTTTCACACTTTGGGATCTCGATGTTCTGGGAATGGAGTACCAGAGAAGCGAAGGACAACTGAAAGAGAATTAGCCCCATTAGAACATTTTATAACTCTCAAATGGGATGTGGATGGTCGTTACATGGTTGAACTTCCGTGGGTGAATGGACACCCCCCTCTCCCTTCAAATTTCACAATAGATCAAAAGTATCTGGAAACAACGGTCCGGAAATTGAAATCTCTTGAAATAGAAAGAGCCTACATAGAAATGTTTGAAGAGTGGAAGAGATAAGGAATCATAGAAGAAGTGGTTAATGCTAAGTGTAATTAGGGTCATTATCTTACCCACCGACCAGTGATCAATGAACAGGGTACAACGAAGATTCGTCCTGTGTTTGATGCCTCAACAAAGATGAATTCCTGTCCTTCGCTGAATGATTGCTTAGAGGAAGGGCCGAACTTGATTGAATGTATTCCATCTCTTCTGCTTCGCTTAAGAGTGGGAGCTATTGGTGTTATTGTTGATATAAATAAAGCTTTCTTGCAGATTAGACTCTGTAAATGAGATCAAGATTTCGTACGGTTCTTGTGGGAAACATCGAATGGAGAAAGCTTAGTCCTAAGATATGCACTTTTTTTTTGCGTTTCACCTAGTCCTTTTCTGTTAGGAGCTATCATTAAACACCATCTAGACTGGGTCTTGAGAACTTGTGAAAATAACGGTTTTGGGACTATCATGTATTCCCCGAAAACGATATAAAAATTGCAGAAGGGTTTTTATTTAGACAATTGTGTCTCGAGTATAGATGAGGTGAGCGAGCTACATTAGTTTATGACAGAATTAACTGATTTGTTGCTTGAAGCAAAATTTGAGATGAGAGGATGGGAATATTCTAGCTCTGAAGCTGACAATAGTGAAGTGTCAGCTGTTTTAGGTCTGCATTGGAGGCGTGGAATTGATATGTGGGCCATCAATTCAGCCTTTATTCCTTTAATTGATTTTCAGAGTGTGTTTAAGAGAAAAATGTTGTCTGTTGCTCATAAATTGTATGGTCCAATTGGTTTCACAGCTCTTGTAAAATTGATCCCGAAACTGTTGATTCAAAAGATGTGGGTCTCTAAGTTGGGCTGGGATGAAGAAGTTCCTACAAAAGAAAAGGAAAGGTTTGTAAATTGGAAGACCACTATACCACTTCTGGAGCTCTTAGCCACTACTATTGGGGCTAGACTGTTTTCCTCCATAGTGAAACATTTAGATTTGAATGTGTCGGAATTCTGTTTCTGTAGGGATTCGAGTAGAGTTTTAGCGTGGATACAAAGAGAGGAGCATTGGGCTACTTTTGTATGTAATAGGGCTCAAGAAATTAAACTATTGACTGCAGAAGAAGACTGGCGCCACATTCCAGGTCCACTTAACCCAGCAGATCTAGTCAGTTGAGGATGCTCTGCTAAGAAATTGATGCAGGTGAGATTGTGGGAGCGGCCTGAATGGCTAAAGCTGCCTCCAAATCAATGGCCCATGGAAGTTTTTTCTACTGAGAAATAAGTTATCTATCAGGAAAAAAGAAAAGGTGCAGCTACGACTCTACCATTTGTGAAAACCAATGGTGAATGGTATTACAGATTCTTCTCTCAGTACCACAAAATTCACCGTCTTGTGGGATGGGTGCTAAGATTCATTTTAATTGCAGGAATAAATCGAAGACTAGGAGAGATCTTAGTGCCATCGAAGTGGATGAGACCGAAGTCCTTGTCATTAGATTTATTTAGAAAAAATCCTTTTATGACTCTAAATATGAACCTATCATGTCACTGAATTTATTTATGGATGCCAAAGATATTCTACGTCTGAAAACACGAATATCCGAAAGGGAGTATGTGTCAGATTACAGATATCCAGCCTTATTGCCTTCTGATCATCCAGTGGTCACCAGATTGATTCATGAGACACATGTCAAGGCAAACCATGTGGGAGTGCAGGGTCTTTTAAGCTTGCTTAGAGAAAGGTTCTAGATTGGTTCGCTCTGTTGTTATGAAATGCACTGTGCGCAAACGATTTTCAGGCACACATTTTTATCGTTCTGTGCCACCATTACCTGAAGATTGAGTGTGTGACACCGTAGTGTTTGAAGTCACAGGAGTGAATATGGAGGCTCCACTTAACCTACGAAATGGATTAAAAGCCTTGACATGCCTTTATACATGTGCAGTGTATCGTGCTGTCCACCTGGGACTAGTATATGCATTGTCTTCGGATGCCTTCATAAAGGCCCTAAGGAGATTCGCGGCTCGACGTGGAAGACCGTCTGTCATATACAGTGAAAACGGGACTATCTTTATAAGTACAGCTAATGCTTTTACACAGTTGGAATGGGAGAAAATCAATGCTTTCAGCTCAGCACAATGAATTGTTTGGACATTCAATCCTCCTGCTGCTCCACGGTGGGGTGGTTGGTGGGAGCGCCTTATTGGTATAATGAAATGTTTTTGAGAGTACTTGGAAGAGCCCGGCTGACTGAGGAACTGACAACTGTGCTATATGACTGTGAGACTATAATGAATTCATGACCTTTGACCTATGTATCAGATGATCCTGACAGCCTGACTCCATTGACACCGGCCTTATCCCTTCAGGACCTCAAAGAAGTAGTATTGCCTGATTGTGACCAATTGGGGACAACTGATCCGAAGAAGAGGTCGAGGTACTTGCAAAAACTGCGTGAAGTTTTGAGGAAGATGTTCTGCAGTGAATATTTGGGTCAGCTGGCTGAAAACTCAAAGAACAAGAATGAATATCCTTTAAAGGTTGGTGAAGTAGTTCTCATCGGAAGTGACAACCTCAAACGGCTGGATTGACCCTTAGCTGTAGTAGAAGAGATGTGTGCTGGACGTGATGGAGTTCATCGTCTAGTTCGGTTTAGAACAGGTACTGGCACTGTCATGAGGCTTTTTCAACGACTGTATAATCTCGAGGCAACAGAATAAAACTCAAGGACTAAAGGTATGCACTCTAGCTTGTAAAATGTACCGACTGATATGACTTTAGAAAAGGGAGGTCAAAAACCGTCAAAAGATACTTTTTTGAACTAAGGGACCTGAAAGAATAGAAAGATTACTACTACAGCAAGATATTTAACATAGTGAAATTATTACGTTTTGTGTTTAGGTGTTAAAAGAAGAATGACTCATATACTTTAACTTCGTCAAAGTGATAGTGTCTATAAAATTCCTTAATATGTGTTGTTGTTTTGAGTTAGAAACTCAAGGTGGGAAAATGTCATATTGTTTCAATAGATGGACTTGTTAGTTATTGTTTCATAATAGTTCTTCTTATATGTCTATGCTATTAATAATGTTTGTCTATGTTGTTGTGTTTGAATTGTATGTTCTTTGTCTTCTTTGTTTTGATAATTTTCGGCATTTTTGTGGCTCCAATAAAAAGGACAAATTAAATAGTTTTTATGTACAACGATTCTTTATCTCTATTTAAATATTAAGTCGGGTGGACGATAAGTGACAATTAGTGTTTACTTTGGTAAACTTTGTGTAAGTTTTATAGAATCAATGAAAATAGTTATTAACCGTCTTCTTTATATTTACATTTTCCTATATACAGAAGTTGTGTTCAATTAAGAATTTAAAGGTGTAGCGAAGAAAATTATTTTTAATGTGTGTTATTATAACTTAAATAATTTTATAAAATTGTATCTTTCAGTCAAATGTGAAAGAGCTGATTGTTGTTTTTACATTGTTGTAAAATTATGAGGTTTTTCATATTATGTTACACAATATTAAAACATAATTTCGTAAATCTAGAAAGATTTTGTGCCTTTATAATTTTACTTTGTTAAAACTCCCTGTACTTCACATTTGTCAGAAAAATATTACTTTTAAAAAAATGTGTAAGTGAAATAGAATTTAATAACAGCTGAGCATTTTTTGGTAAAAAATAGTAAAAGTAATAATATAAATATAATAATAATAAAAAATATTAATATAAACTCACGCATTAAAATACCTACTGAGTCGTTGAGACCGTTTCTATAATATATGGAAGTACTGGCAACGATTCTAGGTAGCAGCACATATGCCGATAACATGTTACAACAAATTTAACATTGACTTTACAGATCTTTCGTGAGTGTATTGATCTTGTGATTGACTCTGATTTGCACATAATCTGGCTTATACTTTTTGAAATGTTGGCTATATTTTGCATACATATTTTCTAGCATGGACCTTGATACTGAGAGTACAACAACATCAATTGATGATAAAACCGAAGATTTTGGAGAGAATCCAACTAGAGACACATTAGCTGAAGGTTTAATGTGTTTATTAAAATCCACAATTGATCAACTAGATGAGAGAGTCCGTGCTACAAGGTAAATTAATAATTCTATTGATATGTTCTCTGGAACCATCCCAAACTTGTCACCTATTAGAAGAAAACATTTATTGAATTTAGTAAAATAGTTAATCTGTTTATGGCGACACTTTTACCTTATTTGTATTTAAATTAATTTGATTCAAAAAACATTAAATATTTATATAATGTGATAAATATTAAGGCAAAGCATTTGTAATTTGTATGTCAGTTCAATCCTACCAACCTTCGAGCCATAACACTGTTTTTACTAAAATGTAATCGTTGTGAATTTAACCAAGTGAAAAGATGACAAAATTAGGCAAGTAATCGTATCCTGGCAAGCTTGACTGAGGTGAGGGCTGGCAACTTGCTAGTCTCAAGCGATATTAAACCTGGAACGGACTATTTCCCCTCCCCCGACAGAATATTTCTGTTCCTAGACTTAATTGTAGCCTACCAAAATAAAAACAAGCTAGCTTTATATAGGCCTACAAGTGACAATATTAGTGGGGAGGTTTGGAATTGATTCAAAATCTATTGCACCTAATTATAATTTTATTTTTATTTTTACTCCACTAGGATGCTGGGGGAATAATTCTGAATCTAGATTATTTCTAGAGTGCATTGTTGGATATTGATAGGTTCCTCTGTAACAATAATTAATTTCCTATAAGGCCTAGTATTAGATTGTTTGATTGTGGAAAGTGGGTAATTACAGAACAGTTGGCAACTCTGATTATAAGAAAAAATGTCACAATAGATGAACTTCTAGGTGAAAACCAGTTAATTGACACTAGAAGGCAATTTTTGTCTGGCTTCTAGTGGCCTGATAGCGATGTTAGTCGCGACTGTGATCACACACAGTTACCAAAGGACTCGAGCCTTGTAGCATCCATCTTAACCTGGGGGCTGAGACTCCAGTGTATACCTTGTCTGTGACTGAAGCTCATTATAAGTTACCAATAGCATTTAAACCAGCGGTTCCCAACCTGGGGTTGTGTATTGTGCCGCTTCTAGCATAATCCCTCTAGGACTTGTTGATTATCTTTTACTACATCGACATTCATCCTCTCAAAATATTATCCACTTATTGGATGGGTTTCTAAATGCGAGATTGCTTTGAGAGAAAATAACACCAAAAAATGACAAATTTATTTATTTTGTAAATGGAACACATTTTAGAATTTTTGAAAATTCCTCCAGGACACCAGGCGGGGGTTGAACTGTAGGACATATCCAGGAAAGGACGTCTTGTCTCCCTGCTGACAAAGTCAGAATGTCCAGGTGTACTAGGGGAACGTGGGGGTAATTTATCTCAATGGTTCTCCCCTCTTCCACCATTCAGATGAAAGTACATTTTCTCTCAACTTTACCTAGCACTCCTGTGAAAAAAATTATTTAAAAACTAGATTTGGACTTTTAATAAACTATTGTGGGTTCACGATGGTCTCAGAGAAATCCACTTGGTAGCTCTCTATAGTCAGGGGTCTGGCACTTAGATTCACTTGGTAGCTCTGTATAGTCAGGGGTCTGGCACTTAGATTCACTTGGTAGCTCTGTATAGTCAGAGGTCTGGCACTTAGATTCACTTGGTATCTCTGTATAGTCAGAGGTCTGGCACTTAGATTCACTTGGTCTCTGTAATCAGTCTGCATTATCATGTACTCTGTAGTCAGGTCTGGCACTTAGATTCACTTGGTAGCTCTGTATAGTCAGAGGTCTGCACTTAGATTCACTTGGTATCTCTGTATAGTCAGAGGTCTGGCACTTAGATTCACTTGGTAGCTCTGTATAGTCAGAGGTCTGGCACTTAGATTCACTTGGTATCTCTGTATGTCAGAGGTCTGGCACTTAGATTCACTTGGTATCTCTGTATAGTCAGAGGTCTGGCACTTAGATTCACTTGGTAGTCTCTGTATAGTCAGAGGTCTGGCACTTAGATTCACTTGGTAGCTCTGTATAGTCAGAGGTCTGGACACTTAGATTCACTTGGTATCTCTGTATAGTCAGAGGTCTGGCACTTAGATTCACTTGGTTAGCTCTGTATAGTCAGGGGTCTGGCACTTAGATTCACTTGGTATCTCTGTATAGTCAGGGGTCTGGCACTTAGATTCACTTGGTAGCTCTCTATAGTCAAAGGTCTGGCACTTAGATTCACTTGGTAGCTCTCTATGTCAGAGGTCTGGCACTTAGATTCACTTGGTAGCTCTCTATAGTCAAGGTCTGGCACTTAGATTCACTTGGTAGCTCTCTATGATCAGAGGTCTGGCACTTAGATTCACTTGGTAGCTCTGTATAGTCAGGGGTCTGGCACTTAGATTCACTTGGTAGCTCTCTATAGTCAGAGGTCTGGCATTAGATTCACTTGGTACTCTTATAGTCAGAGGTCTGGCACTTAGATTCACTTGGTAGCTCTCTATAGTCAGAGGTCTGGCACTTAGATTCACTTGGTAGCTCTCTATAGTCAGAGGTCTGGCACTTAGATTCACTTGGTAGCTCTCTATAGTCAGAGGTCTGGCACTTAGATTCACTTGGTAGCTCTGTATAGTCAGAGGTCTGGCACTTAGATTCACTTGGTAGCTCTGTATAGTCAGGGTCTGGCACTTAGATTCACTTGGTATCTCTGTATAGTCAGAGGTCTGGCACTTAGATTCACTTGGTAGCTCTCTATAGTCAGAGGTCTGGCACTTAGATTCACTTGGTAGCTCTGTATAGTCAGGGGTCTGGCACTTAGATTCACTTGGTAGCTCTCTATAGTCAGGGGTCTGGCACTTAGATTCACTTGGTAGCTCTCTATAGTCAGAGGTCTGGCACTTAGATTCACTTGGTAGCTCTGTATAGTCAGGGGTCTGGCACTTAGATTCACTTGGTAGCTCTCTATAGTCAGGGGTCTTGCACTTAGATTCACTTGGTAGCTCTCTATAGTCAGGGGTCTGGCACTTAGATTCACTTGGTAGCTCTCTATAGTCAGGGGTCTGACACTTAGATTCACTTGGTAGCTCTCTATAGTCAGGGGTCTGCACTTAGATTCACTTGGTAGCTCTCTATAGTCAGGTCTTACACTTAGATTCACTTGGTAGCTCTGTATAGTCAGAGGTCTGGCACTTAGATTCACTTGGTAGCTCTGTATAGTCAGGGTCTGGCACTTAGATTCACTTGGTAGCTCTGTATAGTCAGAGGTCTGGCACTTAGATTCACTTGGTATCTCTGTATAATCAGGGTCTACACTTAGATTCACTTGGTAGCTCTCTATAGTCAGAGGTCTGGCACTTAGATTCACTTGGTAGCTCTCTATAGTCAGAGGTCTGGCACTTAGATTCACTTGGTAGCTCTCTATAGTCAGAGGTCTGGCACTTAGATTCACTTGGTAGCTCTCTATAGTCAGAGGTCTGGCACTTAGATTCACTTGGTACTCTGTATAATCAGGGTCTTGGCACTTAGATTCACTTGGTAGCTCTCTATAGTCAGAGGTCTGGCACTTAGATTCACTTGGTAGCTCTGTATAGTCAGAGGTCTGGCACTTAGATTCACTTGCTAGCTCTCTATAGTCAGAGGTCTGGCACTTAGATTCACTTGGTAGCTCTCTATAGTCAGGGTCTGGCACTTAGATTACTTGGTAGCTCTCTATAGTCAGAGGTCTGGCACTTAGATTCACTTGGTAGCTCTCTATAGTCAGGGGTCTGGCACTTAGATTCACTTGGTAGCTCTCTATAGTCAGGGGTCTTACACTTAGATTCACTTGGTAGCTCTCTATAGTCAGGGGTCTGGCACTTAGATTCACTTGGTAGCTCTCTATAGTCAGGGGTCTTACACTTAGATTCACTTGGTAGCTCTCTATAGTCAGGGGTCTGGCACTTAGATTCACTTGGTAGCTCTCTATAGTCAGGGGTCTGCACTTAGATTCACTTGGTAGCTCTTATAGTCAGAGGTCTGGCACTTAGATTCACTTGGTACTCTGTATAGTCAGGGTCTGCACTTAGATTCACTTGTAGCTCTCTATAGTCAGAGGTCTGGCACTTAGATTCACTTGGTAGCTCTTAGTCAGGGTCTGGCACTTAGATTCACTTGGTAGCTCTCTATAGTCAGGGTCTGGCACTTAGATTCACTTGGTAGCTCTCTATAGTCAGGGTCTGGCACTTAGATTCACTTGGTAGCTCTTATATCAGGGTCTTACACTTAGATTCACTTGGTAGCTCTCTATAGTCAGGGTCTGGCACTTAGATTCACTTGGTAGCTCTTATAGTCAGGGGTCTGGCACTTAGATTCACTTGGTAGCTCTTATAGTCAGAGGTCTGGCACTTAGATTCACTTGGTAGCTCTTATAGTCAGGGTCTCACTTAGATTCACTTGGTAGCTCTGTATAGTCAGAGGTCTGGCACTTAGATTCACTTGGTAGCTCTTATAGTCAGGTCTGGCACTTAGATTCACTTGGTAGCTCTTATAGTCAGAGGTCTGGCACTTAGATTCCTTGGTAGCTCTTATAGTCAGGGTCTGGCACTTAGATTCACTTGGTAGCTCTGTATAGTCAGGGTCTGGCACTTAGATTCACTTGGTAGTCTCTATAGTCAGAGGTCTGGCACTTAGATTCACTTGGTAGCTCTCTATAGTCAGGGGTCTGGCACTTTAGATTCACTTGGTAGCTCTCTATAGTCAGAGGTCTGGCACTTAGATTCACTTGGTACTCGTATAATCAGGGGTCTTGACACTTAGATTCACTTGGTAGCTCTCTATAGTCAGAGGTCTGGCACTTAGATTCACTTGGTAGCTCTGTATAGTCAGGGTCTGGCACTTAGATTCACTTGTAGCTCTCTATAGTCAGAGGTCTGGCACTTAGATTCACTTGGTAGCTCTCATAGTCAGGGGTCTGGCACTTAGATTCACTTGGTAGCTCTTATGATCAGAGGTCTGGCACTTAGATTCACTTGGTAGCTCTCTATAGTCAGGGTCTGGCACTTAGATTCACTTGTAGCTCTTATATCAGAGGTCTGGCACTTAGATTCACTTGGTAGCTCTCTATAGTCAGGGTCTGGCACTTAGATTCACTTGGTAGCTCTGTATAGTCAGGGGTCTCACTTAGATTCACTTGGTAGCTCCTTAGTCAGAGGTCTGGCACTTAGATTCACTTGGTAGCTCTTATAGTCAGGGTCTGCACTTAGATTCACTTGTAGCTCTTATAGTCAGAGGTCTGGCACTTAGATTCACTTGTAGCTCTGTATAGTCAGGGTCTGGCACTAGATTCACTTGGTAGCTCTCTATAGTCAGAGGTTGGCACTTAGATTCACTTGGTACTCTGTATATCAGGGTTGGCACTTAGATTCACTTGGTAGCTCTCTATAGTCAGGGTCTGGCACTTAGATTCACTTGGTAGCTCTCTATAGTCAGAGGTCTGGCACTTAGATTCACTTGGTAGCTCTCTATGTCAGGGTTGCACTTAGATTCACTTGGTAGCTCTCTATAGTCAGGGTCTGGCACTTAGATTCACTTGTAGCTCTGTATATCAGGGTCTCACTTAGATTACTTGGTAGCTCTCTATAGTCAGAGGTCTGGCACTTAGATTCACTTGGTAGCTCTGTATAGTCAGGGTCTGGCACTTAGATTCACTTGTAGCTCTGTATAGTCAGAGGTCTGGCACTTAGATTCACTTGGTACTCTTATAGTCAGGGTCTGGCACTTAGATTCACTTGGTAGCTCTGTATAGTCAGAGGTCTGGCACTTAGATTCACTTGGTAGCTCTCTATAGTCAGAGGTCTGGCACTTAGATACTTGTAGCTTAGTCAGAGGTCTGGCACTTAGATTCACTTGGTAGCTCTTATAGTCAGAGGTCTGGCACTTAGATTCACTTGGTAGCTCTGTATAGTCAGGGTCTGCACTTAGATTCACTTGGTAGCTCTCTATAGTCAGAGGTCTGGCACTTAGATTCACTTGGTAGCTCTGTATAGTCAGAGGTCTGGCACTTAGATTCACTTGTAGCTCTTATAGTCAGAGTCTGGCACTTAGATTCACTGGAGCTCTCTATGATCAGAGGTCTGGCACTTAGATTACTTGGTAGCTCTTATAGTCAGAGTCTGGCACTTAGATTCACTTGGTAGCTCTGTATGATCAGGGTCTGGCACTTAGATTCACTTGTAGCTCTCTTATAGTCGGGGTCATCTTAGATTACTTGGTAGCTCTCTATAGTCAGAGTCTGGCACTTAGATTCACTTGGTAGCTCTGTATGTCAGGTCTGGCACTTAGATTCACTTGGTAGCTCTCTATAGTCAGGGGTTCTGGCACTTAGATTCACTTGAGTAAGTCGTCATCTACTAGTCAGAGGTCTGCACTTAGATTCACTTGGTAGCTCTGTATAGTCAGAGGTCTGGCACTTAGGATTCACTTGGTAGCTCTGTATAGTCAGAGGTCTGCACTTGATTCACTTGGTATCTCTGTATAAGTCAGAGGTCTGTCACTAATCATTATTATAGTCAAGGTCGCATTAGATTACTTGGTACTCTCTATAGTCAGAGGTCTGGCACTAGATTCACTTGGTAGCCTTATGTCAGAGGTCTGGCATTAGATTCACTTGGTACTTTATGTCAGTCTGTATCACTGGTTCTTATAGTAGGTTGCTTAGATTCACTTGGTACTCTTATAGTCGAGGTTGGCACTTAGATTATTGGTATCTGTATAGTCAGGGTCTGCACTTAGATTCACTTGTAGCTCTTATAGTCAGGTTACTAATTACACTGTGTGTTATATGGTCTCATTGATTACAGTCTTATCAGCTGACTTAGATTAGTGCTTTTGCAGAATTGTAAGTGTCTGTAATGAACAGTAGACTTTATAGTAGAGTCTACTAATTACTGACTCTAACGGATAGCATTATTTATTCGACTGGAGCTTCTTAGCAGTGGCCTTGTACTTGGAGCTCTTAAGTAGACGGAATTAGTGACACTGTTCTTGATAATGTTATCACAGATTAACTTTGTTAGTAATCTATATCAAGAGTCTGGCACAGATAACTTGGATAGCTCTGTTATAGAACAGATTGGCCTTTAGATTCTTTTGAGGCTATCTTAGTCAGAGGGGCCAACTTAAGATTCAACCAAAAAAAGTGTGTGAACTATTTATTAGTTTGTTATTCTTGGACATAGATTAATTGTGCTATCTAAGATGAGAGAATGTTCTTGTGCACGTAGTTCACTTGGATACTCTTACTATCACAGTCTGAGCTACTTCATGTCACTTGGTATGTACTCTGTTTGTTCGCAGGGGTCTTGAACAAGTTAATATCAATGAGGTGCTCTAACATTATAGAGTCCAGTGTTCTCAGCTAGAAGTGTCGTACACGTCCATCCAGTGACGAGTGGTCGTCAACCTGCACCTTGAGTCACTTGTACATTCCAGTCGACATTGTATTCATCTGTCACTGTTTGTTTGTTTGTTTGTTTGTTTGTTTGATTTATCTCTGAGGGACTACTCTTCACCTTGTCAGCAAGTTATGCGTCTCTTTCTACCAATGTGTGTTGGAAATTGGAGACATTTTCACGCTAAATAATTACTAACTAGTTTTAATATATTAATGATAGCTTTTATATACCCAGAATGGAAACCCCATTTTTTACCCACCTTACCCCAGCGGACTATGAACACATTTATGAACCTGCAGAAGATACGTTCTTGTTGCTTGACGCTCTTGAAGAGGACCTCCCGTACATCCAGCGACTGAGACCCGCCCTGTGCATGGAGATAGGAAGCGGATCTGGAGTGGTTATAACTGCCCTGGCTAAGACCCTGGGTTCAAGCAGTAGCTATCTCGCAGTCGATATCAACACAGCGGCTTGCAAGGCCACCCAGGGTGTTGGCCACAGAAACGGTGTCTCTGTTGATGTGGTTAACGGTGACTTGGTGTCTGGGTTCACCAAGCTAATGACGGTGGACCTGTTGGTGTTTAATCCTCCGTATGTTGTGACCGACTCTGCGGAGGTGAAGGGGACAGGAGTGGCCCGGGCTTGGGCCGGGGGCTGCAAGGGGAGAGAGGTAAGGCCGCATATCAAACAAGTGCACCTGCAAACTATCCCCAGTACACGATTACACCATCTAAGTGGGCTATTTTCTCTGTGTCTTTCAGAAATTCTAACACTCTCAGTAAAAATCCCCTATATTTCACCTGGGGATAGTTTTTTACAGCTTCATTCTTGTCCCACATGTGAACGCTGGTGCATTTTATTAAAATTAATCTTCCCCACTTCTGCCCTTAAATTAGTGTAAGTTTGAAATAGCCTTTGATTAACTTGTGATTGAAGCTGTGCTGGATCCCCTATCTCAAGAATACAAATCTTGGAAAACACGAGTAACCTCGAGGAATATGAAGAAAAAGATGAAATTTATAAAACTCAACATAACATTCATACATTCTGTGTTGCAGGTAATGGACAGGCTATTTCCTGACCTACCACACCTGTTGTCTGCCCAAGGAATATTCTACCTGTCGTAATATGGACAACTGCTTGGAGGAGATCGAACACGTCCTTGCTCGACTAGGCTTCTCAATGACAGTCGTCAACGACAGGAAGATAAGAGGCGAACATCTGTTAGTTGTTAGATTTGTGAGAGAGCAACAATGTCAGCTCTGAATACACTTTGTTATTCTCTGTATGGTATCAATGAGTTGCTCACCGGTGAATAGTTAAAATGGTGCGAGCATCTATTCTGTGATTGGTCCATTTCCCTAATGAGCTCATTACTGTCAACACTAACTAGATAACTAGAGCCTGGGTTATTATGTAATTACATATTTTCATCCTGCCAGTTAGAAATGGCCGCAAATTACTTTGTATGGAACTAAATTTCTGGTATTAATTTTACATATTCATGCATTGATGAATTCTACATATTTGCAAAGATATTACATAAAATTACAAATTTTGTGTTTTTTAATTGTATTATTTTTATATCTTTCTTGAGGAAATTGTGTTTTCAGACAAACTACACTTTCATTGAGAAATGTATACAGTGAAAGGATGGCATTGAGCAAAGTCCAAGTCAAGTACGCTGGCTTGTTAAGTAGATTCTGTCAAAGAACTGTTTGCTTTTGTGTGAGGATTCGCTCCCGAACATCTGTTGCCAGTAGAACGTCAATAGCGCAGTGCTAGTTTGTAAACACAAGTTGGCGAGTTGTAAAAACAATTCTTGGATATGATTGGCATATTTTCCCGTTGTTCTTTGGTCAAGAATCAACCAATGAAATGTAATTTGAAGTGTGTCACAATAATGTATCTGGGGTAGTGTAATTAAGAATTTCAGGGACTAGTTTTGAAAGTAGTCCCAACAGTGGAGCGAGAATGTCAACCAAGTTAGTTCTCCAACAACTTCCCGTGACATTGATTTCTAGCAACATTGTATATTGTCACATTAACTGATTGTTGGTTACGCAACATACAAATCTGGGCTCTAGTGATAAAGACACTCAAATTTTAATACTGATCTCACAAAGTTGGTGCAATACTAAATCTTTACTAATCAAATCTTGCGTCTCCTTAAAGAAACTAAATTGTGTTGAGTGTGAAACTTATTTCTTGTAAAATTTACTATATTGAATCTAGTCCTTGTCAAATTCAACGCTTGAAATAAATTGGATAAAATATTTTATTTAGAAATATGTTTAGATCTGAATCTAATTATTTCAGGCTTACTATAATGTTTCATATCAAACCTGTGTTGAATGTTTAATTTGTTCAGTTTCTGAATTCAATACCATAATAAAATGTTGATAAACAGTTTAGCCACTTTAGGTTTATCAAATAAATAATCACACCACCGTCTTATTAATCGGGCAAAGGTTTATTAATATTTAAAATACACGATATTCTGTCCCCCTCGCCATTCCTTTACGACCTGAACTCAAGTCAACTGCTCTATCCACTCTACCACACAACTGGTTGTATTCATTTGTTTACCAAGTATGAATACAGTTACAAATTTTGAACTAAGCCCATCAAACCCAAATTAAGATTCAACATTTAGAATCGATTCTTCCAATATTAAGATTCAAGATTTGGAATCTTAATAAGATTGTGGTTTCTATTCGGAGGTTTACACACTGCTAACTCCCTCACTATCTCGCTTACAAGATACTTTACAATCTGTGCCTCCCTCCATTCCTATTTGAAGGTTTACACACTGCTAACTCCCCTCACTCTATCTCGCTTACAAGATACTTTACAATCTGTGCCTCCCTCCATTCCTATTTGAATGTTTACACACTGCTAACTCCCCTCACTCTATCTCGCTTACAAGATACTTTACAATCTGTGCCTCCCTCCATTCCTATTTGAAGGTTTACATACTGCTAACTCCCCTCACTCTATCTCGCTTACAAGATACTTTACAATCTGTGCCTCCCTCCATTCCTATTTGAAGGTTTACACATTGCTAACTCCCCTCACTATCTCGCTTACAAGATACTTTACAATCTGTGCCTCCCTCCATTCCTATTTGAAGGTTTACACATTGCTAACTCCCCTCACTCTATCTCGCTTACAAGATACTTTACAATCTGTGCCTCCCTCCATTCCTATTTGAATGTTTACACACTGCTAACTTCCCTCACTCTATCTCGCTTACAAGATACTTTACAATCTGTGCCTCCCTCCATTCCTATTTGAAGGTTTACATACTGCTAACTCCCCTCACTCTATCTCGCTTACAAGATACTTTACAATCTGTGCCTCCTCCATTCCTATTTGAAGGTTTACACATTGCTAACTCCCCTCACTCTATCTCGCTTACAAGATACTTTACAATCTGTGCCTCCCTCCATTCCTATTTGAAGGTTTACACATTGCTAACTCCCCTCACTCTATCTCGCTTACAAGATACTTTACAATCTGTGCCTCCCTCCATTCCTATTTGAAGGTTTACACATTGCTAACTCCCCTCACTCTATCTCGCTTACAAGATACTTTACAATCTGTGCCTCCCTCCATTCCTATTTGAAGGTTTACATACTGCTAACTCCCCTCACTCTATCTCGCTTACAAGATACTTTACAATCTGTGCCTCCCTCCATTCCTATTTGAAGGTTTACACATTGCTAACTCCCCTCACTCTATCTCGCTTACAAGATACTTTACAATCTGTGCCTCCCTCCATTCCTATTTGAAGGTTTACACATTGCTAACTCCCCTCACTCTATCTCGCTTACAAGATACTTTACAATCTGTGCCTCCCTCCATTCCTATTTGAAGGTTTACACATTGCTAACTCCCCTCACTCTATCTCGCTTACAAGATACTTTACAATCTGTGCCTCCCTCCATTCCTATTTGAAGGTTTACACATTGCTAACTCCCCTCACTCTATCTCGCTTACAAGATACTTTACAATCTGTGCCTCCCTCCATTCCTATTTGAAGGTTTACATACTGCTAACTCCCCTCACTCTATCTCGCTTACAAGATACTTTACAATCTGTGCCTCCCTCCATTCCTATTTGAAGGTTTACACATTGCTAACTCCCCTCACTCTATCTCGCTTACAAGATACTTTACAATCTGTGCCTCCCTCCATTCCTATTTGAAGGTTTACACATTGCTAACTCCCCTCACTCTATCTCGCTTACAAGATACTTTACAATCTGTGCCTCCCTCCATTCCTATTTGAAGGTTTACATACTGCTAACTCCCCTCACTCTATCTCGCTTACAAGATACTTTACAATCTGTGCCTCCCTCCATTCCTATTTGAAGGTTTACACATTGCTAACTCCCCTCACTCTATCTCGCTTACAAGATACTTTACAATCTGTGCCTCCCTCCATTCCTATTTGAAGGTTTACACATTGCTAACTCCCCTCACTCTATCTCGCTTACAAGATACTTTACAATCTGTGCCTCCCTCCATTCCTATTTGAAGGTTTACACATTGCTAACTCCCCTCACTCTATCTCGCTTACAAGATACTTTACAATCTGTGCCTCCCTCCATTCCTATTTGAAGGTTTACACATTGCTAACTCCCCTCACTCTATCTCGCTTACAAGATACTTTACAATCTGTGCCTCCCTCCATTCCTATTTGAAGGTTTACACATTGCTAACTCCCCTCACTCTATCTCGCTTACAAGATACTTTACAATCTGTGCCTCCCTCCATTCCTATTTGAAGGTTTACACATTGCTAACTCCCCTCACTCTATCTCGCTTACAAGATACTTTACAATCTGTGCCTCCTCCATTCCTATTTGAAGGTTTACATACTGCTAACTCCCCTCACTCTATCTCGCTTACAAGATACTTTACAATCTGTGCCTCCCTCCATTCCTATTTGAAGGTTTACACACTGCTAACTCCCCTCACTCTATCTCGCTTACAAGATACTTTACAATCTGTGCCTCCCTCCATTCCTATTTGAAGGTTTACACACTGCTAACTCCCCTCACTCTATCTCGCTTACAAGATACTTTACAATCTGTGCCTCCCTCCATTCCTATTTGAAGGTTTACACACTGCTAACTCCCCTCACTCTATCTCGCTTACAAGATACTTTACAATCTGTGCCTCCCTCCATTCCTATTTGAAGGTTTACACACTGCTAACTCCCCTCACTCTATCTCGCTTACAAGATACTTTACAATCTGTGCCTCCCTCCATTCCTATTTGAAGGTTTACACACTGCTAACTCCCCTCACTCTATCTCGCTTACAAGATACTTTACAATCTGTGCCTCCCTCCATTCCTATTTGAAGGTTTACACACTGCTAACTCCCCTCACTATCTCGCTTACAAGATACTTTACAATCTGTGCCTCCCTCCATTCCTATTTGAAGGTTTACACACTGCTAACTCCCCTCACTCTATCTCGCTTACAAGATACTTTACAATCTGTGCCTCCCTCCATTCCTATTTGAAGGTTTACACACTGCTAACTCCCTCACTCTATCTCGCTTACAAGATACTTTACAATCTGTGCCTCCCTCCATTCCTATTTGAAGGTTTACACACTGCTAACTCCCCTCACTCTATCTCGCTTACAAGATACTTTACAATCTGTGCCTCCCTCCATTCCTATTTGAATGTTTACACACTGCTAACTCCCCTCACTATCTCGCTTACAAGATACTTTACAATCTGTGCCTCCCTCCATTCCTATTTGAAGGTTTACATACTGCTAACTCCCCTCACTCTATCTCGCTTACAAGATACTTTACAATCTGTGCCTCCCTCCATTTCGTTGGTTCTCCCTCGTGCCTGGCTTCACTCGAGGTACAGTGTTACTCTGTCCACCCTCTCAAAACACAACTCGTGTTATCTACTCCTCACACGGCAACCACTTCTACACTTCCTTTCTAGCTGGAAAACTAATCGTCTCCACCGCAATCCTTCTTGATAAATACTCATATCACAAACATTAATAGATTTGCTACTAATTAAAATAAATATCTCTGATATACTTTAAAGTGTGTTAAAATGGAAACTCGCACAAAGCAGGTCATTCCACATTAATAATAATGTTCAACTGAGACCAACGGTGGTTTTGTGGGTATTCTCCAGGCTCACTCAGCCAGGAAACAAACCGCAATAGACTTACTTTGAAGTTGAAATCTTGTAACAGCAAAGTACTAAATAGATCTCGGTGTGGTAATAAATTTGAAATTTTAACTTGCTCAAGATAACACAATTCTCACACAAGTTTTTAGTTATTTGCACATTAACAGACCAGCATTTCAAGATTATACAGGGTGGTTATTAAAGGGAGTGAAGTATAATACAGGCTGGTTATTAAAGGGAGTGAAGTATAATACAGGGTGGTTATTAAAGGGAGTGAAGTATAATACAGGCTGGTTATTAAAGGGAGTGAAGTATAATACAGGCTGGTTATTAAAGGGAGTGAAGTATAATACAGGCTGGTTATTAAAGGGAGTGAAGTATAATACAGGCTGGTTATTAAAGGGAGTGAAGTATAATACAGGCTGGTTATTAAAGGGAGTGAAGTATAATACAGGCTGGTTATTAAAGGGAGTGAAGTATAATACAGGCTGGTTATTAAAGGGAGTAAAGTATAATACAGGCTGGTTATTAAAGGGAGTGAAGTATAATACAGGCTGGTTATTAAAGGGAGTGAAGTATAATACAGGCTGGTTATTAAAGGGAGTGAAGTATAATACAGGCTGGTTATTAAAGGGAGTGAAGTATAATACAGGCTGGTTATTAAAGGGAGTGAAGTATAATACAGGCTGGTTATTAAAGGGAGTGAAGTATAATACAGGCTGGTTATTAAAGGGAGTGAAGTATAATACAGGCTGGTTATTAAAGGGAGTGAAGTATAATACAGGCTGGTTATTAAAGGGAGTGAAGTATAATACAGGCTGGTTATTAAAGGGAGTGAAGTATAATACAGGCTGGTTATTAAAGGAGTGAAGTATAATACAGGCTGGTTATTAAAGGGAGTGAAGTATAATACAGGCTGGTTATTAAAGGGAGTGAAGTATAATACAGGCTGGTTATTAAAGGGAGTGAAGTATAATACAGGCTGGTTATTAAAGGGAGTGAAGTATAATACAGGGTGGTTATTAAAGGGAGTGAAGTATAATACAGGGTGGTTATTAAAGGGAGTGAAGTATAATACAGGGTGGTTATTAAAGGGAGTGAAGTATAATACAGGGTGGTTATTAAAGGGAGTGAAGTATAATACAGGCTGGTTATTAAAGGGAGTGAAGTATAATACAGGCTGGTTATTAAAGGGAGTGAAGTATAATACAGGGTGGTTATTAAAGGGAGTGAAGTATAATACAGGGTGGTTATTAAAGGGAGTGAAGTATAATACTGGGTGGTTATTAAAGGGAGTGAAGTATAATACAGGGTGGTTATTAAAGGGAGTGAAGTATAATACAGGGTGGTTATTAAAGGGAGACAAGTATAATAAAAGTGTTAAAGTAGATACAAAGTTAACTATAGCAGAATAGTGATATTGTTCCAGAATATTAAGGATAGAATTGCAGGACGGTGTGGAGAGGTTAAGTATGGGTTCATTCCAACCCGAGTAGAGGTGCTGCCACCTATAGGTTCTCAGCCTCTCGGTGGTAATAGCGGCTGTGGATGCAGACAACTTCTTGTCACTAACCCTGTGTCGTCTGCACCTGATCCGGGTCCCACCCCACCAGGTTGCTCAGGTCCCGGGGTACACCATCCGGTGGTGAGATCAGGGCAGCAGCAGAGGGAAGCAACACCCTCTTTGCAGGCTCCACGTATTGGGCGTCACCAAGTACTCGTATAGCTAATGGAGAAGTGCCCTTGAAGGGTTGTTCAGGGCGTACTTTGTATCCGTTGTCACATACAGCAGAAACATGGACAGTAATGTAAGAGAGACAAGGAGAGCATCAGTCCCCTGGTTCATCGGCGTGTGCGAGGAATTCAAGTAGGAAGGAAGACTGGTTATTTTCAGATTACCTTGAGGGGGTTGATAGACAGCACTACTTGCAGGGACTCTGTACGTGGAGCATGCTGGGAGGTCAGAGCAGTACAGAAAGCAACCACCAGGAGAGGTGTGCTACATGTCAGGGTGGCAGAAGGAACAAGACTGCTGGGCCCTAAACAAAGATTTAAGTGCAAATTATCTTTAAGTTTTATAATTCACATTATTCCAAACTAATCTTGTCCCGGGTCAAAGTCGTCACTTAAAGACAAAACCCACATTTCGTCAATTATATATTTACAGCCTTCCTGGAAGCAAACCCTGGTACCATTAGCTCGGCAGACAACCATCCAAGTTAGGGTGTCTACCAGGTAACACATCTTGCTGCACAAGACTTGGGAAACCAATGTGAAACATGCTCTACTTGCAAACCAAACTTCAATCAGCTTTTTATAATTTAAATATAAGACTTAAAAGAATTTTAAGTTAAAATAAAGATAGTTTTAAATATAGTTAAATCTTTATTCATAACATGGCAATATATACAATCTTTTTTATATTTTAAATACATTCACTTAAACACGAACATGATTTTAATGCATTACAAATTTATACATTTAAAATTAGTGATCAATGTTAGATATTAAACAATTCATATTTACAGAATATCCCAACAATTTAATTTTAATATTTTGTCAGTCACGGCAACAGTCGAGCAGTCATACAATCAGGTTGATCCGAGTCCGAGTCTTCCGCCGTCTTGGTTTGGGTCCTTGGTAATCTCAACACGACAGGAGATCTCAGCTTCCCATCACCCGCCAGAATCACAACCTTGCCATCTTTTTGCTGGAATAAAGGATAGAATTACCAACAGATAATTACCAGCTCTTAGAATTACAGTAAGCTACACTTTACTAAAAAATGCAAGTAACCTCCATTTTATAGAACAAAAGAAAAAGTTTCAATTCCGTTAAAAGCCTCATAATTCAAACGTGAAGCACAAAAAACTTAGTTTGAATAAAAAGAATTGATGATCAATGAAACCCAAAGAGGAGCTGCTTGGCCCCAACCGAGACTTTTCCTTACTTCATAGACCGGAGTTCTGTCCAGAGGATTGGTGTATTCGTGTTGACCCGGTCTCAGGGCTGTCTTCGGTAGTGATGTTGGAGTGCTGTCGCCCACAATTTTGGAAAGCCCAAAACCGCGGTTTTGGAAATGGATGCTGAAACAGAAATTTTAAAATATGTTTTAATTAGCTCTCTTTGTGAAATTCAGCAAATGCTGCACCCAAATATAGTGATTGGACCTACTCAAGACTCAGTCAAAAAGTTATTGTCCATAGATAAGATTAACCTCATTTTCTAGAGAAATGTAACTGAATATTAAACCCAAACAGATGTACAATGATGTAGCGTTAAATTTCACAAGTCTTTTAACTTAAATTAACTGGCAATTTATTTTATCTATGCTTTTGCTTGTACTATCTTGAAACTTTCTAGAAATGTTTATCAACAGTTTACAAAACTAACTACACAATTAGTTTCATTGCCCAAAGTACCAGATCTAAAATAATTTTTTTACCAACTTACAGTTAAACTAATTATATTGATCATGGCTAGTAAATTGAAATACTAAGCAAGAATTTTTTAAATTCATCTTTGGTCTTGACATATATAAACCAAGAGAGCCAATGCACCAAATACTAACACTCAGACCCCCTAAGTAAAACTTTGTTTTAGTCACTTTGACAAGCCTAAATGAAATTTAAATCCTCCCATCAGCATACCCACATTTTCATGCAAGTCAATATTCAAGGTCACGTCAGGAATAATTACATTAATACAACACTGCAAGGGAAGCTAACTGCATATTTAATGAAAGTACCTCATATCAAGTCCATCGCCGCGAAATCTCCGCTGGTAGATATAATATCCTGCCAGCAATATTGCCACAACAAACAATATTACTACGAGCACAGTTACAGCAGTGTTGCCAGAAGGTTCTTGAGTCGATTCTACCTCGGACGAAGCCGCATTTGTGACTTTGAGCTGGAAACAAACATTTACCAAGTGAATAACACTGCTACATCAGTCAGACAAACATCAGTCAGACAAACATCAGTCAGACAAACATCAGTCCAGACAAACATCAGTCAGCAGACAAACATACCATTGAAGGAACACGGATCTCGCCACTGGAAACCAGAATAGTCTCGTCAGAACAGTAGACAAAATGTGGGCCCGCTCTGAACTTTCACATCAAACATTAGAAAAACATTTGTTTCACACATGACTTTCACATTTGTTGGGCACTAGCGGCTGTCTGGAGATCTGCATGAGTGCAAACATGTCTGTATTGGATGTGTGGGTCTCGATAGTCTCTGTCCTGCGAGAGCTCTGGTACAGCTTGTATTTGATTATCTCTCCAGTTTCCGCCAGCCAATACAGCGACCCCTCGAACAATGACAGACCTTGTGCATGTCTCGCCTCGTGCACCAGGCGAGTCTTCCGGTGTTCTCCGTTGTACCCCACCGACTCTATGACCTGCAACTTTGGTCCACCCAGAAGACGCGTCTCTGAACCAGGTCTAGCGCCAATCCTGACACCATCTTCAAGTTGGTACTTGCTAGCTCCATCTTGTTCAGACCCGACATGTCTACTCTCCACACTTCACTCGAGGGGACACTCATGGGGTCCCAGTACCCCTGACTCCAGAACACAAAGCTGAGAACAAGTCATACACGGACAATAACACAACTGTTGTAACATTACATGTGCTTGCCCAGATGAGCAGATGATACCCAGACCACACAACGTCTATTGTACACACACATTCACCACTTTACTCTTATTGTAGTTGTATCACGGACACCCAGAGGGGCCACGATAATACTAAATACAGCAGGTTTCATAGTTCTGATAGGAACAAACCCAGAATGAGGATCCACAGCGATGGTAGATATCTCCACACCGCTATTCATCACAGCAATCTTCGCAACACGTTTAGAATCCAAGTTGCAAACCTAAAATTAACAATGCCATCTTAAAGCCAATTCAGGTATTTTACTTACACCCAAAATAATGGGATTTGACATCTAAGTACCTTAATAGTTTGATGATGGAAGTCATTTTCATCCACAAAAAATACATTTTCCGTGATCCAATCCACAGCTAGTTTGGTGGGACGACCAACAGCCCCAACTTGTTTTAGCTCTCCTCCAACAATGGACAGTTTGTAAAGTCGCCCAAGATCTGAAATAAACAACTTTATTACAATAATGTTGAATTAAATTACAGAAAAGTTGACTCAAGTTTCAATATTAAATTATGTCTAATGTGGTTGAGAATTTTAGATTATCTGATTGGAGCGAAGGTAAGAAGGATGCTGAGCAGATCAAATTCCAAGTGAAATCTCTGGAGTAAAATGAGAATTTTAATAAGCAACTTTTAAATATACCGGTATAAAGTTACAAGTTGAAACACTAGTTATTACAAGTACAATCCAGTTACTTCTGGATCTAGTAATTTATCAGGTTAATTATTCTGACCCTGGCTAATCAACAAGAGATATACTGCACCACGGAGTTGCCCCAGGATTCCTCTCACCTGTGGTCCAGTAGACAGTCTTCCGTCTGGCATCCACGTCCAATCCCGTCACTTTGAAGCCGGGACTATTCACCACCACATTCAGGTTACCAGTCTTGGGGGAAGTTCGCCGGATCTGAGTTTTGGCGGTGAACACAATCTCCATGGGGTCACCTGACAATAAACACTCAAAATATAGATTTTAGTGGAACTAAGCAAGACATTCAAAAGCTAAAAACTCTTGAAACTTAGATTACAAATAATCCAAGAGATAATTCAACATTTATATCCCCTAGATGAGCCTAACAACCATCAGTAAAAAGACATCCAACATCCTGGGGGTCCCCAGCTCAAGTCTCCGAGGGGCTACAATTTAATACCAAAGTCCAACATCAGAATTGCACAATTTGTCAAGTTATGCAAAAACAGATAATTAGAGACAAGGTGTAATTATGCATTTTAACAACTACTGACCAATAGCCTTGCAAGACCTCTTGTCCGCAGTCAACCTCAGATCCCGCACACAAGAGCACACAAAACTTCCCGGAGTGTTGTCGCATATCTGGGCACAAGGTCCAGGGCTGGCCAAACACTCGTCCACATCGTCGCAAGTCTTGCCATCATCCAGCAGAGCGTACCCCGGATTACAGGAGCACCGGGATCCTGAGGGTAACCTCTGACACAGCTGGTCACAGGAACTCGTGTGGCATGAAGAATCTGCATCAACCAATCAGCAGACTCAGTTACACTCAAACATAATACACCCATTAGCTCTAATGTTAGTTTTAAACGCCTACTTTGTTTTGGTTGCCATTTTATTTCTTAAATCTGTTCATCACAGCATGCCCAACTCAACACGCAGAATAACAATTTGTGCACCGTGCTAAGCCTCTAAAATAGTCAAAAATAGCCTGTTCAATGTAGTTTGATACTATCCAAATAATATTTAATATTTCAACCATGTTAAGTATTAGGAATTTCCATAATGTTCTGAAATAATCCATGTGCGCGAGTATTCATGTAACTTTACAATCTTCAGTCTATTGTCCATTTATGCACGCTCTTAATGCCAACAATGACCCGTTGTTAGATTTACTTATAAACAAAGTGATCAGGTGGCAAAACTACCTCCAATTTCTTTGAACATGGTTTCAAACAGCTCAACACGAGGTATTAAATCTATAATTTCATCCCAAGCAGATGTTGCACACGCAATATATCAGCCTCGCGGTTTAAAGTATTCATTGGTATAATCTTACCGCACTGCCCGCCTTCGTCAGATTTGTCTCCACAGTCTTCAATATTGTTGCAGACAGAATCAAAAGGAATGCAATCTCCATTTTGGCAGGCGAACTCCTTGCAAGGACCTCTAGTGTAGCCGGTGTTGGAACGAGCAAGTTCTGCGCACATCTCTGGGTGTTCGTCAGAACCATCCTCACAGTCCACAGCATGATCGCACACCCAACTCTGGACGATGCACTTTTTATTCTTGCATTCAAACTCTTCACTGGAACAGTCGCAATTCTTCTCATCTTCTCCTCGGGGACACTCTGCACTTCCATTGCACCTGGAGACAGGGAATATTTCACTAATCAGTTTCCAGGGGTCTATTAGGTCAACAAGGCGTGTGTGATACAACCCTTAGTCGGTACAAGAATTTGGGATGTATTGACCCCATTTAAAAATCTAGGGTCAGTTTGTAAAAACTTTAACAAAGTTGATAATGTGCAGGAAATGAGGCCGGTAGTCTTGTCGCAAATGTTAGTCAAGATGGTGGGGAAACTTCACCTGGCTGAGTCCGGCAGACAAATGCTTGTGTTGAACTTGCACACAAAATGTCCATCAGAACAATGCATCGGCCCAGTCTTGTTCCTGCCATGTGGTCTCTGACATCGCTGCTCATCAGAGCCGTCGGAACACTCCTCCACACTGTTACAGCGCAGCATCTTGTCGATACAATGTCCATTCTTGCATTGGAAGTCTCCAGGGCCGCATGTTGCATGACCTGATAAATATAAACATTGAAAATTGCACAACCAATTCGTTTCTAAACTAAGTTTTATTTAATTTGACAAGCTAAAAGATTAGTGTAGTTTCTTGTTCAACAGTATACCTCTAGTCAACTTTATCAAGTCGATGAGGACAAGAATCTCAAACTCTAAACTAGAAAGTTAATTTCCTTTTCACCTGGGTCCAAATGTTTACCTTCCCAGAGCCTTGTTCATTATTTAACAAAGGGACAGACTATCCTACTCTAGTGGAACAAAGTTTATTAAATAACTTATGGCTGTAAGGAAATACTCCCCAAAGTAAGTCTTGGTATCAATTTGCAACAAAGTATTCACATTTAATTACGACTATACAAGCATATCACTAAACCTCACATTCAGGTTAAGTTTTGCTGTCCAGTCCACAGAACTACATCAGTTACAAGACATTTAATGCAATTCTCTGAACCAAGGTAATCAGACATTTAATAATTATGCAAGAGCCTCAAAGATTAAATGGCATCTAGAATGTTGACTTGATGTTACAACAGATGTAGGAATCAAATATTTGGAAAAAGATCCCAACTATAGTCATCATTGAGCTTTGATACGAAATGAGGACCAATATTTTAACCTATTTAGCCAAAAATAGGTTACTTACTAAATACTCCACTACTACCTGGAACACTTGTATTATCAAACCCTAATTGACAATTACACGTTATTTGTAAAAGAAGAAACTCTTAAGACAACGTCTGAAAAGTAGTCCCTACCTCACCTCTCACTATGTCACAACATATTCTAATTGGTTGGTTCTCGTATACCAATATTTCACTATATAATTCAATAGAGGACAAGCAACCCAACACGAAGATGAGATCTTACCACAGTCGCCGTGTTCATCTGAATTGTCAACGCAGTCGTAGACACCATCACACACCCAACTAGACGGAACACAGACACCGTTACCACAGCGGAAATTACCGGGCACACACGTTTCTGAAACAATATCAATCAAACCAGTCAAGATAAGTTAACATCTCTCTCCCAAGCTCCGGAACTAGTCAAGCTCTTCAACATTTACCACTGGTGCAGTTCTCATCAGACATGTCCTTGCAATCCACAATCCCATCACAGCGATAGTGGTCCTCCAGACATTCCCCAGAACCGCACGGAACCAGCCGTCACGATCACAGACTCCACCAGCTTTAGGGCAGTCCTCATCAGACCCGTCAGAGCAGTCCATCACACCATTGCATTGGAGGTACTTGTCGATACACTCTCCGTTGTGACACCGGAACTGTGTCATGCCGCACTCCTTGGGACAGTCTCTCTCATCCTCCCCGGCGGGACAGTCTTTGACACCGTTACACCTAAAACACCACAACTCGTATGAGCGCTTTGTACCGTTCAGCCATCTCATGTCTAGCAGGTAGATGAGTACCCAGGGGTAAACACTCACCTCACTTTAGCAGACACACACATGTTGTCCAAGTAACACTGGAACTCGTCTCCGTGACAATGTACATGAACAGAACACGTCCGGTCGGACTCTAGAACCAGACCAGCTGGACACGCACATACCTGCCAAACAGAACCACCAGGTCAGGTATGTTTAAACACCAGCACAAACCTGACAGTGCTAGGAGACCTCGGACCTCTTACCATGTCATTGGGAGCCACAAGGCAGATATGACTGCAACCACCATTGTTATGTTGGCAGGCGTGAGAACTCGTGGGATGAACCCCTCGGACCGCTGCGAGGGACATCCTCTCATCCCCTCCGGGATATCTGCAACAAGTTCCAACATCTCAACTGATCGTCTGTTAAACACTCTTCACATCACTGATACAAGTCGCTCGACAAGTCTGCTTTCACACTTTTAGATAACAGAGTAATATAAATTAAGTTGAATTCAGCTCAATTCAAAGATACCTCACAAGACAAATTACTCTCCTCAGAAGAGAAAAAAAGATTATATTAAAAAAGGGAGCTCTAATTTACAAAGCAGCACGTACATATTAAAATACAACTACTTCGACTTCGTGAAGTTACTTATTTTCCCAAGTTTTATTTGAAGATATTTTAAGTGCACATAAGATGGACCTGCGTATCAGAATGTCAATGTGCAATAGCAAGAGGGCCCTCCAATTGTGCCGAGAGATGTTATGTACTCCAGGGTGCTCTTCCCCATCGCACTGGACAGGGAACAGACAGCTTCACACACAGTTTGACAGTTCCAGAGATGAGAACTCTACCCCGAGACCACTTAATCATTTCTACGAGGTTATACACACCAAGTGCTATCCTGGATATCTTTGAGCTGTCGTACTTGTTGGCCCAATACAAGCGAGGAACGTTCCAATTGGACCAGAACAGATCCTTACCCAGGACTGCCAAGTGGTTGGGTGCATATTGGCCAGCGACGTAACCGTGTCTGTCCTTGCCTGAGAACAGATGACAGTCCTTTAGCTCAGACAACCAAACTAGGCTACCACACATCAAGAGTACCAACATGACACGAGTTTATTTCCCTTAGTCTGACAAATATTTGTATTTAGTTCTCACCAACTATTCCTGTAAATACAAAGTTGTCAGTTCATGAAATATGCAACATTGGTACAAACTACACTAAATACTTTACGACAATTATGAACAGACTCAATTCTCACTCAACACCAAACTTTGCTCAAATCTAGTTATCCACAGACAGTTCATATTTAAACTTTTATATTCTGGAAACAAATGACCTGCTTATTTTAATGCTGAGAGCTTTGTTATCTTTTCAATAACCACTAAAAACCCCTTTTAGTAAAATTTATAAGCCTAGAAACAAAATATTTGGTAGTTTTTCAAAGCAAAGCTCTAGAAGACCTCAATTCATTGAGAAACTTATTTTATTCAATATTTCAATTTTATAGAACCTTACATTCAATGTATTAAGAACATGGGTTTGAACCCTTGATCCAGGTGTGCAATTACTATAAGTAATTTTCATACAAATATCTACTGTTCCTCAAATATCTAAATGGATTGTGGAATGTTGTGTGTGTGGTTGTTGCAACCACTTTCAAATTTCTTTAACAAACAATGCTAGAGAAGATAATAAATGTTTAGAATGTAACCTCAAACTAATATATACCACACTGAAGATTCAGTCAAATCTAATTCCTAATATTTAGTGATTGATCCAAAATCCCATTTCAATAAGTTTTGACGAAACAAGAGATTTTGACACAATATATTGTAAAATTTCATTCCCAACTGATTAAAATAATAAGACTAATTACTTCAGATCGTATCTATATATCTTCAATGGATACCAGGATTGAAGTGTCGTAAACATACCATCAGATGCGGTGCTTTCAATTACCCCTCTCCCCGAATCTGCCCAAAAGACTCGGTCAAGGTCATAGTCGTAGGCGAGAGCGATGTGAGGTCCAGTCAGGTCAGAGTCAATCACATGTGTCCTTTCGCCTTTACCGTCCATGTGCATCTTGTCGATGATGACCCCGTGATCTGACCTCATCGCCACAAACATCACACTGGAAACATCACATCCAGACTAAATACCTGAACCTGCTCTGCCGTGCAAACTACAGGTCTCTGGCAGTGACTCAAGTAAAACAGGGTCAACGGACCCTTCTTACCCTAGTTCTGGAATCAGGGCCACATCAGTTGGAACAACGTCTCCAGAGGGTTTGAGCAGAACTGTCCTGTGTCCTGTATTCAAACTCAGGACCTCCACAGTCTTCATCTTGGTATCGCACCAGTACAGATTGTTACCCAGGTAATCTGAAAGTTACACGACAAACAACACCTGAGACAGTCTTGAAACAATAAGGAAACTTCTGACAAACTACAAGGTCGACATCTAGGATATCCATCTGTCCCGATATCAATAATACCATCAATATTTTATAGACTATGAATATTATTATGATAGAAATGTGTCAAGTTACCCTCTCATTTTATACATTTAATCAAATAGGACAACCATTTAACATAAACATTGTGCCAATTGTTGCCTAATTCAAATTTAACTGTAAACCTGGATTAAGGCACTCACCAAAAGCCAGACTTTCAACGTTGCCAAGGTTCTCAGTGACCAATGGCGTGATGACACGGTTCTTAAGGCTCATAAAGAACAGTTTGTTGTTTCCAACATCGCTTATTATTACACGATCTGGAACATTAGAGAAATATTTTACTATCTACATTTAACTTTTCTAGGATGTTTCCTAGTTGTGAGCAACATCACGGGAAGTTACCTTTCAAAGAGTCGTACACCAGACCTCCAATTCTGTAGACTGCGTGAATGTTTAGTTCCTCTACATGTTGTTTGCCCAGAACATTGTGGTCCAACTTGTAGATCATGTGACCAGCTCCAACCAACACCATTTCCTTCTTAAGGATATCTACAAACAGCAGTCCAACATGTCACAAGAGGGATTGCTAGAACTAGAAACATCCAGGAGCAGAAAGCTCTTCAAGTTGCACAATATCATTAAGATACATCACCTCTACATGTGTGCTTGTCATTGGTCATCTCCTTATCCTGGGGACAAGCGCAGGTGTAGCTCAGCCAGGCCCCAGCAGACACATGTCACTACAGAACCCTCCAATACACGGATTTATCACCTTGGGGTGCATGGAGGGGTGGAAAATGTGAACGCTGTAAATCGGGTTCTTCTTTATCTTGAGCACCACAGTGTGGTTCTTGCCAGTGAACTTGTTGCAGGATTCAATCTCCTTGTCCTGCCAGTCCGACCAGTAGACTCGATCCTCAAACACCGCAATGGCGTACGGATGATCCACAACTCCCTCCAGTATCACCCTTCTATCAGAACCATCAAGCTTTATTGACTCGATCTTTGAGAACTTTGCTTCAACCCAGTAGAGCCTGTCGTTAGGGTAGTCCAGAGAGAGGCCATTGGGCCAGTACAGGCCTTCAGACACGAAGGCCACAGGTTCAGATCCATCCATCCCAGCTCTTCCTATCAGTGGTTTCTTACCCCAGTCAGTCCAGAACATCAACCTGAAACAACAACAACAACGTCATGGCAGTGACATCTCGACCAGGAGACTGACATACAAGCAGCAAGGACTATCAGGACTCACCCCTCGGACAGCAACAGGACTATGCTCCTGACTTTGTCAATGTCCTCGTTCACTAGAACTGCACACTTCAGACCTGTGTTAGTGCACACACCAATGTGTTTATTTTCTGCATCAGTGAAGTAGATGTTGTCTGTTATCCAATCAACAGCCAAGTCTTCAGGCAACTTCAGACCTGTAAAATCCACCAATCACAGGGCTAGAAGTACTGGCCACTATCACATTACAGAACCAGTGGTCTCATTGAAGTTCAGCTCTTACCTGAAGAAACTATCAGCTCAACATTAGAGCCATCCTCTAGGCTCCTGTAAATTGCCTCTTCTTGGTCCTTCAGGTTGGTCCAATATACATGTTTCCCATCGTAGGCCACGCCCACCGCATGGTCCAAGTTCTCGGCGACCTTGTAGTAGACCCGGGATTGCAGGTGGAACACCCTGAGGTCCTTCTTTGAAGCAAAGAGCAGCAGAGCTTCTCCACCTCAAACACAGATCAAGCGCACGCTCACAAACACGTCACATGGGAAACTGAATAGTGATAATCAAATGTAAGACAATTACAATCTTCACAACTTTAAAACCCCGAAATGCCAACATTTTATAAATGAGCATTTAGTTTCCACTTTAACCAAATCTCAAGTTATAGTCTAAGAATCGCATGATGCAAAGCAGTTCACGCTGAGGGGATCAAGTTGAGAACAATCTGCCGTCAGTGCACGGAGTACCAACAAAATACCTCAAAAATAGTTCAAAGCTTTCTAACCTGGTATAATATTTTGACAGATACAACAAAGTCTAAATGTTTTTTGCAGTCAAGACAAGACCTTTCTATATCTAGAGGGGGAGGTTTAGCAAGAACTGCTATTTTGAGGCCCCCCACTAGAGCGGGCCAGAGGCGCCCTGATGCCCACTAGAAGTTTTACAGAAGCCCGCAGTGAGAGTTCTGTTCAGAGTAGAACGTCTAACCTTCAGCCTCACACTTGTTGAGCTGCTTGTTAAACTTGTAGCCATCAACACAGTCACACTTGTAACTACCGGGAAGATTCTTGCAGCGTTGATCACAGATTCCATATTGTTGACATTCATCAATGTCTGCAACAAATCAGGTGGTGGTTCACAAGACGAGGGGGGAAACATGTTTCAACCACCTGAGGTACAGTCATAGTTGGCACCTCGAGTTGCCGATACCGTTAGTCAGGGCGGGCAACAAAACACCATGTCATGAGCTTGACCAAACATTCCAAACACTTGTTCAAGTTTTAGTTTCACTTTAAACAACAAACTTACACTTAGTTTGACACAATTAAAATAGTTCAAATTGAAAGTTTATATTACAAAGTCAACAAGAGATTGGATAAGACTTGTTCCGAGACCTCTACGAGATCTGAACTAAGCACCTGTGTTCCAAAGCGAGTAGCTAGTCCTACCTGCACATTTGAATTTGCCGCTGAGGACAAACCCCGGGAGACAGAGGCACGTGGGTCCACTTGGCAGGGCGTAACATTCTCCGTCACAGCCATACGTGGAGCACATCAGGTGGCCTGGGACACACAAGCTCACATGGACAAGGAAACGACGGAACGGGCCGAGTTCGATACCCACAACACACTTGAGGGGATCTAATTATGGCTTTACAATATCACCGAGTGTAATATGGAGTGACCATTACCCTGTAATTACATGTCTTGCAGCTTGTAACTTGAAACCAAGTGGTTACAAGCTCCATATTGTCTCCAATCATGGCTAAATTTACAAACCTTTAGAAGCGGCGTCTCCCAAAGATAGAACTACAATAGTTTAACAATCGCCCGAAGGTTTGAAACACTCGACAATTGGGATCATCTTTTAAAGATATTTAAATATCAAATAAGTTCTAAATTAAGAATATTAATGCTCGTATGTTTACAGTTTTGGAGGTTATTTTCTCCTGCTCACATGTGATAATTTCCATGTGCACTACAGTAACATAGCACTTTAGTCCCGAGTGGGTCAGAGAACTAGGGGACTACTTACTCTGGTTGCACAAAGGACCCTCATCAGAAGCGTCCAGACAGTCTGATGTTCCATCACACACATTCTCCAGAGGAACGCACGACAGGAAGTCTGTGCACTGGAAGTGTCTCTTCTCCAGCGTGCAGTCTTTTCCAGGTGGGATCTTGACAGCTGGACACAATCACACAAAGCGCTCACAACACAGCCTCGGTCCAGACAATAGCTGGACACAATCACACCAAGTGCTCACAACACAGCCTCGGTCCAGACAATAGCTGGACACAATCACACCAAGTGCTCACAACACAGCCTTGGTCCAGGCAATAGCTGGAGATCAATCACACCAAGTGCTCACAACACAACCTTGGTCCAGACAATAGCTGGAGATCAATCACACTAAGCGCTCACAACACAGCCTCGGTCCAGGCAATAGCTGGACACAATCACACTAAGTGCTCACAACACAGCCTTGGTCCAGACAATAGCTGGAGATCAATCACACCAAGCGCTCACAACACAGCCTTGGTCCAGACAATAGCTGGAGATCAATCACACCAAGCGCTCACAACACAGCCTTGGTCCAGGCAATAGCTGGACACAATCACACCAAGCGCTCACAACACAGCCTTGGTCCAGACAATAGCTGGAGATCAATCACACTAAGTGCTCACAACACAGCCTTGGTCCAGACAATAGCTGGAGATCAATCACACCAAGCGCTCACAACACAGCCTTGGTCCAGACAATAGCTGGAGATCAATCACACTAAGCGCTCACAACACAGCCTTGGTCCAGACAATAGCTGGAGATCAATCACACCAAGCGCTCACAACACAGCCTTGGTCCAGACAATAGCTGGAGATCAATCACACTAAGTGCTCACAACACAGCCTTGGTCCAGACAATAGCTGGAGATCAATCACACTAAGCGCTCACAACACAGCCTCGGTCCAGGCAATAGCTGGACACAATCACACCAAGCGCTCACAACACAGCCTTGGTCCAGACAATAGCTGGAGATCAATCACACTAAGTGCTCACAACACAGCCTTGGTCCAGACAATAGCTGGAGATCAATCACACTAAGTGCTCACAACACAGCCTCGGTCCAGGCAATAGCTGGACACAATCACACCAAGCGCTCACAACACAGCCTTGGTCCAGACAATAGCTGGAGATCAATCACACTAAGTGCTCACAACACAGCCTTGGTCCAGACAATAGCTGGAGATCAATCACACCAAGCGCTCACAACACAGCCTTGGTCCAGACAATAGCTGGAGATCAATCACACCAAGCGCTCACAACACAGCCTTGGTCCAGGCAATAGCTGGACACAATCACACCAAGCGCTCACAACACAGCCTTGGTCCAGACAATAGCTGGAGATCAATCACACTAAGTGCTCACAACACAGCCTCGGTCCAGGCAATAGCTGGACACAATCACACCAAGCGCTCACAACACAGCCTTGGTCCAGACAATAGCTGGACACAATCACACCAAGCGCTCACAACACAGCCTTGGTCCAGACAATAGCTGGAGATCAATCACACTAAGTGCTCACAACACAGCCTTGGTCCAGACAATAGCTGGAGATCAATCACACCAAGCGCTCACAACACAGCCTTGGTCCAGACAATAGCTGGAGATCAATCACACTAAGTGCTCACAACACAACCTTGGTCCAGACAATAGCTGGAGATCAAGCCATCATCATGGCTCTAGCATCCACACGAGCGCTCCAAGGAACGGAGATTAGCTCAGGCTGTAAGTTACCATCAGTCATTTACCAAAACATGGCTCAACATTATCTGGAAAACAAATGTTGGTCATCTTTATACTCCGGACCCGTAACAATCTCATTGACACCACTCACTGCAGTTCTCCTCGTCTGTGCCGTCGCCACAGTCGTCAACACCATCACAGCGGAACTTCTGGTGGATGCAGTGATGGTTGCCACACAAAAACTTGTCCTCGTCACATTTCAGCTGCAACGTCACAAACAGAAACCAAGCTATTATCTACTTTACAACAAAAACTGAATGTTGTCATCTTAACTGCCTGGGGAGAGGAACGGAAAACCCAGGCTGAGATATTACAACCATATCCATGAGTAACCAGCGAACATTCAATGGTTTTGGACCATCGAGCTCGAGGGCACTAAATTTGTAAATCAAAGTTTCAGAAATAGCAGGATCCAGTTGAACTGGAGCAATACAAGTTCCAGTCAATCCAGCTTTGAGCAAGTTACCAACTAGTCGGGACAACCGCAGAGTTTACCTTGCGCAGACAATCCAGCTTTGAGCAAGTTACCAACTAGTCGGGACAACCGCAGAGTTTACCTTGCGCAGACAACCCAGCTTTGTGCAAGTTACCAACTAGTCGGGACAACCGCAGAGTTTACCTTGCGCAGACAACCCAGAAGCTCGTCACTGCCGTCCTCACAGTCCCTGTTTCCGTCACACTGCCAGGTCCCGGGGATACAGGCCGTTCCGTCAGTACAGGTCCACTCATCAGCGACACACTCCAGGGGAGAAGAGTCCTGGAGGCAGGCAAACAACCACACTGTATGACCAGCAGTACAATATATATGAAGGTAGAGTGGTCCACGTCAGTGTCTCGATGTTGGGGATGAAGTTTGAAAAAGAAACAAGAGTTAACAAAAGAGCACGGACAAGACCGAGAAAGTTAACATCAGCACAACCAGGATTCGAACCCCTGTCACTCCACTAGAGGGGGTTGTGAGCAATCTCACATCACACGGCTAACTTCTATAAGCAACTCACGTTCAGTCAGTTCCAACATCCCAAGATGATTACCTCACAGTCTAGTTCGTCAGATCCATCCAAGCAGTCTGGTTGTCCATCACACAGCAACTTGTCGGAGACACACTGGCCGTCAGAACAGGAGACGGTCCCGCGCGGACAATCCTCGGCGACCGCTGGAACAACAACAACAACAACAACCGTAACTCTTGGTAACCAGGCCCAGGCCCTCAAACAGTCTAGTTGTGTCAACTAGGACCTGCACAGATTGTCCACGTTACTAGTATTCATCCGCCGTCCACCCACACTTGCGATGTCAAGTTGAACGGGCCGTTCTAAAGAACCAACTTGTTAGAAAGTAGACGCTCACAACAAGAGGTCGGGGTGGAAAGTTATGTTACGAGTCAGATTAAATGTAGCCGCATTTGTTGAAGGAACTACGCCTTCAGTTCCCTGATCAATTCAAATTTCCATTTGGTCGTCGTGTCGCGCCACAGACCATGCAACCACTGGCACAAGGATCCTTAGCTACAAATTAGGGTATAGGCCCACAATACGCTACATTGCCCCGTTCATACACCAATCTCACACCGGGGGCATGTTCCTGGAGAGAGAGTGGGGAACAACACTAACAGTGGACTGGTCCGGTCCAGAGTTCGACCTCAACTAGGCGCGAGGGTTATATAACAAACCCTCAGTAATTGTTGTTAATATATTCCCCTAAGAATGACAACAATACGAGTGTGAAGTTGTCAACGCTCTGATCAGGTTTCCCTCGCAACGGTTGATCCAAGATGGAGGACCGTACCTTGATGTGATGACAGGATGAGAAGGACCCACGCAGCGGCCCAATTAGACCGGCTCTTCATCGCGACGGTTGTAATGGCCCTGAAAACAAACAAACACTTGCGTCACGAGAAATACAGCAATTAAACACCGACAAGGAATCTAACACTACATCAGACAGGATGAGCAAGGAAACTTGTTAAATTCACCAGCATTTGCATGGAGGCGGTCATCTAACCCCCAGGACTATACTAGTCCTCCAGAATAGCCCGTGTTTGGGCGCTGATCTGGACAGAATAACTCCTTCACAGCGTTGGAATCGTTTAAATAAAACATCAAAATCTCGGACCTTTAAACTACGAAAATATAAATTAATGTCAGCCTCCAACGCTCTTGAGCACAGTTGAGGTCTAACTAGTTTAAACCAATGACTGTACAAAGGTCACTGAAAGTTTAAGTTTACAACCAATTGACAGCAAATCTACGTAGTAGCCCACAGACTCCACATCTACACTAATATTTTAAAGAGGAAAGGATTTGGTTTTTTGTTTGTAAAGGATAAACTCAAAACTACTGGACCGATTTTAAAAATTCTTTCACCAATATTAAGCTACATTATCAGCGAGTGACAAATTAAATTTTCAAAATAAAATATAGCCTATTCCTCATAAAAATAGGATAGTTTTAACACAAGGTATACAAAATTGTCTAAAAATATGCTTTCTCCGCGTGCGCTGCAAAAACTATTGGTATTACATAAAAAATACAATTAGTATTGAACTTTCTCACTAAGGTTAGCAAAAGTTCGCGAGACAATATATGTAATTATTATTGTTATGTTACAATAAACTTTTTTGTTGAAATTAGTCAACTAAAACACGGATGCGAACAAAAAAGATTATATCCGTATCAATTATTTAATCATTTAGGCTGTTTACGTAGGAGTAAATTACTTTTTAAATTATTCAAATCGGTACATTGGTTTTAAAGTTATAACAAAATGAAAATTGTGAAATTACTGCAAACCGCTCTTTGGAACAATGCATTATGTAGTAGATAAGCTGGAATGTTACTATCGCGGGCAGCAGCTAGTAAGTTATCTTTAATTGTTCAAGCCCAGTCTTGAACAGTACTAAAGTTTAAATTTTAGTTGAGAAGATTTGAATTTACAAAATGAATGAAAGATTTCAGCTGTTAAATCTAATTCGAATTGTCTCCATTGGAAATGTAGATTACATCAAGGATGTAGATACCAGCAAGAATTAAAACAAAGAAATTATTTACAGTTCTCAATTTTTACGATTTAAAGTATAAATATTTTGTCGAAAGAATGTTATAAATTACTCATATACATATGACGATGAAGGAATTGCCAGCTATTTTAAAGTCTAGCATTACCACAGACTTGTTAACTCAAAATCTAATTGATGTGATATCCCGTAACCGCAGTCAACCCTACCTGTAAAGTTTTCCGTTGGCACCTTAGAATACTACCCCACCACACAACCAGCTTTGTGTCTGGGTCCACAATACTGGGAATGTCAACAATGGTTCCTTCTTTATACACTTGCTCGAACGCATCAATCAAAACAAGAAAGATACTCGACTTGAATACGTCAATAAAATTATCATTTATAAATGTATTTATATTTAGAAAAACATTTTTAAATATAAGTTAACTTGCTACAATTTAATTCAAATAGTTGTTTAAGTGATGTTTACATATTTTCAATTTACGAATTCATTTATGTCAATAAAATAAAACTGCAGTGTGTTGTGAGATATAGGCATGTTTTGTTTTTTGAAAGTCTTTGGCTAACATGTGTCTTAACAGCCAATAAGATCGCTCTAAACTCCTCCCTTCTCGCCAGCCAGAAAAAATGATGTCCTGAGCAACCCAGCCAAGTCGATTGGTCATAGTTCAACCTGCTCGCCCGCAGATAATCTTCCCTTGAATAGGGCGTGAGCTGTTTGTTTGTTGAGGAAAATATTTACTCAATTTAAGAATAGTTTTATCAAAGAGGAATATTTATGTGAAATAATTAGGTTTGCGTTTGAGGAATTAAACCCAATTATGATTTTGAATGGTTTATATAAACGTGAAAGTTCCGTGTCATAAATTTCACCCGAATTACGACAAGATCAGTGAGGATAAAGGATGAATGGCCTAAAACAGTATGTAAGATTCTAGAAATATTATGTTAGCTCGGTATTAATTTGTTTGTATAATAGTTTGGCTTTGATATCTCCATTGTGTTGTGAAATGTAGTCAGTTTGTTTAAAGATATCTAGATACGGAAACATTGTTTGTTGACAATATTAGTGAGTTTAGTTCAAACCCGCGGCCTATCAGGTCTCGAACTCGGTGCGTGTAGGGATCAAATGGGCCGTGCATTTTTTCAACTTGTTCTGATGTTCAATAAGAGAAACTTGATAGAACATCGCTTACAAAGTTATAGATATCTCTCCAATACTCTTTTTTATTAAATGTACTATTTTATAGTAATTAGTATATGTTAGGTTTAGGTCCACGGTGCTGGCTCTGTGGGGAAGGTAGGCGGAGTGAGATCTTGATAGGGCACCTCCCCAGGTGGTGAATAAGGGGATGCCAAGCCCCGTTGGGGCTCTTTCTGACCCGGAACCACCGGATCCGGTAGCGGCGGGATATCCAGACGGGGTGGGGTACGGGGGCGTAATATATCGGGGTGAACCAACTAGTTGAACAACAAATGGTAGACGGTAATATATGGACATTAGGTTTAGGCGCTAACATCGATGTAGTTAATAAATAAAAAAGAATTGTGAAATAGGAGAATAGAGTTAAGAAGGGTAGCACGCCCCAGTTTTTTAAATAGGTACTGGGGTTAGGTCTAGGATAATGTTCAGGTTGTCCCTTTTCACTTAGTTGAATATATTTGTTTTGTTAAAGTTAGTATTTTAAGAACTGATTTGTTGTTTATCTAAATTGTATTGACTGATTGTAGTACTAATGTTTTATTTTAACTATGTCTAAATAAACTAAACTAAACTCTAAGACATCAAGAATGTTGTTGGAGGTCTAGCTGAGGTTTGTCCTGTAGACTTGTTTTCACAACTATCTAAATGTTACTGTTCCAAGAGTGGGTCCCCAAGAGTCGTTTGTAGCACTAGTTTGTTGGGATGTGTTCGTTGCTAATGGAATGGGAATAGATGGAGACATAATATAGCTAATTGCTCTTCTCTGGGATCGATTCATCGTCAAATGCACTTGAAGGAGTTTTTCCAACCCGGTTTAATGTTCTCCACAAGCAAATGCAGGTGCGTTCCCTCTAAAACAAAATCCAATTAATATCGATCTAATTGGAGACATCATTGCATTGGGACCCAAAGTGCTACAAGGGCGCAGTGAGATGTCTCACCATAGTCAGGATTATGACAGGGAGGTTGGGTTGAGAACCACGTCGGGCGAAGTGAGTGGTTTTTCTTAAATTGTTTCTACTAGAATCACCATAACACGAGCTAAATAAGAGCACACAGGCGCATTAGACGAACGGACGGGTTGAACTCCGGGCTGGAGTTAAACATTCACAATTATAAAAAAACTCCATTCTTCCCTGGCCAGTTACAACTAAACGACCTCTAATATTCCTTGCCAAGTTACCACTAAACATCTAATATTCCTTGCCCAGTTACCACTTAAAAACCTCTAATATTCCTTGCCCATTTACCACTAAACAACCTCTAATATTCTTAGCCAAGTTACCACTAAACGACCTCTAATATTCCTTGCCAAGTTACCACTAAACAAGATCTAATATTCCTTGCCCAGTTACCACTAAACAAGATCTAATATTCCTTGCCCAGTTACCACTAAACAACTAATAATATTCCTTACCCAGTTACCACTAAACAACCTCTAATATTCCTTACCCAGTTACCACCAAACAACCTCTAATATTCCTTACCAAGTTACCACTAAACAACCTCTAATAATCTCTGCCAAGCTACCACTAAACAACCTCTAATATTCTTAGCCAAGTTACCACTAAACGACCTCTAATATTCCTTGCCAAGTTACCACTAAACAACCTCTAATATTCTTAGCCAAGTTACCACTAAACGACCTCTAATATTCCTTGCCCAGTTACCACTAAACAACCTCTAATATTCCTTGCCCAGTTACCACTAAACAACCTCTAATATTCCTTGCCCAGTTACCACTAAACAACCTCTAATATTCCTTGGCCACATACTATTAAACAACCTCTAATAATCTCTGCCAAGTTACCACTAAACAAGATCTAATATTCCTTGCCCAGTTTACCACTAAACAACTTATAATATTCCTTACTCAGTTACCACTAAACAACCTCTAATATTCCTTGCCCACTTACTATTAAACAAACTCTAATATTCCTTGCCCACTTACCAATAAACAACCTCTAATATTCCTTGCCCACTTACCACTAAACAAACTCTAATATTCCTTGCCCAGTTACCACTAAACAACCTCTAATATTCCTTGCCCACTTACTATTAAACAACCTCTAATATTCCTTACCCAGTTACCACTAAACAACCTCTAATATTCCTCCCCAGTTACCACTAAACGACCTCTAATATTCCTTGGCCACATACTATTAAACAACCTCTAATAATCTCTGCCAAGTTACTACTAAACAAGATCTAATATTCCTTGCCCAGTTACCACTAAACAACTTATAATATTCCTTACCCAGTTACCACTAAACAACCTCTAATATTCCTTGCCCAGTTACCACTAAACAACCTCTAATATTCCTTACCCAGTTACCACTAAACTACCTCTAATATTCCTTACCCAGTTACCACTATACAACCTCTAATATTCCTTGCCAAGTTACCACTAAACAACCTCTAATATTCCTTGCCAAGTTACCACTAAACAACCTCTAATATTCTCTGCCAAGTTACCACTAAACAACCTCTAATAATCTCTGCCAAGTTACCACTAAACAACCTCTAATAATCTCTGCCAAGTTACCACTAAACAAGCTCTAATATTCCTTACCAAGTTACCACTAAACTACCTCTAATATTCCTTACCCAGTTACCACTAAACAACCTCTAATAATCCATGCCAAGTTACCACTAAACAAGCTCTAATATTCATTACCAAGTTACCACTAAACAACTTCTAATATGTCTTACCAAGTTACCACTAAACAACCTCTAATATTCTCTGCCAAGTTACCACTAAACAACCTCTAATAATCTCTGCCAAGTTACCACTAAACAACCTCTAATATTCCTTACCAAGTTACCACTAAACAACCTCTAATATTCCTTGGCCACATACTATTAAACAACCTCTAATAATCTCTGCCAAGTTACCACTAAACAAGATCTAATATTCCTTGCCCAGTTACCACTAAACAACTAATAATATTCCTTACCCAGTTACCACTAAACAACCTCTAATATTCCTTGCCCAGTTACCACTAAACAACCTCTAATATTCCTTACCAAGTTACCACTAAACAACCTCTAATAATCTCTGCCAAGTTACCACTAAACAACCTCTAATATTCCTTGGCCACATACTATTAAACAACCTCTAATAATCTCTGCCAAGTTACCACTAAACAACCTCTAATATTCCTTACCCAGTTACCACTAAACAACCTCTAATATTCCTTGCCAAGTTACCACTAAACAAGATCTAATAGTCCTTGCCCAGTTACCACTAAACAAGTTATAATATTCCTTACCCAGTTACCACTAAACAACCTCTAATATTCCTTGCCCAGTTACCACTAAACAACCTCTAATATTCCTTACCCAGTTACCATTAAACAACCTCTAATATTCCTTGCCCAGTTACAACTAAACAACCTCTAATATTCCTTACCCAGTTACCACTAAACAACCTCTAATATTCCTTGCCAAGTTACCACTATACAAGATCTAATATTCCTTGCCCAGTTACCACTAAACAACTTATAATATTCCTTACCCAGTTACCACTAAACAACCTCTAATATTCCTTGCCCAGTTACCACTAAACAACCTCTAATATTCCTTGGCCACTTACTATTAAACAACCTCTAATAATCTCTGCCAAGTTACCACTAAACTACCTCTAATATTCCTTACCCAATTACCACTAAACAACCTCTAATATTCCTTGCCAAGTTACACTTAAACAACCTATAATATTCTCTGCCAAGTTACCACTAAACAAGCTCTAAAATCTCTGCCAAGTTACCACTAAACAAGCTCTAATAATCTCTGCCAAGTTACCACTAAACAAGCTCTAATAAACTCTGCCAGTTACCACTAAACAACCTCTAATATGCCTTACCCAGTTACCACTTAACAACCTCTAATATTCCTTGCCAGTTACCACTAAACAACTTATAATATTCCTTACCCACTTACCACTAAACAACCTCTAATATTCCTTGCCAAGTTACCACTAAACAAGCTCTAATAATCTCTGCCAAGTTACCACTAAACAAGCTCTAATAATCTCTGCCAAGTTACCACTAAACAAGCTCTAATAATCTCTGCCAAGTTACCACTAAACAAGCTCTAATAATCTCTGCCAAGTTACCACTAACAACCTCTAATATTCCTTGCCCAGTTACCACTAAACAACCTCTAATATTCCTTACCCAGTTACCACTAAACAACCTCTAATATTCCTTGCCCAGTTACCACTAAACAACCTCTAATATTCCTTACCCAGTTACCACTAAACAACCCCTAATATTCCTTGCCAGTTACCAATAAACAACCTCTAATATTCCTTGGCCACTTACTATTAAACAACCTCTAATAATCTCTGCCAAGTTACCACTAAACAAGCTCTAATATTCCTTACCAAGTTACCACTAAACAACCTCTAATATTCCTTGCCCAGTTACCAATAAACAACCTCTAATATTCCTTGGCCACTTACTATTAAACAACCTCTAATAATCTCTGCCAAGTTACCACTAAACAAGCTCTAATATTCCTTACCAAGTTACCACTAAACAACCTCTAATATTCCTTACCCAGTTACCACTAAACAACCTCTAATATTCCTTACCCAGTTACCACTAAACAACCTCTAATATTCCTTGCCCAGTTACCACTAAACAACCTCTAATATTCCTTGGCCACTTACTATTAAACAACCTCTAATAATCTCTGCCAAGTTACCACTAAACAAGCTCTAATATTCCTTGCCAAGTTACCACTAAACAAGCTCTAATAATCTCTGCCAAGTTACCACTAAACAAGCTCTAATAATCTCTTGCCAAGTTACCACTAAACAAACTCTAATAATCTCTGCCAAGTTACCACTAAACAACTTATAATATTCCTTATCCAGTTACCACTAAACAACCTCTAATATTCCTTGCCAGTTACCACTAAACAACCTCTAATATTCCTTACCCAGTTACCACTAAACAACCTCTAATATGCCTTACCCAGTTACCACTTAAACAACCTCTAATATTCCTTGCCCAGTTACCACTAAACAACTTATAATATTCCTTACCCAGTTACCACTAAACAACCTCTAATGTTCCTTGCCCAGTTACCACTAAACAACCTCTAATATTCCTTACCAGTTACCACTAAACAACCTCTAATATTCCTTGCCCAATTACCACTAAACAACCTCTAATATTCCTTGCCAAGTTACCACTAAACAACCTCTAATATTCCTTGCCCAGTTACCACTAAACAACCTCTAATATTCCTTGCCAAGTTACCACTAAACAACCTCTAATATTCCTTGGCCACTTACTATTAAACAACCTCTAATAATCTCTGCCAAGTTACCACTAAACAACCTCTAATATTCCTTGCCAAGTTACCACTAAACAACCTCTAATATTCCTTGGCCACTTACTATTAAACAACCTCTAATAATCTCTGCCAAGTTACCACTAAACAAGCTCTAAAATTCTCTGCCAAGTTACCACTAAACAAGCTCTAATAATCTCTGCCAAGTTACCACTAAACAACCTCTAATATGCCTTACCCAGTTACCACTAAACAACCTCTAATATTCCTTGCCCAGTTACCAATAAACAACCTCTAATATTCCTTGACCCGTTACCACTAAACAACCTCCAATATTCCTTGCCAAGTTACCACTAAACAACCTCTAATATTCTCTGCCAAGTTACCACTAAACAACCTCTAATATTCCTTGCCAAGTTACCACTAAACAACCTCTAATATTCCTTGCCAAGTTACCACTAAACAACTTCTAATATTCCTTGCCAAGTTACCACTAAACAACCTCTAATATTACTTGCCAGTTACCACTAAACAACCTCTAATATGCCTTGCCCAGTTACCACTAAACAACCTCTAATATGCCTTGCCCAGTTACCACTAAAACAACCTCTAATATTCCTTGCCAGTTACCACTAAACAAGCTCTAATATTCCTTGCCAAGTTACCACTAAACAAGCTCTAATATTACTTGCCAAGTTACCACTAAACAAGCTCTAATATTACTTGCCAAGTTACCACTAAACAACCTCTAATATTCCTTACCCAGTTACCACTAAACAACCTCTAATATTCCTTACCCAGTTACCACTAAACAACCTCTAATATTCCTTGCCCAGTTACCACTAAACAAGCTCTAATAATCTCTGCCAAGTTACCACTAAACTACCTCTAATATTCCTTACCCAGTTACCACTAAACTACCTCTAATATTCCTTACCCAGTTACCACTAAACAACCTCTAATATTCCTTGCCCAGTTACCACTAAACAACCTCTAATATTCCTTGCCAAGTTACCAATAAACAAGATCTAATATTCCTTGCCCAGTTACCACTAAACAAGATCTAATATTCCTTGCCCAGTTACCACTAAACAACTTATAATATTCCTTACCCAGTTACCACTAAACAACCTCTAATATTCCTTGCCAAGTTACCACTAAACAACCTCTAATATTCCTTGGCCACTTACTATTAAACAACCTCTAATAATCTCTGCCAAGTTACCACTAAACAAGCTCTAATATTCCTTGCCAAGTTACCACTAAACAAGCTCTAATATTCCTTGCCAAGTTACCACTAAACAAGCTCTAATATTCCTTGCCAAGCTACCACTAAACAAGCTCTAATATTACTTGCCAAGTTACCACTAAACAACCTCTAATATTCCTTGCCAAGTTACCACTAAACAACCTCTAATATTCCTTGCCAGTTACCTCTAAACAACCTCTAATATTCCTTGCCAGTTACCTCTAAACAACCTCTAATATTACCTGCCCAGTCACGTGTTTTCTTCTCATTGGTTCATTGCAGCCAATCACCGCTTGTCTGTTACAGCCTGTATTGATAAGCATCGTTTCAAAGTCTAATAACTTACCAATAAGCCTGATAAATTCACGAGTGAACACTTTCTAACATTCCAGTTAGTATTTCACTAACGTTTCACTCTCTTGTAATCAGCCACCCTCATAATCCCAATCTAATAATGGACAGGTAGAAACAAGTTATAATTTTTATTCATTCAAACATAATACAGCTCAATGGGGGAGCGGAACATTAACGATTACAAATACCAAGTGCCAGTATTCGCCTGATGGGTGAAGTAACATACAAACACATTTCACGGCCAGAAGGGCGATACAACCATAGCAAGTTAATTGTGGCCTTATAAAAAGGCCTTAGAATTGGCACAGTTAACGGGTGACCCCGATCTGTTGATAAATTGGTCTCCTTACACTCGTTAAACGTTACAATTCTCAAATAATAGCACAGGCCTAGCATAGCCCAAAGGGACTCAAGACCCCATAGTTAACTAACACAGCCGAGAGGCTTATCAATAGCATCAAAGTGAATACAAAGTTTCCAAGCCCAACAATAATAACTCCACCCAATTAAGTAATAAGTTAGACCCCGTTGGGAGATTTATGAATTAGGTGGCCCGCGGTCCCACTATTTAAAACCCACAAACTAATATTTGCCAAACATAACAATAAACTATAAATTATCTTCCTAACAACCATTAACACAAATATAGATATATGAAACGTAACAATAAACTATATATTATCTCCCTAACAATCCTAGGTATATAAACATATCAAAAAACGGGATTATCCCGACTAACTAACAACCCCATGTATATAAACATTAAACATTACTAAAAACACCCGTGTTTTTCTTAGATGGTCTGCGGCCCCACATTTATCCACCTTTTTGTTTAGGCAGAAAGAACATAAACATAACTTCCTATTATATATGGCCTCCAAGACAAAATGCACCAGAGTGCGAATATTCCGCGAAGCGTAGATCTGAAATACAAACACGAGAACCAGATGGGTTCCCCCTTTAATTGCCATAGTCGTGAAGACGACTACCAATACCCCGCAGTCATGACTATTCGTTAAAAAAATATAAATATCTATAATTTATACGAAGTCCGAAACATTGAATTTTGAAAATATAAATAAGATTTTAAGCCAAAGAGAATTTAGATTAATTATGACGAGCCCACTTATGAAGTAAGACTCTTACCTCCTAAAAGCCCTGAGTATAATACTTGCCAACACATCGCACCACAACACCTTTATACCCTGAAGTTATCAAGTGCTCTCAAAGCAGGGGGGGGGATTATCTAGAATCATCCACAGAGTCCTGGAGTAACAAGCCACACGCACAACATGGCCTGTAGAAGGTTCCATGATGATCCATAATGTTCCATAAAGTTCTGGATGGAAGCGCCCGGCGATGTTCACTTGTTTTCTCGATTGATGAAGGGGGAAGGGGGAGGGCCTTTCCGCCCCGCCCATGGCGAACGTCACTTGTAGTGCGCGTTGAGGGTAGTGTCTTGCGTCATGAAGTCCATTCCACGCGAGTCAACAGGGACAGTATAAGGTGAGCGTTACAATCATCCCATGTTTCGTTGTGACAAGGTTACATCGTGTTAGACTTGTGGTGTGAATCAGTGTGAAATGAAGTCGTCTTAGTGTGAAATGAGACTTGAGATGATCAATAGAATTGATACAGATTTCACTGTCTAAAGTCACAAGCAAGCAGGGGCGGCTCGTCCCTAAGGCTCGGAGGTGCGCCCCCCCCCCCCCCAACCCCACGAATCTCCAGTTCCCTTTAAAGTTATTATTCTCACTCTCACGACAATTTTATCTTGCCATAATAGTTTCAAGAAAAATATGTTTTCGGTTTAATTAATAGCAGGGAATGTTTTTGAAATTGCATCGTCAGCGCCTGATTTTGTTAAGCCAAACCTTCCCACCCCTTCACCTCTTGTCCTCCTCCTGCTATAGCTAGCTAGCTAGCATTGCTTATTATTATTATTATTATTATTATTATTATTATTATTAGCACCGCGTCTTACTACCCATTCGGTTTATACGCACTTACGCTAATGGGTAATAGTAGGGTGATTGTGAGATGAAATGAAGGACCTACAGTTTAACGTGGAATCCGAACCACGGTGGAGGCCTGGCATTCCCCACATTCACAAGATGTCTTGTCAGAGGTGGAGGAAGGGTTTGGTAATCAGATAAATCTGTGCCGGGACCGAGGATTGAACCTTGGACCCCTGACACCCTATCTCTAGACCACCAGGTCACCCATTGCTTATTCTTCTTTTGAAGGCGCCCTAAGGTTGAAAGCTTGTGAAATGTGTATAGCGTGAACCAGCAATAATTGTTGTCAGTCATCCTGCGTGCTCCTGCATCTTGAGGATGTGTGTGTTTATAATATTATGTAGGGTTATTTTAGGATAATGTTTATTTGAGTTATATGTTTTAATATTTTTTGTAACTAGGCTTAATATGAATAGTTCAATTCAGGAGCTTAAGACAACGAATATTGCAAGATTAACTCTTGATCCAAAAAGAGAATTGAATTCATCAGGTGGGCCATGTCCTGAATTTTGTATGGAACAAAGTGAAACCATACCTACCTATATATGTATGCACATTACACAGCTGCAGAGTTTCTACAACACATCCACGTCCTTTGGGGGAAGTTTATTTTTTATCTCTCCATGTTGTTTGTGATATTAATTTCTGAGTTTAACTAAATGAATATTTAGCTAAACATATTAGGAAATTTGTGTATTCTTTTAAATATATTATTTAGAAATAATTTAAGAATTAAACAGGCTGCGCCCTCCAGCTTCTAAAGTGACGAGCCGCCACTGCAAGCAGGTCCATTTTTATTATAAATCAATGATTATAATTTACAAATAAAATACCTAGTTATTTAAATTTATATTATTGTAGTTACACAAATATTATCACTAATTTAGCCCTATAATATACATTTCATACAAGATTATTTTAATAATTCACCGACAACAAATCAGCTGCTGTTGTCAGAATGTCCACATGACTGAGGTTGGGGAATCCCCGCTCAATGTAACTAGTTGCTGTGCGAATACTGCCAGTGGAAAGTGAGATAATAAAATATAAATAGTTTATTTGTTTTATTGCTCAATCTTCTTAAGGTACCAGTTTAATTGGGTGGACATATGAGAAGTTAGAGGCCACTTGTATGGAAGCAGCCTTCAGGTCTGGTGGTAATATCTACATACATACACTTCTTGTAGTCTGTGGTGGTAATATCTACATACACACTTTTTGTAGTCTGTGGTGGTAATATCTACATACATACACTTCTTGTAGTCTGTGGTGGTAATATCTACATACACACTTCTTGTAGTCTGTGGTGGTAATATCTACATACATACACACTTCTTGTAGTCTGTGGTGGTAATATCTACATACACACTTCTTGTAGTCTGTGGTGGTAATATCTACATACATACACTTCTTGTAGTCTGTGGTGGTAATATCTACATACACACTTCTTGTAGTCTGTGGTGGTAATATCTACATACATACACACTTCTTGTAGTCTGTGGTGGTAATATCTACATACACACTTCTTGTAGTCTGTGGTGGTAATATCTACATACATACACACTTCTTGTAGTCTGTGGTGGTAATATCTACATACACACTTCTTGTAGTCTGTGGTGGTAATATCTACATACATACACTTCTTGTAGTCTGTGGTGGTAATATCTACATACACACTTCTTGTAGTCTGTGGTGGTAATATCTACATACACACTTCTTGTAGTCTGTGGTGGTAATATCTACATACACACTTCTTGTAGTCTGTGGTGGTAATATCTACATACATACACTTCTTGTAGTCTGTGGTGGTAATATCTACATACATACACTTCTTGTAGTCTGTGGTGGTAATATCTACATACATACACACTTCTTGTAGTCTGTGGTGGTAATATCTACATACATACACACTTCTTGTAGTCTGTGGTGGTAATATCTACATACATACACGCTTCTTGTAGTCTGTGGTGGTAATATCTACATACATACACGCTTCTTGTAGTCTGTGGTGGTAATATCTACATACATACACGCTTCTTGTAGTCTGTGGTGGTAATATCTACATACATACACGCTTCTTGTAGTCTGTGGTGGTAATATCTACATACATACACGCTTCTTGTAGTCTGTGGTGGTAATATCTACATACATACACGCTTCTTGTAGTCTGTGGTGGTAATATCTACATACATACACGCTTCTTGTAGTCTGTGGTGGTAATATCTACATACACACTTCTTGTAGTCTGTGGTGGTAATATCTACATACACACATTCTTGTAGTCTGTGGTGGTAATATCTACATACACCTTCTTGTAGTCTGTGGTGGTAATATCTACATACACGCTTCTTGTAGTCTGTGGTGGTAATATCTACATACATACACGCTTCTTGTAGTCTGTGGTGGTAATATCTACATACATACACGCTTCTTGTAGTCTGTGGTGGTAATATCTACATACATACACGCTTCTTGTAGTCTGTGGTGGTAATATCTACATACATACACGCTTCTTGTAGTCTGTGGTGGTAATATCTACATACATACACGCTTCTTGTAGTCTGTGGTGGTAATATCTACATACATATACACCTTCTTGTAGTCTGTGGTGGTAATTACTCTACATACATACATACACGCTTCTTGTAGTCTGTGGTGGTAATATCTACATACATACATACACGCTTCTTGTAGTCTGTGGTGGTAATATCTACATACATACATACACGCTTCTTGTAGTCTGTGGTGGTAATATCTACTACATACATTACCACGCTTCTTGTAGTCTGTGGTGGTAATATCTACATACATACATACACGCTTCTTGTAGTCTGTGGTGGTAATATCTACATACATACTACACACTTCTTGTAGTCTGTGGTGGTAATATCTACATACATACATACCCCTTCTTGTAGTCTGTGGTGGTAATATCTACATACATACATACACACTTCTTGTAGTCTGTGGTGGTAATATCTACATACATACATACACGCTTCTTGTAGTCTGTGGTGGTAATATCTACATACATACATACACGCTTCTTGTAGTCTGTGGTGGTAATATCTACATACATACAACACCTTCTTGTAGTCTGTGGTGGTAATATCTACATACTACATACACGCTTCTTGTAGTCTGTGGTGGTAATATCTACATACATACACGCTTCTTGTAGTCTGTGGTGGTAATATCTACATACACACACTTCTTGTAGTCTGTGGTGGTAATATCTACATACATACACGCTTCTTGTAGTCTGTGGTGGTAATATCTACATACATACACGCTTCTTGTAGTCTGTGGTGGTAATATCTTACATACATACACACTTGTTGTAGTCTGTGGTGGTAATATCTACATACACACACCTTCTTGTAGTCTGGGTGTTAATATCTACATACATACACACTTGTTGTAGTCTGTGGTGGTAATATCTACATACACACACACTTGTTGTAGTCTGTGGTGGTAATATCTACATACAACACCTTCTTGTAGTCTGGTGTTAATATCTACATACATACACGCTTCTTGTAGTCTGGTGTTAATATCTACATACATACACACTTCTTGTAGTCTGTGGTTGTAATATCTACATACACACTTGTGATCTTTAGTGGAAGTCTTAACAGAGTAATTCCAAAGTGTTAGGTTCTGCTGCAAGGACGGTAAATGATTCCATTGTTGGTTGTTTAGGATGAGCCAACTTTATAAAGGATGTCTTGCCCCTGACAGTTTGAGAGCTATTCTAACTGCAGCGCACACCAGACCTCTGCTGGTTGTACATGTTTCTGGAGATAGCATAAATGTTTTTTTGCAAATTAACATACTTGTAAATATAGGCATGAGGCTATATTGAATACATTACTGCCTCTTTTGATACATATTTCGGTGTTGACAGACACTTAGGCTGCTATTGTTGAGCGAGCTTGATTAGTGCCTTCTTTTAATTCCACAAATTATTCAGTACTGGTCTCACTTTGTTAAAATCTTAATTGATTTGGATGTACAAATAGTCATTGAATCAAAAATTGTGATATTTTATGTTCATTGATTAACTTTACTTATTTGTTTGTGTATCACATCTCGCTGTCTGCCATTTATTTATCTAGAAGTAAATTAACTTTATCTGAACCGAGCACTTTGGTCAATTATATTGTTAGAATCTGCACTAGCAATAAAATGAAGATTAGGTTGGAGGAAAATGAGTCAAAAATGGGCTCTAACTCAACTTGATAGCCTACAAGGAATTTAGAGATTCTTACATATTTTTTTGTTAATTTATAAAAGAAAAAAATTGTTTAGAAAAGTCAACTCTTGTGTTTCGTTATAATGTTGGTTGTGTTTGTGGTACTGTAGATCAGCAACCTGAGATTTGGGGTAGGGGGGGACATTTCTCCCTCTGGACGGCTCACCCCCCTCCCCTCACATTTTGGAGTAAATTTCTCTCCCCTATATATTTTACTCTCCTGTGATATTTGTGGATATGGATCTGAAATATTACATAGCATCAAAATAAGTTTATAAAAATCCACATAAACAAACCTGGCAGGGATTCGAACCCAAACATCCATCTAACTCTGTGTTGCCTGGTTACTGCCATTTTATCGGTTTGTCTTCCCCAAAAATAAACTAACAACTTTTTGCGTTATTTATCTTTTTATATTATTTAGTTAAGTTATTTAATGTGCACTTACTGAACATACTGACTATATCAGCACATGAAAATTTCTATGAGCGAGAGCAAAAGTCCCTACCAATTTAGCCGGTAAAGGTATGTTCACATACCTTCCAGCAGGTTTATTTGACCTGCCACGATCGACAGGGACCGTGCTATGTATTAACCTTTCTACAGTTGTACTTGCTCCCTTGGGTGCTGATAAATATTTCCACCCCACCCCAGTCTCTTCTCTACTGGCGTCCTTGACACATTGAGACTCTGTGTTTGTGTATGTCCTCGAGTGTGGTTTCAACAGTCCAGTGTTTGTGTATGTCCTCGCGTGTGGTTTCAACAGTCCAGTGTTTGTGTATGTCCTCGCGTGTGGTTTCAACAGTCCAGTGTTTGTGTATGTCCTCGAGTGTGGTTTGAACAACAGTCCTGTGTTTGTGTATGTCCTCGCGTGTGGTTTCAACAGTCCTGTGTTTGTGTATGTCCTCGCGTGTGGTTTCAACAGTCCAGTGTTTGTGTATGTCTTAGAGTGTGGTTAGAACAGTCCAGTGTTTGTGTATGGCCTCGCGTGTGGTTTGAACAACAGTCCAGTGTTTGTGTATGTCCTCGCGTGTGGTTTCAACAGTCCAGTGTTTGTGTATGTCCTCGCGTGTGGTTTGAACAACAGTCCTGTGTTTGTGTATGTCCTCGCGTGTGGTTTGAACAACAGTCCTGTGTTTGTGTATGTCCTCGCGTGTGGTTTCAACAGTCCAGTGTTTTGTGTATGTCCTCGCGTGTGGTTTGAACAACAGTCCTGTGTTTGTGTAAGTCCTCGCGTGTGGTTTGAACAACAGTCCAGTGTTTGTGTATGTCCTCACGTGTGGTTTCAACAGTCCAGTGTTTGTGTATGTCCTCGAGTGTGGTTTGAACAACAGTCCTGTGTTTGTGTAAGTCCTCGCGTGTGGTTTGAACAGTCCAGTGTTTGTGTATGTCCTCACGTGTGGTTTCAACAGTCCAGTGTTTGTGTATGTCCTCGCGTGTGGTTTTAACAGTCCAGTGTTTGTGTATGTCCTCACGTGTGGTTTCAACAGTCCAGTGTTTGTGTATGTCCTCGCGTGTGGTTTCAACAGTCCAGTGTTTGTGTATGTCCTCGAGTGTGGTTTGAACAACAGTCCTGTGTTTGTGTAAGTCCTCGCGTGTGGTTTGAACAGTCCAGTGTTTGTGTATGTCCTCACGTGTGGTTTCAACAGTCCAGTGTTTGTGTATGTCCTCGCGTGTGGTTTTAACAGTCCAGTGTTTGTGTATGTCCTCACGTGTGGTTTCAACAGTCCAGTGTTTGTGTATGTCCTCGAGTGTGGTTTGAACAACAGTCCTGTGTTTGTGTAAGTCCTCGCGTGTGGTTTGAACAACAGTCCAGTGTTTGTGTATGTCCTCACGTGTGGTTTCAACAGTCCAGTGTTTGTGTATGTCCTCGAGTGTGGTTTGAACAACAGTCCTGTGTTTGTGTAAGTCCTCGCGTGTGGTTTGAACAGTCCAGTGTTTGTGTATGTCCTCACGTGTGGTTTCAACAGTCCAGTGTTTTGTGTATGTCCTCGCGTGTGTTTTTTAACAGTCCAGTGTTTGTGTATGTCCTCACGTGTGGTTTCAACAGTCCAGTGTTTGTGTATGTCCTCGCGTGTGGTTTGAACAACAGTCCTGTGTTTGTGTATGTCCTCGCGTGTGGTTTGAACAACAGTCCAGTGTTTGTGTATGTCCTCACGTGTGGTTTCAACAGTCCAGTGTTTGTGTATGTCCTCGCGTGTGGTTTTAACAGTCCAGTGTTTGTGTATGTCCTCACGTGTGGTTTCAACAGTCCAGTGTTTGTGTATGTCCTCGCGTGTGGTTTGAACAACAGTCCTGTGTTTGTGTATGTCCTCGCGTGTGGTTTGAACACACCCTGGTCCTAGTGGTTATCATGGTGTATGTCCTCACGTGTGGTTTCAACAGTCCAGTGTTTGTGTATGTCCTCACGTGTGGTTTAACAGTCCAGTGTTTGTGTATGTCCTCACGTGTGGTTTCAACAGTCCAGTGTTTGTGTATGTCCTCACGTGTGGTTTCAACAGTCCAGTGTTTGTGTATGTCCTCGCGTGTGGTTTTAAACAGTCCAGTGTTTGTGTATGTCCTCGCGTGTGGTTTGAACAACAGTCCATGTGTTTGTGTATGTCCTCGCGTGTGGTTTGAACAACAGTCCTGTGTTTGTGTATGTCCTCGCGTGTGGTTTGAACAACAGTCCTGTGTTTGTGTATGTCCTCGCGTGTGGTTTGAACACAGTCCGTGTGTTTGTTGCGTATGTACTCAGTGTTGTGTGTTCTTGAACAGTCCTGTGTTTGTGTATGTCCTCGCGTGTGGTTTGAACAGTCCAGTGTTTGTGTATGTCCTCGCGTGTGGTTTGAACAGTCCTGTGTTTGTGTATGTCCTCGCGTGTGGTTTGAACAGTCCAGTGTTTGTGTATGTCCTCGCGTGTGGTTTGAACAGTCCTGTGTTTGTGTATGTCCTCGCGTGTGGTTTGAACAGTCCAGTGTTTGTGTATGTCCTCGCGTGTGGTTTGAACAGTCCAGTGTTTGTGTATGTCCTCGCGTGTGGTTTGAACAGTCCAGTGTTTGTGTATGTCCTCGCGTGTGGTTTGAACAGTCCAGTGTTTGTGTATGTCCTCGCGTGTGGTTTGAACAGTCCAGTGTTTGTGTATGTCCTCGCGTGTGGTTTGAACAGTCCAGTGTTTGTGTATGTCCTCGCGTGTGGTTTGAACAGTCAGTGTTTGTGTATGTCCTCGCGTGTGGTTTGAACAGTCCAGTGTTTGTGTATGTCCTCGCGTGTGGTTTGAACAGTCGAGTGTTTGTGTATGTCCTCGCGTGTGGTTTGAACAGTCCAGTGTTTGTGTATGTCCTCGCGTGTGGTTTGAACAGTCCAGTGTTTGTGTATGTCCTCGCGTGTGGTTTGAACAGTCCAGTGTTTTGTATGTCCTCGCGTGTGGTTTCAACAGTCAGTGTTTGTGTATGTCCTCGCGTGTGGTTTGAACAGTCCAGTGTTTGTGTATGTCCTCGCGTGTGGTTTGAACAGTCGAGTGTTTGTGTATGTCCTCGCGTGTGGTTTGAAACAGTCCAGTGTTTGTGTATGTCCTCGCGTGTGGTTTGAACAGTCCAGTGTTTGTGTATGTCCTCGAGTGTGGTTTGAAACAACGTCCAGTGTTTGTGTATGTCCTCGCGTGTGGTTTGAACAACAGTCCAGTGTTTGTGTATGTCCTCACGTGTGGTTTGAACAAGTCCAGTGTTTGTGTATGTCCTCGCGTGTGGTTTGACAACAGTCCAGTGTTTGTGTATGTCCTCGGTGTGGTTTGAACAACAGTCCAGTGTTTGTGTATGTCCTCGAGTGTGGTTTGAACAACAGTCCAGTGTTTGTGTATGTCCTCGAGTGTGGTTTGAACAACAGTCCAGTGTTTGTGTATGTCCTCGAGTGTGGTTTGAACAACAGTCCAGTGTTTGTGTATGTCCTCGAGTGTGGTTTGACAACAGTCCAGTGTTTGTGTATGTCCTCGAGTGTGGTTTGAACAACAGTCCAGTGTTTGTGTATGTCCTCCGAGTGTGGTTTGAACAACAGTCCAGTGTTTGTGTATGTCCTCGAGTGTGGTTTGAACACAGTCCAGTGTTTGTGTATGTCCTCGCGTGTGGTTTGAACAACAGTCCAGTTTTTTATGTTGTTGATCCTCATGTGTGTGTTGAGTTTTGAAACAGTCCAGTGTTTGTGTATGTCCTCGCGTGTGGTTTGAACAGTCCTGTGTTTGTGTATGTCCTCGAGTGTGGTTTGAACAACAGTCCAGTGTTTGTGTATGTCTCGAGTGTGGTTTGAACAACAGTCCAGTGTTTGTGTATGTCCTCGAGTGTGGTTTGAACAACAGTCCAGTGTTTGTGTATGTCCTCGCGTGTGGTTTGAACAACAGTCCTTGTTTGTGTATGTCCTCGCGTGTGGTTTGAACAACAGTCCAGTGTTTGTGTATGTCCTCGCGTGTGGTTTGAACAACAGTCCGTGTTTGTGTATGTCCTCGCGTGTGGTTTGAACAGTCCGTGTTTGTGTATGTCCTCGCGTGTGGTTTGAACAGTCCTGTGTTTGTGTATGTCCTCGCGTGTGTTTGAAACAGTCCTGTGTTTGTGTATGTCCTCGCGTGTGGTTTGAACAGTCCTGTGTTTGTGTATGTCCTCGCGTGTGGTTTGAACAGTCCTGTGTTTGTGTATGTCCTCGCGTGTGGTTTGAACAGTCCTGTGTTTGTGTATGTCCTCGCGTGTGGTTTGAACAGTCCTGTGTTTGTGTATGTCCTCGCGTGTGGTTTGAACAGTCCTGTGTTTGTGTATGTCCTCGAGTGTGGTTTGAAGAGTCCTGTGTTTGTGTATTTCCTCGCGTGTGGTTTGAACAGTCCTGTGTTTGTGTATGTCCTCGCGTGTGGTTTGAACAGTCCTGTGTTTGTGTATGTCCTCGAGTGTGGTTTGAACAACAGTCCAGTGTTTGTGTATGGCCTCGAGTGTGGTTTGAACAACAGTCCTGTGTTTGTGTATGGCCTCGAGTGTAGTTTGAACAACAGTCCAGTGTTTGTGTATGTCCTCGAGTGTGGTTTGAACAACAGTCCTGTGTTTGTGTATGTCCTCGCGTGTGGTTTGAACAACAGTCCTGTGTTTGTGTATGTCCTCGAGTGTAGTTTGAACAACAGTCCAGTGTTTGTGTATGTCCTCGAGTGTAGTTTGAACAACAGTCCTGTGTTTGTGTATGTCCTCGCGTGTGGTTTGAACAACAGTCCTGTGTTTGTGTATGGCCTCGAGTGTGGTTTGAACAACAGTCCTGTGTTTGTGTATGTCCTCGCGTGTGGTTTGAACAACAGTCCTGTGTTTGTGTATGTCCTCGAGTGTAGTTTGAACAACAGTCCAGTGTTTGTGTATGTCCTCGAGTGTAGTTTGAACAACAGTCCAGTGTTTGTGTATGTCCTCGAGTGTGGTTTGAACAACAGTCCAGTGTTTGTGTATGTCCTCGCGTGTGGTTTGAACAGTCCGTGTTTGTGTATGTCCTCGAGTGTAGTTTGAACAACAGTCCTGTGTTTGTGTATGTCCTCGAGTGTAGTTTGAACAACAGTCCTGTGTTCTAATCTCGAACATTGAGGTCTTATCCGCCCCAGACTGGTCTATTTTAGCTCTATAATAAGGGTAGTGTTTGTTTACTAAGTCCTATTTAATGGCTATTTATGATAAATTTTTTTACTTTGTCTCACAATCAGTTGAGGTTAAGAGCATGACTAAGGTAGAATTTAAAAATGTACCCAGATTTGCACAGAAAGGAATGGAAAACTAATTCTTAAAAACTATCCTGTGTAGAGCCAAGCAAGATTCCAACCCCGACCTCTTAATCAGCAGTCCAGACCATTTCAAGAGATTGAGGATAATACCAACTTAAATATTATTTTATTTCCAATAAAATCTTAAAATGAAGGGCATGGCTTTAGGAGAGAAAGAAAAAACTCAGTAGTTATGACAATGTATACAATTTACTAAAGATATATTACATAAAAGGTACATCATATAATCTGTATTTACAAAAAAATAATATAAATTAATAACAATCCAATCATCGTTTTTAGTTACAAAACGATACTAACTTAGAAACTAAGTGTCGTCACTAAGAGCAGAGTTGTTAATATTGAAAATATTGTTTCTCACACTAACAGTTCAAATATCTGCTGTCTTTAGATTAAAACTGAAGGCATTAAATGATGAATTGTTAAGAATGTCTGGCTTGTAGAATAATGGCCGCTTGCTTACCCTTGTATAAGTTGAGAGAATGTTCTTTCAATTGGTAAATTGTGATCAGTGATTTATGCTGATACAGTATGTTGGTGAAAAATTATTTATCAAAGTGTCAGATTATAACACAATGCTTCCTGATACCGGAGGGGAGCTACGGCGCGTCCTTTATACCGGAGGGAGCTAACGCGCATCCTTTATACCGGAGGGGAGCTAACGGCGCATCCTTTATACCGGAGGGGAGCTAACGGCGCGTCCTTTATACCGGAGGGGAGCTAACGGCGCGTCCTTTATACCGGAGGGGAGCTAACAGCGCGTCCTTTATACAGGAGGCTGTCCCTTGCTTTGAGTTGAGCCTCCTCTGTGCTCAAAATGAAACATTGTAGATGCAGCTATAAGTGTCCCTGAGAGGTGAGAACTATAACTAGAGGATCATATTTGTATTGTAAAATATTATACAAACATTGACGGAAAGTCCAGACTCTGATTATGAGAGTAAAGACCACTTATATATTAGTAGTGAAGATGCAACCACTACAAAGCTTGAATCACAGACCATTCAGATACTTGCTTAGTAGATTAGGAATAGATAGATAGATAGGTGCAACTTGAACAATCGGCAGATTAAATAACGCCAAATAAGGGGAAAACTCATGAATTGATAAAAATTCAAAGAGATAAAATAAATAACTTGTTTTGCCAGTCCTACCATTTTGTCTTTAATCCTCCGTGAACGCAATATCGGGCAGTTACAAAAACTACTTTTATATATTCATGTGATCAGTTGTGATTACTATGTCACATAATATAGCAACGTTGATTACAATTAATGTATTTGTTTGTTATAAAATGGTATTCCTAACATGTTTTTATTATAATTATTAGTAAAACAATAAAATTTCCCTCCAGTTTTTTGGCTGTTTGATAATTAAGAGATCGTCCTTCAATTTAATGTAATTATAGCCATAAAAAACGGTCCATCAAGACTTAAATATAATTTATAATTGTGTATCCCACCCCACCCATGAGGACGTCATTATATGAGGCAGTGTGGATAAAAATGTTAAATTATAAAAGGTGGAAGACTTATTCTATTTTTTAAAACTTTGTGTAAATTAAGAATGAATTTGATGTACATTATCAGGTCATCGTCTACAAGTTAACATGTGACTGCATATTAAGTTGCAATAAAGATGGTAGTTCTGTTACTTCTATTTTTCTCTCTTTCTGCGTTTGAAAAGGGCCCAAATATTAATTTGTTCTTCTGTTAAGTTTGTCAGCCTTGCTGCTCCATTCTGCTTCCATGTGTTTGTTGAATCCTAACATTTGGAGCCCCTTTTCATTCAATTTCAGTTTTGGATAGGCATAATGGTTCCAAAAGAAGTTTTATTATTTAAATACTCTCCGAGAACTTTCTGAGCGCCATGGATAGCTAAAATGAGCCCTTTGGGGGTTGCATGTTCAAGGCAGGGATATTAGAGCTGGGGTACACAAACACATCTTAGGGGGTAGGTGAGGTGTAATTTCATGGTAAACAGAACGAGGGCCAGAGCTAGTCACGAGAGACCTGGGAGCGACAGTCTTATATAGATGTACAACCTACATTCTGCGCTAACAACTTTGGGGGTACACCAGCAACAAAGCTAGACTACCACTGGTATGAAGTGACACTATCGCAAGAGACAGAATTGTAGACAATATCTAGACCAGCAACAAAGCTAGACTACCACTGGTATGAAGTGACACTATCACACAAGAGACTGAATTGTAGGACAATATCTAGACCAGCAACAAAGCTAGACTACCACTGGTATGAAGTGACACTATCGCAAGAGACAGAATTGTAGACAATATCTAGACCAGCAACAAAGCTAGACTACCACTGGTATGAAGTGACACTATCACAAGAGACTGAATTGTAGGACAATATCTAAACCAGCAACAAAGCTAGACTACCACTGGTATGAAGTGACACTATCACAAGAGACTGAATTGTAGGACAATATCTAAACCAGCAACAAAGCTAGACTACCACTGGTATGAAGTAACACTATTGCAAGAGACAGAATTGTAGATGATATCTAGACCAGCAACAAAGCTAGACTACCACTGGTATGAAGTGACACTATCACAAGAGACTGAATTGTAGGACAATATCTAAACCAGCAACAAAGCTAGACTACCACTGGTATGAAGTGACACTATCACAAGAGACTGAATTGTCGACGTTATCTAGGTTTTTTATCTCAGTGGGGTGTACTGAGGGCACGTTTTCCACACAAATGAGGGTACATTTCTTATAAATTCACCCTTCCTCACCCATAGCATACCCCTGTGATGGTTCTTACTCAAGTTACTATTATAATAATAATTAGCACTAGCCAAGAGAAGCAAAGTTATCTCTTTGGTAAATAATAAACTATTACTTAGATAAGACATGGTTGAAGATCAGTTGTCCCCATATATGGGGACAGTGCTAGTTTGAGTTTGATTTCTAAATCAAGCTTTGTTACAACAGGCTCATGACTATCCAGATCTTGAGGGTGAACCAAACACCCACACTGTGTGATCACTGTAATTAGTAGCGTTTCAGAGCATATTTAAATTTGTGTTTATAGAGTTTGCAAACTTTTCAAACAAACCTTTAAATAGTTGATAAGATTATGAAAAACAAATGCATAAACTTCCATAACTAACTCCTAAAAGAGTATTTGATTGTCGCCTGCATTTCTTGCCATGTTCATTCCTTGGCGACAATGTCTGCAGACAATCACCTTGAAACTTTCAGAGTGTGGTATGTGATTGGTGCTTTTGTCAATGAGTTCCTCTTCATTCAGGACCATCTTCACAATATTGTCGGTTATTTCGTCAATGCCAACCATTCTGTAATGTCCTCTAAATCAGCGTTCCCGCATTCGGGAAGCTCATTACTCCGACGGGCCACTTCACTGCCACTGTTTTTGGACCTCCTCCCACTCGCCACAATAAATTGTTCCGTGCTCGTGCAAGCTAAATGGCCAACACTCATCTTACAACATCTAGACTGTTGACTTTCTTCAAGGAGGTCATCAGTCGCTGATATCTGACAGTTAAGAGGCCAGCGCCGATACTTTTCCTTAAAGTACGTCTTAATCCAATGGCTGACAGACCGACGTTAAATTTGCTCATAGAAACAATGCTTTTATACCTCCATCTTTTAATTTGTAGCTGGCTGGGTGTGAAGGGGTGTTGTCAAGAAAATAATTTACCTGACGAAAGCAATTCTTACTCAACAGCCAATATAAATTCTTTTTGGGGCCGCATTTTAAAAAATGGTCACATTAATCCACGCTTTTTTCTGAGATGTGTAAAACGGCAAAGACTCTTTGTTTTTCAAATTTTTGAGTGCTTTTTTTTTCCTATTAGTTCTAATGTCAATTTGTGATCCCAGTGGCGTTACTACGCTAAAACCATAACATGGTCTTTTTTTTTTATGCAAAGGTCTTCATTGCTAACATTTTGTAGTTTAGTCTGGTCTCGACCCTGTTGTAAACTCCCTCCTTATCAATAAGGTTAAAAAGATAGGTTTACAAAGCAGCTTTGTCTGTAGATAAAGCCTCACCACTAATTAACTACTCAACACCAAAGCATTTCTTCCATCTACCCAACCACCCGTCAGTCAGTCAAGTAACTATATTATCGTCAAGCCTTTCCCCCCTCTCATGATAGTGTCACAAATATGACGCCTCCCCAACTTTCTAATGTTTACCACCTTGCATCTTTAATCTCACCTTTATACCACTTCCAGTTGCTTGCTTAGCGTGTCAAGTTTTTCTTTCAGACTCCAGCCTTTTTATAGCGCTAAATTTCACCACTTTCTTCTACGTTTGACTAATATTTAACTTTAAAACGAAGTTTATAATAAATAAAAATTCCACAACTGATCGTACAGAGGAAACAAATAGAAAGTTAACAGCGTGCAAACAATCTGATCTTTTGGTGAGTGAGTATTGTGAAGGTACAATACTACTCGTATGTTTCCTGTACAGACATGTGTCATGTGTGTGCATACAGTATGTGACATCCTGTAGAGCCCACTGTAGTAAACTATAGTGTCACAATCCTGGAAAATTCCAGTGTTGCCATCTTGAAAGAACTTGATAAAATGTCAGGTTCAATGTATATTTTTAAAATATAAGATAGACGTACGCTCCAACAGTCAGTGTTATATTTTCTTAGGTACACTCAACACTTACAGAACAATTGAACCTCAATCTAAAATAAATATTTCGTCTCAAACAACTTATCCTTTTAACCAGGGGTGCAGGTGTGTATTGTGAAGTGAATGTAAATAAATGCTTTGTGTTAGAAAAAATAGCAACTTAGCTATATTTGAACTATAAAATTTGATGAACATAATTTACAAAAAGTTGTTTTGCAAGCAATATTAACAAATTATTTCATGTTAAACTGATAAATGACATATTTCAACAACTTAATCTAATTATTTTAGAGCTGTTTCATGTGAGCATTAATTTGATATATATTGTTTTCCTGAGAGGTTTCAGTCTTACCGTGACTGATAAAGCTATGACCCTTGCCATAGTAGATCCTTGCAAGGTAAGATTGCCAGATTGAACATAAATGTTGTGTGTGTGTGTGTGTCTACGTTTGAATCAAAGCTGATGTATATTTGCATGTTTCTGAAGTTGTGTACCCCCTTAATCTGACCTTGTAGACAGCCCACAGCGTCAATGGTCAAAGAAGGGCGAAGATTACAACTTTCAGATTGAAATCAAAGTAGTCTGTTCATGATAGCTGTTTACCTGGATGACAGTTCAAAATCATACTTTTGGTTTTGGGTTGCCAAAATTTGTAAAAGATCACTGTTTTGTTATAAATGTCAAGTTTTTTAATTACCTGTTATATTTTACATTTAAAGTAATGTAAATTTAAGTGTTCTCATACTATTTAGTAATTTCTTTTTATCCAACTCGAAACATTTTAAACTTAATTAAAAGTACTTATTCTTTGTTTTGATTCAAAAATGAGGTGGCCCAATGGCTAGATAATTTTATAATAAAGGAAATTGATAAAACTAAAGAAAAAGGAAAAATAAACTACAAGAATAAATATTTGATGAAGAAAGCCCACCTAGGGAAAGAGGAAAGATGTGGGAAGAACCAATGCACAAAATAATGTGACATCTTCCTTTCTTCTGTCTTCTATAGTAGAAGTAGTCACCACACATTTTAACACAATAATATATATTTTATAATGAATCATCGGTACATTGTTGCCTTTATACAAACAAGAAGATGTCACATTATTTTGTGCATTGGATTCTTCCCACATCTTTCCTCTTTCCCTAGGTGGGCTTTCTTCATCAAATTTATTCTTGTAGTTTATTTTTCCTTTTTCTTTAGTTTTATCAATTTCCTTTATTATAAAATTATTCTTTGTTTTGTATTGTTACCTATGATGCGTAATATAGTGCATACATTAATACAGGCATCGTATTTACTTGGAAAAGAAAATACTTCTTTTTTTTTCATATATAATTTATTTTGATTATTTTATCGTATTTCAAAATATTTTTATCCACTGCTGGGTGCATCATTGTAAATAACTTGTTTCCGTCATGTTCAATCAAAGGGTTTAAATTCATCGGTCGCCATTTTGAAGCTATTTTCGTTCGACCTTTTGTGAAAGTGATGTGAATATTAATTTTTTTAATTGGAATAAAACGATAAATGAGCTTTGTATCGATCTCTAATAAATATATAAATAATATTGGCCCAATTACTGTGGTTATCACATTCATACATTGCTGTTTGTTTTCATTACACTAGCCAAAGTGATGTCAGCTGTTAACGTAGGGATACATTAGGGACTATTTCTAGTAACTTTTTGAGCTGTCATTCAAGTAAACTAAAGTTGTGAATGAATTATATGTACTTTTATATCTCCAGTCATTTAAATTTAAATATACAGTAGAGCGTTGATAATTCAGATTACTAAGGGAAAGTATTATTTATAAAAATAACCAGTGGTATCAATAGCAGAGATATGGCTGCCAAAAAAGAAGTGGAAACTTTTTTCTTTGTTTTATTTCCGTCTGATTATATTTGTAATCTAACAAATGAAAGTGTATTGTTTGAATGCCTTAACACCGAGTGGACTCCAATTAGTCGGAACTATCAACGCTCTGCTGTAGTTATGGTAGCAATGAATGTCCATCCACAACCTACCGGTGGTACTAGCCAGGGCTCTGGATCCAATATAACAGCAGAGACAAGAACTGTAGATGGTTGTAACATGTTGAGACTCAACATGTTGCTCAGAAGAGAGAGGTGAAGTAATTTACAAACATTATTGTGTATTTCCTGTCCGAGGCACGTAACATCACTAGAATAAAGTGTTTATCACAGCTTTGTCTCGTGAAGATCCCTCCGCACATATCCTCTGTATGGCCGCAACCTCGCCACTCGCGGTTGATTGTGGTGGGGCGTCTCGTCTCCCGAGTCCACATCCCCTGGTAAACATTACATTCACAATCACCACATGATTTCTCAACTAGATACATTACTAAAATGCCAGTACAGCTTATTTAGGCCTGTCTCTACTTTTCAATCTAAAAACGTTAAACCTAAAATAAATTGAAAAAGCTTTTCCCTCAATCAAATTACGTATTTATTTTCTAAACGGTCCCAAATGTTGAATAATAAATTGATTCTTGATAAGGTTGGACGGGAATGACATTTTTATATTGGGACGGGAAATAAGTCAAAATATTGGAATCCGGACAGGAACGAGAAATTATAAAAATGACTCTTTGGATTAATTTTAGATTAAAAATATATTGTTTTTTAAACTAATATGGTAATACTTATAAAAGCTTTGACATTATTAAACAAAATTCAAATAAAAATATCATAAAATTATAATATAGATAAGGGTGTGCAAATAGCATATTTTACTGCAAAATTCTAAACAAATATTAAATATGGCAATTTGAATAATTAATTTTAATACATTATTTTTACTAGTTAATCTCTCTTGAAAATGTGCGTATAATTGAACTATTAGTGTAAGAGTGAAAATTTTAAAAATATTTCTTACCCTTCTTAAATGTCCCTTAGAATCTTAAATGTTCTCTATTTTAATACCTCTTGAAGGCTATTCAGGTATGAAACACCTTAAATACTCTTTAGGTCCAGACTCCCTTAAAGATGATTTAGGTATGAAACTCCTTAAATGTTCCCTAGGTGTGTACCCTCTCAAAATTGTCTATTTTTGAAACTGCTCTCTGGGCTTGACCTGTAATATCTACTCGTTGTTAGGTGGCTAACAGTTGACCTTGGCACAAGATGGTAGAGCTCTCGCTTGCTAAGCCTAACATTGACTCTGGTCCAGCGTTACTAACAAGATTGATGGAATATGCGCACGGCACCAAACTACAAGCAAATACTTGATAAATTATTATATTTCATTAAGGAAAACCTCTTTTCTATTTTTGGAAGACTATTAGGAGAGGTGGAAAAGAACAAAGACAAAATGGCTGTTACAGTGAAGAGAACACATTTCACACTTTACACTGATGACACTGGACAGTTACTTTCCAATCCCTGACCTAGGTTTTATTCAATCCATTTACTATTATTTTACCAGTCTTACCAACTTCCTGGCCCCCTTTTGGTTATTGATTTCCTCTTTTAGGAAGTTCCGTTGCTGGTTTCTCTCCCTCCTGGTGAGTTCCGATATGATGAAACCTAGGTCAAGAATTGGGCGGTAAGAATAGATTATCTTAGAGAGCCGGCCGTTATCTCTTGTCCAGTGGCAGCAGTGTAAAATAAAGGGGGAGGGGAGTAGTAATGATCCCCGCTCATGTCCTGCCACTAGTGGAGCTCACCGTCACTAGAGTTAGTGGAGGCCACAAAGTGCTCCGAGCGGATGGCTTTTCTTGATTTAGGTCTCCTGTAGTACTTGAACTCTCGTGGCAGTGTGTATGAGCGCGGTAGAGATATCTGCGAGTCCATGTCTGAAGGTATTCTGTACGACTTGTACATGACGAGGCCTTGTGGATGAGCGTTGGTCTGGTCCACTTCTTTCGTCATGACAGTGTCTGAAAAGTTTGACGCTCGTTCGCTGCTGCAATCCCTGAACAAACAATCGTCAATCCAAGATGTTTCCTCTATTATCAAACTTACATGATCCTGTTTTACAGGTTTACAGTAAATGATTGTAAAAACCATGCCTCATTTTCTGCCAATGTAGGTGTACCCCACCAGGCAATGTTACCTCTCTATGTGCTCATCGTCTGACAGCCTGTAGACCGGAGCTCTGTCGTGATCCCAGCCGTAGTAGAGCCCGTTGTTCTCGAGGTAGTGTGGAGCAAGGAGTATCTCTGGGGTGTTGGCCCTGTGTTTAGCCCTCGAACTGGGCGGAGGGAGGAGATGGTATGAGTAGGGGGGTGGCAGTGCTCTTGATGTGGGAGGGGAGGGTGGAGACCAACCCCCCTGAGAATGTCGCTTGGCCCTTGGGATGGGTTGGCGAGGGAGGGATCCAAAGTCTTCTCCCACACCTGAGGGGGCCCCAGAACCCCCTGGTCGAGGAATCTTGCCCTGTTTGATCTCCTCCTCAATAACTCGCAGCTCTGCGAGTTGTTTTTGTTTCTTCTCTTGAAGCTTCTGTTGTATATTAACCCTGGATCCGACGCTGCTGGCTTCGTTCTCACTGGACCCCCCCTGGAAATATTGCATATCATAGTGCACTGACTCAACTGACTGATTATAAGAGCCTAACTAATTTTGCTGGAGAGGTATTCTCACAAACCTTCCTGGGTTCTTTTACCTGCCACATAAACACTGGACCGAGGGCTCTACTTCCCCTCCGAATATTTCACTCGAGAAACATCAGACAACCCGGTTGGTTTTGAACCCACAAACATCGGGACCTGAGGCGAGCACTTTACCTCGAGACCATTGCGCTTGACGATATTTAGTAAATTCTAAAGAAACCAATAAGATGCACACCTGGTGATTGTGCGGCAAATGTCTTCTCCAGAACGACACGGCAATGCTCGGCTGTTCGGCCAACATGGCGGCAGAACTGCCGTTACTGAGTGGCCCTTCAGTGAACTCGCAGTCCTTTTGTTGGGCAGGCAGCCCCACGGAGGGCATAGTCACTATCGGCGGAGGTACGAAGCTGGTGGGTTTCTTCTTCTTGCGCTTGGTTGCGGCCGCTGATACCGCCGGATTGTTGAACCGACAGTTGAATACTCCCGGTATTCCCCGTGGTTGTAAGGCAGGTAACCGTTGCTGTACCGTTGGTAGCCATTGGATACAGTCTTACCATTCTGCTGGGATCCCTGTGGAGAACATTCAGTGGACTGTTCTAATCTTATTCGTATCTGGCTAGTAGGTGCATGAATACTATTTCTATATTGCATTATATTACTACTTTCTCTTTTATTTTCACTAAGACTTGAAAATTAACTTGAGCCATCTCCAGTTTAAACTACCATTTTATTCAAGCATCAAACATTTAACACATTCGGTACAGATACTGGTATTTAATATATTTTACATTGCCGGTGGTAGCTTTAAAACTGGTTTGTTCTGACGACAAACATATTTAGAATAGTTTTAGTTACTGCATCTCATCTTGTTGTCAAACTACCAGAGTTGTTTAACGTGCGAGACAATATTTCCCCAGAGATTTGTATACACAAGTGTGTCTTGTTGAGTATCGTGTACCTACCTGTGTCTTGTTGCAGAGGCTGCTACGATCCTCTTTGCAAACAACTCCTTCTGTGTTGGACAGTCTCTGTGTGGAGTCACAGTTGTTATTGCTCGGTCTGCCGCCCGTCTCGTAACGCAACCTACAACACACACACGGAGTGATGTAGGTGACAGGTGACCACTGTCCAATCAGCTGGTAACTTTGCTCTACCACTGAGACACCAAGGTTGTCATCTTTCCATCAATTGGATAAATGTATTACGGATTGTAGTTGGTGAAACATGGCTGATCATCGCAGCAACACAACGTTTAAACATTAACTGGACTTTGTAAGCCATCACAAACTAAACAATACATTCATAATTCCAAACATTGTCATGAAAAGTATTCTTAAAAAATGTATATTGTTCACCTAGTTGCTTGCTTTGATCATAAAGAAAGGACTAAAAAGACTATTAATTCATTTTGAGTTATAAAATTAACTTTAGGTGGACATTCACAAACTCAAAAATGATTAAAAATGAAAGTGATTTGGGTGGTAATTTGAATGCTAATAAATCATAAAATTTAAATGTGTATGTGGAGGGGGAAGAGGTGTAATATTAATGTTGAATCAAAAAGGAATATGTAAAAAACATTTGTTAGTTTAACTCATTTTAACATTTAAAAGGTAGAATGTTGATTAGAGGTTAAACAAGGTTTTGAATGTGTGTGTACTGAGCGCTGCTTTGTCCAAACTTGTCAGCTCACAATCAGCTTTCTGAGAATGAAATCTATTATACGAGATTAAAGTTGATTGCCAAATACTTATCAAAATAATTTAGGCCTATCTAACAACAGTATTACTGTTGCCAAGACATTTACACATAAAAATATATATTTTTAAGTATTTCCAGACAAAAGGTTCTAAAATTGATACCAAGTTAAGAATGAGTACAGTAACCTGTATAAACAAACCAGAACATGGAGCTTACGTTCTGGTGGCCTTGAACCTGGTTAGAGAGTCTACCTCCTGACATGAACAAACAGGAGAATGGAGAGCTTACGTTCTGGTGGCCTTGAACCTGGTTAGAGAGTCTACCTCCTGACATGAACAAACAGGAGAATGGAGAGCTTACGTTCTGGTGGCCTTGAACCTGGTTAGAGAGTCTACCTCCTGACATGAACAAACAGGAGAATGGAGAGCTTACGTTCTGGTGGCCTTGAACCTGGTTAGAGAGTCTACCTCCTGACATGAACAAACAGGAGAATGGAGAGCTTACGTTCTGGTGGCCTTGAACCTGGTTAGAGAGTCTACCTCCTGACATGAACAAACAGGAGAATGGAGAGCTTACGTTCTGGTGGCCTTGAACCTGGTTAGAGAGTCTGTACCTCCTGACATGAACAAATAGGAGAATGGAGAGCTTACGTTCTGGTGGCCTTTAACCTGGTTAGAGAGTCTGTACCTCCTGACATGGAAGTATCTGTAGTACAGCATCATGAACGCCATGCCTGTAGCAAAGGAGACCAGCACAAAGAAAGGTACTGTATCTCTGTACCAAGGCGCCTCGTCCCACACACCGACGAGCCAGGCGATCACCAACAAAGAGTTCTCCAGGAACATCACCACATAGAACGTGATCATCTTCTGGCGAGGATTCACTTCCTGAAACATTCAGTCAGAAAGGTTTGTCGATACCAGCAACAGGTGTCATGACTCGCCAGCACACACTCACCAATAACTTGCTGGTGAGTCTATTTCCCTCGTCACTTGTTATACCTCAATATTCTCCTCTAACTCAGGGTGAGCTAGGGACAGTCCCGAGATGGCTATAGTGGACCACTAAGATTCCTCACACCACATGCTCTAGCGCTGAAATAGCGCGGACTAGTCCAGCCAGTACATTTACAACAACATTGCCGTTTGTTTACCTCTTTAGCGCTTATTCTAATTTGCATAATAGGTACCAGTATTTTGGCAAATTTTGATTCCAATTATTTGATTTTTGTGGTTTATTTTTTATAAACTTGACGCTAATATAAAAATTAACCACGAAACCTGGAAATATATTAATATAAATTAATTATTTCGCTGGCCACTAGATCATAGCCGAGACTAAATTTTACCATTTAACTTGACTGATGTTTTTCCTAAACATAACTTCCTGTACTGATCACCGATTGGCCTTTGTAAATTTGCTGGACAGTCTAAATGCATCATTGAAGTAAATTTTAGCAAAAACTTAATAAACTATGGAAAGATGAACATAGCTTAAGCTTACTTGCAAGTTTATGTATGAAAATATATAAACAATGGCTATAAGTGCAGAAAAGGCCGCTTTCCGCTGTCGAGACATATGTTCCCCGTGAAACACGTTCTTGGGTGAAATGAGCCACAGGAACATAGAGATCCAATGCAGACCGATGACGAGGAACACCCAATATCCATAGAGTGTAGCGTAGACGGTGAGGACAGTAACTCTTGAGGCTACAGTCCCGAGTCTCCACAGGAACTGTGATATTACTCCGAGCCAAGTGAGGACTAGACGATGGACATTCTGCAGACGGACATTCTTACTAAATGAGGCGAGTGCCCAACACACGCTGAACAGAGACAAAACAGTCGACACGATGTTCAAGTCACTCAACTCTCTAGGAGAAGTCTCTTGCCAGAGCAGGTATAACTGAATGAGGAGCATTGGGGCAGCTTCGCAGAATGCGTGGAACAGTCTCAACATGCACAAATCTCTCACTTCATGTTTCACGTAACGAAGATCAACAGGAATAAAAAGTTTAAAATATCGCCAAAGAATACCACACTGTATAAAATGTACAAATACCACAAGCCAACGAACAACGTGATGTCTGTTAGCTAATACTCCCTCGTTGCCGTTCAGTTCTGCTTCGTTTTTTGAGTTTTCTTTAATAAATCTTTTAGTTTCACAAGTTCTTAGGTACCAGTTTAACGATATTACTTGACTGAGTATTAGAGATGTCGAGACAAACGTTAGAGATACCGCAAACCAGATGTGTCGACCGCGTTCAAACAAGGCATATGCCATAACAACATCAAAAACTACATCGCAGAAATAAGACGCTAAAGATATTATGTTAAAAAGAACATCACATAAAGGCAAAAATTCGTGGTGAGCCATATTAGATTTCACTTGACTGAGGTGTCTTGATTTGACATGTTCACCATGGTTGGATTTATTTTAGAACATATCAATTGGGTAATTTGCTTTCAATTAGTAGAAAATATATCGAATTAGGTTTGAATGATTTGTTTTTAATTCCATAATGTCTGTACTATTTAGCAACCTTTGTGTTACGATTTCATACATATTTGAACATGTAAAAGGCCTATCCTTGGGAATGTCAAGTATGTGGGACCAATACAAAAAAATATGTATTTATAACAATTCTCACATAGCATTGTAAAGTAAATCATCACCACAATCGTTGAGTAATATGCATAGATTTAAAAGATAGCCTACTTGTCAATATATTAACCATTTTACGAATAAACATTATATACACAACAAAATTTACACCATTTTTAATAATTCTGTCAAATTATGTTGTGCGCTCTCTGCCAGAAAAAACTTCAAGTACGAAAGTAGAAAATTTAACTCAATGATAGATAAGTTCACAGTCTCATATTTATGAGCCTGGTTTACTTTTGTTACATGAATTACTTTTTATAGTAGATAGATATAACTTAATTATATTAAATAATAAAGAATGTCAGAATAGGGTTTCTTAATTTCATATCTTAAGTATTGCGCTTGGTTGTCACTCACTCTTTTCTTCCATTCTTCTCTAAGCTCGTTCGGGGAAGTAAATACGTCGGTCCCGTGTCAATTGGGAATGTAAAAGAACAGTGAAGGCATGTGAAAAATACCTTTCCCAGCAAAATTGTTAGGCTCTTCCGCTCTAGTTAATAGAAATTCTCGTGTACTTATATAATTAGTCGGTTCAGAAAGGGCATGTCAACTGCCCCAAACAAATTAAAAAATAATAAAACTTGAGAATATTTTTCTCGAAGACTAAATCAAAATTGGGTCGCACATCATGTAGGATTATTATGGGCTTGACGCGAAGGATATTTACATATTGTTATAGTTAATAATATTGTAGTTTATTGTATAATAAATTTGTTTATATCTTACAAGGTATATAATTTTCTATATTATTTAATGACTATAAATTTAGATGAAATAAACTTTGTTTTTAATAAATATATAATTAGTTGGTTCTCTAGAACATTGAATTCATAATAAAAATAAACATATCTAATTATCAGTGGCGTATTCTCTTGGTATGCTAGTCCTGCGCAGCATTCCCATAATAATATGGACTAGTTTTTTGTTTAATTCAATTCCATCTGTGTGAACTGTGTAAACATTTAGTTAATAAATATAAATGTAATGAATTATTAATTTTAAAACTAATATTGGTTCTGATTCCAAGAATACTGTGTTTTAAGTAATGCTTCCTCCAAAAGGTTCTACTTTGTACAATAGAAACCCAGGGCTTGTACTGAAAACCAGGCAAGCTAGGAGCTCTAATGACCTTCCCAATACCTAGGGGGTGGCAACACTTTCCTTTCCACTCGCTCATAAGTAATTGGTCAATGAGCTCGGGTTTTCACAACCCAGGTCATGCTGTTCTTGTGAAGCAAGCTTAGCATTGTGTCAACTATTTAAAAAAGATTCACGATCACAATGTTTATTTATTAAGCTAATTTAGTATAGTTTAAGTAAAAATACATAAAATAAATATATAATAATTTTTAAAACAATAGTTAGTATACGTAACAAGCTTTAAATTATACACTAGTTAAATACATTGATTTATGTTTAGGTATTATAATCACATGTATTATCATGTATGTGGCACACACATTTAACTATTCTTTAAAATTTAGGCATTTCAGCACTTATAGAGTGGGGTAGGGGGGGGTGTAAGGTGGGTGACGGTAATTCTTGTTTTTCTTTAGTAGAAAGGATCGTGAGGTTTAATAGTGTTTTTTTGTTTTACATTAACGACTTATTAGTCATTGTGATTTTTATATAATTATACATCAAAGAATCCCAAAAGTCAGGAGTGATTTCACCATTTCAAGATAATTTAGAAGGAAAAGGTAAGATAAAATATATTTTACTTAATCATGGTGCACCCAGCCTTTTACTTTGGGGGGGAGGCATTCAATCAAGGCTGTAGAAAGAATGACATTTTAATGTAAAGAGTGGGTTTGGGGTTCACAGCCTCCTAAGTCCTGAAGGCTGAGAATTTTTATAAATATTAAATGCTTTTATAAATCATTTGGAGTAGTTTTATAGTAACTAAGAGATTTAAATAATCAAATGCTATCGATACTATTATTTATATGATTTTTTTTAATTGTTAATTTTGTGTGTAATGGTAAACCTTTTGAATACTAGGCTTAAGTCTGAAGCCTGGTCTTAAAATGTAGCATATACATTAGACACATATTCAATTCTAAATGCTTTAGCTATACTTAATTTAAATTTATTTAACAATATTTGTGGGTTGCGGAAATGGTGGGGGGGGATCAAATACCCTGTTTGCCTCTCTCTCCCTTGGGTGCACCACTGCTTACAGCAAAAGATATGTGTAAATATCTTAGCAATAAACCAATGACGTAGCGATAGAATATTAATAATCCGAAATAATCTCCCCTATGTTAGTCAGGGTTTACGCATCTAAATAGTTAGGTTCTGGCTATAGACCCAGAGGTCCCGGGTTATATTCTCAGCGCGTCCAGATTATCTGGGAAGCAGTGGGTCTGGAACGGGTTAGATTCAGCCTAGAGTGGATAAATAAGGAGCTACACGAATAAAGTAGTAGTGCCTCCGGTATTACACTTTGAGTGGGTGGATGGTATCATCATTATGGATAGAATAAAAAAGAGAGAATATGGGGGGGGGGGGTCCAAATTTCCTAAGATAGCATACAGTTAAAGGGAAATAATAAATGTTCGAGAACCACTGTTCTATATGAACACATCTTCAAATATATCCTTTGAAGATAATCCCTTGACGTTCTTGGACAACGGTAGTTGAGGGTCCTCAGCCCCCAAATCTCAGTTGCAACTTTTAGAATACAGCATACCTATTCATTTTTCTCAGAATACGCCACTGCTAATTAATATTCTAGTTATGATAATCTTATTCAAAATTGTAATATTATAGCTTTTACGATTTGAATTTGGCTTTCTCTAAATACTAAATCTGATATAAATTTTTCTTCACTCTGAATTGGTTGGCAGAACTGTCTATTTCCATTTATCTCTGTCCACTGCAATTTTTTTCAAGGGGGAGTAAGCATTTAGATTTATATCTTGGGATTATCTGATTGATGTATTGGGGTCTCTTGATCACTGTCATGCATTCCTTTCAGAAGTCTTATCTTCATTGATATTTACCATGGATGGACAGTGCCTGTACATATGCCTAACCAATCAATTTCTTCGTTCTATGATGGCTCTTAACAAGATTATATTCGCTTCGATCCTATTAATGACGTGTTCATTTGTAATTTTTTTCTGTCGATGGGATATTTAGGACTCTTATCCATCACCGTGCTTCAAAGGCTTCCAGCCTGTTTTTTTTTCTGGTTCCCCAATCATCCAGGTCTCTGAGCCTTAAAGATCCATGCTCTAAGAAAAACATTTACATAAGGTTTTCTGACTTTTAAACTCGTACTGTATGACGTTTACTATTCTTTTTTTACCCTGTGCCACCTTTTTTGTGTGCAATTTTGCATTTTATTTGTTTAAAGCTTCTATCATCCTCTGTATTCAGTTACCTGGACCTAAGTACATAATTGAAGCTGGTGTTATGCTTTACGTTCTCAATCGCTTTGCTTTGGTTGTATTTGGCATCTTACTAAACATCAGTATAAGTGTTATTGGTTTTCATTTTATACGTTTCTATGAAGATTTTTGTCATATCTTGAAGGGATTTTTGAAAGAATTTCATATTAATCTAAAACCATCATCTACAACTCTTCGCATCCGTATCCTTTCTCTATCCAATTATATTCCAAAAATACATGTTTTTTTCCTTCATTTATTTATAGAATATTTAATTCATATAATATTGAATAGTAATAGAGAGAAGGGTTGCATCCTTGTCGTACTCCCTTTTCTCCTTTTTATCATTTTTCTTCCCTGTCTTTGGGACACATTGATATTTCTTAAGGTTCTGCTTAATTTTGTTTGAAATTCTATTGCTTATGGTTTTGATTAAAAACTTGGAAGCATGATAAAATAAGCTCAGTGTATGATAATCTTCGCATTTTTTAAAATATTTTAGTAACATTTATCTTTCATATGTTGGCTTAAAATCATTAGGTTATATCGTTATAGGGGATGTAGCGTTCTTCGGTCTGCTGTAATGCAGGTGTAAAACTAAATAAACAAATTGGTGTATTATTGTTAATCTGTGATTTCAACTATAAGCTAATTGTGAAATTTATGTGTTTGGTTGTATTATTTGTTTGTATTTTATTCTACTAGGACGTGAGTGCATAACTATAACATAACAGAATTAATATAGGGAACATTATATAAGTTATTTACAGTCCGAAGCACACAGACATCTGTTGACTGACCAAATTTGATTGAAATTTTGTTTTAAACATGATACCACACTTTATTTTATACACACCTAATACATTTCTGTAAACTATCTCACTCTCTTAAATGTTAGAACTAATTGGTTTCAATCCACGCCAATACTCGGATGTTTAGATATGTACAAGCCACTTGGCTCTTTTTATGAACCAATCGGTCAATATATCATTTGGTATTTTTATTCCAAAATTATTATCACAAGAGGCTACTAGTCTATAGGGTTGCAACGATATCAAAAGAATCATTAAAACTTTGCTATATTTTAATATAAAGATAAGGTTCAAGCATTATTGACTGTTTCATGGTGGCTACAAACGGGGAAAAACCTGGAGAAGTCAGGGAATTTTTGGATGACAGGGAAAACGGGGAAATATCAGGGAATTTAACAAAAAAATAAGGACAAGTCTGGGAATTAAAAAATGTCTATATATCCCATTAATTTCGCAACTAAACATTAAAACTAAAGTTAATAATACCTAAATAATGTTTAAAATAACTGATAAAACTGTATGTTTAGTAGATTGTAACGATTATAATTTGGAACCCTCTCATATATTAGTTTTGGATTGGTGACCTGGTGGTCTAGGGGTAAGGTGTCAGACTTCTATGCTGGCGGCCGGGGTTCAATCCCCGGTCCCGGCAAAGATTTATCTGATTACCAAACCCTTCCTTCACTCTGACAAGACATCTTGTGAATGTGGGGAATGCCAGGCCTCCGCCGTGGTTCGGATTCCACGTTAAACTGTAGGTCCTCCATTTAATCTCACAATCACCCTACCATTACACATTAGCGTAAGTGCGTATAACCCGAACGGGTAGTAAGACGCGGTGCTAATAATAATAATAATAATAGTTTTGGATGAAGTGCATTTTCTTGAGTATTGTGTGTAAAATATAGTTTCAATACTTCATCCATGGAGAATCACGCGCTTTTCAGAACTGATGTCAATATTTAGCACCATTAAATCAAAATCAACTCCGTAGTATTTACCAAAAAAGCAAGTGACCCAATAGGAAGCTAGCCTTCATAACACCTGTTGCCAGGGCACTTTCTATTGGTTGGTTTTGACACTGGTTGCGAGAAGGGCAATGAGTAGGTCATATATAAGCCGCTTGTGCGTATGAATACACACAGTGCCGGTAGCATGAATATAGCAGTAATTCACAGTGCCACCAACTGAGATCCAGATAGTAACAGAATATGCTACAGAGAAATAATCTCTAGTTCAACTAAACTGTATCATATAAAATGATATCTTCAGTGTCGAAGATAAAATCACTTTAATAAATCGTGTGCAACATTAAAAGTCTTATTCATTCAGTTATAATTTAACATAATAATTCTATATTGTAATAATTGGCGCTCGATCACGGGTTATAATTACCAATTATATCATCAATACACCACACCATTTTAATTAGTGCTCGATCACAGGGAAATTATCAGCTAATTAAATATCATTTCAACTGCCGCCCATCGCGCGACACGTAGCATAACACTAGATACAAACTTTTATTAATATGTGATCAATAATGAATCAAACAAGTCATCATCCACCAATAAAACTGGGTAAAAGTAGTCGGGGAAAATTGAAAAATGTTGCCTGGAAAACCTGAAAAAGTCAGGGAATTTTGTAAAATATATTTTGTAGCCATCCCGAGTTTCACTTTTTTTTTTTTCCAAAAAATATTTATGCTGGCAATAAAAATGCTCAACATAGGGCCTACTCTAACAAGTAGGATATTATGATGGTTGGCATTTTTACTCCAAACAAAATTAAAGAATAGATATTTATTGGGTATTTTGGAAAATAAAAAAATGATTGTTTTTAGACTATTATGTCCACACCCAAAAAACAGATTTTTTTTGTGCCTGGAAAATTCTTTTTTGTGTCTGTAAAAAAGGGAGAACTCAGAAAATGACAAACTCTAAAAGTTTTAAGCAAAGGTGGTTTTTAAGCAAGCTGAAGAACAAAGCCGTCTTATAATAGTCTGTTCCTGAAACACTCGATTGCATAACAATTTCATGACCTCGCAATAGTCACTTTATATGAAAACAGAAACTTAAACTGTATATAATACACTCTGTGTCTGTAAAACCCGGGGATTTTTGATCTAATGAAATGTTGGCAGTAAGTAAAGTAGGCACGATATAACTTGGAAACAAACCACTATGGGGGGCCTTTGGTCCGGTTCCTGCGGGGGCAGGGATTGCTTCTAAGCCAAAGTTGATGGTTTGCAGAGTCATGTTCGGCCAGAGTGGACTCGGCTCAACTACGTCGTTCGGAGCTGCGACCACTACACCACCAACAGCAAACCCCATGAAGGATTTTGAAGTGACGTCCCCACCCGACGACTCTATCTCGTCATTGGCGTTCAGTCCCGCAACGATTCCCCAGAACTTCCTGATTGCGGGGAGTTGGGATAACAATGTAAGCAGTCCTCTCCTAGAGAACGGGAGTAATGTCTGATGGCCAACACAATGGCTACACTAGTGTACTTGAAACATTGGGAGATAATCTTGTGATGAGATGGTTGCCGGTATGACCATCTGACAACAGCTTGACGACGGTATGGATGTTGAATCACGGACATGCTGGTTGTTGCAGGTGCGTTGCTGGGAAGTGGAACAGACAGGGAAAACTATCCCCAAGTCCATGCAGACCATGCAAGGGCCGGTGCTGGACGTCTGTTGGAGCGACGTGAGTGCGAGACTCTTACACACCACACTTGTGAGACAGACGTCTTGTCTCGACTTACTTCTAACCAGTCTATTATACCGTGTTACCAGGACGGCACTAAAGTGTTCATGGCGTCCTGTGACAAGATGGTGAAGTGCTGGGACCTTGGCAGTAATCAGACCTTGCAGGTCGCTCAGCATGACGCACCCGTCAAGACCTGTCATTGGGTGAAAGGACCGGCATACTCGTGTCTCATGACTGGCTCATGGGACAAGACGCTCAAGGTGTGAGAATACTCAAAAATTCATGCTAGAGTCAAGTTTTACTATTTTGAACTTTACTCTGAGATTATTTACAAAACTCATGAGTAGACGTATACTTGGAATTTTTTTATTTTATTGCAAACATAACTTTTAAAACTGTAGCCAATTTATTTCAAAATCCAAATTTGTTGTTCATTCTTCTTGGGTTTTTTTTTTTCCAAAATAATAGTTCTTAAAAAATATTTATAATGATGGCTTATGCATGGATCTTTTATAAACATTCAACCTGAAATATTTCTGGTTCCAGTAACAAAACTGCTCTCTTATTCAAACTCATAAAAAGTGTTTTCATTCAAACTCAGGTTGAATTCGACACAACGTAAGAAATGTCTAACTGGCGACGCACACCCTAAACTTTGTGGTGTGCTCTTCAGGATGTTGTAGATTATATTAATGACCTGACATTGAAACATGGCTGATAGACTTGATGTTTATTGTGTTTGTGTTTGAAACATGGTTGATAGACTTGATGTTTATTGTGTTTGTGTTTGAAACATGGCTGATAGACTTGATGTTTATTGTGTTTGTGTTTGAAACATGGCTGATAGACTTGATGTTTATTGTGTTTGTGTTTGAAACATGGCTGATAAGACTTGATGTTTATTGTGTTTGTGTGTTCCAGTTCTGGGACACGCGCAGCGCTGCTCCGATGATGACCATCAACCTACCAGAGAGAGTTTACTGCGCTGACGTGGTAAGTGACCAACTCTTTACCTCCTCGTTGCTAGCTGCACTCCCTCCTGATGAGTTCAGATATAATGGTCCAGTGGCAGCAGTGTATTGTTTCTTCCCTCTGCCGAGTACAATACTGATTGTTTGATTAGATTCTATCTATTTTTATAGCGAATAAGGAACAAAATTTATCAAAACATGATGAGTTGTTCTATTTAATTAGAAAATGTAGTTGATTATTGTCATTAATAACTGAAACAACAAAATAACTCTCGATAATAAATCTAAATTAACAGATTTAAATTTTGAAGTATTGGTAAAACTTTTTACTCTTTTCTCTTCTCAGGAATAATTCTATATTGTAGGAAATAGTTCAGGGGATAGTTATATCAGGACAAACATAATGTGTCTTGATGAGAAGAACACGTTTCACACAAGGGGATAGTTATATCAGGACAAACATAATGTGACTCTTGATGAGAAGAACACGTTTCACACAAGGGGATAGTTATATCAGGACAAACATAATGTGACTCTTGATGAGAAGAACACGTTTCACACAAGGGGATAGTTATATCAGGACAAACATAATGTGTCTTGATGAGAAGAACACGTTTCACACAAGGGGATAGTTATATCAGGACAAACATAATGTGACTCTTGATGAGAAGAACACGTTTCACACGAGGGGATAGTTATATCAGGGCAAACATAATGTGACTCTTGATGAGAAGAACACGTTTCACACAAGGGGATAGTTATATCAGGACAAACATAATGTGACTCTTGATGAGAAGAACACGTTTCACACAAGGGATAGTTATATCAGGACAAACTAAATGTGTCTTGATGAGAATAACACGTTTCACACAAGGGGATAGTTATATCAGGACAAACATAATGTGACTCTTGATGAGAAGAACACGTTTCACACGAGGGGATAGTTATATCAGGGCAAACATAATGTGACTCTTGATGAGAAGAACACGTTTCACACAAGGGGATAGTTATATCAGGACAAACATAATGTGACTCTTGATGAGAAGAACACGTTTCACACAAGGGATAGTTATATCAGGACAAACATAATGTGACTCTTGATGAGAAGAACACGTTTCACACAAGGGGATAGTTATATCAGGACAAACATAATGTGACTCTTGATGAGAAGAACACGTTTCACACAAGGGGATAGTTATATCAGGACAAACATAATGTGACTCTTGATGAGAAAACACGTTTCACACAAGGGGATAGTTATATCAGGACAAACATAATGTGTCTTGATGAGAAGAACACGTTTCACACAAGGGGATAGTTATATCAGGACAAACATAATGTGACTCTTGATGAGAAGAACACGTTTCACACGAGGGGATAGTTATATCAGGGCAAACATAATGTGACTCTTGATGAGAAGAACACGTTTCACACAAGGGGATAGTTATATCAGGACAAACATAATGTGACTCTTGATGAGAAGAACACGTTTCACACAAGGGGATAGTTATATCAGGACAAACATAATGTGACTCTTGATGAGAAGAACACGTTTCAAACAAGGGGATAGTTATATCAGGGCAAACATAATGTGTCTTGATGAGAAGAACACGTTTCACACAAGGGGATAGTTATATCAGGACAAACATAATGTGACTCTTGATGAGAAGAACACGTTTCACACAAGGGGATAGTTATATCAGGGCAAACATAATGTGACTCTTGATGAGAAGAACACGTTTCACACAAGGGGATAGTTATATCAGGACAAACATAATGTGACTCTTGATGAGAAGAACACGTTTCACACAAGGGGATAGTTATATCAGGACAAACATAATGTGACTCTTGATGAGAAGAACACGTTTCAAACAAGGGGATAGTTATATCAGGGCAAACATAATGTGTCTTGATGAGAAGAACACGTTTCACACAAGGGGATAGTTATATCAGGACAAACATAATGTGACTCTTGATGAGAAGAACACGTTTCACACAAGGGATAGTTATATCAGGGCAAACATAATGTGTCTTGATGAGAAGAACACGTTTCACACAAGGGGATAGTTATATCAGGACAAACATAATGTGACTCTTGATGAGAAGAACACGTTTCACACGAGGGGATAGTTATATCAGGACAAACATAATGTGACTCTTGATGAGAAGAACACGTTTCACACGAGGGGATAGTTATATCAGGACAAACATAATGTGTCTTGATGAGAAGAACACGTTTCACACAAGGGGATAGTTATATCAGGACAAACATAATGTGACTCTTGATGAGAAGAACACGTTTCACACGAGGGGATAGTTATATCAGGACAAACATAATGTGACTCTTGATGAGAAGAACACGTTTCACACAAGGGGATAGTTATATCAGGACAAACATAATGTGACTCTTGATGAGAAGAACACGTTTCACACAAGGGGATAGTTATATCAGGGCAAACATAATGTGTCTTGATGAGAAGAACACGTTTCACACAAGGGGATAGTTATATCAGGACAAACATAATGTGACTCTTGATGAGAAGAACACGTTTCACACGAGGATATAGTTATATCAGGACAAACATAATGTGACTCTTGATGAGAAGAACACGTTTCACACAAGGGGATAGTTATATCAGGACAAACATAATGTGACTCTTGATGAGAAGAACACGTTTCACACAAGGGATAGTTATATCAGGACAAACATAATGTGTCTTGATGAGAAGAACACGTTTCACACAAGGGGATAGTTATATCAGGACAAACATAATGTGACTCTTGATGAGAAGAACACGTTTCACACGAGGGGATAGTTATATCAGGGCAAACATAATGTGACTCTTGATGAGAAGAACACGTTTCACACGAGGGGATAGTTATATCAGGACAAACATAATGTGACTCTTGATGAGAAGAACACGTTTCACACGAGGGGATAGTTATATCAGGACAAACATAATGTGACTCTTGATGAGAAGAACACGTTTCACACGAGGGGATAGTTATATCAGGACAAACATAATGTGACTCTTGATGAGAAGAACACGTTTCACACTGGACAAAGAGGTAAGGGGGTCATCCCTTGCGCTCAGTTACACTTGATAGGAGAGAGGGAGGTCACAACACTCTGCTATCGGTACTGTGGTCTCTCATCTTATCGGGGAATTGAACCCTCACTCAAGAGGAGTTGGATTGAGTCTTGAGCTCCTGCCGGGTTGTGGTAATATGGTCTTTAACCCGCGTTGCACTTCCCGTAGTAGATACTGTGCAAGTTGAGAACCTTAAAGATAGTCGTACTTCTCACCAAAAGAGAGATCTCTTAAATTTTTGAGGAACTGGGAGATAAAATGTCACTAGACAATGTTGTTTATTCCCACATTCAGAGCCAAGATTGGATCTGTCCATTGCTGATGTGGGCTGGATCTAGCAACAACGGTCTCCTTAGGATAACTTTGCTATTGTAACTATTTAGACTAATGTATATAGTAAGTTTGAAAACATTGTTTGATTCTTGCTTCAATAAGTTAAATAACATCACTACTGTTAGCTACCCTGTGAGCATGTTGTCAGTATTACCCTATGGCCGGTGTTGGTAGAGGGCTGGTAGTGTACCAACTGTTAGCTACCCTGTGAACATGTTGTCAGGACTACCCGATGGCTGTGGTCGGCACGGCTGGTAGAGGGCTGATAGTGTACCAACTGGAAGGTAAGCCCCAGGAGTACAAGAGGATAGAGTCGCCCCTAAAGTATCAGCATCGCTGTCTCGCAATCTTCAGAGACAAGAAAAAATCACCCACAGGTAAACTTACATCAAGGTAGCAAATGGTGGTGCAATATACTGAGATATTCAGGTTATGGGTGTAGCTGTATCTAGAGATTACACTTGGACACTGGGGTTGAACCGGGGACTCTTGCTCCACCACTGAGATACCGCGCTTAGTCATTGTTGTCTCTAAACAATGGCGACTTAAGGTCATTGCTGACTGATGGCTCTTCCTCAAACCAGGAATGAAGACACTCTTAACTATCTATCTATCTGGCCTATTTCAAGTTTTAATTAAGTGGGCTTTAGTCAAACTTTTTACTTTGGATCAGAAAAACATTAAATCTTTGACTTTGGGACTACTCTTGAAATTCAAACTTGATAAAACAAATTATCTTGTTGAATATTTCTCAACCAATTAAAACATTAAGTGATGGTAACAAAATGCGACCTTGGTAAGACACACGTGGTATATTTATCAGCCAATAGTTTTCCACACGAGTGACTTGTACCGACGTATGTTCCAGGATATGCACTGGGGAGTGTTGAAGGCCGAGTAGCGATACAATACGTCAACCCTCAGAACCCTAAGGACAACTTCACCTTCAAATGCCATCGGTCGAATGGAGCTCCAAACGGATACCAGGATATATATCCGGTAAGAATTATAATTATATTTTCTAGGGGTCTTTTGATTTGAGCCAAGTATTTATAAAAGCTCCCGAGTTTGAGTATATTCATAATTTTGAAATATTATGTTATATATTTGTTTATTTTAAATGTAAATGACATCTTTAAAATTTCAGATTTAAAAATAATACTAAGACACATGTTCTTAAAATATAAATGACTCATTTTTATAAATATAGGCCTAAATAATTTTAGAAAAAAGTCAAGAAATGGTAATATCAGTTTTTAAATTATAAATAACACTTATAAAACACAATTTAAAGTAAGAATACTCAAAACGCTAATAAAAAATAATTAGAATGGTTTCAACACTCATGTCTTTAAGGACATTAAAATTACACTAACAATTATAAAACAAGGTTAATAAAATGAATACTCGCATGATGGCTTGTAAATGTACACTAAGATAGTGTATAAACACTGTACAGTGATGTAAAGTGATAGTGAAGGAAGGTTAGGTCTAGATAGGAACAAACACACTTCTCTCTTCATGTCTTCTTAAACGTTCACACTTACACACTAATTTGAATTTTTGGGAATATTACTATTTCATTAATGTGTCTCCATATGAAAAATAAATATTTCCTAAAATTCAAAACAATGTGCAGCTGTAAAAGTTTGAAGAAGTGGGAAGTGTTGGCTTCCTTCATTACCACTTTACATTAGTGTTGAGTGTTTCTACACTTGCTCGATAAAAAATTAATAAAACTAACGTTTTAATAAGCTGATATCTCCCCAAAATATGATTCAGTAACTCAATTTACCCGCTAAGAAAACATAAGAATCATAAACAGTGTTTTGTATTTTGTTTATTATTCCTTAGTGTATTCCTGCCTGATCACATCTTCTGTTCCATTTCCATTCCTCTATGCGCAGTTACACATGCCTGTTGTACATGCTCTAGTTAGACATTATTTTATTGAGAAATTTACTTCAATTCAATTTTTAATGACAATAAAAGTTGATGCTCGTGCTTTAAAATTAAAAATAACATGACTAAAATAATATTTCTAGCAAACAATATGAAATAGTAAATGATTTTTTAATATAAATGTGGTGGTTTTGGTAAAATATGTTTGTAATAAATAAGATCAACATTGATTTTAGACCAACATAATTCTATACCTGACTAAATAGTAACTAAACTAGTGCTAGTTTTGCAGCTAAATGTATTAATTAATACAAGCGATAAATATCTTTAAGTTTGAAAACATTTAATATAATAATATATTCTTGATATTAGATTTTTAATTTAACATAAATTATTATTTTAGAAAGGGACCAGGTAAAAATAGTAAAAAGAATCATTCAGTTATTTAGTAATCTATTTAGCTATTTTTATATTCATTGCTTTGTCACGGCAATATTAAAAAACAACTTAAATCAAGCATAATTCAAAATGGATGACAATATTGAATAAATGTATCGGTCGAAAGTGGTTTTAAAGCTCTATTACGTTATTAATGTGAAAATTGATAATAATTTGCAACAATTTGTTAAGTAACCAAACGATTTATAAGTGGGAATGCCGATATCTCAATTAAATAGCCTATCCTTACTATTGGGTTTTAAAAATTGATTATTAAGTATAACAAGTGAAAGCTCTAAGCCTACAAAACTTGCAATCTCAAACTCGAGCTTAAGCGACGAGCTCGGCTCGAAGCTCGAAATCCGTTTACTCACAGAGCCCAAATATTTACATTCAGGCTCTTCTCGGTGGCCGAATGGCCCAAACTCTCGAGATAGACCGAACTGCTATAGACATAAGATTACTATACGACTGAGACTGTATTGGTTTCATTCCATCAACCAATCGGGAGGGAGAAAGGAGATTGGTGAATAACGTAGGACACTGAGATAGAAACAAGTAGAAGGACAAACTCAGGAAATGGATATTATATGAAACTATTACTTTGTGATGTTCCAGGTGAATGATATCGCATTTCATCCCATACACGGAACTCTGGCGACTGTTGGGTCTGACGGCAGTTTCAGTTTCTGGGACAAAGACGCCCGTACCAAGTTGAAACCCTCGGAGGCCATGGAGCAGCCAATCACACGTTGCTGTTTCAACAGCAATGGCCAGATATTCGCTTATGCTGTCAGCTATGATTGGTCCAAGGTAAGCTCAACTTTCACTTGTTACTAGTCGAGATGGACACAACACGCGTGGTGAAGGGAATATTTTACCAAGCTGAGCCGGCCTCACGTCTGAAACAGTCCAACATTGATAACTTGGTATTTGTTTGAATATATTTCAAAAATAATTAGAAACTGATCAAATCCACTATTTTATAAATCTGAATCTTAATTTTACTTTTGAATCCTGAATTGGGAAATATCATAAACACAAGAAGAAATAGGAATGTACCAACCAGTTTATCAAAAAGTTGCAATAGTAACTAAATGTATTCATACATGGTGAACTGTTAAATTACTGGTCTGGGGTCTGGTTTTCACTATACTCTTGCTTTTTGTGTGTTGTCCCCGGGATAAGGGTTGTGTGACGCTGATTTAAACATAAAAATACAAAACTGAAGCAGTTTAATGAATATTCATAGACACTCCTTTTGAAACAAGTACTTGGTAGTTTGCGCTGCGCTCGAGCGGCTAGGAATCGCGCACATAGAAAATAACTAATACTTCCTTTTTATACTAATGGAAATCCTGGGGAAAGAGGTGACATCTTCTTCTGTCTTCTAAAGTAGTAATAGTCGTTTTAACACACACATAATAATGTTTCCTTTTAGCAAACACAAAGAATAAAGAGTAGACTAGGATTACTTCCTCTTACTCTTATTCCTTTATTTACCCTCTTTCTTTCCTTAGTTTAATGACTTAATGAAATATTCAGATCACGTCAAGTTTGAACCACCAATAAGAAGTATCAAAGCTATAAAACAAATTCAAAAAACATAGTTTTAATATTTTTAACCTCTAAAACTAATAAAGGTTTAAATGGAGTTTAAATTCCCCCATAATTGGTATTTATTTGACGTATTTTTTTCAGGGCCATGAATTTTACAATGCGCAGAAGAAGAATTACATCTTTTTAAGATCCTGTTATGATGAACTGAAGCCCCGCAGCTCCTCCTAGATATTAACAATCACAAGCTGATCAGTTTGGCTCGTTAATTTTGTCCTGATATTGGTGCCCCCTCTATAGGACTCCCGTAAGTAGAGTGTTTTTGTCTGTAAAGTTTGATGTCTCCATTAGAAACCTCCCCTGTCTGAAGAACCTTAATGAGTCCTTGTATCAAGAGGTATATTTACTGCTGTTGGCCTCGGTTCATTATCAGCGAGTGCAACATGTTTTAATTATAATCATCATTCCACTTGAGTTTTGTACACTATTGTTTGATCTTCTTAACTTTTGATCATTAAATGTTTCAACCAGAAAATGTTTTCCTTGTTATTTTTTTAATATTAAATTTAATGTTTTGTTGTACACGGGAAACACGAAGAGGAACCGACACGCCTGACACCGCTGCCACTGGACAGTTATGTTTCCTATTTAACACCCCCAATAGAACCAAACCCTGACGGCAATGAGATGTCCAGTGGCAGCGGTGTCAAGTGTGGATTGTGTTCCTACACTTTCTTCCCTGTCTAAAGTTGTGTCAACATTGTGTACAGTTTAGGAACTGTGGGTAATTTAATAACCATCTGATAGGCCTGTGCAGGAAATAACAATTTTCCACGGGAACAGGATGGAAAGTTTATCAAAGTATTTATTATTCAGATTTGTTTTGTTAGTCCAAACTTATACAGATCAGATCAGAAAGGAATCAGGGCCAATGGCTGACAATTTTATATAGTAGTTAAAACACAATGGCGTCAATTTTAACTAAGCAATGGGAACTTCCATATTTTCAAAATAATTTGAATAAATGAGCTAAATTAATAATAATTATGGTGACCTGGTGGTCTAGGGGTAAGGTGTCAGACTTCTATGCTGGCAGCCGGGGTTCAATCCTCGTTCCCGGCAAAGATTTATCTGATTACCAAACCCTTCCTCCACCTCTGACAAGACATCTTGTGAATGTGAGGAATGCCAGGCCTCCACCGTGGTTCGGATTCCACGTTAAACTGTAGGTCCTTCATTTCATCTCACAATCACCCTACCATTACACATTAGCGTATATGCGTATAACCCGAACGGGTAGTAAGACGCGGTGCTAATAATAATAATAATAATAATAATTAATGAGTTAAATTTGGCCAGTAAGGTAAAGCTAAAAACTTGCTTAACTTTTTATCAGATAAAGGGAATGAATCACTTTAATAAAAAAAATACCAAAATTAAAACGATATATTTACTTGTTAGAATTATATTTCAACAAAAAAATATATCAAACACAACAAATAAGTTTGCATGAACATGTGTGTCTGCATCACAAGCAGTGTGACCTTGTGAACGGAAGGAAGACCTTGTTGAGTCGATCAAGGCAGGGAAGCTGTCCCTAGGTTGAGATAGTTACTACCACTGCATTCGTGCCGTAGTCACAGGTGAAAGCTCTGTTGACTAGTGTAACCCAATAATCTTACATGTTTGCTGAGCCCAAATAACTTCAGGGGTTAAAATGAAAGAAAATAAGAGCTTATTTTCAGCTTGAACCATTTTTAAACTGTGTGGTAATTCATCTTATATTACAAAAGTTTCTTTTTTCCTCTCTGGTAGTAAGTTATTTACATGAAGCCTTGTTATAACACTTGGCGATAGCCCACAAAATAAACATAATGTTTTACCTGGCAACTTTATTACCCCAAACATAAAACCACTAAAATTATTTTCACAAGTTTGAACATCTGAGTACCAAGGCATGACTTATGGACAATGTGTTTTCTTATTTACATCAAAACCTATCAGTTCAATGGGGTTCAATTCCCCACTGGAGTGACTATTTATAACGTATGCAACCAAAACAAAGAAAACAGATATGATATGCCAGCACAAAGAAATGTTTTGTTTCAATGTTGCTACAGAGTCCGATGTCGATGTCGTCCATCTATTTACAAATCACACATGTCGCTATTAAAGAATAATCTCGTTCTTGAAACTCCTTGTCAGTTCTTTGTATGGAAGAACAATCGAGTTGAGAAGAATCACTTCTGATGGGACAGTGACGCTGCAACCTGCGGTTAAAACACACAACGTTACAACACTGAGTGTTATCAACAATATCTGAAGATCTAGAGTCGTGTCCAGTGATCACATCTTACCTAATATAGTGATGGAGGGATTTAGTCGGCCATCACTATTGAACAACGGGGGGTTGTCCATCTTGGCGAATGGCTTGTTGGGGTTAGGATCACATGGGGTCCCCTCCACTCTAGTCCACTGCCCCACCCGACTGTCTCGCCCCACGATGCTGTGCAGGACTAGACTATGATCTGAAATATTGGCTCCGGCCAGAACTATAGACTCTCGAATACGAACGCCCGGACCAATGACACACCCTGGTCCCACGCTCACATTGGGACCAAGCTGTAACAAAACAATACAAGATACTTGTCTTAGTGGATATGAACACGATGTGTCTCCAATGTTTATTTTCTAGCATTGGTTCCTCCTGCAGGTTCAGTTGTAACTTAGAAGTGTTGTTATATTCAACTCACTGTGGCAGAGCAATGCACAGTCGCTGTGGGGTGGATGTGAACGTCTCCTATGATTCGACACATCTTACTATCGCCTCTGTCTCCGTTCAGCACCAGTCTCTCCCTGTGCCGTGTTCGGAACAGTTCCAAGAAGTGTCTGTTGGCGTAGATAGTGGAGCCGGCAGTCTTCAACTGAGACCACCAGGTGTTGGTCTGCATAGCAAACACTTTCCCTGTTCCAGCGAGAGGCATCAAGATATCCTTCTCGAGGTGAATAACAGCTGCTTCCATTGCGCTACCGACACCATCACTGGACAGATATAACAGAGGTGTAACTAGCTTCCATCACTGGACAAGTGTAACTAGCTACCATCACTGGGCAGATGTAACAGAGGTGTAACTAGCTACCATCACTGGACAGGTGTAACAGAGGTGTAACTAGCTTCCATCACTGGACAGGTGTAACTAGCTACCATCACTGGACAGGTGTAACTAGCTACCATCACTGGACAGGTGTAACTAGCTACCATCACTGGACAGGTGTAACTAGCTACCATCACTGGACAGGTGTAACTAGCTACCATCACTGGACAGGTGTAACAGAGGTGTAACTAGCTTCCATCACTGGACAGGTGTAACTAGCTACCATCACTGGACAGGTGTAACTAGCTACCATCACTGGACAAGTGTAACTAGCTACCATCACTGGACAGGTGTAACAGAGGTGTAACTAGCTACCATCACTGGACAAGTGTAACTAGCTACCATCACTGGACAGGTGTAACTAGCTACCATCACTGGACAGGTGTAACTAGCTACCATCACTGGACAGGTGTAACTAGCTACCATCACTGGACAGGTGTAACTAGCTACCATCACTGGACAGGTGTAACAGAGGTGTAACTAGCTTCCATCACTGGACAGGTGTAACTAGCTACCATCACTGGACAGGTGTAACAGAGGTGTAACTAGCTTCCATCACTGGACAGGTGTAACTAGCTACCATCACTGGACAGGTGTAACTAGCTACCATCACTGGACAAGTGTAACTAGCTACCATCACTGGACAGGTGTAACAGAGGTGTAACTAGCTACCATCACTGGACAAGTGTAACTAGCTACCATCACTGGACAGATATAACAGAGGTGTAACTAGCTACCATCACTGGACAGGTGTAACTAGCTACCATCACTGGACAGATATAACAGAGGTGTAACTAGCTACCATCACTGGACAGATATAACAGAGGTGTAACTAGCTACCATCACTGGACAGGTGTAACTAGCTACCATCACTGGACAGATATAACAGAGGTGTAACTAGCTACCATCACTGGACAAGTGTAACTAGCTACCATCACTGGACAGATATAACAGAGGTGTAACTAGCTACCATCACTGGACAGGTGTAACTAGCTACCATCACTGGACAGGTGTAACAGAGGTGTAACTAGCTTCCATCACTGGACAAGTGTAACTAGCTACCATCACTGGACAGATATAACAGAGGTGTAACTAGCTACCATCACTGGACAGGTGTAACAGAGGTGTAACTAGCTTCCATCACTGGACAAGTGTAACTAGCTTCCATCACTGGACAAGTGTAACTAGCTACCATTACTGGGCAGGTGATAACAGAGGTGTAACTAGCTACCATCACTGGACAGGTGTAACTAGCTACCATCACTGGACAGGTGTAACTAGCTACCATCACTGGACAGGTGTAACTAGCTACCATCACTGGACAGGTGTAACTAGCTACCATCACTGGACAGGTGTAACTAGCTACCATCACTGGACAGGTGTAACTAGCTACCATCACTGGACAGGTGTAACAAGCTACCATCACTGGACAGGTGTAACAAGCTACCATCACTGTCTGTCTGTTCTGTCACAAGATAGCGACGTACTTGTAATAGTTCTGTCACAAGATAGCGACGTACTTGTAATAGTTCTGTCACAAGATAGCGACGTACTTGTAATAGTTCTAAGATAGCGACGTACTTGTAATAGTTCTGTCACAAGATAGCGACGTACTTGTAATAGTTCTGTCACAAGATAGCGACGTACTTGTAATAGTTCTGTCACAAGATAGCGACGTACTTGTAATAGTTCTGTCACAAGATAGCGACGTACTTGTAATAGTTCTGTCACAAGATAGCGACGTACTTGTAATAGTTCTGTCACAAGATAGCGACGTACTTGTAATAGTTCTAAGATAGCGACGTACTTGTAATAGTTCTGTCACAAGATAGCGACGTACTTGTAATAGTTCTGTCACAAGATAACGACGTACTTGTAATAGTTCTGTCACAAGATAGCGACGTACTTGTAATAGTTCTGTCACAAGATAGCGACGTACTTGTAATAGTTCTGTCACAAGATAGCGACGTATTGTCACAAGATATGCGACGTACTTGTCACAAGATAGCGACGTACTTGTAATAGTTCTGTCGCAAGATAGCGACGTACTTGTAATAGTTCTGTCGCAAGATAGCGACGTACTTGTAATAGTTCTGTCGCAAGATAGCGACGTACTTGTAATAGTTCTGTCACAAGATAGCGACGTACTTGTAATAGTTCTGTCGCAAGATAGCGACGTACTTGTAATAGTTCTGTCCCAAGATAGCGACGTACTTGTAATAGTTCTGTCCCAAGATAGCGACGTACTTGTAATATTTCTGTCACAAGATAACGACGTACTTGTAATAGTTCTGTCGCAAGATAGCGACGTACTTGTAATAGTTCTGTTGCCTGGTGTTGAAGACGGCTGATATGTATTGGAACAGCTCCACAGAACAGATGTACACTCCACAGTTGATAAGTGTCGATACGAAGGTGGAAGGTTTCTCTACGTAGTGCTGCACAGTGTGAGTATCCTTGTCTTGAACTATACAACCGTAGTGTAAGGACTGCTGACGAGTGGCTTCTGTCGCCATCATGGTCATCTGCTCGCCAACACAGTCAAGGACATTTAGATTGGGGGAATGCAAACTCGACATTTTAAACATGGAGCAAAGGCAGAACAAATAATGTGACATTCCCGTCATGCAAACATTAATTCAGGATTAGATAACAGCACAAAACTACAACATATTAAATGTGTGTATTTTAATTTAACAAACTTCATTGGGTAATCTCGATAATTATTAAATCTGCAAATCTCCTTTATAATCCAAGTCAAGGCTGATGAATATTAAAAGCGAAGTTGAAGTTTTCTAAGCTTAACACAGCCCTCGTTGTTTCTATGGAACCATACCTACCGAGGTATTTACATGGGTCTTTCTGTGATTATATCGTATTCCCCTTTCGGGAATACTGTGCAATATTTGATGATTCGTGCAACCAACATTAGTTCCACCTAGGAGGTCATTAGAACCAGCCAGGCAGCCTGCTGTCCCGACTCTCCTTTGCTCTCTCTGCTGTCCCGACCTCCCCTACTAACTCTTTGTAACACCGACAATAGAAACAGTGCAATGGTCAGTTTGTTGGGTGTGCCTTTCAACAAAATGTCACGGAGACGTAACTCACCTAAGATCAAGGCGCAACTTACCAAACTGCTATTTCCTGTCTGTTGATGGAATTCCAACATTTCAACCAATGGGAAGTCTGCACACACATCTCCATTAAGAACAAAGAATGCCTGTGGGTTGCCGGAGCGAATCTGGTCACGGAAATGATAGATGCCCCCGGCGGTGCCCAGAGCGGTGAATTCTTGGAGATAGCTACAAATAAAAACATTTCTCCACTACTTTCTATAATCAATGGCTGAGTGTAAGTGGGGAACACGATGGCTGAGCTGAAGTGGAGAACACATGGCTGAGCTGGAAGTGGGAAACACAATGGCTGAGCTGTAAGTGGGAAACATGATGGCTGAGCTGTAAGTGGAGAACACACATGGCTGAGCTGGAAGTGGGAACACGATGGCTGAGCTGTAAGTGGAGAACACGATGGCTGAGCTGTAAGTGGAGAACATGATGGCTGAGCTTGTAAAGTGGGAAACACGATGGCTGAGCTGGAAGTGGGGAAACACAATGGCTGAGCTGTAAGTGGGAAACACGATGGCTGAGCTGAAGTGGGAAACACGATGGCTGAGCTGTAAGTGGAGAACACGATGGCTGAGCTGGGAAGTGGAGAACACGATGGCTGAGTGTAATAGTGGGAAACACAATGGCTGAGCTGTAAGTGGGAAACACGATGGCTGAGCTGTAAGTGGGAACACAGATGGCTGAGCTGGAAGTGGAGAACACGATGGCTGAGCTGTAAGTGGAGAACACGATGGCTGAGCTGTAAGTGGAGAACACGATGGCTGAGCTGGGAAGTGGAGAACACGATGGCTGAGCTGTAAGTGGAGAACATGATGGCTGGCTGTAAGTGGAGAACACAATGGCTGAGCTGTAAGTGGAGAACACGATGGCTGAGCTGTAAGTGGAGAACACGATGGCTGAGCTGTAAGTGGAGAACACGATGGCTGAGCTGTAAGTGGGAAACACGATGGCTGAGCTGTAAGTGGAGAACACATGGCTGAGCTGAAGTGGGAAACACGATGGCTGAGCTGTAAGTGGGAACACAATGGCTGAGCTGGAAGTGGGAACACGATGGCTGAGCTGTAAGTGGGAAACAGATGGCTGAGCTGTAAGTGGGGAAACACGATGCTGAGCTGTAAGTGGAGAACACATTTGGCTGAGCTGTGAAGTGGGAACAGATGGCTGAGCTGGAAGTGGAGAACACGATGGCTGAGCTGGAAGTGGAGAACACAATGGCTGAGCTGGAAGTGGAGAACACGATGGCTGAGCTGTAAGTGGAGAACACGATGGCTGAGCTGAAGTGGAGAACACGATGGCTGAGCTGTAAGTGGAGAACATGATGGCTGAGCTGTAAGTGGGAAACATGATGGCTGAGCTGGAAGTGGGGAACACGATGGCTGAGCTGTAAGTGGGAAACACTGATGGCTGAGCTGGAAGTGGGAAACACGATGGCTGAGCTGTAAGTGGAGAACACAATGGCTGAGCTGGAAGTGGGAAACACGATGGCTGAGCTGGAAGTGGAGAACACATGGCTGAGCTGGAAGTGGAAACACGATGGCTGAGCTGTAAGTGGAGAACACGATGGCTGAGCTGTAAGTGGAAACACGATGGCTGAGCTGGAAGTGGAGAACACGATGGCTGAGCTGTAAGTGGAGAACACGATGGCTGAGCTGGAAGTGGGAACAGATGGCTGAGCTGGAAGTGGGGAACACGATGGCTGAGCTGTAAGTGGGAAACAGATGGCTGAGCTGGAAGTGGGGAAACACGATGGCTGAGCTGGAAGTGGGGAACACGATGGTTGAGCTGAAGTGGAGAACACAGATGGCTGAGCTGGAAGTGGAGAACACGATGGCTGAGCTGGAAGTGGAAACACGATGGCTGAGCTGGAAGTGGGAAACACGATGGCTGAGCTGTAAGTGGAGAACACGATGGCTGAGCTGGAAGTGGGAAACACGATGGCTGAGCTGGAAGTGGGAACACGATGGCTGAGCTGGAAGTGGGGAACACGATGGCTGAGCTGGAAGTGGAGAACACGATGGCTGAGCTGGAAGTGGGGAACACGATGGCTGAGCTGGAAGTGGAGAACACGATGGCTGAGCTGGTAAGTGGGAACAGATGGCTGAGCTGGAAGTGGGAGAACACGATGGCTGAGCTGGAAGTGGAGAACACGATGGCTGAGCTGGAAGTGGAGAACACGATGGCTGAGCTGGAAGTGGAGAACACGATGGCTGAGCTGTAAGTGGGAAACATGATGGCTGAGCTGGAAGTGGGAACATGATGGCTGAGTGTAAGTGGGGAACAGATGGCTGAGCTGTAAGTGGGAAACACGATGGCTGAGCTGTAAGTGGAGAACACGATGGCTGAGCTGGAAGTGGGGAACGATTTTGAATGTAAATGTAAACTACTGTATGCTGGCTTTTATTGTTTTAAACGTTGACAGTAGCTGAATAAGATAAAATATTCTAGATCAATGACCTTGATTGGCAGATATTTAAACAAAATTATGTTATTAATGAAACTTTATGGTGAGTGTAATGTAGAAAAGTAAAAAAAATGCTTGAAGTTAAAGTGCAGAAACTGTATGGTTTGCTGTTAGACCTGACAGTGTGTGACAACATGAGACTGGCATTGTTAAGATGTTACAGTAAATGATGGTAGAGCTTTAAAATGGAACATCAGTTAAAGTATAATGACAATAATAAGTCTACTGAAATTATGGTTAATCACTGAGGGATACTGTAAAAGTAGCAGTTCCACTGAAAGCTGAGATTGATGTGGAGGGCATTTTGCTGACTAAGTGAACTACCACAAATGCTGGCACTATTTGTTAGTGAAAAAACAAGCAACACGTTCGATTGGCTGATACATTAAGAAGATGGGTCAACCAACGTGGCTCGAGCTGTTTGGATTTAAAATTATGGCAGCCTTACTCCCACATATGTCTTGATTAACTGTTGTTATGAATAAAGAAAACTAAATAAACAATGACTATGCGATAATAAGGAGAAGATATATTACTAATTAATTTCAGAACACGGCAATGACAATAAAAGGATAAAAAACAAATGAAAGATATTTGATAGTAATGAAGGAAACAATAAGTAGAACATTTTTAAACACAGACATGACTGGAAGCGGCAAACATCATGGACCTGAGCTCAATTGGAGACACGCAATGGTACGAGCTAAGTCGATGTGAACATCGAATGCAGAAGTGGTATTCATTATGTTCCAATGGCTGAGCTGTAAGTGGGGAACACGATGGCTGAGCTGTAAGTGGGAAACACGATGGCTGAGCTGTAAGTGGAGAACACGATGGCTGAGCTGGAAGTGGGAAACACGATGGCTGAGCTGGAAGTGGGGAACACGATGGCTGAGCTGTAAGTGGAGAACACGATGGCTGAGCTGTAAGTGGAGAACACGATGGCTGAGCTGTAAGTGGAGAACACGATGGCTGAGCTGTAAGTGGAGAACACGATGGCTGAGCTGGAAGTGGAAACATGATGGCTGAGCTGGAAGTGGGGAACATGATGGCTGAGCTGGAAGTGGGAAACATGATGGCTGAACTGGAAGTGGGGAACATGATGGCTGAGCTGGAAGTGGGGAACACGATGGTTGAGCTGTAAGTGGAGAACACGATGGCTGAGCTGTAAGTGGAGAACACGATGGCTGAGATGTAAGTGGAGAACACGATGGCTGAGCTGGAAGTGGGAAACACGATGGCTGAGCTGTAAGTGGGAAACACGATGGCTGAGCTGTAAGTGGAGATCTGGCTGAGCTGGAAGTGGAGAACACGATGGCTGAGCTGGAAGTGGAGAACACGATGGCTGAGCTGGAAGTGGAGAACACGATGGCTGAGCTGGAAGTGGAGAACACGATGGCTGAGCTGGAAGTGGAGAACACGATGGCTGAGCTGGAAGTGGAGAACACGATGGCTGAGCTGGAAGTGGAGAACACGATGGCTGAGCTGGAAGTGGGGAACACGATGGCTGAGCTGGAGTGGGGAACACGATGGCTGAGCTGGAAGTGGAGAACACGATGGCTGAGCTGGAAGTGGGGAACACGATGGCTGAGCTGGAAGTGGAGAACACGATGGCTGAGCTGGAAGTGGGGAACACGATGGCTGAGCTGGAAGTGGAGAACACGATGGCTGAGCTGGAAGTGGAGAACACGATGGCTGAGCTGTAAGTGGAGAACACGATGGCTGAGTTGTAAGTGGAGAACACGATGGCTGAGCTGGAAGTGGAGAACACGATGGCTGAGCTGGAAGTGGAGAACACGATGGCTGAGCTGGAAGTGGAGAACACGATGGCTGAGCTGGAAGTGGGGAACACATGGCTGAGCTGGAAGTGGAGAACACGATGGCTGAGCTGGAAGTGGGGAACACGATGGCTGAGCTGGAAGTGGAGAACACGATGGCTGAGCTGTAAGTGGAGAAACACGATGGCTGAGCTGTAAGTGGAGAACACGATGGCTGAGCTGTAAGTGGAGAACACGATGGCTGAGCTGGAAGTGGGGAACACGATGGCTGAGCTGGAAGTGGAGAACACGATGGCTGAGCTGTAAGTGGAGAACACGATGGCTGAGCTGTAAGTGGAGAACACGATGGCTGAGCTGGAAGTGGGGAACACGATGGCTGAGCTGAAGTGGAGAACACGATGGCTGAGCTGGAAGTGGAGAACACAATGGCTGAGCTGGAAGTGGGAAACACGATGGCTGAGCTGGAAGTGGAGAACACGATGGCTGAGCTGTAAGTGGAGAACACGATGGCTGAGCTGGAAGTGGAGAACACGATGGCTGAGCTGGAAGTGGGGAACACGATGGCTGAGCTGGAAGTGGAGAACACGATGGCTGAGCTGGAAGTGGAGAACACGATGGCTGAGCTGTAAGTGGAGAACACGATGGCTGAGCTGGAAGTGGGGACACGATGGCTGAGCTGGAAGTGGGGAACACGATGGCTGAGCTGGAAGTGGGGAACACGATGGCTGAGCTGGAAGTGGTAAACACGATGGCTGAGCTGGAAGTGGAGAACACGATGGCTGAGCTGTAAGTGGAGAACACGATGGCTGAGTTGTAAGTGGAGAACACGATGGCTGAGCTGGAAGTGGAGAACACGATGCTGAGCTGGAAGTGGAGAACACGATGGCTGAGCTGGAAGTGGGGAACACGATGGCTGAGCTGGAAGTGGAGAACACGATGGCTGAGCTGGAAGTGGGGAACACGATGGCTGAGCTGGAAGTGGAGAACACGATGGCTGAGCTGTAAGTGGAGAACACGATGGCTGAGTTGTAAGTGGAGAACACGATGGCTGAGTTGTAAGTGGAGAACACGATGGCTGAGCTGGAAGTGGAGAACACGATGCTGAGCTGGAAGTGGAGAACACGATGGCTGAGCTGGAAGTGGGGAACACGATGGCTGAGCTGGAAGTGGAGAACACGATGGCTGAGCTGGAAGTGGAGAACACGATGGCTGAGCTGGAAGTGGAGAACACGATGGCTGAGCTGGAAGTGGAGAACACGATGGCTGAGCTGGAAGTGGAGAACACGATGGCTGAGCTGTAAGTGGAGAACACGATGACTGAGCTGTAAGTGGGGAACACGATGGCTGAGCTGGAAGTGGGGAACAATGAGTTTTGAATGGAAAATGTAACTACTGTATGCTGGCACTTTTTATTGTTTTATTTTATGACGTTTTGTTCCAGTTCCAGCTGAATAAATATAAATAATTTCAATCAATGACCTTTGATCTCGCAGATATCTTCTAAACAAAATTATCATTTATTAATTGAATAGCTTTATGGTTTGTAAATATAGTAAAGTAAAAAAAATGCCCTATGAAGTTAAAATTGCACGTTTTATTTTACTGTATGTTTTGTGGCTCGTCTTAGATCAGCTACAGTCGTTTGTCAGACACACACTCGCAAGACATGTTGCATTTGTTTTAAGAGTGTCTACAAGTAAATGTCGGTAGAAGCAATTTCAACCAATATGATTCCATCAAAGTTAAAGTTTATAAATAAGACTCTAATTAATAAGTCTATACCTAAACATTATTGTTATCAGCCTCATGAGGGGATACTTGAATAAACAAGTAGCAGTTCCAGTCTAGAAAACTGAGATTGACTGCTGGAGGTGCATTGTGCTGACTACATGACACCTCTATCCACAAATGTCGGCACTATCTTGTTTAGTTAAAAAACACTAGTTCACTACTACTTGTTTCCGATTGGCTGACTACATTAATGAAGGATGCGGTGTCGACTCAACTTGTTCCAACTTTTTCCGGATCTCCCCTCCTAAAATTATGCCCCACCCTTCCCCACTCCCACATATGTTTTTATTAACTTTGTTTATGAATAATAATAGGTTTTAAAATCTAAATAAACATAATATTAGTTACATTCATAGCGATTAATAAGGAGAAGTATAATATTACTAATTAATTATTCAAGGAACACCCAATAAACAATAACAAAAGGATCTAAAACTTAATTCTAAATGAAAAGATATAATTGATATAAAATATAAGGAAAAATTAAAGATAGAAACATTTTTTTTAATTACCAAGACATACTGAGAAACGCCGGCAATCCAACTCAGGACCCTGAGCTCAATCTGGCAGACACGCAACTGTACGGACTAAGGTTTCGGATTGTATTACATCGTAATTTACAAAATGTGGTATTCATTTATGTTTCCCCGACTGTGATCAGGCATCTGACCGCCGGCGTGGTACGCGTGTTCTTTAAAAGAACACCTGATTTGGTCGGGCCGACAAGTTGTGGCCCGGTCTCACCTAGCTGCAAGATGGCCGTCACGATAGATAACTGGCACAGAGTGTTTATTCTAATGTGGCTGGGTTCCTCTGTACAGTACGTAGATTGTTTTATGATTCTTATATACCATACCTTGAGATGGACGGTAGACACCTGGAAGGAGATGGACAATTTTCTTTTCTTTTTTGAAATAAAACTGCGCTTACGTGTTCTACTAATACAATACAATATTAATCGTGCAAGTTTGACGAGTACGACTGGTTGTGCTGGAGCCATTATGTGTTACGTATATCCAGGATGTTCATGTGCACGCTATTATAGGGCCAGATATTAGAACTAAATAACTGTGGATACTTTGTCTCATATATTACAGACAGGTGGGGAAAATGGTGAGAAATTGCCTCAGATAGTTAATAAAATAGATCACAAACCGAACGTTCACTTTGTATTCTTGCATCATCTCGGCCACAAAATGAGATAGTTCTGAAGTTGGATAATATCCCAAGATAAGAATTTCTTTCAAATTTGGAACGTCTGCACATGCTTCGATATGATGTTGTATCATCGGTAGTCCAGCAACTGGGAAAAGCGGTTTGGGTATGTCCAAAGAAAGTGGTCGGAATCTGGTTCCTGAAATTAAATGTCAGTATATTAAAATAGATAAAACATATGTAAATATTAACTCAATGACAGTTATAAAAAAAACTACAATATAGTACCTTTCAAAGGCCCTCCAATTAAAATAACAGCTTTCAACATATTGATAGAAAAATTCTACGTTTATTACAATTTACTGTGTAATAAATATCTCACTGTTAAGTACGTCTAAGCAGAGATAAGTGTCATCCTAGAGCCACGTAAACGATTATTTACTAACAAGAGACGTGTTTAAACCCCACCATAGACCAAAACACCAACCCACGGAGCAATTGGAAACTATATTTTATTAAACTCTTGTAAGATTTTTTTTTCCTTCCAAGAAGCTGCTGCAACGGCTAAAGTGAGAAACTTTTCAGCACTGGTCTAGGTGGCTCAGTAGATCAAAACCTACCGATCAAATAATTACCCTCAACTGTTTCCAGCCTGTGGCAGGGGGGTCAGTTTAATAAAATACCTCCATCTTCCTCTATCATTCCATAATTCATCACTTTCCTCTCACTTTCAAACACTTTGCTATCTGCTCCTACCATCTCTATTTTGGTCTCTCTTGCGGTCCTTTTTCTATATTCCATAACTAGCTTTGGTATTCTCTCCTTGGTTAGCAACATAGATAAAGAGATGAAATTGATGTATTCTTACCCTAAGTGAAAATTCTGATGAATGTCAATTCTCTCTCAACGATTTAATCAAGCAAATTCAAGAGGGTGGTCGCCCCTATTTCCAAACAATCGAAATTCGCTTGTTACTGAAGTACGACGATGATTCTTCTTGTTCAAACAATTAATAAACAACCATGTGTATGCTTACGGAATAATGAATATAAAATAATTAAGAACAACGCGTGGGAGGGAGGAAAATCAGACCAACTTGAAGAAAGACTACGACTCGTTCGAACCGCAGCTGCCATCATATTCGAAGCCATACGATCACAATTTTACAACAAAGAAAAATATCCTCCTTCAGAAAAATATATGCGAGATCTCACTGCCATAGTTGAAAGTCTACTTTATTTTTGCTGACGTAATTTAAAAAAAATTAACTTGGCCTCCTGTACGTCTACTTTACTTTTGCTGATGTAATTTTTTTTTTAAATAACTTGGCCACCTGTACAATTGGTAGAAAAAACTCACCACTGTGCCGCACGCCACCATTTATTCAGTGAGGATTCGCTCTATTTTATTGCTATTAAAAATGGGACTTTGTGCATTTTTTTGAAAAAATTCTGAACGAGCAATATAATTAATGTTTTGTTAGCATTTAGGTACTCATCTACATACAATGATGCAATGTTGTTCAAAATATCCTGTATTATGCGTTCATGACATGAAATCAATCCATATACATTCTCTCAGTTCGGATTTTACAATGCTGATTTTAATACCAACACTCTTGATAGTTTAGTCCTTTAATACTTTTCATACCATGGGTGGTATGCTATCCATTGTGTGACTACCTACACTGATATTTTTACAGATCAGAATATTTCACATCTTTCTAGATTTCCGCCAGCAAAAGTATGGCAAGTATGGAGCGTTCCGATCAAATGTTTTCAAAAACCAAAAGACTTGGGTTTGAAAACTATTACTATTGCAAATATCGAGAGAGTCCCTACCTTCCTAATAAGGTATCTCTATCAGCTTTTGACATTTTTGGCTATTTGGAAACTGATTGATCTCCCCGTCGATACCTGGGCGTAATGGCTTTATGGAGCAGGTAACATTTGACAAAACTTGGGAAAAATCCAAGCTATTATGTCACCCTATCATAAACGTTCCACCCAGTCACTATGGCACTGTCTATACATCTCTTCTTTCCGCTGCTGATAAATATAAGGCCTTGAATCAAAACGAATTTTTTTTAAACATTCGTTCAGTCATTTTTCATGAAAACTCACAACATCATTGCAAGTAGTGACATTCACAAAATTGTGCAGAAGTGGGACTGCCAAAGAGCAAGAATGGACCTACTTCAAGGGTTTTCTCCAGTTTATCTTTTATAAATGTGAGATTAAATTCGGTGCATTTTGTGGTTGTATGACAGCGGGCATAAAATGCTTTATTATCGGCGTCTATTGCAATGGGAAATCATACTAAAACGTACCACAGATATTTAACATCTTTAAAGAAGACGAAGAAGTAAAATCAGAGAGCATCGATGAGACATTACTCTGGTGTGAAGACGACAAAAAATTATGGATCGTACGAAAATCACAGAAGCAGCGAAAAAATATGTTAGTCAACCTAGACCATAAAAACAGAGCAGATTGCAATAATCATAAGATGGATTGCAGCGATGAATTAGGCCTATTGGGTATACCACCAAAAAAGCACGTGAAGGTACCTCGTGTAGTGTGGAAATGAGTTGGTTGTCAGTTTATTTATGTTGTAAAGACTGATATGCAATGTATATCAATTGATAATCTTAAAACATTAGGGTGGAAACGAGTATATTCGAGGTGATATCGATGTGTAATCGGGACCAAGTGGTATCTGACCCAGGTACGTAGCGCGAAATCGTCTTTGAATTCTTTTCGTAAACCAAAAATTGTCAAAGTGGTTACAGATTGTGTAAGCAGCCTAAAAATAATAACTATTTAAAGGTAATTTAGTAACCTTTAGTTTACTGAGTCATTGAAGCTGTATGGTAAACGTTACCGCACAACCAATCAGCAGCACCTTCGCGAGGAAAAAGATCATTCAAAATATTTAACACATAGGCTGTATCCGAATAGTCCAAGGCTCCCTGGTCGGACTCTTGAATTTAGATTTGATGCAGTCTTGATGATTTACACCTTTCGCGCTGTTCATAACGAAGGACTGCATCAAACTATTCAAACGGCTACAACTGTATTTAAAATGGTGGAAAACGGATGTCAGTGCTCTAGCAGACGAAATGATCATACTAAAACAATTGCCAGTCAAACACCGCAACCGACACCGCGAGGACAGCGCACGGCTGGTAGCCTTCGTATCCATGGTGACCAAGACCCGAGAAGACTGCATATGTATCGTTCGCGACTATTCGGACAGATCCACCCTTGGTCACGTGATTACCCATGCAGCTATCAAGGGTACTAGTCAAGGCGACGCCGCATACGTATACAGCAAAAGTTTTCATATATTTCTTAAGTATTTGATCCGTGGACAAGTGCACGCCTGGACGGATAAAATGCCTATTTTTTTTAAAATTTGGATACAGCGAAATGTTTTCATATCTTTCTTAAGTATTTGATCCGTGGACAAGTGCACGCCTGCACGGATAAAATGCCCATTTAAAACAAATTATTGTGCAGTTTATTGAAACTTAGTAATTTATAAGTTAACAATCAAAATATTTGATCTCCTTGAGGTAGTAAGGAGGTTGAACAAATGGTATCATAAGTTGTGTCGCTCCTGGTAACTGTGGCTTCCTCAGTGGCAGGAGAGTTAGAACTGAAGTTTAATTTCAACAATGACAGGTAAAAATCAGAAGTTGGGTTATTCAGAGATGTGCGACGATTTCGCAACCATAATCATAGATCTACTAGGATCAAAGCCCGTAATGGTGTCCAAGGAGGATTGGTCTGAGTTGGCTATATGTTATTGTGATTAGTTATTTAAATATGATACAATGGTATTTTAGAAACAACGGGAACAAAAAGGCAAACCTTGAGTATTTAATTTTTACTTGTGATTTCCATATTGTAGCGTCGAGTGAAACTTGGCTCAAGTACCAAGATAATTTTGCTGTAAATAATTTTAGAATTTGTAGGTCTGATAAACCTGCCCGGACGGGAGGTGTTGCGCTGTTAATTAGGTCAGACATTCGATCTGGTAAAATAACACCAGACTATTTTCAATGACTTTTCTATGGAAGTTTCTAGGGATTACAAATTATTTTCCTCAGGTAGGACATTTTCAGTTATAGCTTTGTACAACTCTACACCAGATTAGTTCGATATTAGTTTATAAGAACAATTTGTCGGTTGACTACCTTTACCGGTTATTATCTGCGTGGATATGAATGCGCACTGTACTGTGAAGCTTCCTTTACATAGATCTTCTATTTGAACTCAGAATTCAACAGCAACTTGGTTAATTAAAATCTAGATAGTGAAGTGAATGATGGTGATAAGGTTGTTCAGCTTTATTAAAACCAAATTAGAAATAACATCCCAAGAACATATTGAATCAGCCACAGGAACTTATAGGGAAAACTACAATAGTCCTGTTTCTTTGTTTAATTCACCATTCAAAGGTGTACGGTTTGTTTCAAAATATACCATCAACATCCAAACAAACTCATTTTCTAACCCAATCAACCTTAACCTTAAAAAAAAACACTATATTTTGGGCCTCACATCACAATCACTGGCAAAAACAAAGGAGGAAAATTTCATCTGTCATAACTTCAGAAGGCTGGAAAAAGTGTCGTATGAAGAAAAAGGATGAAAAAAATAGGAAGCTTGATCAAAAATAAGAACAAGCAAAGGCTAGGTTAAAAAAAATGAAAACCGCAAAACCCAATGATTTAGATAGCTCGGAAGAGGAATATATAGAAAGTGGGGATAGTTTTGAAGATGTGAACATGTTTGAAGAGTCTGAAAAAGAAACTTGTGAAATCATGCAATGCAGTGTTGGGGACTATGTATTAGTAAAGTTTAGTGGAGGCAAAGAAATGTTTCCTATCCTTATGTGAGTGTTGTTAAAGTATATCTCTAAATAGTGAAGTTGAAGTAATGTAACTGAAATGTACACGTGATAATAACAACTCAATTTTTAAAACGAATGAACCAGATTTATTTGTAGTGACTACAACTGTAATCCGGGGGAAGTTACTACCTCCTTTACTTTATGGATCTGGGAATATGATCACGTAGCATATGTGTTTGTAAAAACTGTGGATATTTTTGAAAGCAATTAAATATTAGCTTCGTATTAGCTTCATATTAGTCTGTCGCCATTTGTGTAAATATAGGCTTCAATGACCATTACTTAAATACCCCGTGTCTTTATGTAATTCATTTTTGTTTAACAATTTAAAGTTTGAAAGTGTATTAATACCCTTTGATTTTAAGTGATTTATTATAGTATTGTTTACATATAAATATATTATGTATTTGAAGGGAAACCATGTTTTTTCACAAAATGTTTCAGACTTTAGTGTCAATTGTCAATAAAAATCACACTCAAAATTTTTACGTGTCAATAACTGATACAGATAACAAACAGACTTTAAAATAAGTAAGATAAATTTAGTTTTAATAATTTAATGTTATAAAAGTTAAAGCTTAAGCTATCTTTTGTTCCTAAGTTTGATTGTTTATGATAATTGTTAGATAGTCTTATAAATGTTTTAGTTAAATATTATTGTAGTAGTGTCAAAGAATGGTGTTTACCTTAGTCTATTAATCTGTACTGTACCAAATTGTTTTTTATTGTTAGGATAATGCGTGTTTTCTATGTTTTTGTGCTGTGCACCCTGTTTTCAAACTGTACAAGACTCTCGGTGTATCCGAATATTAGCTAATTATGCGCTGTCACCTTGATCCTTGACAGTTGCATCGGAAGTCATGTGACCACTGCTTGTCCGAATTGTCACGAAGGATGCTGATGCACCCTTCACCCAACCTTGAGTCCAAGGATGGAAGCAATACGTTGTAGACACGTCCTTGGTGCACACTGTTTTACTGGCAACTGTTTTATTATTAATTGTTCATTTTCTAGAGTTCAGAACTTTACTTCGTTCACCATTTTAAATTATACGGGCTACTAAAACAAACAATTCTTATAATATCAAGTTCGTTATTTTGAAAAATTATTTAATTAATTGATGCATAACTTTTTTATCACCGAAAGTAAATTGTTTATTGGGACGCTTTAATTTTCGTAAAACAATGGGAACACAGTCACACCACACAACAAAATGGTGTCGATATTAAACGCCGTAGGCTATTTATTTTCATGGGTCTTGACAGCTGGCGTTTGACATAGTTTCTAAGATCATTGATAGGTGGTAGCACTGCGGCCCCAAGGCAAGGGCTCATTGCCGTTCTAATTGGCTGATGTAATTCTATATATGAAGTGAGTGTACAGTGTGAATTCATCAAGTTTAAAGCTCAAGGATCCTCGAGATTTCGGACACAGACTATGTCTTTTCCACCATTTTCCCATTCTCCCTTCATAAAAGTGATATATGTTTTCCTCATTTGTTCTAGATTTATAACTCTATTCATGAGCACAAACAAATGTTATATTAAAGGACATCACAAATAGTCCTATATACTGAAAGTAATTGATGAAAGGTAAATGGAGAGTTAACTAATTGAAATTAGAGCCAACAAATAAAATTTTGCAATGCCAAGAATAAAATGAACAAGATGATTATTTAATTTGGGCAACCATACTAATATGCACAGAGCAGTAATTTCACTGGAGATGAAACGCATGTTCTTATTTCCTAGTATCTTTATGCTTGCTTATGTCACGTTTAATTTTTGATGTCTTCTGTCCGAGTGTTTTTTTCCCCTTTCCGACCGTAAACTCTGAGAAGTGGCTCTGAAAGTTCACCTGAGAACTTCCCTTATATTGTCTCCATTTACATCCAAACACTTGCTGGTTCGAAATTGATAGGTTGTCTTTCTTCGCACTAGTTGTACCCTCCTGATGGTTATGATGAGGAGAAAACATGAACTTCAGGTTTTTAGACGAATCTAGTTTTACTTTATCTACCGAAGGTGACATCAAGAAAGGTTTGTGATGCTCGTCACTTTTCACTGAAAATGATCTATTCAACAAGAAAGAGTCGACACGGTTTATTTGTCTTAATTGAAGGTCATCATGGGAAGTGGCTTTATCCGTGTCTCTCTTTCTGCCTTGATTTATAATTTCATCTCGTTCTTTACATTGTTTGTGAATTGTGTCGTAAAGAGAATTAATCAAATCTTCTTTTTCTCGATAGTTAACTTTCATTTCTTCAACATTTTTGAGCAACTTTGTGTTTTGTGTACGCAAGATCTGTACAGTTCTATCAAATCTCTCAATGTCATCATCGTAAAGCATACTCTTCATTTTCAGTTCTGTTTCCATAGCTTGGAGCTTACACAAGTCACCACTTGTCTGCTCGGCACGACCCGGCTTTTGAATTTGTAACTCTCTGTCGATGGTTGTGATGTAATTCTTTATTTCTTTGTGGTAGTCATCAAATTTCTTTCCCCATACTTGATTTATCTGGAATTTCATTTCTTCTTCGTTTATCAATCTTTCCTGCAGTTTTTCTTTCAAGATTGCTACCTCAGTTTCATATTCTATTTTCCTTTTATCTTCTTGCTCCTTAAGTTCATCTTCTCTTTGCCTCAGTAAATTATTCAAGCCATCCTGTTCCTTTAGAAGTGCAACTTTCTCAGATTTATATCTATTCAACATTTCATTTTCTCGTTTGGTTGTTTCTTCCAAATGTTTGTTGAAGTTTTTTTCTTGTTCTTCATATTTCTTTATGTTCCCTGAAAGAGTGTCGATTTTAAACTCTAATTGCTTGCATTGAAATAAAGATTTACCTAATTCCCTTTGAGTGTTTTGATAGTTTTCAAAAAAATATATATTCTGCTCCTGTAAAACACTTATTTCTCCTTCTTTCGCTTCGAGTTGAGCTTTCAGGCTACAAGTATTTGATTCTAGACTATGGATAAGTGCATCTTGAAGTTTTTTACTGTGCTCTTCATTTTGAACTCTATTTCTCAAAGCGTTAATTTCTTCGAACTGGTTTGATTCTAATTTTAGAGTTGGATCACTACATGGTTTGTTGGGCTTGCTCTCAACAACCTTCATTTCACCATCTTCACTCGATACACCTGGGAGTTGCCCTTTGGATGGTTTTAAAAAGGGATTTCCATTTTCTGAATTTTCTGTTATGTTTGTGATAGGTCTTATTTTGTTGACATTCTTGTCGTTTTTCAATACAAAAATTAAATCGTCTTTAACACACAACTCATCTTTAAGCTTAGAGTAAGTTATGGATAATTGATCGTTGATTTCTTGGAGTTTCTTAATATCTTCAACATGTTTAAGGGTCATTTTAGCATTGGCTGTCCTGAAAGTTTCCAGTTTCTCTGGCATTTGGCTGTAGTCTTTTAACTGACTTTGTAGCAGTTTTATCTCCTTTTCTAACCTCTGAACTTCATGATGGACCAAATAGGAGACACCGCAATAGTGGCAAACTGTGGCATCTCGTGGACAATCCACCAAGTCTTGTGGTAATGGATACCGTGGACTGTGTTTCTCCATCAGAGACAGGCAGGAAATTAGTTTATAACAGAACAATAACAACTCAGAGTTTCTTGACAGATAAAATATAAATAGTCACAATAGCCTTTCATACGTTCATGTTCAAATAGATAATATTACTGCGGGTATACCATGTAGAGTTCATGTCTATATTCATCCAATACAATTAGAGCTCAAATAATTTAGTATCTTCTATAATGAATCTTATTTGATTACTTTCCAAGGAGAACAACTTTTAGGTGGATTAGTTCCATGCCAATAGTTTCTCTGAGTAATTTCATGGACCTGTGCTAATACAACCAAGTTTGAAGAACACTTGAGTAAATTACAGCGCAGATGCACGGTGTGAATTTTAGGGGAAAAGCACGTTATTATTTAAGCTATTTGCCTTGCATTTATAAATGCTAGTTAGATTCAGTGGCGGCTATTGAGTAAACTTCAAGAAAGGTTGATTTCTTAAAAATTGTCAAATTAAGTAGACAACAGCTTAGCTTATACCATCCTATACTTAACTTACAAATTAAATAAAATAAAAAAAATTAAAAGCATAAAGTTAATAGGAGTAAATAAAATCTATAAAGTTTTAATAAAAGTTTAACGATTCACTAAGTTTGAAGTCAAAGACTGTCCATTGTGAAACACACAGTAGCTGTAGAGGAGCAGAGTGGCTGTAGAGGAACACTGTGGCTGTAGAGGAACACTGTGGCTGTAGAGGAACACTGTGGCTGTAGAGGAACACTGTGGCTGTAGAGGAACACTGTGGCTGTAGAGGAATCCCATGACTAAAGGTACGTACAGACATCCAACAGAACACCATTCATTCTACGACACAGCGTAACAATGAATGCTTTGTAGCATCGTAACATGAGACCGTGTCAGCTTGTAGTTAGTTCGTTATTTGCTATTATGGAGTGGAATGAAAACAATCCTCTACGTTTGATCGAACTTGATCGAGTATGCAGTTCCACTTGTATGTAGCTGCATCTTTCACCATCGTCCTTGCCTACGTTCTTTTCTTAAGCTGGGAGCAAGCAAGACCTCTTTACCTTTCTTTTAATATTAACAATATTCCTACTCGAGTGTCCTCGCTTAGCGCGTTTCAACCAATCATAAATAACGTTGTTTTTTGTGCTCAGCCCGACCTAGCCCGGACATAGAACGTTCCTGCACCCATGTCCCGAGGAGCACGATATGCTGAGCTCATTGCTAGAGATGTCGAAACAATCCTTCCACGAAGTCTCAAGGTCAGTCTCGGTCAAACTCATCTCACAGCACCTATCAATTATAGCAACAAAAATGGCCGCTAATGATTGAGCGCGCGTCAGAGATGATCTTACGAACAGAATATAATCACACAACGGCCTTGAGTGAGACTATAGAATGTATTCACTCTAAACAAGCACTAAATGCTGATTAAAGGTACGTTCCGCCCTAGCTGCAATCTGGTGCTCAAACCGAGCGAGAGGTAGACCGGGGACCGCCCCTTGCAAAAGTTGGGAGGTGGAAGCGCCGTGGTGCGATATAGAACTACTGCTCCATGACCGGGTTGTGCCCACATGTACCCATCACACCAATGTGTCAGGAAGGTTTTATTCAGAAGAAGTGCACCCGACCAGGATCCAACCCCATCCTCCCCGTCTAGTCCATTAAGAGAGTGACGCCTTAGACCATGCAGCCAAGGAAGCGGTTATTTAGAAGCTCTTTTCAATCGTATCATATTAGAGAATACTAGAGGAGAGTGAAATACATCTTTAGGGCGGGTAAGGGGTATTCTGAGAGAGTATAGGGTGAATTTGTGGGGTAATTAATACCCCATCTGGCAACCCCGCTCTTTCCCTTCACAACAAACATCTCGATGGTTGAAATTATTTTTAATTGCCTTATTGATAATATAATAATATTGCATATCTGGGCTACATCCCTCGTAGCTTGGTTTGTGGAAAGATTAGCCAGTACTATTGTACTATTGTCCAGGGGACGCCCCAGGGAACTAATATTACATACTTTCCGTGGAGGCTCGTTCCATATCCAATTGAGATGAAGGTGATAGTGAGTATGAGGGTGATAGTGAGTATGAGGGTGATAGTGAGTATGAGGGTGTGGAACCAGTGGAAACTCATAAGTCTAAGTAACCAAACCATGGTGACCATTGGGGTAACTCCCCTTTCGAGGAAAATACCCAAGGTACCAGGCGGTAATTGAAACCGGGACACCAAGTTTTGTAGCCAGTGCTGATCACTTTACACAAAAGAAAAGCTAAACAAATTTTGAAGTTTTGTTAATATCTTTAGATGATCGAATCCTCGCGGAAGATATTCTTCGTTCGAGTGTGGATAGTAAGCTTTGCTCGCGAGCTGGACTAGGTCATTTATCACCACACAATAGGTCATATGTCACCACACACGTTCTACCACTAGGTCATATATCACCACACACGTTCTACCACTAGGTCATATATCACACACGTTCTACCACTAGGTCATATGTCACCACACACGTTCTACAACTAGGTCATATATCACCACAAACGTTATACCACTAGGTCATATGTCACCACACACGTTCTACCACTAGGTCATATGTCACCACACACGTTATACCACTAGGTCATATATCACCACACACGTTCTACCACTAGGTCATATATCACACACGTTCTACCACTAGGTCATATGTCACCACACACGTTCTACAACTAGGTCATATATCACCACAAACGTTATACCACTAGGTCATATGTCACCACCACACACGTTCTACCACTAGGTCATATATCACACACGTTCTACCACTAGGTCATATGTCACCACACACGTTCTACCACTAGGTCATATGTCACCACACACGTTCTACAACTAGGTCATATATCACCACAAACGTTATACCACTAGGTCATATGTCACCACAAACGTTATACCACTAGGTCATATGTCACCACAACACGTTCTAACCACTAGGTCATATATCACACACGTTCTACCACTAGGTCATATGTCACCACACACGTTCTACAACTAGGTCATATATCACCACAAACGTTATACCACTAGGTCATATGTCACCACACACGTTCTACCACTAGGTCATTATATCACACACGTTCTACCACTAGGTCATATGTCACCACACACGTTCTACAACTAGGTCATATATCACCACAAACGTTATACCACTAGGTCATATGTCACCACACACGTTCTACCACTAGGTCATATGTCACCACACACGTTCTAACCACTAGGTCATATGTCACCACACACGTTCTACCACTAGGTCATATGTCACCACACACGTTATACCACTAGGTCATATGTCACCACACACGTTATACCACTAGATCATATATCACCACACACGTTATACCACTAGGTCATATATCACCACACACGTTCTACCACTAGGTCATATATCACCACACACGTTCTACCACTAGGTCATATGTCACCACACACGTTCTACAACTAGGTCATATGTCACCACACACGTTATACCACTAGGTCATATGTCACCACAAACGTTATACCACTAGGTCATATGTCACTACACACGTTCTACCACTAGGTCATATGTCACCACACACGTTATACCACTAGGTCATATATCACCACACACGTTCTACAACTAGGTCATATGTCACCACACACGTTCTACCACTAGGTCATATATCACCACAAACGTTTATACCACTAGTCATATGTCACCACACACGTTCTACCACTAGGTCATATGTCACCACACACGTTATACCACTAGGTCATATATCACCACACACGTTCTACCACTAGGTCATATGTCACCACACACGTTCTACAACTAGGTCATATGTCACCACACACGTTCTACCACTAGGTCATATATCACCACTAACGTTATACCACTAGGTCATATGTCACCACAACACGTTCTACCACTAGGTCATATGTCACCACACACGTTCTACCACTCGGTCATATGTCACCACACACGTTTATACCACTAGGTCATATATCACCACACACGTTCTACCACTAGGTCATATGTCACCACACACGTTCTACAACTAGGTCATATGTCACCACACACGTTCTACCACTAGGTCATATATCACCACAAACGTTATTCCACTAGGTCATATGTCACCACACACGTTATACCACTAGGTCATATATCACCACACACGTTATACCACTAGGTCATATGTCACCACACACGTTCTACCACTCGGTCATATGTCACCACACACGTTCTACCACTAGGTCATATGTCACCACACACGTTCTACCACTCGGTCATATTCACCACACACGTTCTACCACTAGGTCATATGTCACCACACACGTTCTACCACTAGGTCATATGTCACCACACACGTTCTACCTACCACTAGGTCATATGTCACCACACACGTTCTACCACTCGGTCATATGTCACCACACACGTTCTAACCACTAGGTCATATGTCACCACACACGTTCTACCACTCGGTCATGTGTCACCACACACGTTCTACCACTAGGTCATATGTCACCACACACGTTCTACCACTTGGTCATGTGTCACCACACACGTTCTACCACTAGGTCATATGTCACCACACACGTTCTACCACTCGGTCATATGTCACCACACACGTTCTACCACTAGGTCATATGTCACCACACACGTTCTACCACTAGGTCATATGTCACCACACACGTTCTACCTACCACTAGGTCATATGTCACCACACACGTTCTACCACTAGGTCATATATCACCACACACGTTCTACCACTAGGTCATATATCACACACGTTCTACCACTAGGTCATGTCACCACACACGTTCTACCACTCGGTCATATGTCACCACACACGTTCTACCACTAGGTCATATATCACACACGTTCTACCACTAGGTCATATGTCACCACACACGTTCTACCACTAGGTCATATGTCACCACACACGTTCTACCACTAGGTCATGTCACCACACACGTTCTACCACTAGGTCATGTGTCACCAAACACGTTCTACCACTAGGTCATATGTCACCACACACGTTCTACCTACCACTAGGTCATATGTCACCACACACGTTCTACCACTAGGTCATATGTCACCACACACGTTCTACCACTAGGTCATATGTCACCACACACGTTCTACCACTAGGTCATATGTCACCACACACGTTCTACCACTAGGTCATGTGTCACCACACACGTTCTACCACTAGGTCATATGTCACCACACACGTTCTACCACTCGGTCATATGTCACCACACACGTTCTACCACTAGGTCATATATCACCACACATTCTACCTACCACTAGGTCATGTCACCACACACGTTCTACCACTAGGTCATATGTCACCACACACGTTCTACCACTAGGTCATATGTCACCAACACACGTTCTACCACTAGGTCATATATCACCACACACGTTCTACCTACCACTAGGTCATATATCACCACACACGTTCTACCTACCACTAGGTCATATATCACCACACACGTTCTACCTACCACTAGGTCATATGTCACCACACACGTTCTACCTACCACTAGGTCATATGTCACCACACACGTTCTACCTACCACTAGGTCATATGTCACCACACACGTTCTAACCACTAGGTCATATATCACCACACACGTTCTACCTACCACTAGGTCATATATCACCACACACGTTCTACCACTCGGTCATATGTCACCACACACGTTCTACCACTAGGTCATATGTCACCACACACGTTCTACCACTAGGTCATATATCACCACACACGTTCTACCACTAGGTCATATATCACGCGCTGTTGGTTGATTATTCGGATACAGCTCTAGTCCGCTTCATGGCTATCTCCCCAGCTACACCGTACCTGGGCTCTGCGGCCCCTAACAGTGCAACCAGTGATACCCACCGGGACCGGATGGAGGGAGGAGTTAGCTCCTCCCAGTGATCGGCCATCCCGAGGAAGCCAAGAGCTCAGCCTCCGAACAGTCGTCTCCTCAAACCTTGGTTCTCAAAAGCCCCAGTACTTTCTGTCTCCCAACCTTGGCTGGATGTTTATAGATCCGTCAGTACGGGAAGATGGTAAAGACAGTCTAGTGCGCGTGCGCGGGCCGCCGGACGTACGTCTGAGCACCGAGACCCCCCCCCCCCCCATTTCGCTCAGTCCGCATCAGTGAACCATAAGCCCCATCCCGCTTCCCTCTATTAGAATAAGCTGTACTACGAATTTGCCACAAAGCCGGCAATTTACAGCACTCCTCTAAAAACTTTGTCAAAAACTTGGGGCTCATGAACGATTTGGGAAGCCGACATGGTTCCGCTGACCCTGTCTGCAGCACTGACCCTGTCTGCAGTGTGAATACCTCGTACCCTCCACGCACGTGCGAGCTACAAGTAGGCCCGTCGTTAGTGACACATTCAACCAACAAGCGCTGTAGTAGTTATGAATGTGATAACAGAACTAGGGTCACTTATTGTTTTAATATAACTCATTTAAAAATGTCAAAGTCCTTGATAAATTAAACGGAGAGTTAAATTTGAAGCTTTGGACTTTTGATTGCTTGCGTTTCATTAAAATGACTGAAATTTTCTTCAAGAAAAAATATATTTTCCAAAACCCTTCTTTTAATAATAGCACGACTCACCGCTAGAGCGCTTCGTTTCTAGACCGAACCGAATTGAGCCGAACCATTACGAATGTTCTGTGAAGCGTAGACTCCTCACTTATAAGTTGTATTATTTAGTTGTGTTTGGGCTTTGGGAAGATAGAATTATCGCTGGAATTAGTGACAAATAGATTCAAGACCGCTAAATTTAACGTCTCTGGTGATTTTATCATTTTACTACAGTGATTGGAGTCATAAATAAGTAAGTAATACAAACATGTTATCCAACAATCGCTTCAGTTAGCTTAAATTGAAAGTAAACTATTTTGAATTCCTTGCAGTTATTCCCCACCGGTCTTACAGGAAATCTTTAGACTAGGAAATTTTTAGGTAGTGGTTCTTTGTCATTGCCGCCCATTTTGTTTTTAATTTCTTTGTCAACATCACTTTTTTCATTTCTTTGTCAACGCCGCTCTGAAGTTTTTAGGAAATTTTTAGGTAGTGGCTCTTTGTTAATGCCGCCCTTAGGAAGTGTGTGTGTGTGTGTGTCTGAACAAATCAAAACTCGTTTACTAGTGTATCTTGTGAATGTGGGGAATGCCAGGCCTCCATCGTAGTTCGGATTCCACGTTAAACTGTAGGTCCTTCATTTCATCTCACAATCACCCTACCATTACACATTAGTGTAAGTGCGTATAACCCGAACGGTTAGTAAGACGCGGTGCTAATAATAATAATAATAATAATAATAATAATAATAATAATAATAATACTATTGTATCTTTTCGGACGTTTATTAAATTGATTGCATGTATTTAGTTTATTGTTAGTATGGCTAAATACTGCCTATTCAGGCCTTGGGAAGAGTAGCCAACACCAAAAAGTCAAGATTCTCTTTTACACGAAGATAACAGCAGGGAGAATTTTTATGAACAGTTTATAAATAATAACTTACTTATTTATCATTTGCTTGCTCAGCGATGGTGATAATATTAATCTAAATATAAAATGACCCAAAATGTAAAGCTTTTTATTTATTTTTATTTAGGAAAATCATGAAGCTTCGACATTTATCAAAATCTAAAGTTCAATTTTTTGACGATCACAATACTGTTTCTCTCCAAGGGGTTGAGAAAGTAAAAACTCCAAAGAGCTTCTAGGGCGGTCCATATTTTTTTAAATGTTAAAAACTTCTTTAAATAAATTCTTAAGCCTTACGGCATTCGATTTTTAAATTATTTTAGAGGAAGGACTTTTCTAAATAACTTATAGAGGCGTGTGACTACTTTATAATTATATAATATAATTAAAATGTTATATATTTGTATTTGTGTTTAAATTTAAATCTCATTTATGGGGGTGCCAGAGTAAAAAAGGTGTCAAATATTTAAAGGCATTTGACATAATATGCTAATTAATTGTCTTTCTCTTTTCCCTTTTAAGATATGATTAAAAAACACTTGTATTGATACTGTGAAGGTTTTGGTAAATATAATATATAATATAATAGCTAGGGTGTGAGAGGTTTAATAGAGAAGTATTAATATCCTTGGACGCGAATTTCCTAATCAACATCGAGATTATTAGACCGCTGTTCGGTGTCAAAGAGATGCCGTTCTTTTGAGTGCGTGTCGATACTGTACTAGAGTCTTTCTTGCATTCAGACTAATAATATCCTGGACTAACGATTCGTTTTCCGCTTACACCGGCGGTTGGTTTACATTCTCAGGGGCTCTGCGGAAATATAACTTACAAATAAGTAATAATGGCTTCACTCGTGAATCGTTTCGTCCTCTACCTCAAAATTAATAACGAGTAAAAATACGATGTAGGTATCGACGAAAGCTCGAGGTTTCTAGCTTAGCTTTTACCACAACAGTGTAAATATTTTCAAACTAGCGCATTCCATTCTAGTGAACGCATAGCTTAGTTTGTTTACAAGTCGTCCCACCAAAAACAATACTCATCATAAATACATTACCAACACTCACGACCAAGATAGACATAACATTTTCACGATTATTTTAATCCTCACATTAAAAAAAATAAGCGTGTAGAGTTTAAACCTCTAGAATTGCTGGATCTAAACATATTACGTGCCCCGAATATCTGTGTACACGGGGCCAGCCACAGGCTTAATAACATCTTCGTTCCAGATTTAACAGGGGTCCCCGGCCGTATGCCCCCCCCCCAAAAACCTTTAGCGTGGTCCAACACTTTTTAATCAACCTTTTTAATCAGCTGACACGTCTCCAACCACAATCTTAGCAGGTATGCTGTTCTCATGAAGTGGGGATCCCCCTCCTAACCAACACCTCCATCACACTCCTATTCACCTGTTCTCACGAAGTGGGGATCCCCCTCCTAACCAACACCTCCATCACACTCCTCCTCACCTGTTCTCATGAAGTGAAGATCCCCCTCCTAACCAACGCCTCCATCACACTCCTATTCACCTGTTCTCATGAAGTGGGGATCCCCCCCTAACCAACACCTCCATCACACTCCTATTCACCTGTTCTCATGAAGTGGGGATCCCCCTCCTAACCAACACCTCCATCACACTCCTCCTCACCTGTTCTCATGAAGTGGGGATACCCCTCCTAACCAACACCTCCATCACACTCCTATTCACCTGTTCTCATGAAGTGGGGATCCCCCTCCTAACCAACACCTCCATCACACTCCTATTCACCTGTTCTCATGAAGTGAAGATCCCCCTCCTAACCAACACCTCCATCACACTCCTATTCACCTGTTCTCATGAAGTGGGGATCCCCCTCCTAACCAACACCTCCATCACACTCCTATTCACCTGTTCTCATGAAGTGGGGATCCCCCTCCTAACCAACACCTCCATCACACTCCTATTCACCTGTTCTCATGAAGTGAAGATCCCCCTCCTAACCAACACCTCCATCACACTCCTATTCACCTGTTCTCATGAAGTGGGGATCCCCCTCCTAACCAACACCTCCATCACACTCCTATTCACCTGTTCTCATGAAGTGGGGATCCCCCTCCTAACCAACACCTCCATCACACTCCTATTCACCTGTTCTCACGAAGTGGGGATCCCCCTCCTAACCAACACCTCCTCACCTGTTCTCATGAAGTGAAGATCCCCCTCCTAACCAACACCTCCATCACACTCCTATTCACCTGTTCTCATGAAGTGGGGATCCCCCTCCTAACCAACACCTCCATCACACTCCTCCTCACCTGTTCTCATGAAGTGGGGATCCCCCTCCTAACCAACACCTCCATCACACTCCTATTCACCTGTTCTCATGAAGTGGGGATCCCCCTCCTAACCAACACCTCCATCACACTCCTATTCACCTGTTCTCATGAAGTGGGGATCCCCTCCTAACCAACACCTCCATCACACTCCTCCTCACCTGTTCTCATGAAGTGGGGATCCCCCTCCTAACCAACACCTCCATCACACTCCTATTCACCTGTTCTCATGAAGTGGGGATCCCCCTCCTAACCAACACCTCCATCACACTCCTATTCACCTGTTCTCATGAAGTGAAGATCCCCCTCCTAACCAACACCTCCATCACACTCCTATTCACCTGTTCTCATGAAGTGGGGATCCCCCTCCTAACCAACCCCTCCATCACACTCCTATTCACCTGTTCTCATGAAGTGGGGATCCCCCTCCTAACCAACACCTCCATCACACTCCTATTCACCTGTTCTCATGAAGTGAGGATCCCCCTCCTAACCAACACCTCTATCACACTCCTATTCACCTGTTCTCATGAAGTGGGGATCCCCCTCCTAACCAACACCTCCATCACACTCCTCCTCACCTGTTCTCATGAAGTGGGGATCCCCTCCTAACCAACACGTCCATCACACTCCTATTCACCTGTTCTCATGAAGTGGGGATCCCCCTCCTAACCAACACCTCCATCACACTCCTATTCACCTGTTCTCATGAAGTGGGGATCCCCCTCCCAACCAACACCTCCATCACACTCCTATTCATCTGTTCTCATGAAGTGGGGATCCCCCTCCTAACCAACACCTCCATCACACTCCTATTCACCTGTTCTCATGAAGTGGGGATCCTCCTCCTAACCAACACCTCCATCACACTCCTATTCACCTGTTCTCACGAAGTGGGGATCCTCCTCCTAACCAACACCTCCTCACCTGTTCTCATGAAGTGAAGATCCCCCTCCTAACCAACACCTCCATCACACTCCTATTCACCTGTTCTCACGAAGTGGGGATCCTCCTCCTAACCAACACCTCCTCACCTGTTCTCATGAAGTGAAGATCCCCCTCCTAACCAACACCTACATCACACTCCTATTCACCTGTTCTCATGAAGTGGGGATCCCCCTCCTAACCAACACCTCCATCACACTCCTATTCACCTGTTCTCATGAAGTGGGGATCCCCCTCCTAACCAACACCTCCATCACACTCCTCCTCACCTGTTCTCATGAAGTGGGGATCCCCCTCCTAACCAACACCTCCATCACACTCCTATTCACCTGTTCTCATGAAGTGGGGATCCCCCTCCTAACCAACACCTCCATCACACTCCTATTCACCTGTTCTCATGAAGTGGGGATCCCCCTCCTAACCAACACCTCCATCACACTCCTATTCACCTGTTCTCATGAAGTGGGGATCCCCCTCCTAACCAACACCTCCATCACACTCCTATTCACCTGTTCTCATGAAGTGAAGATCCCCCTCCTAACCAACACCTCCATCACACTCCTATTCACCTGTTCTCATGAAGTGGGGATCCCCCTCCTAACCAACACCTCCATCACACTCCTATTCACCTGTTCTCATGAAGTGGGGATCCTCCTCCTAACCAACACCTCCATCACACTCCTATTCACCTGTTCTCATGAAGTGGGGATCCCCCTCCTAACCAACACCTCTATCACACCTCCTATTCACCTGTTCTCATGAAGTGGGGATCCCCCTCCTAACCAACACCTCCATCACACTCCTCCTCACCTGTTCTCATGAAGTGGGGATCCCTCTCCTAACCAACACCTCCATCACACTCCTCCTCACCTGTTCTCACGAAGTGGGGATCCCCCTCCTAACCAACACCTCCATCACACTCCTCCTCACCTGTTCTCACGAAGTGGGGATCCCCCTCCTAACCAACACCTCCATCACACTCCTATTCACCTGTTTTCATCTTGTTAATACAGTAAATAATATTTTATTTTCTCACCGACTTGTTTAACCACCAACCCCCACACACTACATTCCCCTTGGAATATTAAGGATGCTCGCAGTGTCTTGAATGTGCTCCACCTCTAGTTCAGGGACTGTACCTCTAAACCAGCTGATAGTCACAATATTTATAATAGCATTACAGGAATCCAATGACACTTCATTCGAGATTATTAAATATAACTTTGTTAAAGTGACACGGAAACAAATAACCTGGAAGTTTCATATCAAAATAAAGTTATAATGTATTAATCAGTTACCTTTACATCCTAACTAAACCTAACCTTCCACTAACCTTGCTACTGTTCCATCCTAGCTTAACCTAACCTTCCACTAACCTTGCTACCGTTCCATCCTAGCTTAACCTAACCTTCCACTAACCTTGCTACCGTTCCATCCTAGCTTAACCTAACCTTCCACTAACCTTGCTACCGTTCCATCCTAGCTTAACCTAATCTTCCACTAACCTTGCTACCGTTCCATCCTAGCTTAACCTAACCTTCCACTAACCTTGCTACCGTTCCATCCTAGCTTAACCTAACCTTCCACTAACCTTGCTACCGTTCCATCCTAGCTTAACCTAACCTTCCACTAACCTTGCTACCGTTCCATCCTAGCTTAACCTAACCTTCCACTAACCTTGCTACCGTTCCATTCGCTAGTGAATTAAAGTCTCCATGAATGTTGACAAAATAAACTATTTGAAGTTTGTAGTGTCGCTATGAGAAGGTAGGGTTCATGGACCGCACCAAATGTTGGTCGAGTACCTGTTGGAATGGTAGTGATAGTGTTAGCTCGCTAGTATCAAGTGGAATACAGTGATAGGTGCTCACACTGTTCCTGGTACAAGGACACGCCTTGACGCTCTATTTTAAATGAAGGTTGTTGTGGCTGGATCTTGCGCTCCTGATACGTATGTCATCTCGGGGGAGAGTGGAGGGTGAGGAGGCAGTGACGGTCTAGTTTGGAGGGTGAGAAGGCAGTGACGGTCTAGTTTGGAGGGTGAAGAGGCAGTGACGGTCTAGTTTGGAGGGTAAAGAAGCAGTGACGGTCTAGTTTGGAGGGTGAAGAGACAGTGACGGTCTAGTTTGGAGGATGAAGAGACAGTGACGGTCTAGTTTGGAGGGTGAGAAGGCAGTGACGGTCTAGTTTGGAGGGTGAAGAGGCAGTGTTGGCCTAGTTTGGAGGGTGAGGAGAGAGTGACGGTCTGGTTTGAAGGATGAAGAGGCAGTGACGGTCTAGTTTGGAGGGTGAGGAGGCAGTGACGGTCTAGTTTGGAGGGTGAGGAGGCAGTGACGGTCTAGTTTGGAGGGTGAGAAGGCAGTGACGGTCTAGTTTGGAGGGTGAAGAGGCAGTGTTGGCCTAGTTTGGAGGGTGAGGAGACAGTGACGGTCTGGTTTGAAGGATGAAGAGGCAGTGACGGTCTAGTTTGGAGGGTGAGGAGACAGTGACGGTCTAGTTTGGAGGGTAAAGAAGCAGTGGCGGTCTGGTTTGAAGGATGAAGAGGCAGTGACGGTCTAGTTTGGAGGATGAAGAGACGGTGACGGTCTAGTTTGGAGGGTGAGGAGACAGTGACGGTCTGGTTTGAAGGATGAAGAGACGGTGACGGTCTAGTTTGTAGGATGAGGAGACAGTGACGGTCTAGTTTGGAGGGTGAGGAGACAGTGACGGTCTAGTTTGGAGGGTGAGGAGACAGTGACGGTCTAGTTTGGAGGGTGAGGAGACGGTGATGGTCTAGTTTGGAGGATGAAGAGACAGTGACGGTCTAGTTTGGAGGGTGAGGAGACAGTGATGGTCTAGTTTGGAGGATGAAGAGACGGTGATGGTCTAGTTTGGAGGATGAAGAGACGGTGACGGTCTAGTTTGGAGGGTGAGGAGACAGTGACGGTCTGGATTGGAGGATGAAGAGACAGTGACGGTCTAGTTTGGAGGGTGAGGAGACAGTGACGGTCTAGTTTGGAGGCTGAGGAGGCAGTGACGGTCTAGTTTGGAGGGTGAGGAGGCAGTGACGGTCTAGTTTGGAGGAGTGAAGAGACGGTGACGGTCTAGTTGGAGGATGAAGAAGGACGGTCTGTTGAGGATGAAGAGACGTGACGGTCTAGTTTGGAGGATGAAGAGACGGTGACGGTCTAGTTTGGAGTGAGAGACGTGACGGTCTAGTTTGGGGTGAGAGACAGTGACGGTCTAGTTTGGGGTGAAAGCAGTGAGGTCTAGTTTGGAGGATGAAGAGCAGTGACGGTCTAGTTTGAGGTGAGAGCAGTGACGGTCTAGTTTGGAGGATGAAGGACGGTGACGGTCTAGTTTGGAGGATGAAGACAGTGACGGTCTAGTTTGGAGGATGAAGAGACGTGACGGTCTAGTTTGGAGATGAGAGACAGTGACGGTCTAGTTTGGAGGGAAGAGACGTGACGGTCTAGTTTGAAGGGGTGAAGAGACGTGACGGTCTAGTTTGGAGGAGAAGAGACAGTGACGGTCTAGTTTGAGGAGAAGCAGTGAGGTCTAGTTTGGAGGTGAAGAGCAGTGACGGTCTAGTTTGGAGGTGAAGACGTGACGTCTAGTTTGGAGGTGAGAAGACAGTGACGGTCTAGTTTGAGGATGAAGAGACAGTGACGTCTAGTTTGGAGATGAAGGACGGTGACGGTCTAGTTTGGAGGATGAAGAGACGTGACGTTAGTTTGAGGGTGAGAGACAGTGACGGTCTATTTGGAGGATGAAGAGACGTGACGGTCTAGTTTGGAGGTGAGAGACGTGACGGTCTAGTTTGGAGTGAGAGACGTGACGGTCTAGTTTGGAGGATGAAGAGACAGTGACGTCTAGTTTGGAAGAGATGAAGAGACGTGACGGTCTAGTTTGGAGATGAAGAGACAGTGACGGTCTGGTTTGAAGGATGAAGAGACGTGACGGTCTAGTTTGAGGATGAAGAGACGTGACGGTCTAGTTTGGAGTGAGGAGACAGTGACGGTCTAGTTTGGAGGTGAAGAACAGTGACGGTCTAGTTTGGAGGATGAAGAGACGGTGACGGTCTAGTTTGGAGGTGAGGAGAGTGACGGTCTAGTTTGGAGGTGAAGAGACAGTGACGGTCTAGTTTGGAGGTGAGAGACGTGACGGTCTAGTTTGGAGGTGAAGAGAGTGACGGTCTAGTTTGGAGGTGAAGAGACGTGACGGTCTAGTTTGGAGGTGAGAACGGTGACGGTCTAGTTTGGAGATGAAGAGACGTTGACGGTCTAGTTTGGGTGAAGGGGACGTGACGGTCTAGTTTGGAGGATGAAGAACAGTGACGGTCTGTTTGAGGTGAAGAGCAGTGACGGTCTAGTTTGGAGATGAAGAGACAGTGACGGTCTAGTTTGGAGGATGAAGAGACGGTGACGGTCTAGTTTGGAGATGAAGAGACAGTGACGGTCTATTTGGAGGTGAAGAGAGTGACGTCTAGTTTGGAGATGAAGAGACGGTGACGGTCTAGTTTGAGGATGAAGACGTGACGGTCTAGTTTGGAGGTGAGGAGACAGTGAGGTTGTTTGGAGGTGAGAGACAGTGACGGTCTAGTTTGGATGAAGAGCAGTGACGGTCTAGTTTGGAGGTGAGAGACAGTGACGTCTAGTTTGGAGGATGAAAGACAGTGACGGTCTAGTTTGGAGGTGAAGAGACGTGACGGTCTAGTTGGAGATGAAGAACGTGACGGTCTAGTTTGGAGGTGAGGAGACGTGACGGTCTAGTTTGGAGGATGAAGAGCAGTGACGGCTAGTTTGGAGATGAAGAGACGTGACGGTCTAGTTTGGAGGATAGAAGGTGACGGTCTATTTGGAGGATGAAGAGACGTGACGGTCTAGTTTGGAGGATGAAGAACGGGACGTCTAGTTTGGGGTGAAGAGACGGTGACGGTCTAGTTTGGAGGATGAAGAGCGTGACGGTCTAGTTTGGAGATGAGAGCGGTGACGGTCTAGTTTGGAGGATGAAGAGCAGTGACGGTCTATTGGAGATGAAGAGAGTGACGTCTAGTTTGGAGGATGAAGAGCGTGACGGCTAGTTGGAGGATGAAGAGACGGTGACGGTCTAGTTTGGAGTGAAGAGACGTGACGGTCTAGTTTGGAGGTGAGGAGTGACGTCTAGTTTGGAGGATGAAGAGACAGTGACGGTCTAGTTGGAGGTGAGAGACGTGACGGTCTAGTTTGGAGATGAAGAGACAGTGACGGTCTATTTGGAGGTAAGAGCGGTGACGGTCTAGTTTGAGGATGAAGAGCGGTGACGTCTAGTTTGGAGAGAAGAGAGTGACGGTCTAGTTTGGAGGATGAAGAGACGGTGACGTCTAGTTTGGGTGAAGAGACGTGACGGTCTAGTTTGGAGGATGAGAGAGTGCGGCTAGTTTGGAGATGAGAACTGACGGTCTAGTTGGAGATGAAGAACGTGACGTCTAGTTTGGGGTGAAGAGGTGACGTCTAGTTTGGAGGATGAAGAGCGTGACGGCTAGTTTGGAGGTGAGAGACTGACGGTCTAGTTTGAGGATGAGAACGTGACGGTTATTTGGAGATGAAGACGTGACGTCTAGTTTGGAGATGAAGAACATGACGGTCTAGTTTGGAGGTGAGAGAGTACGGTCTAGTTGAGGATGAAGAGCAGTGACGCTAGTTGAGATGAAAGACGGTGACGGTCTATTTGAGGTGAAGAGCGTGACGTGTTGGAGTGAGAGACTGGGTTAGTTGGAGATGAAGAGACGTGACGGTAGTTGGAGGATGAAGAGACGTGACGGTTAGTTGGAGGTGAAGAACAGTGACGGTCTAGTTTGAGGATGAAAGATTACGGTCTAGTTTGGAGGTGAGAGCTGACGTCAGTTTGGAGGTGAAGACGGACGGTTATTGGTGAAGAAGTGACGGTCTAGTTTGGAGATGAAGCGGTGACGGTCTAGTTTGGAGGATGAAGAGACAGTGACGGTCTAGTTTGGAGGATGAAGAGACAGTGACGGTCTAGTTTGGAGGATGAAGAGCAGTGACGGTCTAGTTTGGAGGATGAAGTGACAGTGACGGTCTAGTTTGGAGGATGAAGAGACGGTGACGGTCTAGTTTGGAGGATGAAGAGACGGTGACGGTCTAGTTTGGAGGATGAAGAAGGAGGCTGTTGACGGGTCTAGTTTGGAGGATGAAGAGACAGTGACGGTCTAGTTTGGAGGATGAAGAGACAGTGACGGTCTAGTTTGGAGGATGAATAGACGTGACGGTCTAGTTTGGAGGATGAAGAACAGTGACGGTCTAGTTTGGAGGATGAAGAGACGGTGACGGTCTAGTTTGGAGGGTGAAGAGACGGTGACGGTCTAGTTTGGAGGATGAAGAGACGTGACGGTCTAGTTTGGAGTGAAGAGAGGTGACGGTCTAGTTTGGAGGATGAGAGACAGTGACGGTCTAGTTTGGAGGGATGAAGAGACAGTGACGGTCTAGTTTGGAGGATGAAGAGACAGTGACGGTCTAGTTTGGAGGATGAGGAGACAGTGACGGTCTAGTTTGGAGGATGAAGAAGCAGTGACGGTCTAGTTTGGAGGGTGAGGAGACAGTGACGGTCTAGTTTGGAGGATGAAGAGACAGTGACGGTCTAGTTTGGAGGATGAAGAGACAGTGATGGTCTAGTTTGGAGGATGAAGAGGCAGTGACGGTCTAGTTTGGAGGATGAAGTGACGGTGACGGTCTAGTTTGGAGGATGAAGAGACGGTGACGGTCTAGTTTGGAGGATGAAGAGACGGTGACGGTCTAGTTTGGAGGATGAAGAGACGGTGACGGTCTAGTTTGGAGGATGAAGAGACAGTGACGGTCTAGTTTGGAGGATGAAGAGACAGTGACGGTCTAGTTTGGAGGATGAATAGATGGTGACGGTCTAGTTTGGAGGATGAAGAGGCAGTGACAGTCTAGTTTGGAGGATGAAGTGACGGTGACGGTCTAGTTTGGAGGATGAAGAGACGGTGACGGTCTAGTTTGGAGGATGAAGAGACGGTGACGGTCTAGTTTGGAGGATGAAGAGACATTGACGGTCTAGTTTGGAGGGTGAGGAGACGGTGATGGTCTAGTTTGGAGGATGAAGAGACAGTGACGGTCTAGTTTGGAGGGTGAGGAGACAGTGACGGTCTAGTTTGGAGGATGAAGAGACAGTGACGGTCTAGTTTGGAGGATGAAGAGACAGTGACGGTCTAGTTTGGAGGATGAAGAGGCAGTGACGGTCTAGTTTGGAGGATGAAGTGACGGTGACGGTCTAGTTTGGAGGATGAAGAGACGGTGACGGTCTAGTTTGGAGGATGAAGAGACGGTGACGGTCTAGTTTGGAGGATGAAGAGACGGTGACGGTCTAGTTTGGAGGATGAAGAGACAGTGACGGTCTAGTTTGGAGGATGAAGAGACAGTGACGGTCTAGTTTGGAGGATGAATAGATGGTGACGGTCTAGTTTGGAGGATGAAGAGGCAGTGACAGTCTAGTTTGGAGGATGAAGTGACGGTGACGGTCTAGTTTGGAGGATGAAGAGACGGTGACGGTCTAGTTTGGAGGATGAAGAGACGGTGACGGTCTAGTTTGGAGGATGAAGAGACGGTGACGGTCTAGTTTGGAGGTTGAGGAGACGGTGATGGTCTAGTTTGGAGGATGAAGAGACAGTGACGGTCTAGTTTGGAGGATGAAGAGACAGTGACGGTCTAGTTTGGAGGGTGAAGAAGCAGTGACGGTCTAGTTTGGAGGGTGAAGAGACGGTGACGGTCTAGTTTGGAGGATGAAGAGACAGTGACGGTCTAGTTTGGAGGATGAAGAGACAGTGACGGTCTAGTTTGGAGGATGAAGAAGCAGTGACGGTCTAGTTTGGAGGGTGAAGAGACGGTGACGGTCTAGTTTGGAGGATGAAGAGACAGTGACGGTCTAGTTTGGAGTGTAAAGAAGCAGTGACGGTCTAGTTTGGAGGGTGAAGAGACGGTGACGGTCTAGTTTGGAGGATGAAGAGACAGTGACGGTCTAGTTTGGAGGATGAAGAGACAGTGACGGTCTAGTTTGGAGGGTGAAGAAGCAGTGACGGTCTAGTTTGGAGGGTGAAGAGACGGTGACGGTCTAGTTTGGAGGATGAAGAGACGGTGACGGTCTAGTTTGGAGGATGAAGAAGCAGTGACGGTCTAGTTTGGAGGGTGAAGAGACGGTGACGGTCTAGTTTGGAGGGTGAGGAGACGGTGATGGTCTAGTTTGGAGGATGAAGAGACAGTGACGGTCTAGTTTGGAGGATGAAGAGACAGTGACGGTCTAGTTTGGAGGATGAAGAGACAGTGACGGTCTAGTTTGGAGGGTGAAGAAGCAGTGACGGTCTAGTTTGGAGGATGAAGAGACAGTGACGGTCTAGTTTGGAGGATGAAGAGACAGTGACGGTCTAGTTTGGAGGATGAAGAGACAGTGACGGTCTAGTTTGGAGGGTGAGGAGACGGTGATGGTCTAGTTTGGAGGATGAAGAGACAGTGACGGTCTAGTTTGTGGACGGGATCTTCTTTTTTTTTCCCCTTCAAATGATGCGATATTGGTCCGTGGTGGTGAGTACCTGATGCTATATTGGTGCGTGGTGGTGAGTACCTGATGCGATATTGGTCCGTGGTGGTGAGTGCCTGATGCGATTTTTGTCCGTGGTGTCGAGTACCTGATGCGATATTGGTCCGTGATGGTGAGTACCTTGCGCCCGTTGCTGAAGTATGCACCATAGAGCTCGAACCAGCTGTCTCGAGGTTCCTCTTGACCTGCAAAGATCGAGATAGAGCTTGGGGGGGGGGGGGGGTAGAGTATATACAGGAGGTGGCAGAGCTCGCTATGGTCTGAGGGGGGATGTTAGGAGAGATGATAATTGGCTGTTTATTGAGTTGCGCCAGCAAGCTAGGCAATTACAGCACTGTAACAGATGGGGACAATCGATTATCTCAACTGTGCTTTGTAATCGGTTATACTTGATTTCTCCGAATTTATTCGAGTAACTTTGCTCGACCCAATCGGTCCTTGTTACATTTTTATTTTCTATTTTCTTATCAGCCAAGCGAGAATCAACCTTATTGACTAGAGTCCTCACCATGCAGTGATATGGCGTGCGGTGACTTTTCTCCAACAGGACTAGGTTCGAAGACACCTTCCATTAAGGGCTAAAGTGGAATGCCCATATAATGTACAATATGTAGCTTAGCAAATACACTTTTACAGGTTATAGGTTACGCAATTTAGCTCCCTTCAACCGATTCACAATATTTAGGCATAGAATAAACAAACACAGAAATAAAGATATAAATTAAACAAAAGCACGAATAAAATTAAACAAGTAAATAAAAATGTAATAGTGTAATATTGCCTATATGTGTACAGTAGTGCGATCCTTGTCACCTTTCTGAATGAAATTGTCGATAACAGCGTCTTAGAATAATTGTTGACTCTGCAGGTCATATTTTCTCAACTGACAACAGAGAAAGTGTGAAGAACCTCCTATTCTCACACTGGGTGGGTGTTACGCACAGTCGTCTTAATACGTTTCAAGCAACAGTGGGTGTGCTCACTGGTATTGTTGATAACAAACATCATTTATATGTTTCTTGGAACGATTCTTCTGATAAGTCTGTTTCCTCCAGGAACTTAACTTCATAATTTCAGTCACATCCTTCTCTGAAAACCTTGATAGTCTGTAAACTAATTCACTCCGAAAATTGCCAAATTTGAATAGACAACAGTAGCTTGACTGAAGTGACAAAAATAAACTGTTAGGAAATCTAGATTAGAAGCTCTGAATGTTTTAAAATCTAGCAGCTCAATAAATTGCAGCTCATTAAGATCTTGAAACCTCAGCTCCATTTGCTCAACCATGGTGTCAATAATTTCATTATAAAGACGGACATATTTATTTATTGGATTCAACATCTTCTCTACGTCTCTTCTTAGGAGCTTCCACGTTGTCATCATCTTCTAATTTTCTCTACGTCTCTTCTAAGTCGTTTCTAACATCTTTGAGGTGAGAAATCGTCTCTTTTACTTTATCGATGCAGTATTTCACATAGAAAGTTTTGTTATTGTAATGTTTCTTTAACACGTACATTACCGTACTCGGCTGCCGGGCTCTGTCGCCAACCCTTCTCCTAGGGGAGGGAGAATTGTCCCGTTATAACGTTCCCCCCTACCTGCTTGTTTGCAGTCAGTGCTTGTCACTACATTATGAAGAATTTTTAATGTGTCGGCGAGAGAAAAAAAGTTGCTGAAAACCTTCAGTAGAAAGGTGAAATTGATATTTCTCAATGATTGCGCATACCCTTTAGCAGTCACGAAAGCAGCAGTATCCCGACTATCTGGATTTTCAGCAATATTCTCAAAAAACTGTACGAGCTCTGTTTTATTTTCATTCACAGTGTTCACAATTCTGGAATTGTAACTCCACCTTGTACTGAAAACTGTTAGAAACAGCTTCTTTACATCAGATTGTTTAAGAGCGTCAATGCGTTTCAATGAATGTGAAAAGAAATTTGGAATGCCATTCAATGTCTTAAAAATATCTTGCATTCTGTTGTATGATTCACAAACTGAGAAAGAACTAGATTGAGTTTGTGAGCATAACAGTGGATGAAGAGTGCACCTGGGCACTTCTTTTTCACAAGCGTTTGTACACCATTTAAATGTAGCTGCATCAGTTCAATGTAGTTTCCCCGGTTAAGGGGATCTTCCTGTTCGTCGTGACCTCTGAAGGGCGGCTCTTGTTTAGCCAAATAATAGACACACCAATTAATAGTTTCATTAGTTCATTGCTCACTCGGTGTGGATAGGTGTGAGTGAGTCTTTTCACGGCGCATCTTGGCTTTGGGAAAATTGCTATTATTCCACACTACCTGGCTTGGCTCGAACAACAATACAGCCTGTTTCTTGATTTGCCTGCAGTTACCTATTTTGAAGAAGTATAAAATTTTGTTTTGAAATGACGTGTATAGTCTTTCAATTTTGTTTTAGAAGAAATGTCTGGAGTTGTCCTGCCTTTAATTATTACTTGCTGCTCCAAACGGAACTGCGAATAATAGGTTGAGAGCACAGCATTGCGAAAGATGATCGTTACTGCTACATCCCACTGAACTACCTTCACTAACCCTGTAATGATATGAAATTATACGTATCAATATGTTATTATTCAAATCTGTATTCAAAATTACTATATTTAATATTCGAGCGGGCTGTAAGATTTATTTGTGTAGAACTGTCGAGTTGTAAGGTGTGGTGAAATCCTTCTACGTCTCTATTTAAAAAGACAACGCACTTTCCGTGGAAAGAGACGCACCTGGATGACCTCACCCCTTTTCTTCTAGGAAGCTTCGAGAAGGAAATGTCGCTTGATATACCCCTTCAAATGCGCACATCTGCTCACTGCTGGTGATCCTTCCTTCTCGACAAGAACACGTATAGCTAAGATTCATTTAACGCAATAGTCGGGCTTTTATCAAAATATAAAATGCGTGTGATATCTAGCTAAAAGTAAATAGTTCATTCATTTAAAATAAAAATAAAAGACTATAAAAAAAACACCAGAACTTTTAATTTATAAAATAATATAATTAATTATTAAAATAATATCACCCTTACGATGGCGTATAGACATTTCTTATCAGACTAGCGTTTTAATTATTACAATAATGGCTTCCCAACGTGGAGGGCCTGATAAGCTGAGTTAAAAAATATATATATATATATATATACATAAATTCAGTTCACAACCCGAGAAAGTGAAAGTGAGTGCTCAAAGAACAGTGAAAGTGCCACAAACAGCTTAAGTACTTTAAAAACAAAAAACAACAACAAACCAGGTGACTTAAGAAGAAGAAGTTCCAAAGCAGGTAGCTTCACAAGAAGGTCAGAGCTTCTAGACTACAGGTGAGGTACGCAGGGAGAATCTTACGTAAGTCAACAACAACAAAATTGCATTAAATATGGAAGAAACGGACAGTAGTAGCATTGAAGATAACCTTCCCCTAGCACAATATTCCCAACCAATAGTAAAAGAACATTCTTGTTTAGAACTATCTGATCAGGAACAAAGTGAACAACAAATTAAGAAGGTAGTTGAACCAATAGCTCATAAAGAAGAAGACTTAAGGGGGGTGGAGAATGTTTCAAAGGTAGAAGGTATAGTAGCTCAACAAACCACCTCAGCAAATGACCTCAATGTAGTATTAATGCAGTTAGTGCAGCAAATGAAAGAGAGTAGTGAAAAGTTGAGTCAGAAAATAGATCAAAATAGTCAGAAAATAGATGAGAGGTTCGACGAAAATAGTCAGAAAATAGATGAAAGGTTCGACAAAAATAGTCAGAAAATAGATGAAAAATTCAACAGGTTAGAACAAGAATTACAGAGTAAATTTCAAGAAGTACAAAACGACTTTGACACAAAATTACAGAAAGTACAAGAACAGACTAAAAGTGACCAAATGCAGGTAAGGGACGAACTACAGACGCTTAGGGAAGACTTTAGTAAGTCAGAAAAGCAGACGAATGAGCAGATAAAAGAACTCAAAAATGCAAAGGAAAACTTGAAGTTTAGACAGGACTCTTTAAATTCTAAGGTAAAAACTACTCAGGAAAGTTGCGAAAAAAATAAAAATGAAATTCTAGAACAGGTGCAAAAATTTAAAAGAACGGTTTGCGACTGTTGAAAAAGGGCAACAAATATATAGTGATAACCTTAAATTCCAAAATGACCTCTTTGATGGACACACTGTACCAGATGTGTACATAAAGGAAATAGTTGACCACCAATTGGACAAATTTAAGGACAACTTGACAGAGACTGTGGACAAGACGTCACAAACAGTCAAACAAATGCGACAACAATTAGAACAGGCTAAGTCAAAATATGACGAGGTAGTAGAAAAAGGGACGCTAATTACCACTGGTGCCTTAGTATTACCCAGTACAGGCATACAGAATCAATTAATGGAATCTGTACCCACCTTCAGTGGAAATAATGATAGGGTACATGCTGTACAATTTTTGAAAAAGATGGATAGACTTTTTGAAAATAGTTAACTCACTGAAGCACAAAAAATAGCATTTTTTAATTCAAAGTTAGTAGGTGACGCTGAAGCGTGGCTGAATAATCACGAGGCTGAATATACATCATATGAAGCAATAAAGATACCTTTTCGTAAAAGATTTTGGTCCGTGTATAAGCAGGACAAATTAGTAAATGATATTTTTACAGGCCGGTATGATCCACATCGAGGGCCTATGTGTGACTATTACAATAGATATGCCATGCAGGCAGGGAATTTGGACATCCCTATTGACGAGGAAAGATTAGTAAATCAGTTATTGCATCACTTCCCACGTGAAATACAAGATGCTCTTATAGCTGCTAGAGTAAAAACTAGCGTTGAAATGAGAGAAATTCTAGAAATATTTGATGAGCGCTCTAGGAGAGAAAGGTCAAAACCACACATGCAAGATAGCTCATTTCAAAATGGAGGAAACCATTTAAATAGGGAGAGTAGACATAACCAGGAACGACCTATCCAGAGATCGAACCAGGAGTCGAGAAATCGAGCTTGGGAAAATTCCAATAATCAGGGAAACAATTTTAATCCTAATTACACTAATTCTAATCAAAAGGGAAATTATTCTAATCCTAATTACAAGGGAGATTTTTCTTGACCACCAGGGGATAGAATAAACTTAATCCAAAGAAAAGAACACAAGGGTAACGTTAGTCAACAAAGAAATCAGCTGATGAACACAGACCTTGAAAAAATAGAACCACACCCACTAAAAACCCATGTCATTGTTCATGAAGAACCGGGACCAAACTTTCAAAAAAATGGTCAGACAAGTCATTGAGTTGCCCGACAATGACATCCACTCAAGTTAGAGAAAGGGCCGATACTTTAGAAAACTGTCAAAAAAATATTTGTAAAAAAAAAATATGGGGGGGTTAGGCTATGTTTAGACGCTAGACGAGCATATCAATATTAATATATATATTAATGTTGTCCATTGATTCCACAATCGCCTGGCAAATTTCATTGTTATGTCAAAATAAAGAGAGTTTCATATCATATAATTTTAATATTTAATAGGTGTTCAGAATTGAACCCTAGGTCTGTACACAAAGAAGAAATGCATTTACTTTGTAACTAAATGCGACTTAGGTCTGTAGTTACTAAAAATCCTACGCAGATTTGTAGCGTTGAATGTATATCAACGTTAGTAGTTACTAAAAAATACGATGAATATTTCCTAAGAAAATGTATTGTTACAAAGCAGAGAAAGAAAAAAAAGATGGAGAATAACCCTTGTCCATCATATTCAATTCTCAGAGAAAAGGATTTCTTTGACAAAGAAATGTTTAAAGTAAACAACTATAATGGCCAGTAAGGCAGGTAGCATTTTTCTACATGAAAGTAAAAAAAAAAACTTTTTTTTTACCTATCTCTCACATATCTCTTTCTCTTACTATATTGTAATAGAACATAGTTTTTTCTATGTACATGTCTTAAATTATATCATAAATTTTGTAAAACTTTAAGTATAATTTTAATGAGATAGGGATAATAAATAAATTAGTTCAGGGTTCTATGAATATTAAATTCTATGTATTCTGTATATTATATTAAGCAAAGATGATTAATATTGAATTATGTGTTGTACTACCAATGTGTTAAGCAAGAATGATTAAAATGGAATTATTTGTGTTGTATTATTTCAATGTTACTATATTAAGTGTGTCATCTTTACTAGACAAGCTGTGTTTAGATAAATAATAATAATTTATCAAGGGTTTATCATAGAAAAGTAGTGTATGTAATTCATTAAAAGTGCCTTAAAAGTAATGATATTCAAAAGATCGATTCATCAGTAACAGTCGGGAAATTTTAAAGATAGAATTTAAATTCAGTATCAAACAAGGGTCAAGGTATGAACCTATTACAAAACAATAAAAATGTTAAAATTTGCAAGAAATTTTATAGGCCAAAGAAATGAACGAGTATTAAGAATCTTTGATACAGAGTTAAAAAAAAATTTTGTTTGACCAATCTAAATGATCGATATGAATTAAATATATTTGTTTACGACATCCAGTAATGATCGTTCATGGTAAAGTACCATAATAAATGCAAGATGTCTAAAGAAAAGGAGGTTATGTTTTAAATTCGCTTGGTATGGATAGGTAGTTATGCAATGATATTATAGTCGTAAGTTTAATATCTAGTCTTTGTGGAAGATAACACCAGTTGAAGGTGAAGAACTCGTCGTTGATCCTAATTGCACCAAATAAGGTGAGCTCCGTCGTTGATCCAATATACCTTAAGGTGAGTTAAGTCGTTCAAAATAAATATAGAGATATATGGGAGGAATTGCCCATAAAATCTATTTATGTGAGTCTACGTCATTGAAGAAAGGTAAGATAATAGTCGACGTAATTCATTTTGTTTAAACCTATACCAGGGAAGGAATTAAAGTTGTTTGATGAGATTTTCTGGTGTGTTTCGTAAACAAATTAAAACAATATAGTTAATAACAAAACTAGATAAAAGTATTCAACGGTGAAGTAAAGGAGAATGTCAAATATTTTGTCTTGGGCCTATAAAATAAAAAAATAGCTGGAGCAAAGACTGATTTAATTAAAGTTCTATTAAAAAATAAAATAAAGTTAACTTAATTAAAATCAAATTGATTTGATTAAAACATTGTTAAAGAACAAGGAATAGTAGCCACGGGATTAAGGAGGATCGATCAATGAATATTGAGATAGATAATTTAAAACATTGTGTAATAAAACAATTAAAAGGGTTTTATCTACATTGTATAACATATTATATTAAATATGTCAAACATATTGTATTAAGTAAATAAAATGTAATTTTGGTTAAATATTTTAGAACTAAGATTTTCTGAATAATGCTATTGGATTAAAAAAAACATAATAAAGAAAACAAATTATTTTAGTGTGACACTGTTAAAAAAAACTTTTCTGTTTTGTTGTATGTAACAAAGGAATTTCAAGAGAGAAAGTATGGTTGAGGACAAACCTTAACTCAACAATTGTACTTTAAAATAATTTTGTTCTGTATATTCAATTTTAAGTGTATTTATAAGAGACTTGTACATTATGTAATTGCTGTTAGATATCACACACGTTCAATCTTTCCAGCAATTAGGGGGGTAACTGTAATGATATGAAATTATACATATCAATATGTTATTATTCAAATCTATATTCAAAATTACTATATTTAATATTCGAGCGGGCTGTAAGATTTATTTATGTAGAAATGTCGAGTTGTAAGGTGTGGTGAAATCCTTCTACGTCTCTATTTAAAAAGACAACGCACTTTCCGTGGAAAGAGACGCACCTGGATGACCTCACCCCTTTTCTTCTAGGAAGCTTCGAGAAGGAAATGTCGCTTGATATACCCCTTCAAATGCGCACATCTCCTCACTGCTGGTGATCCTTCCTTCTCGACAAGAACACGTATAGCTAAGATTCATTTAACGCAATAGTCGGGCTTTTATCAAAATATAAAATGCGTGTGATATCTAGCTAAAAGTAAACAGTTCATTCATTTAAAAATAAAGACTATAAAAAAACACCAGAACTTTTAATTTATAAAATAATACCATTAATTATTAAAATAATATCACCCTTACGATGGCGTATAGACATTTATTAACAGGCTAGCGTTTTAATTATTACAACCCTGCTACTTGTCTCAGATTCCTTCCCCAAGCTTTGTTGTGAGGGAACAGTTTCCAAATCAGAGTCCCCTTCCATAGTTCACACTTTCAAACACTTTCAAACTAAGTTGACAATCGAACACTTTAACACTTCTCAAGAGCTCTTTCATTAATGGGAACAATTCAATAAGCTTAGCAACCACAACACTACCACTTATAAAGGTGGCCATTCATGATCGTTCCACTCCAAAAACTGACCGTGAGTGTGAGAACCCGACGTAATGGAATGATGACGTGGCACGATGGTGAATGCAGACATTTACTTAACCTTGATCCAGCGTGTTCTGAACTCCAGCCGAGAGAGGAAGTAGACTCGTGTCGGGATATCACCCCCAAACGTTGGGGAGATATTGCAGTGACGTATTTCAGTTCTTCATAGCTCATGCATGACGCCAAGAAACGAAGGGTTGCAGATAGTCTTTCATGGGCACTGGTGCTCTGCCGCATATTTGTGTTTTCCCTTTCTTTTCAGTGATGTTAGTATTTGCATAAATTTGAAATAGGTCTCTTTATCCATCCTCATTAGTTTCTGCAATTGAATGGTTCGCAGATTAACTCATTCATCAACGTAACGGGCCCGTATACGTAGCCATTTTTTGGCCATATATTTTTGGGCTTCCGGCTCTTCACATATAGGCAAACAATCGCACACATCAGTAGGAATTCGTCGTCCATGTCTAAGCTTGTGATGAATAAGCTCTCGAAACAACCAAGTACAGGACACTTTCCACTGGTGCGAGGAATGTGGAGTGAAGTAATCGCGAACGACCCCCTTCACATGTCCACCACTCCACTCCACTCCACTCCACTCCACTCCACTCCACTAGATTCGGAACGATCATGAATGGCCACCTTAAGAAGGAAACAAAAATTACATTTACTTGTGTCAGAACGCCAAGCGTTAGCGCATATTTTACTATACAGATGGACAAGGATGGCTTCAGCTGGTCCTTTCTCCGGGGAGAGCCGATAAGACTCGAGGACTTCCGATGCTAGGTGGGAGAGGGGAAGGGGGCCGCGCAAATAGCGGGAATATCACTGTGCCATGTTGTTTCTATAGCTGGACTTGTTAGTTATTGTTTCAAAACATACCTTGTTATATGTCTATGACTCTAATCATTTTTTAAATTGTATCTTCTTTGTCTTCTTTGTTTTGTTAACCGTCGGCATTTTTGTGGCTCCGATAAAAAGTACGAATTAAATAGTGTTTAAGTACGACACTTCTTTATCTTTACTTAAGGCCATATGTACAGGATTTTTTTTTTCCGCCATTCAAAAGAGTTTTCTTCTAAATGTTACACACCATAAATGTATTTTTATCTATTTTTATTCAAGAGCTATGAGGATAAGAAACTTCAATTTTTACGTTTTCCGAATCTAGTTTTAGGCCACACTTTTTGGAATAAAATTTTGAAAATTTAAATTTAGTATCTTTAATACTATACCTATTTGATAAAGCTGAGATTTTAGCATAGGTATAAGCATACTCTATATAAATATACTTAAAGTTCCCTTAAAACCAACACAATTCAACAATTGTTTATTAATACTAATTCATCTATAAATATTAGTATTCATGCGATGTATAGATGTGTATATTTAAGATTAAAAAAATAATGTATATGGAAAAAATAGTTTCACGATCTTCAATTTTGTGAAAACTGCAATTAATACCGTCAATTAAATTATCTATGTTTTTATATGTATTTATATTTTAATTAGAGGTAAGAATATTTATACTGTCAGTCTGACTTAGATCTTGGTTCATATGGGATTACTTGCATGATACATTTTATTGATTAATTACATTTTAATTAACATTAAAATTTCGTGATTATCTACATTTTAAATCATCTGGATGGTTTTCCTCATTAGTTAGGCCTAGCCTATAGGTAAATATAATGTGTGCATAGATGGTGATTATCAAAGCATTAATATATACATGCACTTTACCTTAAGTAGCAAACCCAAGAAGTCAAGTGGTTACAATTAAATTGATTATATTGTTCAAATATTTGATAATTTTAGGAATACGGCAAGTTTCCACAGTTAAATAGAATTATTGAATTCTAAGATGTATACAACATCCAGTAGAAGGCCGAGAATGGATCAAATAATAAATACGCCCCTATCAGAAATCGAACCCGAAACCCTTTGCACTGTAGACCATCCCGCTAGCGACTGAGCTAACGTGTCTGGCTATTATACTATAATTATATCACTTTTATAACCTGTATTTTCTTACGTTCTCTCCCACAACTGTCAAACTGTTAATTGAGTGGCCTCTTGAAAATATGCTTGATAAGAAATAGATTTTTTATCACCTTAAAAATTGTGTGAATGCAAGAATCTACGTTTAAGCTTGCAATTTTTTCAGTATTTTATATGACTTAAATTTCGAAAACTATTCTTTTAGAATATTCAAAATTTCTCTGTTAATCCCACCTATAAGGTTATAATTAGGTCAAGTTAAACGTTGTTCCTATATAAGTAGTCTATAATGATGTGCCATTTAGTGAGATACCCTGTTGGGCACCAAAACAATATAGGAAGGTATAGTGTTAATTATTTATGTATTTTTAACTCACTTAGAGAGTAATTTTAGGCCCAAGTATGATATTATAGTAGTAATTGATGTTTTCATTTACAAGTGTGTGAGCACTTTGAATTTACTTCAAATGAAAAACCGCTATTTACTATTGTAACGACAGTCCTTCTACCAATTTTTTATTACTTTTTTTGCAAATAAATAATGTAGTAAAATAATTATTTCATTCACAAAGGAATGTATTTTATTACATATGGCTCATAAAAAAATATCATGTGTGAGAGAGAGAGAAAGAGAGAACGATTTTTATTTGAATTAATTTAATCATAATAACTGAAGTATTCTTATCCAAATAAGATGTAATTTTTATATAACCGCTCTCCAATGTTTTTAGACACTTTGAATTATTTAGTTATTAGGTTTTGAGGTTTGAGTTATTCTAGGGTGCAAGGAGAAGAAAACACAATTTTATAGTAAATGCACCCTATTTACTTGGAGAGTGGATTGGAAAACTATAGAAAGAGAACACATGTGGAAAGCCACTAAAAATATGTAAAAATTATATATTCTTTTTATTTGTCTAGGTAAATTATTAATAAACCTACTTTTTTTTTTTGCAAACTCGAGTTTATTGTTGCAAGTTACTAGTAATTTTTTGAATACATATGTAACGTATAGCTGTAGTGACTATTCTGCGAGTGCAGTGAGTGTACCCACCTCTGTAACTGGAATGTGGAAAGAGGGGGGTGGGGGCGACAGCTGCAAATAGTCAGGTAGCAGTTTAGTTTTCCTGTGAGTTCGTTTGGGACTGGTCGTGTTAAACTAGTGTTGTGGACATGGTGTCCAAGTATTAAACGTGTATATATTGATGTATGATAGTTGTATTAAGATGTGTACCCTTAAGTGTAAATATATATATATCATTTGTAAATAGAAAACACGCTACAATTGGTGGCAGTGGCGGTTATTGTGAACTCAAATTAAAATGGCAGAAATGTGTGCAAAACCAACAGTATACACGGGTTCTGGTGATTGGTGCGAGTGGCTGTTTCAGTTCCAACTGGCGGCAGAAATCAATGGTTGGTGTGATGAAAAAAAATGTTTGTTCATGGGTATGTTCCTCTCGGGGGTAGCTCTGAGTGTGTACAGAGACCTGCCAGATAGCGAGAGAAAGGTATGGGCAACATTAGTGGAGCGGATAGGGGACAAATTTAATCCACGTGAAAGAACAGAACTTGATAAATTACAGTTCCAAAACCGAACTAGGCAGGTAGGCGAATCGCTACTGGAGCTTGCTACGAGCTTAAGAGCCCTCGCGACTCGCGCATACCCGAATGTAAATAGCGAAGCTAGGGACGAATTATCGCGGGACCG